>CM070557.1:33250150-33850150 GCA_036346405.1 Phyllostachys edulis | reverse complement strand
GGACTAGTGACTGGGAGACAAGCTCGACCTACGCTGTGAGAAGAGTGCATCCTAGCAAACCAAGGGAGAAGAAGAGTGTCTAGAAAGGACACGTGCTAGAGCAGAGCCTCCTATTTACCCTGAACTCAACAAGCCCAACACCTGACACAAACCAGATGCTATGCAAGGTAGACTAGGGATACCATACACAAAAGTAAGGTATAGAAGCTCGAATCTGAGTCGCACTGCTTGGCAGTGAGATGTAGTCATGATGGATGAAGATTCATTCCTTGTATTGCTTGGCTCGAAGCTCTAGAAGGTAGTTGCGCTCACTCATCATACTCATCTCAAATTCCTTTGTCTCCAAGAAGTGATAGTCAACATTGAATGCACATATGAAGAAGAAGAGCCAACAGTTGGAGTCATGACCCACATTTTCTTCTTCTCAACTAAAAAGACTACACCAAAGAGACGGAAGAAGTCTATGCCTTGGTACTGGGTTAATAAAACATTATCTAAGGAAACAGTACCAAGACACACGACTAGCAAGGATAGCAGTAGATGATCCAAAGCTCATAAAAGCATATAATCAACAATTCAGGATATGAGCATGAAGATAGGCAAATCAATCGCAATGCATGCTATCCAAGATATGATAAATCTCAAAATAATCTTAATTCACAATAAGGCATAGGAGCAATCAAGCAAGCACATAGCATATCACATAACATACATCTAGTCAAAGATAAAACATGCTAGTGAAGCTATGGCAAAGCTCATGTATCCACAATTAAAAATAAGACACAATAACCATGTAAGCATAAAGCATGTTATGGAACAAATTAGAAATAAAGTATGCTAACATGGATATCAAGTAAGCATGTGGACACATAAAGCAAAAATCAACATAAGCAACATAATAAATGTACAAAACAGCACAAACTCATGTTGACAAAACCAAGCTTATACACCCATGGAAATAAAGAAAAACAATCTAGCCCATGGATGCATAAGCAAGGTACTAGCAAAGGCATGATAAAAGATATCATAGTAGTAATACATGCCGATATGATACAAGTGAGTACAAAGACAAGCACAACATGCCAATAAAGAATAATCATGAAAGTAAATGCATGAATGTATAAGATAGCTCACAAAACATGTGAAGATGTCGATCATTAAACCACATGCCTCTTGGAGGCCATCAAGGGGGTGAAGAACCATAAAGTGTCCCGATCACATGATGAAGCAAAATACCAGAACCTTTTAAGTCCATGTTCTCCAATCCGCGTTCCCGGTACCTACACATGTGAAAGGCAAGGTGTCCAAGTCTTGGATCCCGAAGGGTTAGAGAGCAAATACTTGGGAACCCAAACCTTGGACATACCACCACTAGAAGCAGTCGAATCATTATGTGAGTTAGCATGATGCAAATGATGGTTCATGCAAGAATATCCAACATCATCCTTGAAGGCACACCGCAAGTGGACAATTCGATGAGGAAAACGAGGTCCATCTCTAGAAAAGCGACGATGACCTTGCTTGAAAGCACTATGATGAGAACCAACAAAGGCACCAAAAGAACTCACATATCCTCGCCGTGGGTGTGTACCTCGATGAACAAAACGAGCTCCACCTCTTGGAAATCAGCAGAAACCCTGCCTAGGGGCAGCTCGTGGGGCAAAACCAAAACCACAGAAACCAAGTCCACGATGCTGTCCAACACCACTAGAAAAGGTGTCAAAGAAGCTATGAACAGATTGAATCTTTGTGCTAGGTTCTTTAGTGTGCATGTCATGAGAAAGACTATGCCCACTAGGAGACTTAGAAGCATGAGCTCGACGCAAATGTTTTGCACGCCGAAAACAAAAATCTACATGATGTCCATTCTTCCCACAAAATGGGCAATGGTGTAAAGGTCTACTAGGAGACACGGTCCGAGAGGACGAAACACCATTATCGCTTAAAAAGGAAGTCCTGGAAGAACCAACATCATGACTCGCCCTCGTGTCGGCACTAGGCTCACATATGCCATGAGAAAAACTATGTGTGTTCCTAGAGGTACGACGGCTGAAGAATCTAGCCCACCATTATATGTTAATGGAGTGTTTTGGTGATTAATGACAAATGCATTAGTGAGACTAACATGCTTATTGATATACTTATTGTTTAGTCTAAATTGGATATAAAGGTGATAATCATGAAGGCATGTATATGATTAATGACAAATCAAATTCATTGGATAAACAAAAGGAAAATCCAAACAGGTATGCATTTATAATGACAAATCCATTTATGAGACTAACTCTCTTATTGTTATATCTTATGATTAGTCTCGCTTGGGTATAAAGAACAAAAGAGGTATGCATTCTACTTTGTATTCTTATACCCCGTTGCATTCCTTGGATCCAAAATATAGGTTGAACTTCACCAAAAGGATTAACCTAAATATGTGCATATGTTCTTACTACATATTCATGTATGCACACATACAAGGGAAGTTCACTCTATATTTTGAGGTTTCATTAGTATTGATCCATATTCCTGTTTCCATATATATTTGGGATCTTTACTTTGAAACATATCCTGTTAATATACTTAACTTGCATAGTTAATATATTCATATGAGTATATAAGACTTGTGTAGTCTAAGTATACTTATATGTGAGTATAACATAACTTGTGTAGTCCATGTGCACTCACATATTCTCGAATATATTTAACTTGTGTAGTTAATATATTCATGTGTATATATGAGACTTGTGTGCTCATATATCTTTTGAGTATATACAACTTGGATAGTGCCTATATACTCATACCAATCTACATTCAATTACTTGCAATTGAAGTGATTATCATCAATTACCAAAGAGGAAAATATTGTGGTATCTTGTCCCACCATTATGAGTTAATGGTATGGCGTGGTAATTAATGATAGTCATATTATAGAACTAACACTTTCCATGAGTTGGATGAACAGGTTGAGTTCTATAGTTGGAAACTCTAGAAGATCATCATGTATTGATGATATTGAAGTCAAGAGCTTGGTGTAAAGGATGCATCATGTGTGGATGCGCATCAAGTTCAAGATAAAGGAAATCATCGTGTGTCGATGATGTTCATGAAGAGGAGATGATCATGAAGTCAAATGAAGACCCATCATGTGTTGATGGAAGTCAAGTAAAGGATGCATCATGAGTTGATGCATATCAAGTCAAGAACCCTGATTCGAAGCAAGGATGTGCGTCATCAAGCTTCAAGTGGTTGTGCAAGGCAAAGGTATGACTAGCTAGGGCTAAGGATTTGTTCCTAGTCTTTTACCGGTCTTGGTGTTTGGTTGGGAGACTGGATTGCTAGTATAGGTTGCCGTACTATTAAGAGGGGTCCTTGACTAGTAGCTTGAGTTAGTCATGTATTGATAGCTTATTGTGTTTGCTCTAGCTCATCTTAACATGTTGCCAATATTTGCGAATGTGTTTTGCAAATAGTTGTGGCTCATGGATAACCCTTGTAGCATGTGACTTAGGTTTGCGAATGTGTTTTGCAAATGGTGTAAGTCCATGTACCTTATTCCTTGTAGTGTGATTCTATAAGTTGGCAAATGTGTTTTGCAACTTGTTGAGAATCTCACTTGAATCCTTGTTTGCATCGCGCGTAAATTTGGCAAATCTGTTTTGCAAATTGAGTTGAAGCGGAATGCAATTTGAGGCATTGATTCTAAAAGTTGGTAAATGTGTTTTACAACTTGTTGAGAGTCTTGTCTTCAACCTTGTATGCATCTTGCATCAAATTAGCAAAATGTGTTTTTGCAATTTGAGTTGTGAAAAATCAGATTTGCTTTGTTGGTCGCTTTGGCGGTCGACCACGGGTCCGATCGACCGCCATGGAAGCGGTCGACCGGCGTTCTTGACGTGGTCGACCGGACCTCGGGTCGAGACCGTCAAGATTTTCGAGAGGTCTGCTCGGTCCTTAGCCTTTTTCGTGAAGTTCTCTTGGCGGTCGGGCCGGCGTCTTTTGGGCGATCGACCGGTGGGCGGTCTGACCGCCATTACATGGCGGTCGAGACCGTTAAATAAACTCAACGGCTAGTTTTATAGCCGTTGGAGCCAAGCGGTCTGACCGCCTTTACATGGCGGTCGACCGATTTCGTCGAGACTCGGAATCTTTTCTAACAGCTAGTTTGTGGGTGTGGGCTATATAAAGCCACCTTGGCTGGTTGGGAGAGGTTCTTTGGTGATATTGTGAAAGACTTTGCATATGTTGCAAGTGCCTTAGACATTCTTTTGAGCTAGAGCAAGCCCTCTCTTCCTTTGTGCATGTGTTGCACTTAGTGAGTGATTGAGAGCAAACCCTAAGTGCATGTGTTGCCTTAAGTAGTGGATTTCGTATCCATTTGAGCTTAGACACTTGATTGATTCAAGTGAGCGTTGGAGACTTGTTACTCTTGGTGTTTGCCGACACCTAGGCAGCGTGGTGGCGTTGTTGCGCGGTGAGCTTCTCAAAGAAGATTGTGAGAAGACCCGGGCGGTTTGTGAGTGGTGTGGTGCTCGCCATCTCCGGAGTGGAGGAAGGAGCAACCCTAGTGGAGCGAGGTGTTGGTTCGATTTGGAACCGGTCCAAGTGGTTGGACTTACCTCTGAGGAAGGCTTAATTCGTGGAGCTGGTCCAATTGGTTTGGGTTTCCCTCAACGTGGATTAGGGGAGACCGGCAAGTCTCCGATCACCACGGGAAAACATCGTCGTGTCATTGTGGTTTGATTACTTGTGCTTTACATTGTGCAATTTACATTACTTGTATTTAAATTGCTTAAGTGTATGTGTATGATTGCTATCATTTATATTGTCTCATATTGTTGGTGCACTTAGTTGAACCTAGTTGATTTAGGTCTTAATTGTGCAAAACCGTATTTGTTTAGCTTCCGCACTAGAAATCGGTTTTAGTTAAAAGAAGTTTTTAAAACGCCTATTCACCCCCCCTCTAGTCGGCCACCTCGATCTTACAACGGCGCACTCGAAGGTCATGTTTCAGACGGCGAAAGTAAAACTAAAAAATATGTCCATCTTTCTTACAAAAGGTGCAATGGTACTTCTCTTTTGAAGATGTAGTACCATTTAAGGAAGAAACACATTTGTCTTTAGAAATTCGTTGGACAACACAAGAAGAGTCACAAGAAGTCGCACTCGCCGAGGAAGAGCTACTCAAAGTGATGGCACAAAAATTAACGTCAAGTGACTCACGTTTGGCACGAAAGGACTCCAACTCCAAATGCAAAGATGCAAGAGAAATCTTAAAAACATCAATCTCGCAGTGAAGACAAATACAAGAGTCGTATGACTTGGCGCTCATATCATTGCACAATTTCTTCAAAGACTCCACTTCGCTCTTCAAAGCAATGCAAGATGTGCAAGAAATTAATGATGCTTTTGTATTAAGCATGCAATTCAAAGCATCAATTTCATTTTCTAAGCTAGCACAATTCTTACAAGAGACTAAACCATCCTTAAACAATTTCTTCTATTCTAAACACATGCTACAAGGCCTAGCTTCAATTTTAATAATTTCAGCCCTAGCATTCTCTAATTGCTCAAGGTGAAAGGAATTAGTCAATTTAAACTTCTCAAAATCAGCAAACATGCCTACACAAGAATCACAATCATTTCTAGCCATAGATTTAAGATTGCCTATTTCTAACTTTGCATTATCAAGCTCATGATGTAAGGCAACACAAGAATCACATGGCATAGAAGCATTTGATTTTAATAATTCATTTTTAGCTTTTAGGCATGCAAGAAAATTATTCAAGTTCTCCATGTCTACAAGCAATGAATCAAAAGCATTCATGGAGGTTTTCAATTCGGAGAGCTCATGAGACAAATCACCCTTATCTTTTTCTAGCAATTTTACTTTCTTCCTAAGAGCAATCAGTTTAAGATCATATGAAAACAAGACATTTATAAGTACTTCTTTGCTCACGTTGCTTAGCTCAAGTAGGGGATCGTCCTCGAAAGAGTCATCATTGAAAAGCTCTCCATCATGTTCATCCTCAATCGCTACTGCGCATATGCCACTGGGCTCCTTCTCCTCGGGCTCCAAGCGTATCTCATCTCTGAAACTAGGACAATCAAAACAAAAGAGATCGCCACAAATATCGCAGGAGAATTCCTCCTCAACCGCCAACATAAATATTGAGCGTTCAAGCGTCTTGTCACGATGGACATCAATAGCAAAAGAACCACGACAAGATGCAAAGAAGCGCTCACAAGTCCTCATATTAGTCGCCATGCTCAAAGATCGGTGAAGATCACAAAAGAGCAAACTTGGCTCTAATACCACTTGTAGGACCGAAACAGGCGACTAGAGGGGGGGGTGAATAGGAGCTCAATCAATTTTTCTTTTAAAGATTGGATTCAACACATATTTCACTCCAATAGCTATGAGAGCTATGAAGATCAATAGATAAGCACAATGGAAGACTTATGTTGAATCCACTCCAAACCCCCAAGCATAGCAATCAATAAACACAAAGATCTGCTGAAGAAACAGAAATCGGTACAACCGCAGGCAAACGGGCGGTTGTACCAATGTTTAGTACAACCGTAGGCAAACAGTCGGTTGTACCAATTTCCCTGGAACAGCCCGACGACGAAAACTAAAATTGGCACAACTTTTGATCCACTTGGCCAAACTCTACGAGATTTGAAACATAACTTCTCTAGGAGGTTAGGAACCTATTCCAATTAAAGATTGAGTAGATCCATAACAAAGTTCCAACCTTTTTCTATTGAAACGAAGATTGTTTCGAAAACCGAGTCAAAACCTAAAATTGATCTAGAAACTTGCTCGTGGGTGATTGATGATCAAGGTGATTCTAGATGGGTTCCCATGTCACGGCAAGTTAGATCAAGACAAGAAACCAAGGGAAAACTCATAGATCAAGAAAAGCCCAAAAATCATCAAATAGAAAGGAAGAACACAAAATGACTCATCTTGTGAAATCTGGTTGGATTGATTTGAGATAGATGATTGTTGTTTACAGCCACTCCATCTAGGAGGACAAAGCTCACCATGTGAGCACACACTCAATCCAAACCTTAGAAACCCTAGCCTCTCCTATCTTCTCCTTAAAACCCTAAAACACACAAATAGAGTTACAAATGGCCAAAGGGTTCTAAGTGCAACCAGCACTTAGCCCTATTTATAGTGGAGGCTTGATCTTAGAGAATATTCTATTAAGGCACCCATACACCGTCCCGCACCGCGGTTTAGCCAAGGTCACCAAGGCGGTATTTGGTGAAATTACCAAAATACCCTTCTCGATCCTTCTCCAAAAGACCGAGTCCACAGATCGTGAAGCAATCTCATGCTTCGCCACGTGTATGTTGATCAACGGCTCCATATCGGCAAGTCTCTCCCATCCGAATCCCACCGGCACCATAGCACTTGCACCGACTCCTGTACTGCTTGATCCAACCTGTTGCACCGAACTGCCTGTTCGGTCATCCATGTCCATTCTGCGCCTCGCTTGAGTCCTCTGACCTCACCCGACATCCTTGATCATTCTGGACCTCAGCTCTCCAAGCTTAGTCCCGATCTACCTCCCCGTTGACCGTCATTGACCTGCAAGCCACCTGCACAGCAATAGACCAAGAAACCATTTTCGGGAACAAGTTCTTCACAACTTGACCCACATTAGCCAAAACATGCATCATGCAACACATATGCACTGATGAACATGAACTTGACCTAACCCAAAATCAAATCTCTAAGAAATTTGACAATCAGCACAATTCATTCCACAAGCGGTACTACCGCCACATATCCACCGGTATTACCGCAACACGGTCATACCGCTCAAGCAACTGCGGTCGTACCGCAACTTGGAGAAATCCCAAATCTCCAAAACATCCTCTCTGGAATTTCCATACCGCTTACAAGCGGTCATTCCGCCATGCGGTACTACCGCCATTCAACATGCGGTACCACCGCTCCAAGAGAAAACCAAAGCTCCAAAGACACCTTCTCTAGAAAATCACAACCGACGACTAATAAACGGTATTACCGCATCACGGTAGTACCGCCGCTATCCCTGCAGTATTACCGTTCCTCAAAATGCTCAAAAGCTCATAATCGTACCCTCTAACACGTGAAGCGGTAGTACCGCTAAGAACTTTGCGGTAGTACCGTTTCCGAAACGTTCAGACCACACGTCCCACGGTACTGCCGCTAACTCACTTACGGTCGTACCGACCTACGGTAGTACCGCAGCTTCAACGCCGGTACTACCGATTTTACTGACACTTGCTGAAAACTCCATATTTCAACAAACCTTCAACACTATTGCCAATTGTCTCATCACCTAAGATCATGAGCATGTCCCCATGACATCCACATGAGTGCTCACGCGCTGAGCCATGTGGGCTGGGCTCAGCTGCGAAGCGCAAGCGTGGTGTGGTGTGGTGCACTGATGCGAGTCTACGAGGCGCGAGACAGCGAGACTGAGGACATTACATGCTGAAAGAACACAATTTCCAGTATATACATGTAATATATCCTATATATACTGAGTTTTTGCTCGAAAAATTTGGGTGTTCAGCTGAACACCTATGAACCTAGGAGGATCTACCCCTGGCTGAATCTCATGCAAGATACCCTCACAAGACACTAAGATATAACACAACAACGCATTGGGAGAGAGAGTTGCATCTAAAACTTGGGCGTCACAAGTAGGGCTGGAAACGAGCCGAGCCGAGCCGAGCCGAGCCAGGCTCGGTCAGGCTCGTTTGAACAGTTAGCTCAGCTCGGCTCGAAAGAAGGCTTGAACCGGCTCGCGAGCCAGGAGCAGGCAGTCTTCTAGCAGCTCGGCGGCTCGAGTCAGAACCCAGAAACATCAGCAGAGGATACCATCCGCCAAGCCTCTGTCTCTGTGGCTCTATTCCAGTCTCAAGAAACTCACAGCCAGAAGCTGAGTTGAACTCTCGAGAGCCAGCCGGAGTATTTAATATCATATTTCAGAACTCTAGAGAGCCAACCAGAAACATCAGAAGAACATGCTTAATCTCTAATTTAACCGAGGCATCCACTCGTCATATTTAACACTAGAACATATTTAACACTAGAACAGAGGCATTTACTCATCATATTTAACAGTCCATGTCAACATAGCAATTAACAGTCCATGCTTAACATGTCATATCCAAGAGTCCAAAACAACAGTCTAGACTACAAACCACATGACCAAAATAATTCAACGGTTCATGTCTAACAGCACATGCTTAATATCTAATTAAGAGTTCTAACAAAAGGTCCTCTTGTGAACATTTGAAGGCGTCATCTTATCATCCAAAGCATCCAATGAACCTACAATGCACAATTAGGCAATCAGAATGTTGACAACAACGAAACAGGGCAGAGCTCTGCAATCCAAACTCCCTGGATTGCACACAATGAGAGCACTTAGCATGTTGATATTGTTTCGAAGAATCTAACAGCTGCAAACAACCTAATGGCAGCAAAATGACACAAACATAGAAAGTAGACAAGGAAACTGGACCCTCAATTCCAAGTGTTGCGTTGTGTACTGCTCACGACAAGGAAAATGGACCCTCTATTCCAAGAGTTGTATTGTGTCCTAAAACCATCAATCAAAACAGATATTCATACATCAACTAAGTAATATATCAGGAAAATTGTTATATGATCATATACAACCAAAACATAAAATTCAATTAACATACATCAACTAAGTAATATATCAAGAAAAATGGAGAAGCTTCCCCTCTCATGACTCATCTGACTTCAACTATAAATAGCTCGGATTCATACTTAAATTCTGAGTACAAAACTTTCTTTCATGGTGTAGGATCAAGGATAACCGACTAGAGGGGGGTGAATAGGAGGTTTTTAAACTTTTTAACAATTTAACAATTTAAGTCAATCAATAACTTAGTCTAAACAAGTTATACTTCTAGCTAGGCAATCCAAGCACAATAAACAAGCTAGAAATATAAATGCGGAAATGTAAAAACTAGAAATAACCACAATGAGACAACGATATTTTCCCGTGGTATCGAAGACTTGCCGATCTTCACTAGTCCACGTTGAGGAAGCTTGACAACTCAAGCCGGCTCCACGAATTAAGCCTTCCCTCGATCACTATGGTTGTTTTTCCTCCGCTCCGGAGACGGTGAACACCAAACCACCCACAAGCTTGCACCGGGCCTCTTCACAATCTTCTTGAAGAGATCACCGTACTCCACCGCCAAGGCCATCTAGGAGTTAGGCAAAACTCCAAGAGTAACAAACCAAGACCTTCACTTGACGGTGCTCAAGTGCAATAGGATCAATCTAGAATGATTTGATGCACTTGAATAAACTCAACTACCTCACAATGAATGCGCAAGAGAATTTATGTGTTGAGTGAATGCACAAGGCTCACAAGGGCTCTAAAGATGTTAAATGTTCACTAGCAACCTGTCCAAGGGCAGTTCGGGGGGTATTTATAGCACCCACCAACAATTATGACCGTTGGGGACCAAATCCCCAACTTTTAGCGAGATTCGGTACAATGCCAACTAGGGTGCGGTTGAACCGCATTTGTGTCAGAAATCCGTAACGGCTAGAACAGAGGCATTTATTACTCTGACATAGTCATTGGATTTTCCTGTTCGGTACAACCGCCAACTAATTTTCGGTACAACCGCATAGCCCGGTTGAACCACATTGATGCGCGGTACAACCGATAGTAGAGTTTCCAAATCTGCTGAAACGACATGCTCTCTGGAAAATATGAACCGCCTTACAAAAAATGGTACAACCGCAGAGCGGTTCAACCGTTTTACAAATGCAGTTCAACCGATTGTCAAAGAGAGCTTCGGGTCAAAATTACATCTGTTCTGGTTTTCTTGAACCGCCAACTAAAAATCGGTTCATCCGAAAATCGGTACAACCGATTCTCAACGCGGTTCAACCAAAAAACCAAGAGAGCTATTGAGCCAAAATGCACTTGTACTGTTTTTATTGAATCGCCAACTAGAAATCGGATTGACCGCAATGCGGTAGTACCGCTCCAAGAGCCGGTCGTACCGCATTAGCGCTCAGTTGGCTAAATCAATCAAAATCCGGTAGTACCGCCAAGGAGAGTGCGGTCATACCGCTTTAATCGGTACAACCGCCAGTTGAACTTCGGTACGACCGATTTTTGACAAATGCACTTAGAGCTTTCAAAAATAAATTCAAATGCATGCATGATCCTAAATTGATCCATATGGCACAAGAATATGCTATCAAGCTACTAGTCATGATCCCTCTTAATAGTACGACATTTAACCTATAATCCGGTCTTCCAACTAAATCTCCTAAGACCGGTAAAACATAAAAGGATCCTAGACTACTTGTACCTTGTCTTCAAGCCATGTAGATCTTCATGTTGCCCTTTAGCATGCATCTTTATGTCATCAATTTCACAAATGGGACTTAACCTTGTAAATACTCAATAAACACGTTAATCCCATATTCACATATTATCATTAATTATTAAAACAATTTTTAGGGGCCTAGATGCTTTCAATCTCCCCCTTTTTGGTAATTGATGACAACACAACTAATATGTAAGAGAATGATTGTTTTGAATATACTGTGAGTGTATATTCTATTGAAGACTTAACAACAAAATAATTCTTGCAATTTACTTAAAGAGATTAGAGAATTATTTTCTTGTTAAATCTAGGTTAAAGAAAGCTCCCCCTAAACATGTGCATATTAATGATAGACGATCTTTGCAAGCACATGCAGGGAATTTTGAAATTTTGGCGGAGTTTCTTTAGCATGTTTGAACTTGAGGGAAATACAATATTGAGATTGGACAATAATTAAGATTGCATTTCAAGATAATAATATAACCATAAACATCATTCAACAAATTCAACATTAAAAGCAACATAGTTATAAACTATTACAAGCACGATAGTTCAACAATGAAACCACATTACAAAACACATAAGTCCATATAAGGTAATAGTAGCAAAAGACTTTGCTCCCCCTAGATCTATGCCTTCATATTCTTGTCTTCTCATTTCTCCCCCTTTGGCATCAAAATACCAAAAACATCTCAAACGATGGAGTCCTGAGGAGGAGGATCCTGAGAAGCGGGATCCTGAGTAGTCGAGTCCTGAGCTGGAGCTGGAGCAGGATCCTGAGACTCTGGAAGAGGAGCTAGAGGAGCTGAGTCCTGAGAGGCTGTGGTCTGAGCCGGAGGAGGGACTGGAGGCGGATCCTGAGTTGCTGAATCAGTAGATGCAGAATCCTGAGCCACGAACTCTATAGCTAGTGCTGGAGGAGCTGAGACCGGAGCTGGAGCTGAGGGTGGAGCAACAGGAGCTGGAGCCTGAGGCACAGAAGCTGGGGCCACCTGAGGAACAGCAGAAGATGTAGAGGCCTTAGAAGGAGGAGGGGGACGACGAGTGTATCGCTGAGGAGTCCTCAATAAATCCTCTAAATTGTTAATGCTTTCCATCATAGCAGCCATCCTGTTATGAACCTCATTCTGAAAATCATTCCGAACTAGCTCTATATCAGTTAGCCTGTTGAGGGTCTCATTTTGAAATTCTATTTGAGCAGTCTTCATCTCGTGCAGTTGGCTAAGAATCAGCTGCTGATTTTCAAGAAGTTGTGCAAGGGTACCTTCAGCAGGAGTAGCATCAACAACAGAAGCAACATCAGCAACGGGATCATCCTCATTGTCACGACGAGGAGGAATACCGTCTCGTGGCTTATAAGACTTATGGACTGAACCCAATCCACCACGATACTGAATCTTCTTATTAATTAATGCCATAAGTATGGTGCATAGTAAATCCTCTTAATTATATCATTCTTGGAAGATACTATGCCCTAGAGAATCACATCCACAACATCAAACTTTATCCCTTTCATAATATGATCAATAATATTCTAAGCATGTCTCCTTATTGCATCAAAATTATCACTCTTGGGGTAAAAAGTATGATTTATAATCTTGTTAACCATGCTTGGTAAGGGCCTAAAACCAGTGACTGTTCCAAGCTTATTTCTGACAGAGAAATCATAATAATCAATCCAAGCGGGAGGCAGTAAAGCAGGGCTGTCAAAGATCTTCTCCCAAGTGTTTGATTGAATCCTTAGAATTCGCTCAAATTACTCCTTAGTGGTCTCCAAATTTCTGGTAAATGATATCCATCTAAATGATTCCAGGTTTGGAGAGACATGCACTGTGGCATAAAATTGCCTGATCAGCTCATCATCATAATTTTACTTCAGTGCAACAAGGTCATGAAGACCTACTCGATGAAATAACTGATAAATACCACTGTAGTTATCCAAGGCGTTTATGTGAGACCACTTAATCCATCTATGATCTGCAAACTTCCTGTGGTGTCCATAAAGCTGCTCATACACTTGTTCTTGGAAGACAGTGTGAAATCTAGGATTAACTGAGTCTGATTTGAAGATATACTGATTTACATGCCGTCTGAGTGCATACTCATCAGGCGCGAGTAATCTCAAATCAGTTGGAGGCTCTGGAGGCTCTCCCAAGTCATAAAATGTCCCTGCTTGATCTGACTCAGTCTCAGAATCAGAATTATTTTCTTGTTCTTCTTCGCTTTCTTCAGTTTCAGGTTCGGGTGCTGGCCTTTTGCCCTTGCCATGCGCAACCTTCTGCCGAACTGATCTTGCTTGCTGAGTTGGAGCTGCAGGTCGCGTTTGTAGAGGAGGTTGAGATGGAGCCGAAGATGATTGAGGTGAAGATTGCCCTCTTGGAGGTTGTAACGACCCGGCCCAGGGCACACCCGGGAGGTCCAGAGAGGAGCCCCCAGGACGTCCCGAGAGGTCCCTCAGGACCTCCTGGGAGGTCCACAAAGGACTTCCAAGGACATCCCGGTAGGACCGCACAGACCTCCCGAGAGGTCCGAGAGGACCACTCGGAGGTCCGGGAGGTCCTGACCCGCAGAGGTCGCTGGACCTCAGACCTCCCCAAAACTCCACGTCTCCACTCGAGGGAGGTCCGAAGAGAACCACCCTGAGGAGGTCGTGGGGCTTAGGGCAAGCCTAAAGTCCTCTGTGATCCAAACCAGCCCCCAGAGATCATCGACTGGTTCTCACAGCAACAAGTGATAACATCAACATCCACAAGACTTTATTAACAGCAATAGGAGGTTTGATTACAAGGGTTGCTTACAACTCCAGCAACAGGAAGCACACAAACGCAGCGGAGAACAAAAGATAATGTCCACCCATTACACCACGGTGATCGGGTGGAGGCGCGCCTAATTGAGCCGGTCATCTTCATCATCAAAGAAGTCTTCATCTGCTCAATATATGAATCAAGCAAGAGTGAGCACAACAACCGTGCTCGCAAGTTACACCGAATCAATTAATGTAATGACATGCATAAGGGTATATCAAAGGACAGCATAGTAGAGTTGATTTGCATAAAGCCAATTTTATTTCAAATACAAGTATTAAGTTTCAAGGCAGGTTACAACAATTAAAATTCAGTTTTACAAATCCATTTTCAGTTGGATACATTCATCATTGAAATGGTGAAGGATACCCTCCCGCACAAGGCTTCCCGCCCATACCCAATTTTTGGTTAAACCACCAAAACCAGTGTCATAACCTTTTGAAAACCAAACCAAAAGCTAACTTTGAGTGACATTGCCAGCATGTCCATAACCGTGGACACGGCTATTCGAATAGATTTACACTCTGCAGAGGTTGCACACTTTACCCACATGACATGAATTCTCTAATTTGCTTGGCATCCGTCGATGCCACCTCACACTTCCTTTGGTGAGAGGTCTAGAGCACATGACAAGGCCTTTACAATGCATTGCTCCACCACAGTCCACCCACTCTAAGGTTTCGCTCCCATTGGACTTACCATCCGCCGGGTTCAAGCCCCCTCTTGAGCCGGGTGGGACTACAACTACTTATAACATGACAAACCCACCACGTCCGCAGGGCAAACCATGATAGAGCTTTGCAAATTAATTAGCCAGGTCCCACGCCCCATACTGGAGACATGTGGTTGCACAAGTTTGGCATAGCCCATTATAGGCTTAGCAAGTGGTGTCTCAAAGACCGGTCCTTAACCGACTTGGGCGACAAACCTCAACCCTGGGCATCGGATCACACGACCCCCGTGCATAGACATGCACCAACCATACAACCAGCTTCGCCCAAGTCAAAACCATTTTCCAGTTACTTTGCTTTACAATCCCCCATGGCACACCAATGCCATGGGCATGAGTAAAACACCCATGACACACCAATGTCACGGCCGAAATCTCCATGGCACACCAATGCCACGGCTCGAAGCATTTGATTAATTGGTATTTTTGGTCAAAATTCCCCAAATCAAGATCTTGGTCTAAGCATTGCTAAGCATTTCATTTTTCAAGAGCTTCGGGTCCTCACTATTGCAAGAACCAGTTTTTATCTAAGGTGACAATGAGGTTGATTCGATCATGAAGAGAGGTCATACCAAACAGTAGGTTTAACTATGGATTAAAAGATGGGCATTGAAATATTTAGTAAAGTAAGCATGCATACACCTTTGAAAACAACATAGATAATTTGAAGTAATGGGTGCAACATGTTCAAGAGTGTAACTTGCCTTGCTCAAGATCTCGAGCTGCTTCCTCTCCTCATCGAACTCAGGCTCCCCACAGTGCGGGCAATCTACGTGAAAACCAAATACTCAAACAAAGCTCAAACAAGATTTCAAAGAACACCAAATAAACTTGGATACAAAACCAACAGAGAAGCTGGGAGGTCAAGAGCAGGTCCAAGGAGCTCGCTGGAGAGGTCTTAGGGCTCCAGAGAGGATGTCCAGAGACCTGTTGGAAGAGGTCCAGGGACTAAGAGTGAGGAGGTCTATGGTGGCTCGGTTGAGACAGGGAGTAGAAATGAGGAAGAAAGTGATAAAGGAGGGCTCTCCCAAGATATATATAGGGGAATCAAAAGCACGTGACCCATGTTAGAGTCAACCAGAGTTGGTAAATAGGACGAGGGAGTAGGCAAGGAATGTGATATTCGGTATGACATGAGTACTGCAAAAGGTGAGGGCATTTAATGTGATACAATAGGCATTAAATGCGGTGAAGACTTCCTTGCCCAAGGACACAGCCAAATGTATAAGAAAACTGGGTGTGTTGATCGCCCAACAAGATCAAGACCCGCCAAGGAGGTCCTGCTATGACCTGAGGAGGTCTTGCAGTGAACAAGGGGAGATCCTCACCCACCGGGGAGGTCCTGACGGTTGGATCTCCAAAGGGGAGGTCCGACGGTCGAGATTAAACGCAAACGGGGAGGTCCACAAAAGTAAAAGGAGAACCTCGCCCGCAAAGGAGGTCTAGAACCGCAGGATCAACTCCAGGGGAGATCTGAACGGTTAGGATTTTCAAGGGGATGTCCTAACGATCAGATCTACCAAAAGGAGAGGTCTGGATGGCCAAGATTTCCAAAGGGGAGGTCTTGACGATCCAGATCCACAAGGAGGAGGTTCTGGATGGTTAAGAGCTCTATGGGGGGAGGTCTTAACGGTCCAGATATGCAAGGGGGAGGTCCTGGACGGTTAAGATCTCCAAGGGGGAGGTCTTAACGGTCCAGATGTGCAAGGGGGAGGTCCTAGACGTTCGGATCAACAGAGCTAGCGCTGGATCTCAGCCTTAGAACTAAATCGGGTGGTCCAAAATGGTTGGGACGTTCGGACCACCCGAATGCCACAGCAAATCGGGCCATCCAATGAAGATCTAAGGGCTCAGAGGAGGTGGGACGTTCGGACCATCCGAACATCTCACCAGGATCAAACTGTCCAATGCAAATCGGACGACTCACATTCGATAGAGGTGGAAATAGATAGGGAGGGTATCCTGGAGGACCTAGGGAGGTCCGGTGGGACACAGGGAGGTCCAACAAAGGTAAGGGGAGGTCCTAGAGGACATGGAGAGGTCCTGAAGGACACAGGGAGGTCAAATAAATGTAAGGGGAGGTCCTAGAGGTCAAAGAGGAGGTCTTAAGAAGCGGTAGTACCACCAAGTACGAGCGGTACTACCGGACTGGTACCAAAGGGGACCTCCAGAGAAGGTTTTCAAGGCTACAAGCAATGAAGGACGTTCAAGAAAACATGGAAAGCTTCACAGGGTTCTAGAGGAGCTCAAATGCATAAGGGGGTGGCACGGACTAAGGGAGGTTGCGAGCCAGAGAGGACCCGAGAGAGAGAAATGGGTCTCGGGGAGGTCTAAGCGTTTGGGAGGTCTAGACCTAAGGAGGTCTGGACCCGGGGAGGATATCACCATGGAGGTCCGGACCCTTGGATCCAAACGAAGGAGAGGTCTGGGCCATTAGATCCCTGACAAAGGGAGGTCCAGATCAGAGATGGACAAGAACATGGACAGAGAAGGGAAAATCTTCAGAACTCCAATAACTCAGCAACCAACAAGGAACTTTTAGTTATAGTTTGAGTTAGTCAACTTAAATCCATTATGAAATTTTAGGTTAAGCTTTTGAATTCTCATCGAAACAAAATGGTTCTTTTTATTTTGAAAATTCCAAAAAGATTCTAAAATAAATTCAGGGTGTCACAGAGGTCCATGCGACTTTCGAGTCGCTATACGAGTCCTAGGCATCTTCACAAGGATAGTATAGGTTACAAGGAGTCCAAAGAATTAATCAAAATAGAATTAAGTGAAAAAAAATGAACTTTCTGTTTTTCAATCAGGAAAATCGGTCAAACCGATGTTATATAGCCGGTACAACCGCATTTCGGTTGAACCGCGCTCAAGAACCGGTTGTACCGATCGTCCTGACCGAGTTCTAGGTTAAGCAAAAATTTGGATTTTTGATGGTTTTTCATGGAGTGAATCTATGAAATAAATGCGCAAGCATCATTAGATATCAAATATACCATTTTGCCCAACTAGAAACCAAAAGATCATCCACATTTTCAATTAAACCTAAAATGATACCTAGGGTTCCAAAAAGCGGTAAAGACTCGAATCAAAAGAGGTTTTACCTTAAGGAAAGGAGGAGTTGAACCTTAGAGATGCAAGGATCAACAAAGCAACGAAGAATTGCCGAAGATTTGAACGATTTTGAGTGGAGGTTTTTGGAGAGGCTCGGGTTGGAGAGAGAAAGGCCCAAGTGAAGTGGTGCGGTGCGGTTATGGTTGAACCGACGCGAGGAGTTAAAACTTGGGCGAAACAGTAACCGTAGGAAGTTACTGCCCTCTCACAAACAGATGCAGTTGAACCGCCAATTGACCGCCGGTAGAACCGCATGTCGGTTGAACCGTGGTTATAACGCCAGTCGTACCGCAAAACGGTCAAACCGTGCATAACACGCCGGTTGATCCGATCATCCTGGAACTTCAAGGAACAGCTCTAGATTTTCTTTGGAATTGAGATTATTTGCAATTAATCCTTGGTTTTGCATTCAAATAAATATCATTAAGGATCACTATGCATAGAATAAACTAATGTCTATATAAGAACATAGTTTTATGATCATAACTATCTTTAATAAAAGATTTGAAAGATACTTTCATAAAATAGTCAAATAACATGAAATGGAGCACAATACATGAGGCAAGAGTTCAAACAACATTTGAATAGTCTATGACATTTAACTCATTCCTCAATTTGCAAAAATGACCTTCATCTAATAGCTTGGTGAAAATGTCCGCTAATTGGTCTTCGGTTCTTATGTGGATGATTTCAATATCTCCCTTGCTCACATGATCTCACAAGAAATGGTGGCGAATATCTATATGCTTGGTTCTTGAGTGTTGAACAGGGTTATTAGCAATTTTCACCGCACTATTATTGTCACACAAAAGAGGTATTTTATCCATTTTAATTCCATAATCCATCAATGTTTGCCTCATCCATAGCAATTGAGCACAACAACTTTCCGCGGAAACATATTCGGCTTCGGCGGTGGATAAAGCTACGGAATTTTGTTTCTTGGATGACCATGATACTAAGGATCTTCCTAATAATTGACAACTACCCGAGGATCCAAAGGCCAATGCTAGAGGAATGCTTTAAATATCTTAGTATTCTTTTAACGGCCATTAAATGACACTCTTTTGGAGTTGCTTGAAAACGTGCACACATGAAAACACTAAACATGATATCGGGCCTAGATGCGGTAAGATAAAGCAAGCTACCAATCATAGACCTATAAAGATTTAAATCTACCGATTTACCTCCCTTATTTAAGTTAAGATGACCATTGGTTGCCATTGGAGTCTTGATAGGTTTTGCATCCTCCATGCCAAACTTTTTGATCAAATCTTTTGCATACTTGGTTTGGCTCACGAAGGTCCCATCTTTGAGTTGCTTGATTTGAAGTCCAAGGAAATAGCTTAATTATCCAATCATGGACATTTCAAATTCCCTAGACATCATATCACCAAACTCTTCGCAAAAATCTTGATTAGTAGACCCAAAAATGATATCATTAACATAAATTTGATGTACAAAGAAATCATCATCTAAAACTTTAGTAAATAAGGTTGAATCTATTTTTCTGATTTTGAATCCTTTTGAGACTAGAAAATCTCTAAGGCGTTCATACCATGCTCTAGGAGCTTGTTTAAGACCATAGAGCGCATTGGAGAGTTTATAGACATGATTTGGATTTTTAGGATCTTCAAAACCGGGAGGTTGTTCAACAAAGACAAGTTTTTTAAGGTGCACCACTTACCCCTCAAAATGTGAGTTTGGGTGAACCCTAGAGTTTCATTGTCTAAGGGCTTTGTGGATGTCATGAGGACATTGTGGATGTCATGTGGACATGCTCATAATCTTAGGTGATGAGACAATTGGCAATTGCTTTGAAAGTTTGTTGAAATTTGGAGTTTTCAAAGAAGTGTCGGGTTTCTGATAGCACCGACGTTGTGGCCTGCGGTAGTACCGCTTGGCGGATCGACCGCAAGTTTGTTGGCGGTTGCGTTTTTCCAGAGAAGGTGATTTTGATGCTCGGGTGTGCTTGAGGGACGGTACGACCGGGCTTTGGTTGCAGTAGTAGTCACGCGTGGCGGAATGACCGCGTGTATGCGGTATGGAAATTCGAGAGAGATGTTTTGGAGATTTTGGGATTTCTCGAGTTATGTATGACCGCTAGATGCTTTAGCTGATATGACCGCATGGCGGTAATACCGGGGATTACTTGGCGGTAGTACCGCTTGTGGAATGATTTGAGCTGAATTGTTGATTTAGCTTGGGATTTGTTTTGAGTTTGGTCAAGTTTATGTTGATCATTGCATATGTGTTGCATGTTGCATGTTTTCACTAACGTGGGTCAAGTTGTGAAGAACTTGTTCCCGGATTCGTATTTGCTTGTCTATTGCTGTGCAGGTGGCTTGGAGGTCAACGGCGAGGAGGATCGGGACTAAGCTTGGAGAGTTGAGGTCCAGAACGATCAAGGATGCTGGGTGAGGTCAAGTGACTCAAGCGTGGCGCAGAATGGACAAGGATGACGGAACGGGCAGTTCGGTGTGACTGGTTGATCAAGCGGTGCGGGAGTCGTTGCAAGTGCTCAGTGGTGCCGGTGGGATCCGGACGGGAGAGACTTGACGACATGGAGCCGTTGATCAACCTACACGTGGCGAAGTATGGGATTGCTTCACGATCTGTGGACTCGGTCTTTTGGAGAAAGATCGAGAAGGGGTATTTTGGTAATTTTATCAAATACCGCCTTGGTGACCTTTTGGCTAAACCGCGGCGCGGGTCGGCGCATGGTGAAGCGGTTTAGGTCAATCGAAGATGAAGACGACGTTTTAAGATGCGTGCATTGTGTTAACCCATTGTGTGTTAGGGTTTAATGGGTGCCCTAATGGAATATACCCTAGATGCTTAGCCTCCATATAAATAGGGGTGTTGGTATTGCTTTGGAAATAAAGGAGATAGCCACCCAAAACCCTTGTGGTTGCCCTATTTTGGTTTAGGGTTTTGAGGAGAAAGATGAGAGCTAGGTTCTAGGGTTTGGATTAAGAGTGTGTGCTCACGTGGTGAGCTTTGCCCTCCATGTGGAGTGGCTATAAGCAACAATCATTCATCTCAAATCAATCCATCCAAATCTCTTGAGATGAGTCTCGTTGTGTTCATCCTCTCTATTTGATGATCTTGGGGCTTTCTTTGATCCGAGAGTTTTTACTTGGTTTTTCCTTTTGATCTTGCTTGCTGGGATGTGTAGGGTATGATCTAAAGCCATCTTGATAATCATCCACCCACGAGCAAACTTTTGGATCAAGTTTTCGTTTTGCTCGGTTTTTGTACCCTCTTTCGGTAAAACGGAAAAAGATCAAATCTTTGTCATGGATCTCTGCAATCTTTGATTGGAATAGGTTCCTAACATTCTTAGGAAGGTGTGTTTCAAGTTTCGTGAAGTTTGGAGTTACGGATCAAAAGTTACGTCAATTTTTGATTTCGTTTTCAGGCTGTTACTATTCATCCGCCTTATTTTACTGTTCATGCAGAACGATCGGCACTGTTCATCCAGTACGACCGGTACTGTTTATCAGGCTAATTTTTGTGTTTTTTGTCGTTTCTTTTGGGGATTTGAAGGATATTCAGTACAAGTCTTCCGCTACGCTTATATATATTGATCTTCATAGTTCTCATAGCTATTAGAGTCAATATCATGTTTGAATCCGATTAAAGCGAAAAATAGATAGTGCTTCTATTCACCTCCCCCTCTAGTCGCCTTTCCGGTCCTACAGGTTTGTTTGGAAAGCTCATTCCCGGCCAAAAATTTGAACTAAAACTCTGGCCTATTTATGTGGATGAGCAGAAATTTTGGTCCAACCAAAAAACGCCTATGAGTAGTTTAGGGAAAAAATTGTTAGCCTATTATAGTAGGTTAGTGCGTCGAATCTTAAAAAGCAACACCATAAATGATTCCACTAATGCTGCTCAAGGAGTGATGGTACGCATGCAACCACAAAATGACAAAACATTAGTATTCAAGATTAAGTATTTGAATCTGAAATATGTTGTCGGCAGGATTTAAGTTTTATTGATTATGAATTTAAATGCATAGTGAGGATGTAGAAAAAGCATGTAATGCATTATCCCAACATTACTATATATTTTCGTCTAACAAAAACATTATTAAATATATTTTTATTGTTTCGAATTTAGTTTTTTGTATCCGTCTTTTTAAATATTTTGTAAATTCTTTGGTGATGTTTGAACTTCCAAATATGTGTTCTTATACTTTTAGTTTTTGAAATACTGTTTCATGCTTAATAATTTTAATTTAGAATTTTGATAAATTTTATGCTTACCTTTTATCGTTGTTCAGCAAAATAGTATGTGGTATGAGACACACTTATAGCTTTCCTAATGGAGGACAAACGTTTAAAGGTAATGCCAATTTAATATCTGTTTCCTTATATAATATGCAGTCAAAAAGTCTTTATTACCCTTGAATGTTAAGTGGTGATCTATTACCCCTACGTGGTAATAGAAATATCAACCATTGGATCTTCCAAAATGGATGGTAATAAGTTAGGCATATCTTAAGAAATTTCATATCTAAATGATATGGAATGGTATAAATTCAAGGTTATATATTGTATCTGTACTGGGAGTGAACAATTGCATAAGTAATGGAGATGTGAGACCTAACTTAAGACTTACTCGACTTTTTTTTTTGCGAGGGTTATTTGAGTACATGCGAATAATTCAACGATCGCACCTGTTTTTTTTTTGAGAGGCACATGAAATCAAACTTCACTGTCCAAGTCAATTGTTTCTGTGTCCTTTAGCCGGTCTGGTCACCTGTGACTGGTCATGCGAATAATTCAACGATCGCACCTGTTTTTTTGAGAGGCACATGAAATCAAACTTCACTCTCCAAGTCAATTGTTTCTCTGTCCTTAGTCGGTCTGGTCACATGTGACTGGTCAAACTATTCAGACTAATATATATGAGAAAATTCACAACATAGTACTGAATAACTACATGATTCATAATATGACATTCACTGTGAGGCTGACATGTGGATCTATGGTTTATATGTTAGTGAGACACCAGCAACATATTATAAAGATCCAAAGTTATTCAATGGTATATAGCAAATTGCCCCAGTATATACATCCTCTCTTTTTTTCTAGATAGAAAAAGGAGATCAAAATCGCATTAAATATACAGAGACCATGGCCCTGCAGCCGAATAGCTAGGTTTGTCCTCTATTCTCCTCTTTTCTATAGTATTAGGCGGCTCAATGTATTGTGGTGGCATTGTCACAATTCCATGGAAAACGAAGTGAGGCTGATATTTTACGTACCTCGCTCTAGATAAGTTTTGCACATTTTGAGCCTTTGAGGTAATTCCTTCATTTATATATACAAAACTACTTGATCTCAATCTCCGTTTAAAAATATCAGACACAAAAATCATTCTAACATTTAGTGCATTAGTTTGGATCTATATTTTGAGAGAGAGAGAGAGCATAATGTTGCATCCATGGTTTGGTGTAATGTAGGTTTTGGTGGCAACTGTGCTGTAGCAATCGTGATGTAAGCACTTCAAAACTGACACATGATCAAGCCCACATCATCATTCATAGTCGATGTGCACGTTTTTGTTTGGGAACAAATTAAAACGTTTGTACTATACTACTAGCAGCTGAACGGGGAAGGCGAAAGTTTTGGAATTGTAGATTGAATGCGACTTGGAACCAATTTGTTTTCTTCTTTCGGTGCTGTTGGAAGAGTATGCTATAATGTCGATTATTCTCATTGGCTGCTATACGGCTGATTTCGCATCTTCTGGAGACCGGCAAACTACTTTCCAAAGGCAAAAGCACGCTTGAGACAAACTTCTTTTTTCTCGGATGTAAAAGGCAGATTTCTTTGAGCGATAACCTAAATTAAGGTTCCCTTTGAAACGCCAGAATGTTATAGGAAATAGCCCATAATATATATATGAAAATCCTGCATTTCGATAAACCGCCATAGAAAAGTAACTTGAACCATGGAAAAGCATGATAAATAGTGCGGAAATGCTAAACTGCATGTACATGGAGGGGCCTTTGATGGGCTTTGAGAAACATGCAGCTCTCACTTCATTTTGAAAAAAAAAACCATCCTTTTCTCTTCATTCCCTTCTCTCCACCCCCCCCCCCCCCTCTCGTTTTTATCTTTATTCCCTTCTTCCCCCGCTCTCTCCCTCCCCTTCCCTTTTTTCCCCATCTCCGGTGCCACGGTGCGCCAGTAGAGGATGGATCCAGCGACCACGATGGGTAGGAAAGGGAGATGTGGCCGCGGCGGCTCAGGAGAGAGTGAGGGAGTGGAGAAGAAATAGAAACGGAGGGGGTGTTTTTTTTGTGCAAAATGGATATAATGGTGGATGGGAGAGAGGAACCAATCTCGACACGATCCATCTACGGGAGATGTACATGTATGTTACATACCACTCCGATGAGTATTTCAATCAACCACAAAGTATTTTGATACAAGTAAGAAGGAAGTATAAAATGGGAAATAGAGAGCTTTGAGGATCGGAATCGGATGGAAGAGGAATTGGGAGAGGAAGCGATCGACGGAGAAGAAGCGGCCGCAAGAAAGAAGAAGATGTTCTCTGGTTTCTTTTCCTCTCCTTTGGCTGCAGATCACTATTGCCCTTATATCTTGCCTCGCTTCCAACTTGGGCCGTCACCAAGTCCACCCACATACACACAACTCGAAACCCATTTCGGTCTTGGTCCATGACATTCCTCCTCCTTAAATTTCGCTTGTCCCCAAGCCGATGCTTGAAAGTCGGAAGAAGCACCAAACCACCAGATCCCATATCATCTGAAATTCCCATGCACCCAAATAACCATCTTGAGCCTTCAACTTGTTTGTTTGTCGGTTTACAACATCCGTCTTTTTCGCTTCAAGTTGATGCTCCAATGCCATTCTCTCTGACCGCCTGACCTCTGCCTTGGCGATGAATTCAGCTTTGACGACATCTGCTCCTTGAGTTTTGCTTGAATAACTCCACTTTCTCGTTGAGCTTTCATTATCTGAAGTGTGGATTCAACCTCGCACTCCAACACCTTTTTGATGGCCTCTAGAGCTTCATGTTGCATCTGGAGCTCTGCAGAAAATGCCTTCTCCTTTTCCACCTCATGCTCAAGAGCAGTCATCATACCACGCAGTTTCACAACTTCTGAGTTTGTTAGCTGGAGTTGTGTCTCTAATGATTCTTTAGCAGCCTTCACAGAAAAAGTTCTCTCTTCTTCAATCTTCACCTCTAATTGTGCTGTGAGTTCTTCGTTCAGTGCTTTCTCTTTTTCTAACTCATTCTCTAGTGCTTTGACCATGGCAGGCAGTTTCCCAACATCAGTGTTTGCTGAACACAATTGTGCCTCGAATGATCCTTTAACAGCATCAACAGCTGCTTCAATTAAAGCCTGGATTTCATATTCCGCTAATTCTGAGCCCACCCTTTTTAAGCCATCTTTCAGCTCATCTACGGTCATCACAAGATTATCTCTTAGATAATCAAATCCAAGCTCACTGTTCGTAACATAAGTAATATCACACGAGTAATTTTCCCTCCTTTGCTCAGGTGTCATGTTCTCTGGTTCAGCATTCAGGACCTCATGAGGAATCCCTGCTTCACGTAGTTGTTCGTATAAAGTTTTGCTTGGCTCAACACTAGTTGTACCAACAAGCACAGGACGGCCAACCTTATTCATTCTTGATATCTCCACACGAGCAGCACGCCATTCTCCATTTGTTGCTCTGAAAACAACATCTGATTCATCCTTTCGTAACATTGGTTTGTTTGTTGGAACAACGGTAACTTTTAGTTTGTATATGCTCTCAAACTCCTGGCTCTCTGTCGCTGCAGTTCCGGTCATGCCGCAGAGTTTCGGAAACTGAAGAAAGAAGTTCTGGTAACTTATAGATGTGAGTGTAATTGTTTCATTTTGTATTGGTACACCTTCTTTTGCTTCAATTGCTTGGTGGAGACCATCACTCCATCTTCTACCTGGCATAACTCGACCTGTGAATTCATCCACAATAAGCATTTCCTTGCTACGGACCATGTAATTCACATCTCTAAGGAAGAGATCCTTAGCTTTGATTGCATTGAAAACATATGAAGCCCACTGTTCACGAGGATCATATAGATCATTTATGTCCAGTATTTCTTTAGCATCAGCGTAGCCTTGTTCTGTAAGTAAAACATTTCTTTGCTTTTCATCAGCAGTGTAATGAATATCTCGTTCAAAAGCTTCAGCTATTTTTGCTGCTTTGTAATACCGATCACCTGGCTTTTCAGCAAGGCCTGATAGTATAAGAGGTGTTCTTGCTTCGTCAATAAGGATGGAATCAACTTCATCTATCACACAGTAATTGAAGTTCCTCAAGACCAGCTCATCTGCAATAACCCTCAACGCCATCTTTTTGAGCTTGTTCATTGCCGAAAAATGCTTCAGCCTTGACAAATCAGCAGAATCAATAGGCTTATCAGGTGCCACAGCATCATCAAAAACCCAGCATTGTTGCATGCCCGAAGTACCATCCCGAGCATTTTGAATAGTTCCCAGAACAATCTCTGCATTTAATTGATCAGCCAATCTGGATATGAACTGACTCTCAATAGGCAGTTGTTGATTCATAAGAGACAAGTAGTATTGCAATTCTCTGTGGCCAGTTAAGATTATTCCCTCTCCATGTGTGTCATACTGAGGCCTACTTGCACAACTCAGCATCTTTGCCAACCCAGCATGACGAATTGCAAATCCATATGGCAAAAGGTCTCTAAGATCACTGCTTTTGACAAGATCTGCATGAATGTCAAGAATCTCTTGGCTTGCACTTTTATCCTTCCGAAAGCAGTCGATGTGTCATCACCAATGCAAAGGTCACTGATAGCACGAGTAGTTTTCACAGTCTCCTTCCCCGAGTGCCCAATTATAAGCACTGGATGCTTACCAGCAGCAGCCATAACCTTCTTATAACAAATCTCCTTCATCAACTGAAACCTCTGCAGTGGCTTCCTCCTAGAGATCCCATGTCCTTGAGGTGGTGGCCATGGGGGCATCCACGACACTCTGCCTTGATAGCAGTTGAATGATGGCCATGGTTCTAGCCACTTCTCCCAAACCACGTCTACAAAATATTGCTCCCTCTTGTTTCTATTACACATTTTGCCAAATACCTCCATCGCCGAAACCACTTGTGTAGCAAAGACACCAAAGTAGAAGTCTAGGAACCGGGTGTTGTAGTTGATCCATGAGTTCTCGTGGCCGTCGATGGCAAACATGGCTTTGTCTCGACCCATTCTTGATGTCTTTGGTAGCTAGCCATGCCCCACGGTGCACACATCAACACCGAGAACACACTCTCACGGATGGGCGGTCGTTGGTCGTCCAAAGAAGCGTACCTCTTCCTGGCATTGCATCAAACACCGTCGCGGTGATAATGCAGGTGTCGACACACACTAGGTCTTGCCGATGGATTGGCGTGGTGGTGATGGTGACGTCGGTGTTGCGGCTTCTGACGCGCCGTCGAACACCGTGGGTGTCACGGTGTCCGCTCTCGGTGTCGATCAACCTCGGCGAGAGACGTTCGAGCTCTATATGTGCCCGAAGGTCATGGGTCGCGCCCTCGGAGCGAGGACTCGGCCGTGACCTTGGTGTAGCCGGCGTTGGGGTCGGGGCTCGACATCGAGCACTTGGTGGGCGATTGGAGGCGAGGACGGCCTTTGCACAAGGAGTAGCCGCCGCTGGCGTGGTCCATCGCGGTGACAAAGCTGGCCGTCGATCTTGATCGGGCGGTGGCGGGGCATGAGCGGTTGCTTCTAGCGGTGGGGACGATCGCCTTCAAGCCGACCATGAGCTCGTTCATGCGCTCGCCAAATCTTCAATCCCCACGGTTTGTTTCTTCACGGCGGAGATTAACTGGCTCAACATCTCCTTGCACCGTGCTTCACTCTCCTTCTCAGCATCAGTCATGGCCACCTCGAAGCTCCGAATGAACAGGATCGAATGCTCTGATACCATTTGTTACATACCACTCCGATGAGTATTTCAATCAACCACAAAGTATTTTGATACAAGTAAGAAGGAAGTATAAGACTGGGAAATAGAGAGCTTTGAGGGACTGGGAATCGGATGGAAGAGGAATTGGGGAGAGGAGCAGACTGGGACGGAGAAGAAGCAGCCGCAAGAAAGAAGAAGATGTTCTCTGGTTTCTTTTCCTCTCCCTTTGGCTGCAGTCACTATTGCCCTTATACTGCCCTGCCTCCAACTTGGGCCGTCACCAAGTCCAGCCCACATACACACAACTCAGAACCCAGCTCAGTGCCGGTCCATGACAATGTAACTCATGTACAAGTAGGAAATTAAGCCTCTCTACCACCAATGGAAATATTATCTTACTGTGTGGCATCAAAGCATCTTGTTTTCCCGGTGCCTTGTTGGCACAAGCAAAGCAAAGCAAAGGATGAGGTGTTCGGTGGCAAATGCCAATAATTGAGGCACGCTAGCTTGCTGCCTGGCGAATAATAATCCACGCATATCCGAAAAAAAGGCAGGCAGTTTGTCATCTGTCAAGCACATGCTTCCTACATGTCAACTTTAGTCGTTAGGCGTTCTTAATTAATTAACTCGCATGTACAGTAGAATCAAAGCAAAAAAACACTAAGAAAACATCGATCGCAGCTAGCTAGCTAGCTGTGATCACTAGCTGCGATCTGTGATGCATGGAGTACATTATTAACACATGGAAATGGTCAGTCGGTGGCGTATAGATTTAGGTGATTCATCAACGCCAATGCGGTGACCTACCGATCTTGACCTTAATCTGCTTGGGGCAGGATTGGTTCGAGCAAGATCCAATCGTCAAATAAAAATTTCTGAAACATACAAAAGTTTGTAAGAATTGAAGAGAGAAGGATGTGGGGGGAAGAACATAGTATGCTTGTCCAAACAAAATGTAAACCCATGTTCCCATCAACTGATTGACGGATGAAGGTAAAAATTAAGAAATTGATCGACGGACGAAGGCGAATGGTATTGTTGAATCAGCGTAATTAAAAAGGTCGGATAAGTTTAAGGATCTCAAGTGCAATTTACTCTGTTAGGTTCTTCGACCTATGTTACGTCACTCGGGTTGCTCACATTATTAGGAGCCATGTCGCCGTCTTAATTGATTGGTACCCATATAATTGGGCACGCCACATACGTACTTCGACGGTAATAAAATGCCAAAAATATATGAACACTCAATATAGTTTAGTACTAGTATCTATGACAACCAAAAAGAGACATTTGTCAAGCAGCAGGGGTACTTGTACTAGACCGAAAAAAGTTTAAGGAGCAAATTAAGTTAGTCGTAGGTGTCGTCGCTTCTAATTACTAGAGCGGAAGGACGTGTGCCGGCATGCACGACCGGTGAAGTGGTGACACCAAGTACGCGTTGGGTAGTGGATACATACGTGTCAACGCGGCGCCACACAGGACGTCGTCTCCTGCGAAGCACCGATGGGTAAAAGCCAGTTCGGAATGCAAGAATTTTACGAGGATTTTCTAGTGAACAATTTATTTCTCGTAGGAACGGAGAATTTTTTTCCCCGCGTTCTAATTAAGTGGCCCTTCTTGACCTTGCAGCACGTAAAAACACGTCGTCACCTATGAAGCAAGCACGCGATCCACCCATCGTTAATTGGACGAGTAAACCTTTGAGAGAGAAACAAAACATTCACTTCCATAGGATAGGACGTGGGAATTCGTATGCAAATTCGTGCGAGAATACAGGCGTTTGAAACCAGGCAACGGTGGGTTTGGCTGAAACATATGAATTTCATATGAAACAGTTCAATTTTAATAGTTCAATTAAGTTACCACAGCAATTAGAAGAAGAAAAATCATTCCAAACGTGAGAATCCCCTTTACTATCTAGTTCCAGACCGACGAGTGGACGACGTCAGCGCCTGTACAAGTGCAGCTTCGCGCAGGGCGCACAAGACCAGACCAGGGCAGAGCCGCCTTCTCTTCCCTTGAGAAACCTCAACGAACTCGCAGCCAGAGAGAGAGGAGAGAGGGAGGGAGTCAGGACCACTGCCACTGAGGTAGGTAGCTCCAAGCGACGACATCTCTCTCTCTCTCTCTCTCACGGTCACAGGGTGAACCGGTGAAGCTCGCAAGTTACTACACACGCAGAGGCAGAGGTAAGCATCCCTTCCATTTCACTCCATCTCTCCTCCTCTGCATCCGTCTGATCTGCTTCGCCACCTTCCCTTTCCGTTTCCACTCCCAGAATTGATTGCCATTTTCGCCCACTCCTCCTACTCCTACCTAGTTACTACTACTGCTTTCCTCTCTCCTCCCTGCCCGGTAAGAAGAAAGGCGCGGGCTTTGTTCCCCCTTTTCTTGGCCGCTTACGCGTGTTCCCTTCCCAATTCTGCAATTCTTTCCTGCGATCTGCGTATGCTGCTGCTTTCTTTCTCTCTTTAGCTGTAAAGGGTGGGTAGGCTGTTGGATCTGTCTCTGCACCCGCTTGCCTGCTTCGGTGGTTGCAGGGTTGTGTCTGTCCTCTCGGCTTCCAAGGACTCTTGAGGTTTCTTTCTTGGTTGATGTTCTTCTTTTAGGTGGTGCTGCTCGAGTAAACTTTCTTGGGGTTCAGGAAATTTTTGGAGTGATTTCCGGCTGGGAGTTCGAATTTTGCTTGGATTGTTTTGAGGGGATTGGAGGTAGATGCTGCCCACCAACAGGAGCAGGCCTCAGCCGAGGCCTGGTAGATATTGGTCCTTCCCAGGTCTGCTTTCATCTCAGACTTACTCATAAGCTTTTTCTGTTCATTGTTTCTTGGAGAAATTGTTAGATCATAAGATGATTGGAACTGGGTTGGTGGCAATTTAACTAGGAATGCTTAGTTTTCTTGTAACTGGGTCTTGTTGTAGCTTGTGCAATTGGGAAATTTGATTTTGATTTTGCAGTTATAGTAGTTTGTGTTCTTTCTCATGGTTAAAAGATTGTTGTAGATTTTGCGTATGTTCATGTTGCTGAACCCACGCTATTCGCAGAAATGGACTTCTCCGATCCAAAGCGCAAGCCGCGCTACCTCAGTAAGATACTCATGGTGGCGGTCCTCACCGCCATGTGTGTTGTCATGCTCACCCAGCCACCCTGCCATAGAAGGTCTCCCAGTGTGGTAAGTGTAACCTTCTAGCTCTGAAGTAGCATAGTTGGATCCACATGCATGCGATTAGTTTGCACTGAGAGACGCTGTGTGCTCGAAATAAGGGAGATTAAATAGTTGCTGTGAATTTGTTGAGTAGTTAAGAAACTAATTTTTCACAGTTGTGTCCTAACAAAAGCTGTAAACTTCTGTGCTGCGCTCAGTTCTCCATCCATGAACCTGGCGTGACACATGTGTTAGTGACGGGTGGCGCTGGCTATATAGGTACACATGCTGCTCTTCGCCTGCTGAAAGACTCCTTCAGAGTCACCATAGTGGTACTTCTTCGCGACTTCGCATGGCTCTTTCTTGCTCAAATATGCTGTAATGCAAATTTATAGAACACTTACAAATTTGTGGTATCTCTAGGACAATCTCTCAAGAGGAAATATCGGGGCAATCAAGGTTCTTCAGAACTTGTTTCCAGAGCCTGGGCGATTGCAATTCATATATGCTGATTTAGGCGATCCAAAAGCTGTATCCTGATTTCTTGTCTTTGGGAATAATTTAATATTGCTGTTGATATATCTTTCATTCAAAATTCAAAATGTGACAAATCTGATGAAGAAATTATTTTTAACATTCTGTTCCTTAACATATCCTCAGGTTAATAGAATATTTGCAGAAAATGCATTTGATGCTGTCATGCACTTTGCTGCTGTCGCTTATGTTGGTGAGAGCACACTTGAGCCTCTAAGGTACTAGACTTTTGCTTGTCAGTCTCTGTTATCCTTCAACTTAGATACTTGCACAAGATACTAAAACACTTTGAACAGGTACTACCATAATATCACAGCAAATACTTTAGTTGTGCTAGAAGCTATGGCAACGCACAATGTGAAAACTCTGATCTACTCTAGCACATGTGCCACCTATGGAGAGCCTGAGAAGATGCCTATCACTGAAGAAACTCCCCAGGTCAGCTGTTGCTTCTGCAACCTCTTCTTTCTGATAATGCAGAAGGCTTTTGCATGTCTTCCACAGGTTGCAAAATTCCGAATATTTTTTCCCCTTAAGTTTCTCACTGGACCTTGTTGTACAGTTCCCAATCAACCCATATGGTAAGGCCAAGAAAATGGCAGAGGACATCATTTTGGATTTTTCCAAGTCCAAGAAATCAGACATGGCTGTGATGATTCTAAGGTTGGCATTGTTTACTAAAAGGCAAAACTGTGAAGTCTCTTTTTAAAAACCACCATTTGATTGCTGATTTATGAATTTGTAACCTGACACTATTAGATACTTCAACGTCATTGGTTCTGACCCCGAAGGAAGGCTGGGTGAGGCTCCAAGACCTGAATTGCGTGTGCATGGCCGTATTTCTGGTGCATGCTTCGATGCGGCACTGGGAATAATCCCTGGTTTGCAGGTAAATCTATCAACAACTAATTAATTGTTGCCCTTGGTGTTTCAACTATGGGATTATTACATCCAAGAACAGTGTGTTTGTGTTTGTTGCTGCTAACATAGCCTAGTGCAATAGGTAAATTAAGACTCACATTTTTAAGGTTGCTTAGCTTCTAGTAGATCACAGATAAATAGCTGTTGCCATCACAGGTCAAAGGTACTGACTACGAAACGGCTGATGGGACTTGTATAAGAGATTACATTGATGTCACTGACCTGGTTGACGCCCATGTGAAGGCACTCAACAAGGCAGAAAGAGGCAAAGTTGGCATATACAACGTTGGCACTGGGAAAGGTCATCCTCAGACCACTGCATATTCTTTTATGATTAATAACAGAGAAACAAAGATCACATTCTCTACATCACTACATCACCATTTTGGTGAGCTAATACATGTTCATTCCGCTTGGCTCATGGCTCATCAGGAAGGTCAGTGAAGGAGTTTGTAGAAGCTTGCAAGAAGGCAACAGGAGTCGACATCAAGGTCGACTACTACCCTCGCCGACCCGGTGACTACGCAGAAGTGTACAGCGATCCCGCGAGGATCAACCGCGAGCTTAACTGGACAGCTCAGCGCACCGATCTCCTGGAGAGCCTCAGGGTCGCGTGGACATGGCAGAAGAAACACCGGAGCGGATACGGGCCGCCTCAGGCCATGGTTTTGTGAGGATGTCTTTTCTACCTTGTAGCATCTGTTGGCTGAAAACTTAGGTGGATATATGTTCTTAGAATGTTCGTCAAGGGCAGGGCTCTAATCGCTCTCTCACAGATGGCAGTTATATATAGTGCTCATGGTCATTCATTCAATTCAATTCTTGAGAGTTCGTATTTATGGGAGGTTTTAGAAGTTCATTGTAATACTGATGTATTCAGTATATAATAAAAATCCGACAAGATATTATCAGAGTTCTTAGCTCGCCTCGTTTCTCGCTGAACTGCAATGTTGCAGGTGCAGTGTTTCTTATGCTTTTGTGAGACAAGATCACTAACATACATTCTTGCCGATTCCTGTGGTCCGTACCGAGAATGTTGTGAAAATAATGAGACGACTTTTACGTGCAGTTGAATTGTATCATGTTGGTCTTCACATCACCCTTGTGAATTCTACAATCTAGATTCTAGGCCGTGTTGCCTCTGGATCTAGATGGTTTTTTTTTTCAGAGGACGACGCGTCTGCAGTTCAGCGGCTGATGCCATGCAGGTAAAATCCACTTAAGGCTGGGCTGGAGATTTTTTTTTGAAATAATATTAATTTAAAAAATAATTACAAAATAAATAGTCGAAAATAAAAATTACAAAACTTTGTAAATTTTTCCGACTATTTAATTTTGTAATTATCTTTAAAAATAATATTATTTTTAAAACGTCATATTATCTCTCTCTCTCGTTCGCGCTCTCTCTCTCTCGCATAGTCAGGGCGAATGATTGTAATGCCAAACAAAGAGAGAATTAGTACTGATTGGAAATGAGTGTGCAGCCAAAAGATGAAGAAGGGGACCGGCAAACCACTAAGGGCCAATTCGATTTTGCGATTAGTACGTGCATTATGCTCCCCCTCATCGTGAGTATGCTTTTAAATTACACTGTTTCTCACAGGGCATGGCAAGTACTAGTAAGTTGCTTTCTGCTGAAGCTTTCGTTATGGATGGCCGGTCCCTCCATTCATCTTTGGGCTACACACTCATTTCCATTAAGGTTAGATGATATATTTTTCAACGGATGCCTTCATTTTGATATGCACTTTATCATCGAAGCGCTGCCCGTTCAGTCACCCACCTTTCAGGTAATTTTTTTAACCGAATGTATTACATAGTTTTAGATATACAGTTACGTAGTGTAGTATATTGGAAATAATCCTTTTCGGTGGGTAGTTTAGTTTAAGATATGTGGTTAATCGTGAAAATCTTGTTTACGGTGCAGTACGTCAAATATGTCAGACGTCATCACCTTCAAAATTTACTATGGTTATGGCACTATTCTTGAGGGTCCCGAGGGGATTGATTTGCGTTATTTCCAATCGGCGACCGTGCCCCTAAGAAGACTAGAGCTGCGTACATGGGGCGCTATGATGCGGTGGTTGTTCCACTCATTCGAGTTGGACTATATTGTGTATGATCTGATATTGAGTTGCCTTGCCCCTCAACTATCACAGTGCACATATTGAGAGTTAGTGCAGCTGAAGGGATTAAGGTCATGGCAGTCACATGTACGCATGACAATGGAGGAACGGTGAGATTTGGTCCTTCTGGTCCAGTCATATGCCAAGCCCACTCCTGCATCGACAGCTGAACAAGAAGGGGGCGGTGATGCCGAAGAAGAAATCGGGGACTCCAGCTACAGCGCGACGCACACAATGGCTGAAGGTCTAGGAGTAGTTGATCCTGTCGATGAAGAACTTGTGGAAAGAGCTCCTTCCATCAGGCAAGCTAGTGGACTTGCTAACGAGGGTGACGAGCTGGAAGCCTTAGTACAAAGGATGGATCTCGAAGACCAGGACTACATAGCATTATCAGAAAATGAAAGATCTGACGACGAGGATGCTACAGACTAGCAGGCGGTTCCATCCGAGTGGAACACATACCGGTTCGACAATCCCGTCGTTAACGAAGGCTCCCGTGTGTCGTGGGAGTACGACCAGAGCGAGGTTAGGCAAGGAGCTATGTACAAATGCAAGGAGGTCATGCAGGAGGCGATCAAATTCTGGGCCTTGTCGGTGTGGCATACATTCACAGTCGTCAAATCTAACCCAAGATGCTACGACGTGAAGTGCGACATAGAGGGATGCCCTTAGCGAGTGCACGCATTCCAGCCTAAGTGGGACACCTACTAGAAGTGCTCTATAGTGATCCCTCACACATGTGTCGTCGCTAAGTCGGTGCAGTCCCACATGAACCTATCATCAGGCTTCATCGCGAACCTCATGTACGGTGAGATCGTGGATAATCTAGATTTTGAGCCACGATCTATCATTCGGACGATTGAGGTAAGGTTCTAGTACACAATCAGCTATACCAAGGCGTGGAGGGCAAAACAAAAACGTTGGAATCAAGGTTCAGTGCGTTCGAGGACTCCTACCACAACATCCTCGGGCTACTCCAAGTCATACAAGACAGGAATCCCAACACTCATGTCGACATTCAAGATTCCATGCATCCAAAATGGGCCAATAAGAGGGTATTAAAGCGAGCATTCTTCGCCTTTGGTCCATGCATCAATGCATTCCAGCAATGTCATCCAATCTTATGCGTAGATGACACATTCTTGACTGGAAAGTACAAAGGCCAGATACTGACTGCAATAGTGACGGGCGGGAACAATCAAGTTCTCCTTGTGGCATTCACTTTTGTTGAAAGCGAGAACACGGACAACTGGTTATGGTTCCTGAGGAATTTGAGGATTTTTGTTGCATAGAGCCGTCCTAACGTATGTGTCATACATAATCGGCATGTGGGCCTACTGAGTGCAATAACTTAGCTACAATAAGGAGAGAACGAACTGCTTCCATGTGCGGATCTGCAGAGCAGGTGGTGCATGAGGCACTTGGGTGCAAACTTCTACAAGCAATTCTGCAATAAGAACTTGATGAATCTGTTCGAGCAGCTGTGCAACCAAAACCAGCAGCGAAAGTTTGAAGCACTCCGGAATATTCTGGATGAGTGGATCCAGACTCACATAAGGGAGGCGGCGAAAAAGGCCACCCCAAGCGCTGACCAGCCCCCCCCCCCGAAGTATTACTACAGCTACCCACAGATGGTCCTAGTGTGACGAGGAAGACGGGGGGTGCAGGTGAAATGTTTCTCGGACTGGATTGATGTCGGGATCCCGGATATGCAACTCCGAGACCCTCTGTGTATTCTGAACTAGTCACATGATCAGTAGCTAGCCCACACAGTTGCAACATCGATGAAATCATATCCATACAACAAGATAGCTAAAGAAGCATGCAAATTAATACTTAGTAGCAAAAGGACCTTAAGGTTAAGTCTTACAAAGTTTGCCACGCAGGGCTTGACGATAACAGAGTAAACTTGCAGCGAAGAATAAACAAACTCGTGGTAGCCATCCGACATGCCCACAAACAATCGAGTGGAGAACGCATCCTAGTTCGCATAGTCTTCAAGGTATTCATAAAAAATCTCTATATTCCCTGGTTCTTCCTCTGTGACTATTCAACAATGGCGCAAAGCCGTGATTACTTTAAAGTACTCAGCAAGTCGTAGGGAAATATATGCAAATAGTATTCATGCAAGGCTTGACAAGGATAGCTTTATGGCTAATTTGCAGAAAGCAGTATTGACAGTAAATACAGTAATTTGATTGAAAAGCATAATTTAAAAGATTAATACATAAGTAAACAAGTTTCTTTGAAACAACTAGTGAACACCCTGTTCACTTTCCAACCATCAACCAACATCCAGATCGCTTCCCAACCAAACCATTCCGATATTTTTATGAAAATCTACCTCTCGTGTGAAATCACTAGGCATTGTCCATATCCGGGGACACGGCTATTCGAATAGTTTTACACTCTGCAGTGGTTGTACAGCTTGACCCACAAGAGATAATCATCTTATACTGTCCATTTAACACACTTTCGAGGTGTGCGACTAAGTGATTATCACAAGGTTTTTACAAAGCTCCGTTTTGACCCGGTTCTGCTTGCTAAGGATTCGCCATACCGGCCCCCTCTTGCGCCACTTATCAACCCAAACAGAACTAACTCAAAGCATTGCTAATTAGTTGGCTCAGTCCACCCTATAAATGGACTTGCGGTTGCACGGTAAGGCCTAGATCAATGGTGCACAAATTTAAGTCCTTAATGGTTGCTCAGACGAGACTTTCTCATCCCAATGTGCTTCCCGCACCCACCTTTGCCACCGCCCACTTGCCCGAGCATAAATTATTTTCATTCAACCTGGCCAAATGGCAACCCTTGCCATGTCACAACAAATTTTATCAATAATGGCTCCGCCACAATTCCATAATTCATTAAGTCAAGTTTAATCATTCTTTGAGTATGTGATCATAAATCCCCTTGTGACTAAGCATGACTAAGTATAATACACACCCATGTTGTTATTACAGTATTGTCCAACTAATAATTAACCATCCTATGGTGTCCAAAGATTTATGTCGTTCAAGGGTACATGTCAATAGCAATTATCCAAGGAGGCATAATGACAATTAGGCATTTAACTATTCCTAAAAGTATTTATTATAAACTTAGCAATGCATGTTGATATAAATCAATATAGTTTTATAAAATGGGTACAACATGATCAAAGGTCTACGACTTGCCTCTGTTGAAGGCTTGAGATGCTTGACAGACGATTCCAGGAATTCTTCGGGGACGCCGAAATCTACACGCGCGAAAAGAGCCAAATAAATATAACAAATCCAAATAAACTCTAAAAATTACAAAATTAGTAGAGAAAGAGAAGGGCTGAATTTAGAACCAAGAATTGATGAAATCGGATTTCGTATGAAGGAGAACGAATTTTCGGAAGTTTGACTTCACATGAAATATAAAAAATCATCATACATGAATAGTGCAAGCTCGGGCAAAAATGATGGCGCCGGCGAGGGAAAGGGAGGGGCGGTCGGCGAACTAGCAAAATGAAATCCCAGGAGCAAGACAGACCCAATGGTGGTGGTGGCGTCGCCGACAGAGGTCCAATGCGGCGGCGGCGCGTAAAAAGGAGCACGGGGGAATACTGGCGTTAGTGAACCGGCGATGCTTCGGAGAAAAGGAAGGGGCACGGCGTAGAACGTCGTGAGGCGAAGCTAACAGCAATGATGATGTTGCCGGGGAATCAACGAAGGTAGCGGAATGCGAGGAAGAAAGAGTTTCGGCCTGCAACCGAAAAATCTCGTTTGCGGAGAAACGGAAGCGAGAGAGAGGGGCGAATTGTGGGGGATGGAAGAGGAAGCCAAGGAGCACGCCTTGACATGGTCGGCTTAGTGAACAGACGACCAGAGATGGAGAACCGAGGGAGGTGAAGCTCTCGGCCGGTTTGGGGAGCTCACGGTGGTATTGCTTCGGTTTGGGAAGAAGAAAGGGAGGAGTGGAGTGGAGTTGTTGGTGGTCGGCATGGGGGCATGCACGGCTGGCTGGCAGCAGCACAAGGGAAATCTGGAGGTTGGCATGGGGGCATACACGGCTGGCTGGCAGCAGCAAGTGAGGGGAGGAGAGGAAAGGAAGAGGGGAAGAGAGAGCAGCACAAGGGGGAGGAGCACCGGGCTGCACGGGAGGGCTTGCAGCGGCATGGGGGAGGCGCGGCAGTGTAGCAGGCCAGGCCGGCGCATGGAGCTGGGCAATGAGGGGAGCTTCTGTGGGGGGAGGAAGATGAGAGGGGAGGTGCTACAGGTCGGCAATGGAGAAGAGGGAGAGAGGAGGTGCTGCAGCACGGCAAGGGCAGGAGCTGGAGGAGGGAGCTCAGGTGGAGCATGCAGTCGGCAAGGAGCGGGACCAAGCAAGGGGAGCTGCTGCTATCGGTCTTTGGAGAAAGAAGAAGGAGCTCAGTAGTGTGCTTTGGTTTGGCTGGGAGGGGAGAAGAAGAGAGAGGGGAAGGAAGAGCTTGTTGGCTTGCTGGTTGGAGAAGCAATGGAGGAGAGAGGAGAGGTGAGGAAGGGGGAGAAGGAGCTGCTGGTGCCAAGCTTTTATAGAGGGGGAGAGCAGCTCGGGGGAGTGGATGGCTGCGCACGGCGCAGCATGGGGTTGGGGCTGTGAGGGGCGGCAGGGTCAAAGAGGCATAGCATAGGGAGAGGTAGAGGTTGAGCCAGGGCATGGGCGGCAGAGGGATGGGGAGGCGGTATGGGGAGGCCAAGGCATGGGTGCCCATGGAGGCAAGGAAGTATTCAACGGGAAGATGACCAGGACGAATGCAACGGGAAGAAACAGGAGAGAGAGAAAAGAAAAGGAGCGAGAGAAATAAAATCCAGAAAATAAAATAAATCCAAAAATTTCAAGAAAATTTTATAAAATACTTTGGAACTTGAATAGATCAAATAAAATAGTTTTGGATTTTTTTTGAAGTTTATTTTAATTAATTATAATATTTTTTCCTTCAGAAATTCAATTTAAGATTTAAATTAAACCAAGAAAATCCAAATGATTATTTTTATTTTCAAAGCTTCAAAATATACCACCAATTTAAATTAAATTTTACAGCGAATAAAATAATTTTTGGGAAGATCAGGTTGCAAGAAACAGCACCGACTTGAATAAAATCCAAGAAACCCAGAAAATCCACTAAACTCATATTAGAATTAAATTAAAGTTTGATTTAATTATTTAAAATGTTTTTCACTTTGGAATTTCAATTTAAGCTTTACATTTATCCAATGAAATGCAGATAGTTTGTTTTATTTCTAAAACTTTAAAAGGACTTTGAAATACGGACAAGCTGAAAAGAAATAAAAAGAACTCCACGAAGAACAACCGGGTCTTGGAAAAAGGAATTCCAAGATAAAACCAGAAAATCAAATAAGACGATTTTTACTTAATCGAAGTTTGATTTACTCACATTAAATTTGTTTTTAATTTCTAAAATTTCAAATTAAGCTTTAACAATTCGAGAAAAATCAAACGGTTATTTTTATTTTGAAAAGTTTAAAAAGGCCTAAAAATTGTGATGTTACAATTGAGCACGAGCTTAAGGAGAAGTGGTCATTGCTACATGACAAAGGTGGTGCTCGATATGGTGTTATGACAACCAATCTAGCCGATGTGTACAACTGGGTCATACACAGCGCAAGGTACCTCCCTTTGGTTGGTATTGTGGAGTCAATTCTCCGCGGTATCACAAATTAATTTGTTGACAAAAGCAACAAGTCGTCGCTCGCCATGGCAAATGACAGAGTACTCTACCCCGCCATGATCACCAAGTACGTGGAGGAGAAGAGCAAGAATGGTGCGATGCACCGGGCATTCAAGATGGACACAAGGGAGCTTCGCTTCGAGATAATGTGCAGGGATAAAGGACGCCGAGAGATGAACCGTGAGAGGATCACCCACGAGTGCACGCTATGCCGCGCCAGTTGCGTATGCACTTGCAACAAGCCCATTCGTCTACATAGGCCCTGCTCCCATGTCATGGATGCATGTTCGACTATGGCACAGCATCCCAATCAGTATCTCTTTGACTATTTCAATAAGGAGGAGGTGATACAAACCTAGAGTGCAGAGATGTATGGTTACGCCGTGGTTGGCCATTTCACTAGCCATCTAACTGGGAGCAACTTATCTAGGCCACAGACATTGATAAGCTGAAGGGAAAAGGTTGGCCGGTGACAAGTACGGTGCATCAGGAACGACATGGACAAAGCAAAATTTGGGCGTCATACGAAAAAGTACTCCATTTGCAAGGAGTCTCGGCATACCTTCAAGAAATGCCCTGCGAGAAATGCACTGGACAAAGGAGACATCGGTAGTCCGGACGCTGCCACGGAAACATCATCCGACCACTCTACTCGAGGTGCCCAATGATTTGTAATATCACTTTGATTTATCGAAAAACTAGGTGGTGATGACGTTGTGGTGAATGGGTTGTAATGTTAGTGTGATTTGTCCACAAAGTATGTGACGACGTTGCGCTTAATATTTTGTAATGTCATTGTGATTTGTCGACAAAATATGTGAAGACATTGCGTTAAATGTTATTTAATGTCATTGTGATTTGTCGATAATTATGTAATGTTATTGTGATTTATTTACAAAATATGTGAAGACGTTGTGTTGAATGTTATGTAATGTTATTGTGATTTGTCGACAAAGTATGTGACGATGTTGTGCAGAATGTTATCTAATATCAGTGTGATTTGTCGACAAAATATGTGCTCGAAAATAGTTAATAAAAAAAATAGTACAACAAGGACCTATCGCTAGTTGAATTGGCGATAGGGACCTATCGACAATTCAACTGATGAGAGGGAGCGCTTTGTACAGTTCAGCCCCTTGTCACCAGTGCACAGATCAAATGCCTAGTTTTGTAATTGTTATTTTTGACTATTTATTTTTGTAATTATCTTTTAAATTAATGTTATTTCAATTTTTTTTCTGGGCTGGATGACACCATAATTGGAGTATCTCTCCTGAATTCTTTGAAGAAACTGCAGCCAGAGTACCAGTTTAATGTAGGTTTGGTCGAATCTGTCAGGCGTGTTAAGTTTGGCAAGTATTATACCAGACGGATTAAATCAGGACAGTCAGCTACAGCTGCTCCTTCTGACGAAATTGCGACCCGGTGTTTACAAGTAATTTTTGGTCTAAGCTTTTCCGTCTATCAGATACCAAACTCCACTTGAGCTCCGCATTTCACCCACAATCCGATGGCCAGACAAAGGTCACAAACAAAGTTATTGCTATGTATCTCCGCTGCCTCACTGGAGACTGGCCGCGACAATGGGTCCGTTGGCTACCTTGGGCCGAATATTGCTACAACACTTCTTTTTAGACTTCTCTGCGGGATACGCCTTTCAAGGTCTATGGTAAAGATCCTTCAACACTTCGACCGCATTTGCCCATGTCTACTCGCCTACAAGCTGTTGATCAGCTTCTTCTGGAGCGTGATCAATTGCTTGCTGATATACGTGACCGACTTTTTCTGGCCCAACAGCACCATAAGAAGCATTATGACGCCAAGCACAGAGATCTGCACTTCGATGTTAGGCAATGGGTTTGGCTTCGTCTTCACAAATGACAAGCCCTATCGTTAGCAGACAATGTTAATCGCAAATTGGCTCCTCGTTATTATTGACCCTATCAAATTTTGGAGAGAATTGGAGATGTCGCGTATCGCTTGCAGCTACCACCTCAGGCCCGTATTCATGATGTTTTTCATATTAGTTTGCTGAAACCGTATCATGGAGCTCCTCCGGACGTGCCACCGGCTTTGCCCGAGGTTTAGCATGGCCGAATTACTCCTGTTCCTCGTTATGTCATTCGCGTGCGGATGTGCAATGGAGTACGTGATATATTAGTGCATTGGGATGGACTACCAACTTCTGATGCCATGGGAGTCTTTGGAGCAATTTCATCGCCAATATCCGTTCTTCCAGTTCAAGGACGAGCTTTTTTTCGAGGAGGGGAGAAATGTCAGGCGTGCTAAGTTTGACAAGTATTATACCAGATGGATTAAAACAGGATAGTTAGCTACGGCTGCTCCTTCTGACGAAGTCTAAGTCGGTTAGATGTGCTGCGTCCAGTTAGGCAATTAGAGATTATATGAATTGGAGTTTAGTTAGGAGATAGAGTTATATTAAGATTAAGAGTCAGAGTTAGTTTTGATTGTTAGGGAGTCCTCTCCTATTTAAAGGGAAAGGTTATGGTAATACAGCAAGAAGAGATTTACATATTATTTCTTCCTTCCCGTCTATCTTCCTGCGCCTTCCTGTGCATCTCATCTTTTCCAACACCTCCAGCACGGCTCCGGCCAAATCTTCCCAACTGAAACCTCCTATGACCCACACATACAACCTCCAATCAGGAATAGGGCATGATAGCTTAGTTTCAGAGCATATGGCTGACGATCAGGCTACAATCAATGCGGTCCTCGAGCAGATAGCTATGTTAACCGCGAACATGATGAAGTAGATGGATGATATGAAGGAGCTCTTCGATCGACAACAAGTCCGGTCTGAAGAAAACTTGGGGATCGCCTCATTGCCCTGGAGAAACGGTCGACGGGTGATGGCTTGTTGCTAGCCCCTAGTGGGGCGATCCCAGCAGCGGCCAATCGCAGAGGATGGCCGGCAACAAAAAAGCCACCCTGTTTCCACCGGCTAGAATTTCCGACATACGAAGGTAAAGAAGATCCCCTCGAGTGGCTACAAAGATGTGAACAAATTTTTTCGCGGGCAGAAGACACCGGAAAGTGAACAGGTGTGGCTAGCTTCTTATCATCTCGTCGGCGTGGCGCAACAATGGTATTTCCAATTAGAGCGGGACGAGGGTGAGCCCAATTGGCGCCACTTCAAAGAATATATTAATTTGCGGTTTGATTCGTCAATTCGTCACAACCCTTTGGGCGAGCTCAAGGAACTTATGCAGTCCGACACCGTGGAGGATTATCAACAGAGGTTTCTCGCAATCCTCTATCGAGCGGATCATCTTCAACCAAGGCAGCAACTTTAGTTGTTTACACCCGGACTTCGCGAACCTATTCGAACCAACGTGGAGCTACAGAACCCTGATAACCTCCAGATGGCCATGGCTCTCGCAAGGGCTTACGAATGACGGGCTCAGGTTTCAGGGCAAAAAGTGGGTCAGCAGACCAAACGTTCGACGACGACAACTTTGGCCTCGGCAGCAATGTCACCGACAACTTCAGCCGTAGCAGCAGCGGCAGCAGCACGCCCGATGTTGCTGGTTGCTCCCGCCCTACCAGCGCCAGCGTCCAGCTCTACTGTTGGGGCATTCCAGGACGCAACCCGCCCACGCCGGACCATTCGGCGTTGTTTTCTCACACCGGAAGAGATGGAGCGGCGGCGTGCGGCTGGTTTGTGCTTCAATTGCGAAGAGAAATTCACACCAAACCATCGTTGTAAGCGGTTGTTCCTGCTATTTTTTCCCAGCAGAGGATCTGATGATGAGGCCGACTACGACATTACCGATGATGGTGTTGAGCCACACATACAACCTCTGATCAGGAATAGGGCGTGACAGAATCTGTCTCTTCAAGCATTCGGGAAAAAAAAGACGTAGTTACTAGGACATAGCAGAACCACAGCGACAGGAGACCCACACCTGGTCCGGGAAACCAGGATGCAGAAATTCGCATCGTCCTTCAGAACCATCCGTGCGTCCGGAGTCCGGACTTCATATACCGACCAGAAATGTTACTGGATGTCGTAAACATTATTAGCAACAGTGACACAAGCTAGCGTATACGCAAGAGGTTTGATGCAAATGCAAGTAACTAGGGGTGTGAACGGATTGAATACGAATTGAATGGTGGTCTTTCTGTATTCATATTTTTTAAACAAATACAAATACGAATTCGAATATGCTCAAATATGAATTGAATATTATAACAAATACAAATACATATTCAATTCGGTCGGATCCTAATATCCTACGACATAACGAAGTTAAACAAGTTGACACCGGTTTTATAGTAATATTTATGCCCATTTTCCTGTTGTTTATCATGTAATTATTGATCATTGGTGCCATTTTATCACTAACTCTAACCAATTTTAAAGATATTGTAAATAAATCGGTTATAAACATGTCAAATTTGGCTAGCTGCTATTATTGTGCCGAATTCGGATATATCCACATTCGTGTTCATTTCAGCACTTATTTTGCATACCATATTTGTATTTGACAAGAAAAAATCAGATACTATCTAGATTCGTATTTGTTTTGCAATTCAAATGTATTTTTGCTTACCATATTCCCAGATAAAACGGATAATCCGAATTGTTTTGACACCCAACTAACCAATTAAAAGAAGAGTAGCTCCGAATCAATGAAATGCCATTGTTTTATGAATCAGATAAAGCGCTAAACGTCCGGTACCAAGTAGGCAAGTACCACCAAGTACCAATTGGGAATTGGAAATGAGTTGCCAGGTATCCATAAGAACCACATCCAATTTCATTCTATACCGTTTTATTTCGAGTTCCCCAACAAAAGAAAAAAAAGGAGCATCAGTAAGACAAAATTGATTGCTAGCTTCGGGGGATTTTTTTTTTTGGCGTATATTCCATTCATGTCCATGTCTAGAGTCTAGACTAAAAATCAAGTACAGTATGTTTCCAGTAAACATGCACTGACGACTCCCTCTACCAGTTTTCATCAACAAATCACATCCAGGGAGGCGCTGATTTTGGTTGAAGATTCTTGCACAAGAGTGAGCAGAGCCCCCTTATAATGATCTGACGAATTTGTCTAAATGAACCCCCATAATTTCAATTAAGCAAACATGGTGCTTGCTGCTTGAAAGTAAATAATGAACTCCTCACTCGAAGTTATTAGTTAAGACCTTTTATAGAGGAATCAGCCACGGAACTATTGAGATCCTCTGTTCATTGCAATCAGATAATGTATACACACCAGTGTATCAGAGCCTTGGACGAGCCAAGGTGATGCGCCTTCAGCTGATTGGGCACCCTCCTAGAGACAGAGAACAAAATGACTAGATGAGAACATTTCTCCTCTCTTAAGCAAGCCTGGAAAGTCCTGGCTGATTTGTCACTACCTTTGAACATACAAATTATGCCCTTGTGCCTCATTTCTCGAACTTTCAAAAGTGAAGCCCATCAATATCGATAGGAAAAAAATCACCTTCACAGAAGAAACTAAACCCTTCCAAGGATTGCATTCTGCAGTCACAAAAGCAAGCAACATAAAGGAAAGATGTCAGCACTATACAACCACGAGCAGAAAGAATAACAATTTCCTAAGTCCATACCTGATTGTCATCTGAAGTCTATGCAGTGCTGCCGTTCTCAACATAAGTGGGATCTGATCCAGCAGAAATGGTCATAGTTGGCGCCTGTGAATCTTCACCAGAAGGTCCGCTTGATTGCATCGCGCTACTTAATGGCTTGGCGCTGCAACTGATAAAATGGAAAACTAAATTACATGAAATTTTGGTTAGGCCAAAAACATGGTCACAATTTTGCCATACCTTGAATTTGAGTGCTTTTTGTTCCTGTTGTTTCCATTTCTACGGGCAAAGGACATGCAACCGGCAAGTCGCGTGCAAGTGGAATATTTGTCAGCAGCTCCTTCAGTCATGTTTATCTGCTTGGGTCTATAAATGAAGGGGATAATAATTTTAGAGGAAAATCAAGTTGACACCCACAAAACCACAAACACGCACACACCACAAAACAGCTGAGACTAGAGAGTGAAATACCTTGGGGTTGACTTCCGCCTCCCCTTGTTCACATTTCCAGTATCAACATCTCTTTCCTCAGAAGGCACACTTGGAAGGTCTAACTCAGAAACAGCATTCGCCGTACAATCTGCAGTTAAATTATCTTTGGCTGATTTCCTATACACAAGACAAAAAGGGCGCTCTTGATGTCACTGAAAATCTATGAGGAAAACAAATCCAAATGATGTCACAGAAACTGTGGGGGAAAAATGCTAAAACATGTTACCTTGATGGTGCCCTTTTCCTTTTCGTTGCGCCACCATGACGGTCAATAGAGACTGAACCACTCATTCTGTTTTTGACTGCTCCCTCATCACCAACAGAGATAGAGCCCCTCATTCTCTTTTTGACTGTTCCCTCGTTGCCAACAGAGATAGAGCCCCTCTCTTTACCAGAGGCAGGTCCTCTCGTTCTCTTTTTTACTGTCCCTTCTTTACCAACAGAGGTAGAGCCCCTCGTTCGTTTTGTGGCTACCTCATTACCAACACTGATAGAACCCCCCATTATCTCTAGGGCAGCCTCATTATCAACAGAGATAGATCCCCTCATTCTCTTTTGCACAACCTCATTGTTGTCAGTGGTAGATTTCCTCCTGTTTCTGGCTGCACTATAACCACTAGAGGAATTGTTGACACCATCAGGCACAGCTAGATTTTCTTCGGTTTGTTTTTTAGATCTACTTCTGTAAAAGCAAGTGTGACAAACTAGTGAGCAAGCATAAGGGGGTGAAATTCAATGAGTAAGCCAAGCTTTGTATTAAGAATATACCCAGACGATTTCCTCGACCTTCTCGTGGTGGTGTTTACAACAGCGTCAGCAGCAGCAACATCAGAAACAGCTGAATTCATACAAGCAGAAGATTTCGATGCATCATTAGCTGACGGATTATCCTTGCATGATCTTCTAGACTGTTTTCGAGGCTTCCTGACTTGATCACTGATAAATTGGGATGGATGAGAAAGAGAATAGAATATAGGGAAAATAGCCATATTTTAATGAAATATGCTGCACCTACTGTAACTGGATAGATTTGGGAAGCATTGAAATCCAATAAAACTGTACCTTACAGTGTTCTCATCACCTCTGTCAACTTTAGTGTGCACAAGTGACATCAAGTCACTGGGGGCAATTGCAGGTCGCTCTATTTCTCTATCAACAAAGTTGGATAGAAAAATAGATTTCTTTATTTGAATGGCTGCTTTAACTGAAGGTAATTCATCTCGACACAGGAATCTCCATCGTCTGCAATTACCAACCACATCTCCTCATCATAAAACTCATTATTGATGCTAACAACACATCAGAATAAAATCATGCCAAATCTGGAAAGAAAAATTAGCTTTACCTCATGCACATATTATCAGTACGGTGAGGAATCATCGCCCCAGCAATTTTGGACCAGCAGGGCCCAACCTCAGAGACTGAAGCCAATAACTTGGAATCTTCTTCAGGTCGCCATTTCCCTAGATCTATATCTGGATCAAGAACATTACGCCACCTGTTTAAAGAGCATAAAGAACTAGCATCACCATCAAACCCTAAACTCTGAACTAACATGGTAAAACTACTATGTTACCTCTCGTTGCATTGACTCTGAGTACGGCCAGGAACAAACTGAGCAATCTTATTCCAGCTGCCAGACCCAAGTATCTTGACAGATACCATGAGGCGTTTGTCCTCATCTAGAGACCATCTCCCCACCCTTGTCCTTTCAGGGATTAAGGTTTTCCTCCACCTAGTAAAGTTCAATGTAAAGATATGTCAAATATTATCCAACCAATGAAAGTAAAAGAAAAAAATCCATGATGTTGAGTTCCGGATTCACGATTGCTAAAATATATGCATGAGGGAGCAGATTAAAATACCATTATGTGGATATTATGGGGATATGCTCCTAATCTCAGTGTGCTGAACAATTGGCAATAGCGCCGAGGCGTTTGGCGAAACCCTCGTTTTTTGGGAAATTCAAATCGTTGTCAAACCTTGGGAGGTCAAATTGGCCTGTGCCGGCGGTCTGACTGGCCACAGGCTGCGGTTTAACCGGCCATTTTGAAAAGTTGAATTTTGGCAATCGGCCAAAAATCACGTATGGCAATAAGTGAGAGGATGCGTTTGCACTAGGTTTTATAATTTTTGGAGCTTTGAACCATAAGTAGATAGAGATTTAAAACTCCAGAGAGGGTGCAGATTTCCCTAGACGGTATGACCGGCCACTAGTTGGCGGTCGAGGCCAGATCAATAAACAGTAAGAAATTGAATGGGCGTGATCTGGTGACCGCCAAGTGGGTCATCGTCCGGAGGTGGTGATGTTAAATGGGTTAGGCTAAAGTCATGGTTTTCAGTGCATATGTATTGCATGATGCATGTTTTGGCTAACATAGGTCAAGTTGCGAAGAACTTATGCCCGAAAACGATTTCTTGATCTATTGTTATGCAGGTGGCTGAGGTAAACAGCGAGGATGATCGAGACTAGGCTAGGAGAGCTGAGCTCCAGAACGATCAAGTATGCCGGATGAAGTCATTAGACTCAAGCATAGCGCAAGATGGACAAAGATGACCGAGCGAGAAATTCGATGCGACAAGTTGCATCAAGCGGTGCGACGATAGGTGCAAGTGCCATGGTGGTTCCGGTGGGAGTCGGATAGGAGAGACTTGCCGACATGAAGAGAGTCATTGATCAACCTACAAGTGACAAAGCATAGGATTTCTTCATGACGATTGGACTCGGTCTTCGGAGAAGGATCGAGAAAGGGTAATTTCGTATCTTCATCAAAATATCGGGTACCTTTGGAGAAACCGCGGCGCAAGATGACGCAAGGAGAGGCGGTTTAGGTCAGGTGAAGATGAAGTTCACGAAGAGACGGATTCGGAAAGTCCGAGTCATCATCTGCTTTGAGAAGCGTGCGTGAGTGTAGACCCGTTTGTGTGTGAGCTTAACAGGTGCTCGATAAGGTTCTCTTGACCAAGCCTCCACTATAAAAGGGAGAGGTGCAGAATATGCCATCTTCAAGCCTTGAGCCTTCCCAAGCAGAAACCCTACTTTGTGATTTGGGAAAGTGGAGTAGAGGAGGCTATAGATTGAGGGAGACGAATTAATTGAGTGCTCAAGTGTTGAACTTTTGTCCTCCATGGTGGAGTGGATGTAAACCAACAATCTTCTAAATCAATCCAAGCAAGATTTCCTCTAAGATGAGTTCTCTTGTTCTTGTTCTCTTTGATGCCGTTTGGAATTTTGTGTGTTCCTTTGGTTTTTTTGTTCTTGTTGTGATGTAACTTGTTAGGACGTGTGTGAATCCATCTAATTTCATCTTGACCATCATTCACCCAAGAGCAAGTCTTTGGACCAATGTTTGAATTTCCTCAGTTCTTGTGCCTTCTTGATCTCATCCTAGAAATTCGTGGAACCTTAGCCTCGATCGTCCCGATCGTTGATTGGAATAGGTTCTTGACCTTCTTGATGAGCTATGGTATAAGTTTCAGAGAATTTGGATCACCGAGTAGAAAGTTAGGTTGTTTTGTGATCTTCGCGGGTTGCTCCCGTGTCACTGAAGCGGTCACACCGCAATCCACAGCAATCGAGGCCATTTGGAGCTTCGGTCGGGCCAAGCCATCCTGGCGGTCGGTATGCACCTGTGCCATTGTGAGGTGTTTTGGTGTTTTTGCCTCAGAGTTCGTCGGTTTCAACGCAAGACTTTTCTTGTGCTTGTGTTTTTTTTATCTCCATAGCTTCTATAGCTACTGAGGAGAAGAAGAAGTTGATCTCAGTCAGGGTCGAAGAAGAGTAGTGCTTCTATTCACCCCCTCTAGTCGCCGTTCCGGTCCAACACATTAGAATAGTGAGAATAACCACAGAAAGCAAGTAATAACAAATTTGCCACAATAGAAAGCAAAATCACATAGGATTGGTAATAGCCAATTTGCAAGAGAAAGAACATAAACCAAAGAATATCATGTTACCTGTTAGAGCATTGATTGCCAATGCGTCCAACAAGACTAGCTGATACAAGTTGCCAGTTACAACCAAAAGTTTCAACAGAAGCTTGAAGTTGATGATCTTCCTCTTTTGTCCAGGACCTCTTCAATATGTGGGGATTAAGACTTCGTTGATAACGAGAAAGACATTGGAAAGGTGTTCTGTGAGTACCCAATGCAACTGCAATGTTAATCCAATTATGCATTCCTCTTTCTTGGACAATTAGTATAAGTCTTTTCTCCTCCCGTGCAGTCCAGGCGTTGTGATTGATCAATGGATCATCACAGTTTAGCCACCTACGCAAATAAAATGAGAGTTGTTTAAGAATGACCATTTGGCACACAGATACAACACTTGTTGCAGAAACAGCAGAAATGACAACATCAGCATAGATGGTAAAGTAGTTTCACATGAAACTGCCATGATATGAATAATACCACTTAAAGGAGAGGAGAATTGCTGTGTAAACTAAAAGTAAATTAATAATAATAATAGTAGAAAAAGTACCTTGATTCACATTCAGCACCAGATCGACCAGGCAGGTACATAGCAGAAATTTTGTCCCAGTTTATTAATGGCAGGACCGATCTGAGACTTTCAGGAGTCACCTCAAAATTACCGGCAGTATTTGTCAGTGCATATGCCATATCTACAGCACTGAAGTCACCAGTGGAACTGCAGCAGCATGGCTATGTTAATAAAATAGAGCATTCAATTCATGACCAAATCTCTAGCAGAAAACTTAGTAAAAATACATTAAAAATCACAAGAATGACATCAAACCTACATTTCTTTTTGTGGAAAACAAATACTCCAATAGCACAAATAGATAGAAGCCAAAAACTGCCAATTCATAATTTATAGATAGTTTAGTCAGAAGCCCATTAAGGAAAACACTAATAAACAGTGCTACATCATTGAGATACAGGAGAACAATTAACTTGCATAGAAGCATCACAATATTTTGTTTCAGTTTTGAAATGCTTGAAGCTTAAAAGGAAAACAAAAAATAAGTCTTCAAGTGTTATCAACAAAAATATCGAGCAAATTAGGATAAGTTGTTTAATAAGATATTAGTTCATGAACTGAAATCCGTGATCAAAATATATGAGAAATGCCTCATTGGTGCAAAGAGTAGATGAATCATCACCTTCCATTATTCATCGAATCCAAAATCAATGTTTCTTGATATTGCTGCTTTATTCCTTTAGCAAGCTTGTCTTTCTCCACATCTGACCATAGTTGCTTCTGAAGCAACACTGGGAATTGCCTCAGTACCATTTTATACTTCGAAACATGAGGGTTCTCAGCTGGGCCAAGAAATAATGCAGGGATCTTCTTATCTTTATTCTGCACCAAAGAATGATCTCGTATAAGTGGCTGTATTACCTGTTTCTAACAAGTAACAAAACTATAAGGATAGACATTTGATCACAATCATGCCCGCACATATGATGGGAGCAATATGGGATGAAAAAGAAAAAGACCCACGGTCTGAGAGCTAAGAGGTTTGTGTAACATTCTCTTCATTATGAAAGGGTAACAATGGTTTGAATAACACAAGGATAGTATGTATTATACAATAAAATGGCACATTTGCAGAGTTGATCTATAAATAATTGTAGTATAATAAAGTTAAAATTCATAATAAAATTCTAAAAGTATATACTTCTTGACAGGAAAAGGATCTAAAGCAATTAGCCAACATAACTAAGAAGATTGTTTTGCCTCAGAAAAATTGCAATGCCACAGCTAGTTTCCTATACAACACCACATGGAAACTGCAAACTGTCTTTTCTCAAGATAGAGATACACCCTAATAAATAACTAGATGCGAGTTTGATTCATATAAAACTCTGTGTTGAGGATGACTAACAGACTAAGAGTAATGGATAACTAAATGGCTATGATTTGTTTTTCTATTAATAAAAAAGATCACACAATCTCAGTAAAGTGACCTATAAAGAGTGCTGCTCTCTATTTCAGTGTTTGTGGAAATTTACGATACAATTTTGTGGGACCAAAATATATAATATACCTCCAGTCTCACTGGAATTTGTTAATAAATAAAAAAAATGCTTTGTGTTACATTACTTCCACACAAGCGTGCCAAAAAATGCAGTTGGACAGAACTGGTATGCCTGTCTACATTTTTTTTTTTGTTTCAAACCATATTCTAAGTCAAACAATAATATGTATCCAATGTAGCTTGAAAGAAAATGATAATAAGATATCTAAAACCTTTACCCAAGATATCATTAAACAACAAAATGTTACGCTCTTCAAATCACAGGAAAAAATACTTTACCAAAATGAGAAATAATAGTACATGCACCATTTAGGAAACACCAACAAGAACCTAACTGTGTCTGCCGCTCCATCTTGCACTATAATATCAAACCCATTTACATTTTCATACAGGTATTTACAACTACCTTTGTGAAGAAACCAGAAGTGAGAATCCCTTATGCTAAGTTCATTACTAACCTTGGTGGCTTTCAGAGAATGAGTAGGAATAGGAACAATAATAGAAGGCCCAAGTGGTCTATATATCCAAGGCAATTATCTACGTCATTTAACATCCAATACATAGCTGCAAATACAGATGTTATTACCTTTGAAGATTGTGCACTTGGTTTTCGAGAGGAAATCAATCTAACACGAGGATCCTCCTTCTGGCACAAAATTCTGCCAAATGATTTTCTGCAGCTTAACTGATAATCCATAAGGCATTTCACACGATCCCTAAGATCCTTATTTTCTTCAATTTTTGCTTCAATGTTAATCATCTTCCTTCTAATAAACTTCTGGCATGTTCTGTTCTTCTTGAGAGCATCCACTAACAACAGTGCAGCTTTTGGAAACCCAGTTTGACTGAGAGCCTTTGCATTTTGCTTTTCCCCGTCAAACTCTTCACCAGGTCTATGTGCAATAAGTTCTCTGTCCCCTCCCTTTGATGCCTCAGTTTTCATGTTCTTCGGTGATCCAGTGGATGTACCTGCATTAGGTAAATCAAAAGACTAAGGCCCCATTTATCTATCTTATCTATCGAGTGATATACTTTTTACCTGGGTCAAGACTCAAGAATTACACTAACATTGGACATGTTGATTTTCAATCATGTACTGATACGCGCAGCTTCAAAAGAATGGACTTAGAACGCATGTAATGGCTGTCCTCTCACATGTAATATCTCACATCAGAGAATCACTGATACCTTACATTTGATTCTTCAATTGTATACTACTATTTGTGCTTCTAAAAGAACAAGTAAAAAATTTGCTATGTTTTTTAGGCGAAATTTGTAAATGTTTTATTCTCATGTATTGGAACACAAGTAACACCATATATTTGCCAGCACATCCCACAGTTTAAAATTTAATCTAAACTTTTTACTTAAAATTAATGTGCAGTATATTTCAGTTACTAGTCTTCTTTAATATAAGTCTATAAGAATTCAGAATAGTATAAACTAGTATAAAATTATAGAAATGTTGTAACAAATATATATGTCAATTAAATAGTTCACATTTGCACCAAACAGATTGTTTTGACTAATTTTATTTATGTTCAACCAAAATTCAGGTTGCAAGTATTACCCTTTCTATTTTCATATCATAGTTACCGGATTCGCTATAAAACCCCGCGAATCGCAAACCGGTTTAGGGTACGGGGTTCGTGTTCGCAATGGAAATTGGAAAAAAAAGTGGCGAACTACGAACCCGAATCACGTACCACAACTCGGACGAACCGTGTTTATGGTAACTATGTTTCAGATGCCAGTCTGGCATTCGGATTATCAGGCAGTATCATATCTATCCAGGCTATCCTAGCGGTATCATCAACTCAAGATATTGTAGTAGTAGTAGTAGTTGGCTAAAACTAGACACATTCAACCGTCACAAAAAGCCACGAACAAACCGAAATTACTATTGGACCGCACGGTTGCAAATTCGAATGGGACGGAATCAGATCGCGGGTGAACTCACCGGAGTGGTAGTGCGAGAAGCGGCGCTGTATCGCGTGGAGCGTCTCGAGGTCGTCGTCATCGTCGTCCGTGTCGGACGGCGGCCACACGCAGATCGGGCGCGGCGACGAGGCCGGATCCGGCAGGGGCGAGGAGGGCGAGGCCTTGTTGAGGTGGAGGTTCTCGCGGATGCTGCGGACGAGGGCCAGGTCCTCGTCGTCGTCGTCCGACGAGCCATTATCCGCCGCCGCCACCGCGGATGTAAAGGACGCGGGGGCGGAGAGGTAGGAGGAGACCTGCGCGACGGCGGCTTCGGGATCGTTGCCGGAGAGGATGCAGGAGCGGCGGAGCGCGTCGAGGTCCTTCTGGAGGTCCTCGTCGATGTCGGGGTCGGAATCGTCGGAGTAGAAGTCCATGGAGGCGGAGGCGGTGGCGCTAGGGTTTAGGGTTTTGCGGAGCGGGAAGGCGGAGGAGGGGACGGGGAATTGGGATGATAGCGGCTAGGGCTCTGAGACTCTCGGGTCGGCGTTGGCGTCGCGGGGATTTGAATCTTCCGCGAGACAGGGGAGAGACAACTCAGACAAGGGAGGGGAAGAGGACTAGAACCTCGAAACGGCGCAAGATTTTCGGCACGTCGGTTGTAGAGGCCCTTTTCCAAATTTTGCGCTTGTTACTGTTGTTGTTTGCGGAAAAATACTGCTTTACGTTTTCGCCGGTAGATTACGCAGAACAACGCAACTCCACGTTGCAGCAAATGTTGAGTTTCAGCAGTAAGAGAGGCAGGCAGCAGGCGGACCCAATGGGGGCAGCCGGGGATGGCACTTTCTACAGACGGTCGGTTAATTGTGTACTCTCCTAGCACCTCTAGTTCAGTTGTGTTCAGACAAACTACCGTTAGCCGACAGTTCGATATTCAACAAGTCGCAAGGAGGTGAGCAAGTCTCATTAGCACTATCTAAATTTTGATCCTAGGTCTGCTACTGGCAGGCAGCCTCATCCCTGCGGAGGGATTGAGATTCTCTTATTTTGCTTCACAAAGTCAGGGAGCTACAGTACCCATGACCTTGCTCTAATCTCAGCCGTCGGATGTAAATGGATAGCCTAGATTGCATGCTATGTTAGAGGCGCTAGGCGCTGTTCCATCGTATTTGCCTCGACGTCAAACAGACCCCTCCTCCCATCACGCCACCGCCAAGCCCCGACGAGAGACCTCGGTTCGGTAGGAAAGAAGGTGCAAAACCGTGCGAATATTATGGGATGATGGCTGGTTGGCTGATTGTGTCAACACCGTGACGCCCGAGCCGAACATGTATAGGCGCGGCGCTCTACAGAGCAACTGACGAATTGGATTTCTCCATGGTTTAGTAATAGACTTCCGGAACGGAGAACATAAATCCGACCAATCCTAGGCGAATTTTTTTTAAAATAATTTATTTTTTATTCAGAATTACATAAATAATATCACTTTATTTTTTTGATAGAAATAATCATCTGTCACCGTACCGTTGAGCGACTTCCCTTAGTCACCCAACGACAGAGCGACAAGACTAGAGTCGCCCTTTGGTTGAGTGACTCATATAAAGTCGCCGAACCATTGAGCGATTTTCAGTAATAACTTTACTATTTTATTAATCCGATTGGAATAATTGTGTGGGAATAAATGCTAAATTTCGTAGGTAATACATTTAGCAAATCTTGTTTCTAGAATGTTTTTTTTTTTTGAAAAATAAAATGGTGGTGACAAGGTTGGTTGGTCCATTTGTGATTTTCGTAGAATCTCAGGGGTACGAAATTTGTCAGACTCACAATAACATTTTGTGATCGTCGTATGTTGGTGTAGTACGCTAAATTTCTGAAGAATTTTGTGAAGACGATAGAGGTAGCAATGATTCGTATACTAAGGTAAGTGATATTGCGATGCGCTAGAAAATTCATACACGGTGGAGAACTTTGGAGAAATGGCGCAACGATAATAACACGACAGTTGATCCGACAAGGGGTTATATGGCAAGCAGGCTAACGAACTAAGAACGGTACACGCATGCCTATAGGGAATTAGAAGTACATCTGACATATGGACGAAAAGGGTTGGACTGTTGCGTGGACCGGGGCCATTTGCCCTTCCTTACAAGCTCGGCGTTGTACTCCTCGCTGGCTGCTTTGGCCTCGGCCGCCATTTCCCTCTTTTTCTCGTACTCCCTCTCGCGAGCCTCGCGCTCCGTGCGCTTGCATGCCTCGAGATGGGCCTACATCTCCCGCCGGATACGCTCGTCGTGCTCTTCGGTGTGGCGCTCCTCCTCCCTCCTCTCGCGGTCCCTGTTAGCATCCCACTCCTTGCAGTCGAGAGTCCACTGGTCGTGTGGGTGGATCTCTAGGTCGATCCACTTATGGTAGCTACATAGCGGATCCGGGGACTATGGGTAAACGAGAGAGATTGTTAGTGCGTACTTTGAAAGAGAAATGGTAGGGAAACATACCGTAACCTGTCCTTACCGACTGCCGATAGCGGCTCGTATCCCAATGGTGGTCGGGATAGTCGCAGGAGTAGTTCGCGCAACCCAAGTAACGCATGCCTAGGCTGAGCCGGTGCTTCGACTTGAAGAACTTGCATCTGTCCCTGCACCAATATAGGGGCTGCGTCTCCCCCTCAGGCGGGTGTTATGACGAATGCTCGATTGGGATGTTGTGGTATGCATTGCTACTACAGGGAGCGGCGTCATTGCGGGGAGGTGGCCTCCTAGCACGCTCCCTTTGTTCTTCTTGGGCCGCATACTCCCTTTGTATTTCACGAATCTCCTCCTAGTCACTACTACAAAACAGGCTATAGTAGGCGCCCCATCACGAGCGGTTCCTTTGGAACCGCTCGTATTAAATCAATCCGACCCGGTGGCGGCGGAACAACTATCACGAGCGGTATTTTTAGAACCGTCAGTGATAGTCGACTATCACTGAGCGGTTGAGAAATAGAACCGTCAGTGAAGTATCACGAGCGGTTCTATTCACAAACCGTGCGTGATAATCCTCTAATCACGAGCGGTTTTACGTTACAACCGTGCGTGTAGTATCCTGAGCGGTTCTTATTTAGAACCGCTCGTGATATTTTGTTATCCTGAGCGGTTCTTATTAAGAACCGTCGTGATATCCTCGCCGCGTCGTGTCTCGCTTTCATCGCCAAGATGCCGCAGTGACGCCGCCTCGCCATTTGCCGCGATGGAGCAACCCGGCGCCCCCTGCCACTGGCTCCGGATCAACATACCTCCACACTTCAAGCCGATGGGATGAGGATCTAGCTCTTACTATGGGCAAATAGATATAGTAACTTCTCCTCCAAACTTTTTTTAATTTTGGAATTTTCATATATATAGCCAAACAACGTGGCGGTAGCTTACAAAAGATTAAAAACTAGAAACCTATCTAGTGGTGGAGGTAGGTGCTATCTCCGTCTTCAATACTTAAGTGGCGGCGGCGTCGGGGCGGACGGTTTAAGATCGAGCGAATCTGAAATCGTCCACCCACCGACGCTCGTTCGAGTGTGTCCCAAGACCCTCGGTTGTTGAATCAAGTCGAAGAGAGCCCATAGGCTCTCTTCTCTTGCTTGAGGGTCTCGGCTTTGGTCGAATCAATCGCTTCTTTGCCTTGATTAAGCGGTCCAAGTGACGACAAGCCTCACAGAGACGTGCAACCGTTTTGGAGGACCACGTCGATGACACGATAAACTTCGCGAAAGTGGGAGATCACCGGAAGACACGGCGGAGGAGAATGTCAAGGCGGCGGAAGGTGGCGTCACCCGCTCCCAGTAAATTCTCGGACGGAGGAGTGAAGACATTGTTGAAATAGTGTTCTTCCAAGACGACTCAACGTCTGTGAGAGAGAGTCTTGCGTCTGATGCGTGTCTGAAAGAGGCTGCACCATTTACATTTTTGTGGAGAAAGGGGATCAAGGAGGTTGTGTGAAATACATTGTAGAAGGGACACATCTATATATAGAACAATTTCTAAAGCCGGAGCGGAGACGAAGAGATATTTGGGGAGTCAGGCGGCGTTGGAAAATGAAGAGATGAAGCCGCGCCTTGTGATCGTGAGACGAAGAGACACACGCAGGAAAATGAAGACGAAGAGACACGTGGGAAAATGAAGAGTTATCACGAGCGGTTCCGTTGTATAACCGTCGTGAAAAGGAATCCTGAGCGGTTCTAGTTAAAACCGTCGTGATACGTTCATATCACATACGGTTGTAGTTAAAAAATGCTCAGATTATCCTGACAGTTCTCGTTATAAACCGTCTGTGATATACTTTTTAAAGGCGAAACGCTAGGGTTTTGCTCTCACTTGTCACTTCCTCTCCGCGCCCTTAGGCTCTCGCTCTCGTTCGCCTCCTCTAGGGTTTAGGGCTCGCTTGTAGTTCACCGCCGACTCGACCTCGGCGCGCCGCCGACCTCGGCGCCGCCGCCCGACCTCGGTGCCGCCGCCCCAACCTCGGCGCCCCGACCTCGGCGCCTTCAACCTTGGTGCCGCCGCCCCGACCTCGGCGCCTTGACCTCGGTGCCGTCACCCCGACCACGGCGCCCCGTTCACCTCCTGGCAGTAAGCCCGGCGTCGCCGCCTCCGACCTCGGCGCTTGCCGTCCTCCTCCCGTGTGGGCCTCCTCCCTCTGCCGGCCTTCTCCCCTGCCGTCCTCCTCCCTCTGCACCGGCCTTCTCCCCGCGCCGTCCTCCTCCCCGTGTCGGCCTCCTCCTTGCACCGTGAGTTCTTGTGCGGCATCCTCTCTGTGAGTATTGCTCCTCTGTGGCGATTCGGCTTTGTTGATCGGTGGGCTTTGTTGACATGCTCTGTGATGAACTATGTCTTATCTTGAGATTGAATGTGATAGTTAGTTCATACTTGAGCTCTATTGTATTACTTACTCTTGTCAATATGATCTCTTTGTTAATTGGTTACTTTCGGTTGAGCTCATCGTTACATTGCAAATTGATCTGTGGGTTTTGTTGACATGCTCTGTGATGAACTCGTCTTATCTTGAGATTGAATGTGATAGTTAGTTCATACTTGAGCTCTATTGTATTACTTGCTACTATCAATATGATGTCTTGTTAATTGGTTACTTTCGGTTGAAAGCTAGTTATTACGATTCTTCATGTTGATTCTGTTGAGAGTATTCGGTTTTAGTTGGTAATCTAATGACTAGTTTGTGATTCTTCTAGTAGTCTGTATGAGCTCATTCAACTTTTCATTTGCCATCTTGATCTCTGTAGTCAACCTTTGTTTGACTGGAAGTTTAATCTGTTTTCGTTAACAGTTGAGATCGTTTGACAGTTAAGCAAAGTATTGTTTAGAGCTCATAGTTTGAATTTATATTATCATATTCATTTAATAAAGAGTATAGACAATAGGATTGAGATGGCAAAGACTTGTTCTTTAGCTACTCTCCTTCTGAGAGCACATAATATCATCAATCAATATGTTGGAATAGTGTCTATGCACTGTTAATCTCTAGACCTTTTATTGGCTGAGAATTTAATCCAGACGGTTCTTATTAAGAACCGTCTCAGTGATTCCTTGCATTTCCTTAGAAAGCTGGTGGATTAAGGAGTGTTAAATTCTTTAGAAATTATGCTTTAATGCTAATTAATTTTGTTGGGATTAATTCTGAAATTTTGCTAAAAGCGCATTTTTACAACAATCCAAAAAGAAAGTTTTACTTGATTCTATTTTGTTTCTATGTTGGGATTAAACCTTTGCTTAGCATTTCCTTCGTCGATCATTTTACTTGATTCTAGTTCTATGTCTTCATTAAAGGCTAGTCTTACGTACATGAAGCATTAAACCTTTGCTTAGCATTTTCTTCGTCGATCTGACACACTTGAGTGTACCTTTGCTTCGTGTCAATCCTCCACGGCGCGAAGCAAATGGTACACTCGAAGGTGTCGAGCTTCGATAAGTAGGCTTGAGCAAAGATTTGTATCACTAGTTTCTATCTATACAAAGATCACAAGAGAAGCCGGTGGATTAAGGAGTGTTAGGAGTGTTAGAATAGAAGTTTGGTGGATTAAGGAGTGTTAGGAATGTTAGTAGTCAGTATGAGCTCATTCAACTTTTCATTTGCCATCTTGATCTCTATAGTCAACCTCTGTACTTCTTCTTGAGATTAATTGTTTCATATTTATCTTTGGAATTATTTATGATTATTTGCTATGTCTATTTTACTTGATTTTATTTTGTTTCTATGTCTTCATTAAAGGCTAGTCTTACGTACATGAAGCATTAAACCTTTGCTTCGTTGATTAAGGAGTGTTAGGAGTGTTAGAATAGGAGGCGGGGAGGCGGCGAGCCCTCTGAGGATTAAACCTTTGCTTAGCATTTCCTTCGTCGATCTGACACACTTGAGTGTACCTTTACTTCTTGCCAATCCTCCAAGGCAAGAAGCATATGGTACACTCCAAAGGTGTCGAGGTCGATGAAGATATAGACAATAGGATTGAGATGGCAAAGACTTGTTCTTTAGCTACTCTCCTTCGAGAGCACATAATAGGAGCGGGGGGCGGCGAGCCCTCAGATTAAACCTTTGCTTAGCATTTCCTTCGTCGATCTGACACACTTGAGTGTGCCTTTGTTTCATGCCGGTCCTCCACGGCATGAAACAAATGGCTTTACTCGATGTGTCGACCTCGATAAGTAGGCTTCCTTAGAGAAGCTAGTGGATTAAGGAATGTTAGTACTCTGTATGAGCTCATTCAACTTTTCATTTGCCATCTTGATCTCTATAGTCAACCTCTGTACTTCTTCACGAGATTAATTGTTTCATATTTATCTTTGGAATTATTTATGATTATTTGCTAATATTGCACATGTTGAGCATATTATTAAGTTTAAATGTATATGTTAATTTGGGACACTTGCAATCCATTTTATTGCATATGTAACTTATATAGATAGCAAGTAAGCGAGATGGCGAGACATCGTCTTCGCCAAATCACCGACGCCGCAGATGGAAGAAAGCGCCGACAAGGCCGCAACACCGACGCCAGAGATGGAAGAGGCGGCGACGAGGCCGTCACCGTCGGCGATAATGACACGAGCGAGATGGCGAGAGGACAATCGAAAATGCCTACTGGCCGATGGTCATCACGGAGGTCGGTGACTTTGGGGTCCCTCTGAGTCCCAAGAGATCGTGGCGAGATTCCGGACCATCTGCGGGATACTTGCAAGGAGCGGGTCCTCATCACCACACCAGCGTGGAAGGACCTAACGAAAGAAGCGAAGGCGCGTGGGGAGAACTTTCGAGAAGTTCACTATTCGAAGCACATGTGGCACGCGTCTGACGGACGGCGATGCTCACGATGGGTAAATCGTGGAGGACCTTCAAGAGCATTCTTGTCACGAAATCGTGAACACGGGTCAAACGCCCTTCACGCAATACAAATTCTTGGCGGGAAGCATGGGACACCTTTGTGGCTATGAAAACGGCGGCGAATTTAAGGAGCAAAGTCGGCGCACAAAGCTCTCGGACACCTGAAACACTCACCCGCCAGACTCGGCACTTGGCCGTGATGCAGCGGGTAAATCTGAGAATGGGCGGCGGAGAAGGAGAACCCGTTTCACGAGGTCACGCAGACCGCGTTCCCTAAAATTTGGTTAAGCGAGGGCACAAGTCTCGTCTTGAGCAAAGATCTCCTTCACAAACCCTACAGACCGTGAAGTGTCCCAGCGTGTGGTAAATATGTCGAACTACTAAGTTGTTAATAAGTCCATCACTTCATAGTGCCTATAATAACATGATGACCTCTTGCGGCATGACTTGATTGCCCAAGCTTCCCAAGGCTCCTTCCATGCGAGCGGGGAGAATGATATACTATCTACGGCCTTGGGAAACAAGGAGCACCGGAGTCGCACGCGAGGCTTTGGGGTTAACGTGCCTTGGAGTCATGGATACGCGGACGACTCTGCGTATAGGACTAGGAAGAGATCCAAGGCGAAGCACGACAACCGGTTAGTGCAGATGATTACTAACCAATTTCAAGTAGAGATGGCGGCATTATGAGTCAAATGGATATACTCATGAGCGGTGATGCAAGCCGCCCGCTAATTCGGGAGCGGTCCTCCTCGGCGTCGGAGTAGCGTCGCGTCACAAGCATAATTGTGAACATGACGACGTCCGATTCCGATAAGCGACATCAAGGTAGCGTACATCTATGGATCGCACCAAAGATAGACCTATAGGGCGCCTTAGCTAATTGCGTGTCGTTTTGTAGGAGCCGACGCTGTAAGCTCAAGTGAGGATGGATGGGTCCTTTGTATTGAAATTGCTTGAGGGGATGGTGTATCCATACGAGGAAGGGCGGTGTAGACGGTGCCGGTGGCGCGCGCAGTTACGCCCGAGGTCCGTGGATATGGTACATGTCAATTTCGAGCCGTCCGTGAAGATTTGCCGAACGAAGAGATCACAACACTAGGGGATGCCGTCCTCTCTTTTATCCGATGGCCCAAGAAGGACATCGCCTCGACCCAGCGGTCTTGCGATCCGACACGACCATTCCTCTCCAACGGACCCTCGATGACTCCATCTCATGTTTAGCCTCATAAGGCCACCTCTTGATTCCCGTGGAGAAGACGCCGAAGGAACAGCAAAAGCGTGCCGTCGTATCCGTTCCCGAGTCGTCTCACAAGAAGACGCTGCCAATCGCTAAGGCCAAATCGAAATCCACAAATGTTAAGGCGCCTCCCAAGTCCGGGAAGTCCGCGATACACGGGAACTACATCATCGGAAAACCATTGTGCTCCGATCAAGATAATGCACTGCCGGATATGCTTGTCGGGCTTTGCATGCACGGTACTGGCGAAGACCCAAAAGAAGGGTGCGATCTTCGAATCACCGTCGAATCTGAGGACAAGCATTTCTTCAGCGGACGAGGTACTTCGTCGTGGGCTTCAATGACTTATTTCAACTATTCAACCTCATTGGCCTCGGCGTCTCGCTTCTACGATGTTGGACAATTGTAAGTCGTACAATCAAGTTCTACATTCATGTAATACCAATAAATATCACAACTCATTGCTTATGTATAGATACATCTTTGAAAAATGTCAGGAATGGAAAGAACCGGTGGGTTTCCTCGACCCACATGTGGTATCGTTGCAAACCATCCAACAAGACTCATCCTTCGTCGAGAAATACATAACGAGGTCATTGCTTCATTAGACGTACATGAAGTACATAGTGGTGCCCTACAACCGTGGGTAAGTGTCACTACTTGCTATACAAATTTCATTTGTACTTTATCTGCACCACGAACTTAGGTTTAATGACTATAGCGACATACATGAGTAGGTACCATTTGGATCCTTTTAGTTATTATACCCAAGAGGAACCATGTGATATACCTTGATTCCCTAAACCGCAACAAGCACGACTTGACACTCTAAGAGGAATACTCGAGAGGTATGCTCATTTCCTCCTTACATAACTCTATTGTAGTCTTCATTCGTTTGAAATGGCGAGGATAACCTTTTGAATCATGTAGGTCGTTCATCAATTATGTTGCCAACAAAGGAATATACAATGGAAAGAGCGCCTAACTAACACACAGATGGATTTTCGATGCAGCGCTACAACACTATAATCCTATATCATACTTCATAATAACGCGTCTCGGTGACTATACCTATATATGTAATTCTATTTTTGCGGTCTGCTTGACAAAAAGATGATGAGTTATGTGCAATCTACGCTCGCTATCATATGCACTAATCCTTCTGACTAGGAAGAAGGATCACGAGGTTTGTCAATCTCGAAATAATTATTTCCTAATTATAAATTTAAATATATATATCTTACCACTTTACTCTTGCTAGCGGCGGGCCTTGAATTTACAATGTGATTCACTCGTTGCGGAAGAGATCAAGGACATTCGAGGAAGCTCTGCGCCTTTATCAACACGAAATCATTAACGACAACGGAGAGTTTCACTCCGTCGCCAACCCGAGCATCACCCCACTAAAACCTCTCAACGCAAACAATTGTAATCTAGTTGTAACTATAGCGACAATACTTGAACAAATCACGGATCTTTTGTAATTTATTTTGAGTAATGATCACTTTGAGTTGTCATGGCTCCTTGAATCTGTTTACGTGAATGCTTGAATCTGCTTTACGTGAAAGCTTGTTTTCAGAGGGCATGGCTAGCAATTCTGAGGCTAGCCAGAAAACAACAAATTGTGGGCGAAGTGCGAGCTATCACGAGCGGTTTTGTGTTAAAACCGTGCAGCGAAGGCAAGTATCCTGAGCGGTTTCGATCGCAAAACCGTGCAGTGATAGCGAAATATCACGAGCGGTTCTACAAAAAAGCCGTGCGTGATAGGAGAATATCACGAGCGGTTCTACACAAAAGCCGCCTGTGATATTCGTAAATCACAACGGTTTTATTTAGAACCGCTCGTGATATTCTCCTATCACGAGCGATTTTATTTAGAACCGCTCGTGATATTCTCATATCTAAGCGGTTTTACTGTTCAAACCGTGCGTGATACTTGACTTCACTGAGCGGTTTTTAATAAAACCGTCGTGATATTCGTATCACGAGCGGTTTTGTACCGTCTATGATAATATCCTGTTATCACAGACCAACAAACATAGACGGTTCGGAAACCGTCTGTGATGACGGACGGTTTCCGAACCGTCTGTGATGTCGGTTCCTGTAGTAGTGAGTACTTGTCCATCTGAGTGAGATTGTGTTGAAGTTTGGATGCAGGAGAACCCGGCATGGAAGGGGTAGTACCTATATGCCGAGCCGGCGCTGCGTACGCGGTTGAATTGTAATTCATTTGAAGAAAATTCGTGTCCATGAGGTAGCGGCTCTAAGGAGACTCGTTGGGTCATGTCGCTGTGCAAAGCTGACTCATCGGGTCACGTCACTGCGCAAAGCTGACTCGTTAGGTAATAAGGCACAGGAAGTAGACCCGAGGAGGAATCATGTAGCAACGCTGTGCCACGTCTCTACAGGAAGTAGACTTGTTGGGTCACGTCGCTGCTGGAAGCGGCCTCGTCGGGTCACGTTGTTTTGAAAAGCTGACTCGTCGGGTCACGTCCTGGTTTGCAGAGAGTAGGGGTGAAAACGGATTGGATACAGACAGATAATGGCTCTACTATATTTGTTTTCATTTTTTTCCGGATTCGGATACGAATACGAATACCCCGGATACGAATAATATCGAATACGAATATGGAGCAAATATGAATTGAAACGAATACGGTCGCGGATATTTTTCGGAACATGATAACCTCTTAAATTGTATGCCAGAAATTAACAAAAACATATAACTAGTTCATTTGATGCAAACATTCATGAATTGTTCATATTTTCAGCAACCACACATAACATTGGTACTAGTAAGCTACATTAACTAGTTCATCACAAACATAACACTTAGTTTACCATATTTAGCTCATAAGTCATAACTCACAAAGTCACAAGTCATCACACATTCACACTTAGTTCATCACATACATAAAACTTAGTTCACACTAACATCGATCAGGCTGAATGGTTAATGTATATGCAAATGACTGTAACATCCCAAAGTATGTTACCAAAAATAAAATTAATAAAGTTATTATTTTATTGTATTTTTGAGATTTAAAAGAGTTTTCTTGGTTAAAAAGAAAAAATAATAAAATAAAGTTAATTATTTAATTTCCTAGTTTTTAATGTCAAAAATAAAATTTATTGAGATTTCTTGGATTTTATTGGATTTAAAGTGAAAAAGGAAAAAATTAATTAATTTCTTGAATTTTCGGATTTTAAAAGGTTTTTCCTATTTTTTAGAAATTTAAAATAATTTATGTACAAAAATAAAAATCAACTTTAACTTGGAATTAATTTTATTAAGTTCAAAATAATTCAAGGAATTTCTGCGATTTTTTCTAGAATTTTTGAACTCTATTTGCTATTTTCTAAAAGGCTATTTGATTTGTTGCACTTTCTGAAATTCAGAAATCAATTAAAATCTCCTTTTCTCTTTTGGGCTGAAATCCGGATATCCGAAATTGGTCTTATCCAGATAATCATTATTTGTATCCATATCCGCTGGATAGCATGCCTACCGTATTCGTTTCCGACAAAAAAAATCCGAATTAATTTCCGATCCGAAAATTATCCGAGAAAAATCCGATTCGAGACAATCCAAATCTGTTTCCGTCCAGATTGGTCGGAAACTATTCGATCCGTTTTCATCCCTAGCAGAGAGTGGTCACTTCCTGTTTTGCAGAGAGTAGTCACATCCTACTTTACAGAGCGAGGTCACGTGGTGCGCTGCCGAGTGAGGTCACGTCGTGCATTGCAATGACGACGAGAGATTGACACTTCAAATAAAGTTAAAATTTACAATTATGATGCAATTAGTTTCACAGAACTTACAACAAGCAAGGTACTTACTGAAGTATAAGTTACAACATGCTAGCAGTTCTAATCTTAGTACAACTACGTTTCCAACAAAGAGCGGTGTTGCACTTCACGCCGGTGTTTCTACGTGTTAGCAGGCGCCTTGCAAGTTCTCTCAGTGTGGCCTTCCTGGCGGCAGCGGTCGTAACGTCTACCCGCCACTCTAGCTTCCCCTTCGTCCATATCGTTCCTAATGTGACGACTCTACCGACGGCCCTTTCCCCCTTCAACAGGTCAAGATCCGGAATCCAAGTCATCCGTACAATATCCAACGTGGCAAAGTTGTCCACAACCCTAAAGCCTCTTAGCTCGCCGCTTTCCTTTCTTTGCACCCTCTCCTTCATGAAGTACTCGATATGAAGTTCGATGGGTCCATGTGGATGGTCTGCCTTGGCGAGACATGAGAGCATGGCTTGTGAATGAGCTTTGGCTTGTTGCATATGCAGCTAGGTTCATTCACATGGTCTCCAAGGCATACCTCGTGGGTAACAAGAGACCGAGCCATCCCAAATCCAGCTCTGTCTCGAAGGACCACGTCTAAACGATGCTCTGTATTGCTCATCACGAAGACCGTGTGCGACTGACCCTCCCCGGTCTTGTCCTGCATGTACGCTGCAAGTCTTAAGCAGTACGGTGTATATGGGTTAGCTGTATGAAGTGTCCCATTTGTATGCCTTTCCCTCAAATATCTGATTGTACCGTGCAGAATGCTTTCCACGATGGCGACGAGGAGCTGAGAACAGAGGCCCCTAATAACCCAGTTGTACATACACCTCGTCAAGGTTAGCGGTCATTACGTCGTACCTTGCACTATCCGTGTCGTGTAGCAAGGACCGCTTCTCTAATGGCACGGCCTCAATCCAATGGGAGAAGCATCTGATGTCCCTCGAGGTCCTCCGCATCAAATGGAGAGGGTCGAGCTCTCGTAGTGGTGTGAGGCATTCGGGTTGCGCCACCCCAAGAATGAGTGGACGCTTGTTCCTCTCGACGATATGCTTCCTGGTGTGATCCTCCAACATCTTCCACAACGCATCAAATTTACGCTGCTGGTTCTGCACAGCAAGCCTCTTGAACAACTTCATCAACGGTTGCTGCCTGAACTGCTTGAAGAATTTGGCCTCCAGATGATGAATGCACCATCTGTTCCTCATGTTTGGCCAAGGGAACGGATCATCAGAGTCTTGCTGAAGTTTTCAGATGGCCTTCATCATCTCAGGGTAGTGATCATAGATTAAGCAGACATCAGGACATGCCCCAACTACTCCCTCCTTCAGATGTTGAAGGAACCATAACCAGTTGTTAAAATTCTCACTTTCGATGAAAGCGATGGCTAAGGGCAGAATCTGATTGTTGCCATCAACGCTAATTGTTGTCAGGATCATACCATTGTATTTCCTAGTTAGAAACATCACGTCCACTGAGATCAAAGGCAACATGTGTCTGAATGCATCGATGTAGGGATGAAGGCTAAGAAGGCCCTCTGCAATACCATGAAATCTAGCGACGGTCTTTTGGATGGCTTATCCTTCACATAAATGTATGTGCTCGAGTTCCTGTCCTGCAACATGTGGAGCATACGAGGAAGGTTGTCGTAAGCCGCTTCGAAAGAACCGAACCTCCTTTCCAAAGCCTTCTGCTTAGCATATCATGCGTTTGCGTAGCGAATCTTGTACTTGAATTTATGCTCGATAGCCACCATGATGTGCTTGGCCTCCAAGTCCGTCTTCTTCACTATCTCTCCGTACATCACATTGGCTATGAAGGTGGACGCTAGGTTACGATGCCTCGGCAAAACAGTACTGAGCAAGCAGGAGTGCGCATCCACCTTGGAGACAATCCAGTGAGTCTCGTACTTGGGTCTACGTGTGTGCACACGCCACATACACCCAGCCTACTCGCAGACCACGGTGTACTGCTCCTGGCTGTATTTGAGGACCCGAAACATCCGCAATATGGACAAGACCCACATGTTAGTGGCATCCTACAGTGATCCCTTGTCAGCAAACATTGCATGAAGTCAAACCTCCCTACCATGGTACTCCCACGGTGATTCGTGCTTGTCGTGCACAGCAAGACCCTCAAAGTTCACCCTATTCCATTCCTAGGGGATGGGACCTTTGTCCTCCTCAGAAGAGTCATCACCATTCTCTTCTAAAGCTTCCTCTTCCGCCTGAACTATCAAGTTATCGATCTCTATCTGACGCACTATGTTGTCGACATGCTCCCCTGCATCCACCTGTGCACTGGGCTGAGCGTGCGGTGCACGATATTCCTCTTCTACCTCGGCAACATGGGTCACCACGTCCTATTCTACCTTCACAACATCGGTCATCTCGTCTTCTTTATGAACCATGCGCTGCGCGCCCGAGCTGCTCCCATCAACCCAACAATAGTCGTCGGCAGGGCCTCCGACGACTCCCTTCGGACATGCTTGTATGAGTAGCACGCACTCGTAGCCACGGCACCGATAGCCTTCCAGAAATCCCTTCTATGCAACCGTGCGTATCAAGCTGGTCAACTCCCACCGAATGTGCGTGGTCGACCAACTCCAAATCCCATGTATGATGACACTGCACACCTCGGGGTCTAAGGAGAAGCTTCCGGTGAGCCAATGCAGAACATCTCCGATTCGGGCATTTTCCACGTCCGGGTGTACCATACTGACTTGCTAGAAACCACTTAGGTCAACATCGTATGGACCTTCACGAACCATACCAACACTGTAATGCACTTTCAATCTTGTGGGCTCCGACATGATTGATTTATCACTGCAAATATTTCAAACATTGCAACCAGTGATTTCTTAACATACATTCACCAAATACGTGCTAAACCAAAAAAGTAGTTATGCGTCGCCTACATTTGGCTGAGAACAAGAACAAACAAGACTATTACCTTCACGCGGAGACCTTCTCTTCTTATCAATGAGTTTTCTTCATCTTTCTCTTTCACATCCCAAGCTCCTCTCCTCCCTTATCCCCCTCTCCCGAGCTCCTCTCCTCCCCTTCTCTATCTCTCCCAAGCTCCTCTCCTTCCCTTCTCTCCCTCTCTCGAGCTCCTCTGCTTCTCCCTCTCCTGAGCTTCTCTGCTTCTCCCTCTCCCTACCTTCTCCCCCTCTTCACTACCCCTATCCTACTATCCCCCCTTTTCTTATCTCTCGATCTGCTCTCGTTGTCTGCCGAGAGAAATAGCGAAAGAAACCATGATGGGACTGGGTCTGGCTTTCTATACAACAGTCTAGTCACTCAACCATTGGACGACTTGGCAGTAAGTATTGGGCTAACGGTTGAGTGACACGTCGACTAGTCGCTCAACCGTTGGATGACTTGGTAGCAAGTATGGGCCCAATGGTTTGGCGACACGTCGGCTAGTCGCTAAACCATTGGACGACTTGACAGCTAGTAGTGGGCCACTTTTTGCTAACAAGTCGTCCAACGGTTCAGTGACTAGGGCACGAACGATTGGTAAGTAATACCATAAGTTATAGTATAATGCAAGAGGAAATGCATAGACAACCATGTCATAATAATTACGAACTAGAATACATAAACACATCATACAAGTACACAGAGTACAACGAAGACCCCCTATTGGCCACCCGCTACACCACTCGTAGCACCTCCTCCATCGTCGCCATGTCCCACACCCAATCAAGACCCACGATGCGATCCCGCTTGGGTTTCGGCGCGAGTCTTTGGGGCCGGCCCAAACAGGGAAAGCCGCTCAGGAGCCCTGCTGACCCGTGCTCCCAAGGCCTCGGGGTCGACTCCACCTGTGCTTGCGTGCCCATTGGGGGCCCACTGAGCTGCAACCCAGAAAGAACCTCGACGGGTGCGGGCTCTGTTGCTCCCTTGATCTCCCCGGGGTAATTCGCGAAGAAGGCGTTCACGGCCTCGTGGGCATCATCGTGCGGGGAGAGCTGAACACCCGCTTGGAGCGCAAAATCTGCAGGACAAATAATGTTAATCCCTACAATATATTAACGATCACAAACTTGAAGAGAGGAAACGTACCTTCGTCGTGGGCCATGGTGTGCGACAAAGGGTCATACCCGCCGTACTGTCCATAAAGGTCAGGGAAGAAAGGATATTGTCCTGGCGCTGTCGGGTAGGTGTCCAGGAATGACAGTGGTGGTGGTGGCGGTGGCGGTGCGTACCCACGTTCCCACCCGAACGCTCGGCTTTATCTGGCGGAGGCGGTGGTAGCCACGTGTCGGTCGACCCTCCGGCTGCATAAGCGCGGTGAGGCACATGAGCGTGCCCTCCGAGCCTCTGGACTGGCTGCGACGTGCGTGCCTTTGGCGTATCTTGTTGAAGTGACCACCTCCTGGACCATCCTGCACAATGTCGAGGTCCTTTGCCGCCTTTGCCCTCATGGGACAAGACGGCAAATTGCGCCATCTCGTCCCGCGTCACCTTCGCACTGTGGGCGAGCCTATCTGGGATCCACCAAGACTCCCTCGCCATCGCGACGTTGATGTCTGTCTGCAAGGAGTGCACAAAAGCGTCAAACTTGTAATTGATGTGACCTTACTCAAACATGTTGAACCACGAGAGTACGTACCGCGAAGTGCATGTTCCGTGCGAAGTCGGTAGGGTACGCGTCGGTCGGTGCTGGTACATGAGCGGGGAGAGGGTCGATGACATGCACCAGCCTGGCACGTGTCTGCGGAGCGTACCAGCGTAGGTACTCACCGTACACGCTGGGGTCGTACGGGTAGCCCTCCTGCACGTAGTCCTGGAGGGAGTCCGCCCACTGCGCCAGCCATGACTCCATCTTCGCCGCCCAGTTCATCCTACAGCCACCCCTCCTACTATGCCTGCGAAACATACCACTGCAATTAGAAGCCATCGTAGCACAATTGGAAAAATATACGAACATGTGTTGTGTCTAACTCACGTGTGGGTCGAGTCGGGCACCCGCATCCCAACTGGAACAGGAACAACCTAGCAAAGGCCGAATTGGCGCATCAGCGTGTGCACTGTGTAGTCCTCGACGAACACGCCGAAGACGAGCTTCTTTCGCGTCAGCTAGTACACGCTATCACGCCAGCACAGTGAGGACAGCCCAACCCAACGGGAGCACAGTCCTCCATCTCCTGATCAGTGTACGGCTCCTAACGGATGTCATCAGCGGTGAGACGGTTGAGCTACTCTATGAAGTGCTCATACACACGTATGACCTGCACGTGTGCAAACTGTGACTGCGAGCTGGGACATTGGCTATAAGGGATGACCCGTAATACGACTGAAGTAAAGATAGACGAGAGTACATACCCATTTACGGCACCAAAGGGACCCTACGGTTGGCCAGTCCACCGCACTGCCATGGTACATGTCCACGTGGTACAGACTGGAGTCCAGCAGCATAGGCCGTCTGAGGGAGAAGCACTCGAATGACCACAGCTACAGCAGGAAAGGGCAGCCTGTGAGGATAGAGACCGGCCTCGTCCAACAGCATGCTTCGCACATGCCGCGGTACGTCGCGGTAAGTACAGTAGATCCCCAGCTGATTTGCACCTCCTCCCTGTCGGCGATGGCCCTCGCGTACCCTAGGAGGCGGGCATCGACGGAGTCACCGTGGCTGCTAGTAAACAGTACCCAGCCGAAGAGCCATAACAAGAACGCCTCGAGGTGCCACGACACCTAGTTGTCAGTGGGCTCTGCGGCCATTCGTTCAACCTATGCATAAACGAATAATTAGTAAGCACGTCATATAGCAAGGATAATGCATTGCTTAATATGAAAAATGGATAGCATGCGTACCAGCCACCACAGGGGCGGCCCATGCCGCTGTTGGGTCAGGAATACGAAGAAGGCAAGCACGGCCTCGGCTGGAAGAACCCCTCAAGCCTGCCTAGCAGGGCGTCACGCTAGTGGGAAGATGCGTTCAGCGGGGAGGCAGTGGCTCCCGCGATAGGCAGACCGAGCAGCAACGCAATGTCCTGTAGAGTGAGGGCCATCTCCCCGAATGGGAGGTGTAAGGTGTGCGTCTCAGGCCGCCAATGGTCCACCAGAGCTGTCAGCAGCGACTGGTCGAACGGGAACTGCCGTGATCGCTCTGGGCTGGCATGGGCATTCCTATCGTCCTCGACCGGAGCGCTATCCTCGTCGGTGGCCTCCACCATCCGTGCGAGAGGTAGAAGGTCTACAGCGCTCAGCCTACAAAGTATGAAGAAGTAAGTACATAGCAGACATATGACATAAAGAAATGACATAGTTTGCAAATAAACATGTCTATCCAGCATGGGTGTAGTCTCCAAGCCCGTCGGGGTGCCCGCGTATGGACCACCCCCAAGTCAGTCGCCTCCTCCCCCTCCCCCCTCAGCATGCGGAGCACGACGGCTGGCGTGATGTTGTGCGTCGATGAGCCGGTCCAGTAGGCCGAAACGCTAGTCCGAACCGCCAAGGTCGCGAGCCATACCTGCAAATCAATTTGAAGTTAGCAATTACGACACAATTACTGGTTAAATTGTTAATAGCATACCTGCCGAAATTAATAAATTTTAGTGGCATTCCATCATTAAAAAACATATTCAAGTGGTAGAGTATGTTAACTGTCATGCAAGCTGTGTGATGTACCAACTAAAAATAATGGAATGATTACACGTTTTTTAATGACATGTTCACACATATTAACTTATTTACCAATGTTAGCAATTGTTATCAACAACACTCCATAAAGTTAAGTTATTTTCACAACTAAAATACTACAGTAGTTAGTTCATTCAGAAAAAAGCTCAACTAAATACAGATAAACATCAGGTGTCATGTGAATACAATATTGATAATGCCTTGTTTACCCAACGCTAACATGCATTCAATCGATAATTGCTTAATTGCCTAATCTTTACCCTCACTACTGCTCCTCCAACACAAATTTTAACACAAAAGCGCAACTAATTACATATAAATATTAAGTATCATCCGAATACAATATTTACAATGTATGGTTTACTCAACCCTAACATTCATTCACCTGATAATTGCTTAATAGCCTAATCTTTACCATCACTGCTACACCCCATAGACAAATTTTCTACAAACGCCATTGATAATATGATACTACACATTACGCATCTAAAGATTTTTGAAGCTAACCTATCATTATTTTATTTGCTAACAATGTGTCACTACACATGATGTTGCTTGCTAACCTACCATGGTTTCAAAAGTACACGCATACAAAATAATGCTAGAGACTTACCGTCGTCGATGCGAAGACACTTTCTCCCCCCTCCCTCTTCCTCTCCTTTCATTCCCTCCCCCTCTCCTCTTTTCCTTCATCTCTTCTCACGGTAGCTCTCTGGAAGACAAAACGACGAGCTCGCCTCGGCCGGGCGCGCACGCACCTTATAAGCGCCCCAAATTGCCCAACGGTTGGACAACTAGGACCTGATGTTGAGCGACAGGTGTCCTAGTCGCTCCTTTGTTCGGCGACTAGGAGACCAAAGATCTAGTCGCCCAACGGTTAAGCGAATTGGACAGATATCGCCCACTTGTTGGGCGACTTAGCCAAGTCGCCCAACGGTACGGTGACAGAGGATTATTCCTATAAAAAAATAAAGTGGTATTATTTCTGTAATTCTGAATAAAAAATAAAATTTTTTTAAAAAAATCAATCCTAGGATATACTAGGTTGTTCAGCTCACAAACCATAGGTGCATGGGTGAACCAGTAGACTTTGCTACAACAAATACAGTTCCACAACAAGCAGATGAAATATATCGTGAAATCAGTTATAATAGGACCAAAAATCCAATACCACTAGAAGATAACCCGCGCCACATGGCGCGGGTCTGAACGTTTTTGTTTTTATTTTTATTTTCGGGTTTCAAGCTGGCTTGCAAACAATAAGTTCTATGTTAGATGATATGTAAGATTGGAGACTGTTTAATTTTGATGCATTTATCTAAACAAACAGATTTTTTTAGGAGAACATAATTTGGCAGATATTTGTAGCATACTACATAAAGTTCAAGGAAGACTCTAAACTGTGCATACAAATTAGGCGATACTGCCGATGACTATAGCTAAATCAGTAACAACTACAAAATAGACTTTGAAAGCAGGAACATGACAGGCCTAAGGAGTGACATACTATACAGATTCTATACATAAGAACTGCTAAACGTTAACACAGAAGAAATCTGATGCTTCTGGGGAATGTGTGTTCGCTGAGGCAGTTGGAGACGGCGTTTACAAAAAAAACTGTACAGAGTAGCAGTAAGTTAGAAGAGATCATAAAGCATTTATTTTCCTGTTGGGAAGCGGCAGTGTATTATACCTGAGGTTTTGCTGTTGCGCAAAGCTATCTGACCACTCAACAATTTTTTTGGTAGATGGACGTGTTTTCTTCCTAGGTGGATCAGTCGTAGAGTGGGTAGGAGGCGACACAAATATGTTTAAACAGATAAGATTCAACGTTACGTGTGATGAAACAAAAAGAATTAAATGTAAAGTTTTTTTTTTATATAGTGCATGCTCCAAGTGACAATGGTAACAAACCTCTTAGATGGAACAGTCTGTGGAGCTTTATCAGGTGAGAAAACAACTTTTTCAGGGTGGGTTACTTGGCGATGGGTTTATAAATAGAAGAGACATCATAGAGATTTTCAAGGAGGGCAGAATCTAATGATATTTTTATGTCTGCAAGATAATGTATAGAAGGTTATAATGTTAACGAATGCAGAGTAAGTGTACACAGAGGTGACAGCAGCTCATTTTTCGCTTGAGATCTCGTTGGTCTCGTGTGTCTGATGCATGAAATGTAGAAGGTGGTACAATAGTGGTTAGATGCAAGCAGGTCTACACATTGAGTAAACGTAATATAAAAGTGACATTGATGTCAAATGTTAAAAGGATGTAGCAAATAAACATATACAGATGTTGTTGTAGGCATATGATTTTGTAAGTTAAGAACAGTACGAAAACAGATGCTCTCTAGAAATGTGTAAATGGTGGCAATTTAGGTAAGTTGTATATAGAACGGATATGTAGGATTTTTAGGTATACCTATGTGTCTCTGGACTAGTCTAGAGCTACATAATCAAGAAATAGGTTTCTACGAATAGGATGTGATGGAGGGTTGTTTCTTGTGCTGCACAAAACAGCAAACAAACATGGGTTTATAGATAAAAAAACGTTGTTAAGAATAAGGTGTTGCTATTGATAGATCTAAATGCATTGGAATCAAAGAAAATACCCGAAGGGACTGTTCTTTGTTGTTGGCTGTTTAGTTGACGAAGGTAGGATTAGTGGCATTTTTTAATTGCACAGCCAGAAGCTATATGAATGATGTTTGAGTTATGGCTTACAGTGCCAGTACAGTTGGTGTTTGTGTGGACTCCTGAGGGTAGTGCTTGGAACGCGAACTGTATTTGCACCTAGTAAGCGTTGGAACCTATAGGGGAAAAAAGTAAAAAACTAAGCATGCTATCTTTTTTTAAAAGTAAATAAGTATATGTAGATTACGATATAAATGTGTACAGAAAGTTACTTAGCAACCAAATAAAATAAATCATGTAGGACAGGATTAGAGTTTAATACCAGGGCGCAACTGTAGGAAGGATAGGTTGCAATATCGCTAGGGGCATAGTTGTCTGAGGATGAGCGTCCTGTAACCAATATAATAGGAAATGGCATGATAAGTGCATAGGACTAATGATACCAAACACAGATAACTATCTGGAATGATAACATATGTACACAGGATTTCTAGCATGACAGATAAAAGAATAAAGCAAGAGCATCAGGAAATTTCACAATCGAAATGAAGGCGCACAATGTACAGCAAACTGACATGGATAGAGGGTATATGTTGGTACAGTAATCAACAGGTCTGACAAACTGTAGGGAGTAGCTATTAAGGGACTAGAAAAGAAAATCTATAGACGATGCTAAATAAGAAAAGCAGGGAAAATGAACCGTCGATGGACTGTAAACAAAACTGAAAGGGACTGTAGTTTGATCCCATCAGTCAAGCAATATAATATAAGTGAAAAATACATCCTATTGATAGGGAATATACAAAAGACATATGAGATGAAAAGAAAAATGAAACAGAGAATACATGGAGGATTCATAGGCAATAGAGCAACAAAATTAGGGAAAAAATAAATGTCTTTCTGGAGTGGTAAGCCAACCACCTTTTTCTGTCGAAGATCAACCTAAGATCACTTTGAGGAACTAACAATATCCACTATTCAAAAAAGAAGGATGGGAAACAACAACACTTTGTGATGGTTAGGGAGAAATAATGCACCTGACAATCTTGTATATTGTCGAAGAGTAAAGACTTTACAATCAGTTAGTAAATAACTAAGGAGCAGCTGAAATGATAGCAATCTATAGGAACCAAAAGTAGGCAAGAGGTACTAAAATATACGAAGTAGTTGGGACATTTTTAGGACATGAGATAGCTGATCAGACATGAGATTATGCATGATCATTTACAGGGTTAGATCAAGAGAACATAAAACTATATGTTTTTTTGAATAATGAAAGGGGCCCCTTGCTTATTACTAATGTAATAGAACATAAATCTATCGCTGTCATAGATAGCTAGGTCTCCTATTTTGCGGGTAACGTTGATAAAAAAAATTAGCGAGGGGGAAAATAGTGTTGGTTATCGATAGTCTTTGAGTGCGCACTGATTGGTGTGTTGAGTTTATTAGGAATTATGTTGTAGACTGAACTACTATAGTGTGTATCACATGAGAAAGATACCATGGAATGCACGTGACTGAGAAGCAATGGCACTATGAAAATAGGGGGGAGCTCGAAAAATTGCAGTGTAAGAAAGAAAGTGTTACAGCAACGGAGATGTGGTGACAAAAGACATAGGGCGTCTAACCAGTGGAGCATCTTTACAATGGAAGAGCATGTCTTCAGGAGTAATTAGCACAGAATCTATTCATATGTTGTGTATATAAAATAAAGCGCAAGTATTAGAGCACAAGGGTATAATTTTTGGGTGGACAGCACCTGTGAGAGAAGTGATGGAGGGGGCGAACCTCTTTGTTGGAATAGTCTGAATATCCTGATCAGATGGTACCATTGTTTTTCTTCTAGTTTGCGCTCCATGAGTCGGTTGGTGTTTTTCTATAAGGTGTGAAAGGGATTTTCAAGGAGAAGTACAAATAGTAGTTCTTTCATGTAGATAAAATAATATACAGTTAGTATATTCTTATGAGTGGACCTGAAGTGGGTTTAAGTGCATGAGAGTCATTTACCAGATGTTGAAGGAACTCTTGCCCTTTTTTGCACATACGCAATCTAAATTAGGCCACACAATCATTCTTTGTGATGGTGATCCGGGAGCGCATGAATGGGCTCCCCACCTTGCGCAATCTAGGGCGCCTAGCGAAGATCTGACAGACGACTTCTTTTGGGGTGTCAAACTGAAGCATGGACAGATTCATTGTAATGTCAAATAGATTGAAAGGGAAAACAATGTTCCTGAAATACAAAGATGATAATTAGCTCAAATTAGAGTTCAGGGATTAGGTACTAATGCTAATTAAATGAAGCATCAATGCAAATCTAATTCAGAAATAGTAACACATCACTGAATATATATTTTTTTTGTCAGGCAATGTTGTTTTGATGGATTTAATCTTAGGTGCATGTCTGCTGGTGCAAAGCATGGAAAGTACCAATTTGCCATTGCTTTACACTGTACCTCACATATAAGACTATCCAGTACATGCAAATCATTGGGTAGTATAATGTACATAGAGATATAAAGGAAGCTAACGTTTTGGTATGTGATTGCAGTTTTCTTTTATCCTTATCTCAGATTCTCGAGTTACATACTCTGAACACATAGTCGTTTTTTTTTTATCTTTGTGTCGTACATTAACAAAATCCTGTAATTATGTACATCTAGATAAAGATCTCCATCTGCATGTAGCAGATTTTGGATTGGCCATGCACTTGAAGGATACTAAATGTGTTTCAGTTGCAAATTGGATATCTTCTGGCAAGCCTACTGGTGGTTTCTATAAAAAGAATACTATTGGGACGCTAATTTACCTGGCAATAGAAATTTTGAGAAAGGACTTATATATATAAAACTCATATGTATATAGATCTGCAATATCTATCAAGTAAGATATGTCTCTTTTGGAATAACATAGCATGGCCCTATATGCTTCAGTGCCTCTGTCATAGAACTACACTACATAAACATGCTCAGTTCTATCTTCACCAGTCAATGGTAGCACAGGCTACACAGCTAGCACAGGAAAAACTCTCTCGAGAGGTATATGTTACAAAAATATATATATATACTGTCATAGACAGTGTTTGTTACATAGCACATCTATTAATAGTGCTACTCAAGAGTAGCTAACTTTGCAATTATGACCATTTATAGGAATAAATCATGTAAACATATAAATATAGCGAATGAAATGAATAGGAACTTACTCTTCTTCACTCGATGAACTACCTAACTTTGATTGTTGGCTCTTTCATGCCTATATAAAGCACACGCACTGGCAACTATTTCATCACCTTGAGGATCAATACTATATGCCATCTGCCTTTATAAGTACACTGCATCATCCACGAAGAAACAGAGAAATGAGAAAAAATTCGCAAAGCAAGAGAACAATACCATGTATGAAAAATAGGGCAAAAGATCGAGTCCATGTCACAGCAGGAACTACCACATGATATACACCGCCTTGAGTGCGAGCGGGCGGAGTGGCAAAGGCATCGCCGGCTTGAGCAAGAGCGGTGTCGTCACATAGGATTGGAGGTGGGGGCGAAGGGGAGGAGCGGGTGAAGGAGAGCAGGGGGTGGGAAGCGTGGAGGCGGGAGGCGGTGGCAAGGCACGACGGGATGAAGGCAAAGGGGGCGGGGGGAGGGGGAGGGGAGGGTGTCGGGTAAGGCAGAGCTGGCTGCACGGAGAAAGGAGAACCCGTCAGCAGGGCAGGGGAAGACGAATCTACGATGCTGGGAAGAGCAAGTGGCGGCGGGGAGGGAGAGCGAAGGGGCAGGGGCTGGAAGAGGGAGGGAGCAGTAGTGACGGGGGAGTGAGGCCGATGGGGTGGCGGGGGAGCGAGAGCGAGGGAGGGAGCGATGCGGCGGAGGAGAGGGAGGCGCAAGCTATAGGGAGGGAGGCCGAGGGGGCGGCAGGGGAGGAAGAGGGCAGGACTGGCAGCCCTGGCGTTGAAAGGCGGTGCTGGCGGAGAAGTATGGCGCTGGCGGAGAAGGACGGCGCAGAGAGATATGGAGGGAAGGGCGGCGCAGGAGGGAGAGGGAGGGGACAGGAGGCGGCAAGGAAGCAGGGAGGGGAGGGGAGCGGCGGCGCGTGACGGAGCGAGAGACGAAGCGCCAAGTGCGAGAGAGCTGGGGGTGAGATGAAGGTGTGGCGGCGCAAAAGGGGAGGGAGGCAGGGCTCGGGCAGGTGGAGCGTGCGGTGCGGGCGATCAGAAGGGCCGAGAGCGGGCACGCGAGATCCAACGACACAGACGCGAGGCGCGCGAGCGATATCGATCGGACGGCTCAGAGACGCCCAAGACACGATCTGACGGTCGGTATTTTCTTGGTGACGTGTACGCGCGAGGAGGCTAGCTTTCTTCTAGGAATGTATAAGGGTTAATTCATTCATTCCACCTGCAATCTAAATGGCACTTGTACCAAGATACCATCACAAAACCTACAATCTTCCACAAACACCTACATCCACCATAAAGGCAATCAAGATGTACAAACTTCAGAGGATGAGATTCAGCATAGAGAATCCCATATGCTTAACATAATGAACAATCTGTGAACTAGATTCAGATGGTATTTGTTATACTTGAGGTCATGGAAACATCAGTCTTCATTACACATCACAACCAGACTCAAAGATACATTCCACTAGGATTTTTGCTAGCAAAAACTAAAACTGATCAAAACACAGCAGCCAAGCGGCAAAGAAACAGAAGCAGGCACCCTCCCCCTCCATCATCAGTCTGGTTGGATCTTTGCCTCATCTTTCGGGGCTTCCTCTTGAGCCTCATCATCCTCTTCTTCTACCAGTACGTCACATCACAGCAACGAGATCAAAACATTAGCGAAACCACACATATAAAGTCAAGCACAGTATCAGAGAATAAAATGCAATGGGAAACTAGAGGAAAGTCTATTATACCAATGTCCAGAAATTCTTTTATTATTGGGATCAGAAGTAAATGTAATTTGTTTCTTGCATCGCAGGTTGATCAGAAACACGGCCCAAATGTTCTTCCTCAATCCCCACATCACCATAACATAACAAAATTTTATATCTATCTTGGTAACAACTAATCCAAGTCGCCACGAAATAAACAAACTAACGGAATAAAGTAACAAAATTTTGGCATTCGGAATGAGGAGGAATTTCTCATCAGGTAGATCGGACATGATCGATTTCTTTCCTGACCATGCCAACAAAAGACCAACAAAGCAAACACGAAAACAACACTATAGAGGAAATTACCACATAATAGTTCTCTCAGACAAATGCCTCGATTGTCCCCATATTTAGAGTGGAATGGATTAGATCGCACTCGTCATCTTTGTCTGCTCATCACAGGGAACCACGTACCAACCGCAAGTCAGAATACTACACTTTAACATGGGCACGCCAACGTACCAAATGTCTTCATCATCTCCCACATCACCATGACACAACTAAATTTTATAAGGGGGAATTGATTATTACCCATCGCTTAGATGCGTTTCAAGATTATACCAACATCGCTACGACTGCTAAGTGGATCGTAGACGATCTGACGGGCCAACAGGCTCGTGCGGACACAGCACAGCCCGATTGCCCTTCGGGCCATGTTTTGGGCTATGCCTGTGCCGAGCCAGGCTGGGCCGTCCATTTGGCCACGTCTGCTCTCCAGCACGCCTCCTCTGTCCCTCCCTCGGACGGCGAAGCGGGTGGGCGGCTAGAGAAGGGAGACTTGGATGGGAGGCGGTGCGTGCTCTCGTGCTGGTTTTATACAGGGCGCCCTTTGGCTAAACCTAGCTTGGATTCAGTCTCGGGCCCGATCTGCGCACGTGGGCTTCGAGGTGAAAAATACATGGGCCTTCCTTAGCTTGGCGTTTTCGGCCGTGTAGACTATTTTCGCTTGCTAAATCCTAGTGATAACAATATAGCATAGTGTTGGAAATTGGGCAATATTTTAATTTTATATTTTACTAGCAGGCAAAAATCACAAAACACCATGACGTGTAAATCAATACTAACAACAGGCAACACATTGTACTTCGAAATATATGCAAGAACAGGATTATAACAAAGTCGATCAATCACACGAACAACTTACATTAGGGCTTGATGAAGAACATGAAGCAGTGCAGACATTGTCGTGGAAGTAAATGATGTCGAGAAAGAAGTCGAGCGGTCATGCGGATGCGCTGCCTATAAACCTTATTACCGCCACGTGTGGATACTCTTTGCGGCAATGGTTTGGATATAGCCGCTCTTCTCCCTTCCCGGTGCACGATGCACTGCCCATAAACCTTATTACCGCCACGCGTGGATACTCTTCGTGGCAATGGTTTGGATATAGCCGATCTCCTCCCTTCTCAGTGCATGTCGAGAAACAAGGCCGTCGTGGTACAACAACTTAACAACACAACACATCTTTTTCAAAGGAGGAAGACGATGTAAGAAAGAAATAGAGAAATTCTTCTTTGATTTTATTCTGGACGTCTCTAGTCCCTTGTAAGGACAAAATATTTACTCTATAGTAACGATTGTAATTAACCCAAATTAAGTCACTAGTAATTGTTAGTTCAAACCAAATAATGATATTTATGCAGTGTTTAACAGCTCCTGACCAATTCAAACAAAAGGAGAGAGAAATGCACAATTAGCAAAATGGGCAGGTGATAGTCATTCACGACTAGCTCATAACTCCTTACAACCAGTTTGATTACTCACGGCCAACTTGTAACTTCTGACGATCAGTTCGTATCTGGTCACGACAAGATAGTAACCCTTTACAACCGGTCGTGACTTACCCCGGCTAGTCCATGATCATGTATGACTAGCTCACGAGTTGTTCGTAACCCTTTGCAATAAGTTGAAGCATTTACTCTCTAGTAACTATTGTAATTAACCTGAATTAAGTCACTGGTAACTGTTAATTCAAACCAGATAATGGTATTTTATGCAGTGTTTAACAGCTCCTAACCAGTTCAAACAAAAAGGAGAGCGACATGCACGGTTAGCAAAATTGGCAGGTGATAGTCATTCACGATCAGCTCATAACTCCTTACGAGCTACGACCAGTTTGATTACCCACAACCAGTCACTCATGACTAGCTCGTAACTTTTTACGACCAGTTTGTATCTGGTCACGACCAAATAATAACCCTTTACAACTGGTCGTGACTTGCCCTGACCAGTCTATGATCATGCACGACCAGCTCACGAGCTATTCGTAACTCCTTATAACTAGTCGATCTCTGGTCGGATAGTCTTTATGACGAGTTGACCTACTTCTCACACTAGGCTAAGCCATAAATGCTTTGGAATTTCCAATGAAAATAGGCCTCATAGATGGGCCAATTTCCAACACATAGTACTTACTCTCTTCTTCTTTTTTGGAAACTTTGTAGTGCTCTTCCTTTTAACTGGAATACTGGATGCAGTTTGCCTATTGCACTTGTATGTCACGAACAATAAAAACACCCCAGAAACAATGGAGTACAGCCCTCTAGCTAGCTTGATACAAGTATTTTTCCCTCTCGTGTTGAGGTCTATTGAGTGCCAAGCCAGATGATTTTTATAGCACAATTAGTACAACCTAGGCAATATTGTAGTTTTAGTACATTTGCTCGTACATGTTCGAGACTTCAACCGTTTTGTCGTGCTCTATTTGGTTCTTTTTCGAGTCAAGAACTTAAGTGTCAAAGCGAGACGATCTCGTTGCTGCCTTCAAAAACACCATTTGCCGATGCCGAGACCGTGTCTACGCCACTCACCGTCGTCGTCCACAGGTTCACCACTGCCGGATCTGCCATCAGATGCTGGAACGGGTTCATTGGCAGCGCGATGTCCATCTCGCCCTCCAGTATCTTCACTTCCACACCCATGGGCGGCCTCGCCTCCGGCTGCTGCTGCACGCACCATAACACTACCTTGCACATCCTCTCCACTAACTCCTTGCACTGCTGCTCATCGCCCGCCATCGTGGATGTAATATTTTTGTTTTCGGACGTGAATAGTAACTACCATTTGATTCTTGGTTTTCAAAAACCTTAATTCAAATTACCTGGTAATTGCAAAACCTTAGCTTCTACCTAAACTCAAAGTTGTGTTTCGAACCTCCTTGCAATTCCCGGACTCAAAATTCAAATTTGAATTCATCTTTTCAAATTTGAGCCACTTCTCAAATTTGCCCTCCTCTTCTTTGGGCTCAGCACCATTTCTTCCTTGGGTCGGCCCACTGCCGCCTCCTCCCGGCCACCGCCCTTGGCTTCTTCCCCTTGCCCCTTACTTCTGCTGGCCACCACGAGCGCCTTGCCACTCAGGTCGTCTCTGCTGCGCCCACGCTTCGCGCAAGCGTGGGACGCCGCCTCGCCACCTCGTGCTCCACTTGCCCCATGCAGCACACCTGCTCCCCCTGCCGCCGCGACTCTGGTGCCCTCCCCCTCGCACCGTCTTGTCACTCGTGACGCCAACGCTATGACCGGAGCCGCCCGGTCCGCGCCTTTTGCCCATGCCAGCTTATGCGACGACGTCTGCGTCTGCACCCGCTTCGCCTTGTCTCGTCGCCATGACGCTAGCACCTCCAGCACCTCCGCCTCGTCCCATCAGGTCGCCCGCTCAAGTCGTCGCCGCGCTCGAGCTTGCCAGTGTGCCCATGTCGCTCCTGGGGACCGCACAAGCTCCCTGCGCCTCCAACGGCTCCCTTGCCCTCCTTGCCCAGCTATAAGAGCCCTAGAGCTCCCTCTCGCCTCCCCCACTTCGTTCTCTCCTCACTGGTAAGCTCCACCCAAGAGAACGCCACTATCCCCTTTTTCGGCCACGCCGCCACTCTGGTGAGCCCCTCCCTTGGCCAACCCCGTCACGGAGTGCCCCTGACGCCAAGGGGCATTTCCCCCCAAGCCATTTTGGATTTGTTTGCAACCGAGCTCAGATTCAGCCTTCTCCCCCAACTCCGGCTACCTCCTTCCCCACCACCGTTCTCCAGCCACCGACCCTCCCTGGCCCCCTTCTTGACCCGGTAGGTTCGCCTCACCGTGCGCCACCTTATGCTCACCCTCCCCGGCTCATTGCACCACCAGAGCCCCTACTCCACTGTGGCCGTGCCACCGCCACCGCCTTTCCCTCACCGCGCCGCCGCTCCGGTGAGCCGTCGGCCGCGCCACCGCCGTCACTAGCTTCGCCTCGCAGAGGGGATTCCATTTGTGTGCTTGGACGCCGCCACTAAGCCCGCCTCGGCGCATGCGAAACCTAAGCCGCACGCTACTGCGGAGTCTTGGCTGCACGTTCGGCCGAACAGTGCATGCGGTTAATGAATTGAATCCCTATCGGATTTAAGGCAAAGCGGAGATTAGCCGCGTTAAATAATGCCCTAACCACCGCTTTGAGTCACCGCCGTGTGGGCCCGAGCAAAATAGTAATGACCGGTATTTAAAACCGGGTTTGCCTTCGGTGACCGACAAGTGGGCCCATGCACAGTATGGACCGAACCCGTGGACCATGCACAGTGCATGTTGACCTTCGGTCCATGTACTGTACATGTGAGCCAAGCACTATTCACTAGGACCCACATGTCAGTGGGTCACTTTCTCTCTCCCTTTTGATTTTCCTGATTTAATTTCCTTTTCAAAATTCGGAAGCTTCGTTCTCCTCCGTTATAACTCCAAAAATTATGAAATTTGTTTCTAAAATTTTATAAATTCAAGATCTTGCTAGTGGCACTGGTCTTGTTTAATTTGGAGTTTATTTACTATTTATTTGCTCTCTTTACTTATTTGTTCCTTTTTTTAGATGCGTTAAATCCTAATAGGGTTCGAAGACGCGAGATCTCCATCTTGATCAAGCACAAGACTATCAAGACTCTCTTACCTTTAATCCAGGCCATTCGATACTTTGATCATTTTGAGCCTACATTTTATGTAAATTATATTCATTTAAATTACCAAAATTGCATGATTAAATTCTTTAATCAAATGTATATTAAATCTTAAGGTAGTTAAATACTCATTTGATGATTGATTAATTACTATGAAATCCTTTGATAATTGAATCCATTATTCCATGTCACCCCTAGTAACTATGTGGTAAATACTAGTATAGGTTGTATTTAAGCGATATGCTAGTCTTGCTTAAGTACCAGGGCATTAAAATGCCCTAATCATCATCTCTTCAAACATGAAATGATTTTTGAGTAGTCATTGGAGGACCACGACTGAAGTAAATGAGATAATTTGGTTTTACTCCTCAAAACCCTAATAACTTTCTTTTACCACATCTGGGCGGATGGAATGGTGGTTGGTGCCGTCGGGCACGAGAGTGGTTGGTATATGGTATGAACTGCCCGGATGGATTAAGGACTTAATCTTGTCATGACCTCCCTTATAAAATATGTGCAACCACAAGTCTGCAAAGTGCAACTTGACTTAGTAAAATTATTAAACCCTGAATGCCGACTCGCTGGATGGATGACGGGAATGTGCAAGCGCGGGATACGTCTGGCTTGAAAGAGACACCGATGCAAGGTGAAGTTGCCAGTCGCCGTGGTGCAGTCCAACTATGCTTGACGTTGAGGTGAACATCCCACACAACGTATGGGCATAACCCCATATGGGTGAGATGACAGAAGGGGCGAGGTGATTTAAAAAGTTACTGTGATGGTCTCTCGACCACATGACTAAGGAATCTTGTTGGGGGTATGAGATGATTATCTTTTTTGGGTACAATGTACAGCCTCTGCAGAGTCTAAACTGTTTAAACAGCTATGCCTACGGTCAAAGGCGGACATGGAAACTTACTAGAGTTAGTTCTATTTCAAAAACCTTTGTGGGTGGTATGAAAATTAGGACGTGCTCACCTAGCCCTGAGATTGGATTTTTCCTAGGTTTTTGAACTCAGTGGTGTTAATAAATGGGGATAGCCCCAATCAAAAGTAAGCATAAGGTGGAGGTAATCTCTGCTGTTATTTAATATTGCACAATTACTCTCTTAATAAAATGCAATTTGGTTAAAATGCTAAGTGATAGGAATTTGTAATTATGATAATTGAAAACATTGCTTTGGCAACTAAAAGAACTCGAGCCATCCTTGTTAAGCCTTACTTGTTAAGCCTTACATGTATATTTTTGCATCTTGTGTGTTGGCTCACGAACACGGAAGTAGTGCTCATTCTCACTCTCTACCCCAAACCCTTCAGATAATGCGGATAAGGGAGATTATGCATACTACGAGGATCCCGAAGTCGATGGACAAGGCAATGATGAAGAGTAGTCTAGTTCTGTAGTCTAGGTCTCGCCTCAGTCTAGCTGGCTCGTTCGGTGCTTGCTTATTGCCGATATTATCCAAACCCTTGGTTAATATCAGTCGTACATAGGTTTCCCCAGTCGCTTGCCTATGGAGAGATGAGCTCTACCCCTTTTGCTTCCGCTGTAGTTTACGTTGCTTTCATGTAATGTAATCAATTTGTCCTGTTCAGCCTTTATTGTAAAACTCGACCCGACGTGGTCTATGTCACTCTGATGTTTGTAATATATTGAATGTTTTAGTTCACGCTATGTATGAAATGATTCAGTAATGTGCCTGCGAGTGCCATCTACTGATCTAGGGAATAGCACAGTGTTTTCATGGAGGATTTGGATTTGCGAAATCCTGGTTCGATAGTGGAGCACCTTGGTCGACACAGCGAGCCGTTGGGGAGCGCACCCTTGTAGACTATGCCAAACCCGCCGGCGCCGAGTAGTTGCGTGTGAATCCCGCGAGCTGCTACGGCATGAACCGGATGTGCTTATCATGGGCCATCTCCTATAGGAACTTTTCGATGGTGGCGTGCCTGATTAGGTGGTCCAGCACCACCGCGTAGTGTTGCGTCAACCTGGTAGTGAGTAACAACCCAATTTTTGGACCAAATTCAAATTTGCATAAATTTCATGAATTTTAAAAACTTTATCGCATTTTGCGGATTTTCCAAAAGTTTGGGTTGCAAAACAAAATGATAAATCATTTTTCCTTGAACCAAATTGAAATTATAAAAATCTACATGTTAAATGGTGTGCTAAAACCCTTCAAAGTTTGAAATTTGAATTCAAAAGTAATCCTACAAAATCCAAACAAAATTCAAATCTAATTCCTTCCCTCTCTCTCCCCCGTGGGACAAATTCCCGTCGCTGACCCTTTCCTTCCCCTCTTTTGTGCGGCCCAAATCTCCTTCGGCCTAGCCACGCCAACCTCTTCCTTCCCTTCCTTCCCTCTCTCGTGCGACCCAGATGGCCCGCGCACGTGCCAGGCCCGGCAACACAGCCGTAGCCCACGCTCACCTTCTCCTCTCTCTCTCTCTCTCCATCCCACTGTCACGCGGGTTTGACCCCACGCGATAGTCGCCTCAATTGTGCAGCTTCTTCCTCCTGCCTCTCTAGATCGCCCCCTCTTTCTCGCTCTCTCTCCGCGTCACCGAGTTAAGCACGTGAATGAGGAGCACTCGATTACCTACAGCGTTGCGCCTCGAGCCTTGTGTCGTCACGAGCTTGTCACCTCCTAGCGTTAGAGACCCGCTGCACGCCACTCTGTCCACGCAACCACGTCCCGGTCATGCACCTGTGCACCGTTCTCTTTCTCCCCTCTATTTAAACCACGCTTGAGCATGTCTTTTTCTTTGGTCGCTCATCCTCTTCATTTCCTCCTCATTTCCCTTCCTTCTCGCCCGCTCTAGCGCCCGAAATCCTACGGCACAGTGCCTTCTTCTGCGAGCCCAGTTGTCCTCACTGTAGTCGCCTCGCCGTTCCAGTAGCCTCAGTAAGTTTCTCTCCAATCCAGTCATGTCACGAAGTGTTCCACATCCCCCTTGTCTTTTCCACCCGCTCACCATTGGATCTCCTCCACAGGAACGCACGGTGCCGCCTTCTTCCTTACCTCCGACTCCCACCGCCATCCTTGATATTACCATCCTACCAGTGAGTCTTGATCTCCTTCGACCACATAATCACCATCTCTATGACTCCCTTGCCCTGATGCGTGGCTTCTTTTCAGCCATCCATCACTAAGGAGGGCTATTGCCGTGAGCTCTATCGCCGTCGCCACCGCTCGTCGCTTGACCGCCATCGCTGTCCATCCTGGTGAGTTGCCCGAAGCTTCAGGATTCCTTTGTGTCACTTAACGTTGATGCTCACCTTAGTTCATGCCCTCGTCGTCGTTCCAATACTAGTGCCGCCACGTTCTTCGCTGCTGACACGACGTCGGTGACCCTAGGCCCCCATGCCCGTTCCTATAGCTTTGCACACACTCCCTCTAGCCCGTGTAGTAGCCAGAAACCCTCCCAGATCCCCCCTCACCAAATTACTTGCCCGGCCAAAATCGTCGTGCCTCTCAACATCGCTGCGCCGCCACCTCCGTCCTCCATTCTGACCGACACCACCACCCATATATAGCTTCGCCTTTACCTCCCTATTCCATTTTGCCACTTTTTCGTGCCTCACTGCTTTCCTCCCACTGCCGGTAAGCTTGCCTAGCCACTGAGTTATGGCGCCCCTGCTTCGTCCTCATGTAGGAAGGAGACGATGACGTGGACGCTGACACGTGGCCATAGTTAGGCTAACCCAGTCATTAGTTTGTAGTTAATTACTAGTTGATAACTGTATGACATGTGGGCTCTAGGTCATTTGGAAATTTAATTAAACCATAATTTAGCTTTTGAGAGTATGACATGCGGCCCCATACATAAAAGAACCATCGCGTAGACCTAGTCCGTAGACCAAGTCACTAGCATGTGGGTGTAACATCCCAAATGTATAAATAGGTGTGTGTTTCAAATGTAAGAAAATGTGTAGAAATTAAAACTTTTCTCACATCTTGAAACTCTTGAACATTTCCATAATTCTTGTCAAGAGTTGTGGAATTCAAAAACCTAAACCTCCTATTGACTAAAGTCAAACCCTTATCCCACTTTGTCCCAAATCTTGTGCCAACCTTTGGAGATATTTTCCTTGGTTCTTGGGATGCTTTGTGACACCTCTGAATTATTTCATAATTTTTAGAAATTATTTGATAATTTTTGGGAACAAGTCAAACCAGTCAAAAGCTTGGTCAAACCTTAGAACAGACCTTCTGGAATTTCTTGAGAAAACTGCAGTGCATATAAATCTTTGGAAATTTTATGTAAGGTTTCTCCGGAAGCTAACAACCTCTAGTAAAAATCTCAGAATTTTTGAAGTTAAATTGCTATCTCTAATAATTCCTCAAGTTTCAGCTCAAACATTTAATCCCTGAGTCAGGCCACTGTTGCTTGGGTTCTGGTCTAACTCGAACCCAACCTGCTGGCTCGGTCCAACCCAACCAACTGGTTGCACCCGGTTGCTTTCATAGTGGCGCGTGCATCGGGGCCGCTCAAACCTAATCCGACGGTCAATACTTATTGGGTTGAACTCAACCCATTGGTTCCTGTTGAGCCGAGCCACCCTCGCTCTCTCTCTCTCTGTCTTGTGGCCCCGCGTCGCCCTGGTCATCTTCCCCAACCTCTGGGCGCCTCTGTCTCGCGCGCGTGCGTTAGCTCCATGGCGTGTGCAGCGTGGGAGGGCAGAGCCAAGTCCACTCTTCGTCCTTGCAACGTCTATTTGCATTTAATGCGTGCCAGGGTGCCCCCTAAGTCGTCCATTACCTGCCCCCATCCCCTCGGCGCCCATGGCCGCGACCTTGACCGCGAGCTTGCTTTGCTTAAGGCCGTTGCCCTTCGGCTATAAGTAGCCCGCAGCTTCCCCCTTAGCTTCCTTTACACACCTTTGAGCTCTAGCTTTCACCTTTGTGCTTGTTGAGCTCTATTCTCCACAAAACCTTTCGGCCACCATTACTGAAGCTTGGAGCTCCCCGGTGCAACCCGTGCTCCAGTGGCTTTCCCTCTCCTCTCTGTGCTTCAGCTTGAGCCTCTCACCTCTCTGAACCAAAACCCTAACTTGATTTTGGTTTGCTTCTACAGAGGCAGCTGGAATTCAAAGTTTGGGCCTTGTTGGTCGTGGGCACCCCCCCCGCTTCTTCCCCATCACTGGTGAGTGTTCTATTCCTCAATTTCTTGCTCTGGAACCTTCCCAGAGCTTTAGTGGAGCTAATTTGATGATGCGGCCTTGCTTATTTTGCCTAGGCCACATCCTCCACGTTTTCTTCCTCGGGTCCGGCAAAGTTCAAAGTCGCCGGAGCAACCCCAGCCATCTCCTGGCCTCCACTGTGCCAAGGTAACTCCCTAACAGCCCTTGGAAGCTTTGGCACCCGCTCAAGTGAACTGTTGCGGAGCTTTGATTCCTTTTCGCATTTCGGCCGTATGCATCACCTTTGCCTCCTTCCGGCTTGCCGGCGTTGTGGGCCGCCGCTGCCGTTGAGGTCATCACCATCGGGTCCGCAATGCTATTGCGAACCCATTCCAGTGCTTAGCCCACGCCGCCGTGCCTTGGGTCGCCGGCGACAAGCCGTGGAGCACCTTCGGCATTTTGTCGGACGCGAGCCAGAGCCACCCCGTTGTCGTTAAGGCACAGTAATGAGCTTCATTAAATGATAATCATCGTTTAGCTGCTAATAATCATTGCTAAGAAGTAATGGGTGGCCTTAAATTCACTTCGTCTTGCATTGTGGGCTGGGCACTTTTAAACGCGCCTTGTCTTGCGCGTCGTAAAACCCCTGATGTGGTCTGGTGCCACTCACATGCGGGCCCGGCCCTTTTAACCTTCCCCGAGCACTGTGCTCAAGCCATTAAATCTAATCACCATTTAATCTGCTCTAATCATTAGGTTAAACATTGATTAGCCATCAAATTCCGTGCGGCACTGTCGCCGCCATGTGGGGCCACCCTATTAAAGTTTTCCCACATTTACATTCTACGCACAGTGCCCACTGATCATTGACGATGGGCCCGCCATTTCGTAATCAGTGGGCACATGCGCGCAAGCCGCGCGTGTGTCCACAAGCCACTGACAGTGGGCCCCTTTGTCAGTTGGCCCTGTTCACATCGCGTTTGGCCCAATCAACCTTAGCCGTCCATTACTTGATCAACGGCTGAGATCGAGTGAACGTTCGGACCGTCCGAACGTCACCTTGATCTCAGCCGCTCATCTCAAAATCAAGGGCTCCAGTTCATTGGGCCGTTCGGACCATGAACAGTGCCCTTTAGATCTGAGCCGTCCGTTTTGGATCCAAGAGATATTTGTCATTTTAGAATTTCCCGCACTGTTGGGCCGCGCAACGTGGGCCGTCGGATCAGGGATCGATGGTTTACGTTGGGCCATGTCTTTTCTCTCGGTTAAGCCTTTTATTATTCTCGGTAAGATTTGTTTATCAACTGGAAATTCCAATTAACTTCAAAATTGAATAACTATTTCATATTAATTCATTTTCAGTTGATTCTAGTTTTGATAAGTCTGTTTTCAACTAAACTTTAAATTAAAAATAGTTTAAGCTTAGTTTAACTCCAGAAAAATTTGTAAATGACTTTAATTCCGTTTCAGCTTTATTTAATACATTAAGAATTCCAGATAACTTTAAAAATGCATAACAAATTCATTTTAACTCCTTTTTAGTTGAAATAAATTTTGATAATTCTGGTATTAGCTAAACCTAAATCTAAAAATGGTTTTAAGCTTGGAATAGTTCCAGAAAAATCTGAGAAAAGAGTTAATTCCTGTTTAGGGCTATTTTATGCATTAAAAATTCATTTAACTTGGAAAATGCATAACAAATTCTCTGTAACTTATTTTTGAGTGAAACCAACTTTGTTGGTTTCATCTATTAATGAACTTTACTGTAAAATTGGTTTTGAACATGTTACTATGTTTTTTTAAAAAGGATTACTTATGCATTTTAAATATGCTCATTTCATGACTTTGAAAAATTATAGAAAGTGCATCATAGCTCCAAATGAGATGAATCCAATTGGGTTGTTCATCTTATGAGTTCTTAATTTACTGTAAAAATTTCAATTGCACTACCTTTCTAGAAATTTTTGCTAAACAATTTAATTATGATGAATAGTAGCAGATTGCATTTTTATAGGCTGAGTAGATTTGTTTTGGCCGTATCTTTTGCATTGAGAATCCAAATCAATTGGTTCTTATTGCTAAATTCTTTAAATTTCTTGCTCTAGCTGCTGTATAAATTTAAGAGCTTTTGGAGCAAGTTTGCCGTGGAGTCCTTTTGGTTTTCCTCGTTCTTATCGGTTCTTTTTCGCTTTTTCGTTAGGTGCCGACGAGTGTGTTAATCCCGTGAGCGATACTCTGCAGCAAACTGAGCAGCCCCAGCAAGGCAAGTAGTTTGATCATATCCATTATGTCCCTTTACTTTAAAGTCTAATATGTTGTTTAACTTGTATGTGTGCATTGCTATTTTGTTGTTAAATGATATCGTTTAGTGATCCTATAGATACATATCCTGTAGGTAAATGTTCATTCTCTACTACTAAGCCTAGGATTATCTTGCTGTGATGTAGAGTTCGATGGATGGACTCTTATCACTTAGTAGTTTGTGTTGATGATGCTTAGAAATGCTTAGATAATGGTAGAAATGGGCGGTTGTCGACATTATGTCGATGACCTTGATCACACAAAAATTATTATTCCATTATGTCCATCTTGTGCTTTGTTGCTTTGTAAACAAATAAAATAAAAATGAAAACAAAATTGTTTCATGACTTGGGCACAATGGATGTTGGTGTGATTGTTGGGTTTGAATGGAATGGTGCCTAAGTCCCCAAGGACCGAGTTACTTGTGTCACTAAGCCAAGCGCTTATGCGTGCTAACCACATGAGGGGGATATGGGACCTCTCTTGACTAAGTACTTTGGGGGTGTTAATTATTGAGTCGATGGTGGTTAAAATGTTTTTATAGGGATTGGGAGCACCCGCAGTTGCTTAGGCTGGGCCAGTGTATCCTACCCTTCGGGTTGTCGCGACTCTTAATTAGCATCACCCATTGGAAATGTCTCGTAGGACTTAGCCGTGGTCTGACGTGTGGGTACATTGGTACACCCCTGCAGGGTTAAAACTATTCGAATAGCCTCGTCCTAGGTTATGGACATGCTTGGTAAGGTCGTGCAAGAACTAGACCCAACCATTTAATTAAAACTTGTTGGGTGGTATGAATGGGTAATTCATGCTATTGTTGTGGTGGCTATTGGGTTAGTCACTTCCAGGATTGTTGTTGTCATCTATCTATTTGTATTATATTGTTGTCTCGTTGTTAATTGCAAATTAAAAATGAATTGCAAAACTGCTTTGAATCTATTTAAATATTGCAAATGAAAACTCGTTTTATGCTAAAATGAGCCTAAAGCCTTCCACTTACATAAAGCTTGCATGTAGCATATGTATAGGTCTGTTACCTTTACACGTCACTCTTGCGAGTATATTTTTGTACTCATTTGCTTTGCTTAATAACTTTGTTGCAGAGGAGGTAGAGCCCAAAGGGCTTTACTTTTGTGAGATGTGCTGCGGTTGGGAAGACTAGCTAGGTGGTCCAGTCGGTTGCCTTGTGGGCTAAGGCACACCTCTTGGCCTTCTTTTGTTTATCGCCATCTTAAGGCTTTTGCTTCCACTGTGTTTATCTTCCTTAGTTGTTATTTGGCCGGTCGGCCCCTTTTGTAATAACTCTCTCTATATTATGTATGTCGTTGTCTTATTCTAGTTCGTGCTTTGGTTCTATGTCTTGTATGAATCGATGCATGATTTTGTAAAGGGGTGTGTATACTGCTTTTCTGGGAAGTATACATATCTCGAAGACACGGGTTATTTTGTTTGTGATGCTAGGGTCAATGGATGACTAAGCATTACAAGCTAAATAAGCCGAGGTCCTCACAGCCCCTGACCTCGTGAACCATGGGTGGACTGAGTCCACATGGACCATGGCCCCACCGGTCAATCTCTCAGGATTTTCCCCATTAAAAATAAGATAAAATAAATTAAAAATCCCAGTGGGACCCACCTGTCAGAAATTCCATTTTTTTCTAGAATTTCTCTGTGGTCAAAATTTGGGGAGCTCGTTCTCCCTCATTTTCAATACAAAATAAATTGATTTTTGTTCCTAAATTCAAGATCTTTACAATGTTCCCAAAATCATAATTTTTGGAGTTTATTTGGATTTTATTTGAATTTATTTGTTTTATGGGCATTTATTTGAAGTCATCGTTTTTGCGTTAAATAGATTCAAACGTCATCGAAGACTTCGTCACTGCTTCAAGCCAAGACCAAGACCAAAAATATCCACATTTAAGCAAGGCAAATCCTTACCATTAAGCATGTTGAACCTACATTTCAATTGCAAAGTATTTCAATTCAAAATATTACTTGCATGCTTATTATTATTTATGAAATGTTATGTTAAATGTTGATACCTAGCTATGGCAAAGTTTGCTTATCATTATGAATCCCCTCCTTGATTGTTGATCCCATTTATCCATTGTCACCTTAAGGATCATCGACATTACATGAGTAAAATCTTTCATTGATTAAATAAACATGACTATTAGTTGTTTTAGACATTGCTTAGTAATTGAACATGAATAGGACACAAATATTGCTACAACGAAAACTTTGATACTTTGAACCATAGCGTGGTAACATGGGTAACCACCGGAAGCCGGAAGATGTATTTACAAATGGTTAAGACATGGGCGAGTGGTTGGTTGAGATCAGTGCTATGTGCACATAGTGGGTTGGTGGCTTGCCTCGCCTAAGTCGATTAAGGACCGAATCATGTGTCCTATTTTAAACTACTAAGCCGTTGTTGAACCCAGGAGTAACACCCCTAGATTCTATGTGTATTCTACGCTAGTCCTTGGAACAGTAGCTAGTGTACACAATAAACAAATATATTAGCATCCACATCTCATGCAATTTTATTAATAATTATTAGAGTTTTAGAAGAACGGCTTACAAGCCAACAATAAATAAAACAGCGGAAGATGAAAAAGAAGTAGTAGGGCCCAGCAAATCTGCCACAAGAAATCAACTGGGATAGCGGCCTAGTCGTCGAGATCCTCAGCAGTGGCCAACTTAATTCTCCTCTGAACAACATTTTATTAAGCAAAGGTGAGTACAAAATATACTCAGCAAGTTACACCCATAACAGAATTTAATGAATGCAGGGATAATATAAAAAGGAATGCTTATATGTCTGTTTTTGCATAAAGTGGATTTTTGTAACAGCCCAAATTTTCAAAATTCAGAGAAAATTAAAAACCTATTTATTTTTGTGGATTTTCTAAAATTTACTAAAGCTCTTATTAATAACCCTAAAGCTAAAACAAATTTAAGTACAAAAACTGTTACAAAGTTTAAGTTGAAATTATTTTATTTAAGTCCAAAATCATTCTAGGAATTTCTGTGAATTTTTCTAGAATTTTTGGAATTTATTTGCTATTTTCTAAAGCCTCTTTTAATTATCAGAATTAAAACAATTGGAAAACAAATAGAAAATACCTCAGCAGTGAATGGGCCGAATATGGCCGGCCCATTTCTTCACGCCAAGACGCCAAGACGGCTGAGCCGCCCACGCCAAGACAACATCATTGAATCGTGGCCCTTGAATTGGAATCCAACGCCTAGACATCACTCTCTCCCTTTCCTTTTTCCACTGCCACCGACGCGTGGGCCCGCCCGTGCGTCTCCTACCTTGCCTTCCCCTTCCTCGCGTAGGGTCGCACGCAGACGCCATTAGCGCCCCGCTCGAAGCTTTCCAAATTTGCCCAAATCCGCTCAGATCCTTCCTGATTCCGTGCGCATTGATTTCACCACGTCAAATCGCGTCCATCACGGCTTCGCCCCTTCCATCTCCGGCCAGAATCGCGTTGATTTCGCCTCGGACCCGCGAGATCTTCGTGCCTCCACGCCACCTTAAGCTCGCCGCGCCCTATAAATAGGTGCTCGGGACCGCCTCTCTCGTCTCATCTCGGCGCCACCACCGCCCCTCTTCCTCTTTCCTAGCGACCGGAATTTGAAGTTTCTCCCCGGCGGCCACGTTTCGAATCTTCTCCGATTCCGGCGCCACCGTCGACTCTCCGACCCCGCATCTCCACCACCGACGGCATCACCGCTCCACCGCGACCCTCGTGCGCACCCCCACCTCGTCAAAGGACCACCGGAGCTCCTTCGCGTCGAAGACCCAGCGCCGCCGCCGCTCAACCTCGCCACGACAACCTTTCCGCCAAGATCTTCGCAATTTCGTGAGCATCATGTTCAGCATCGTCTACTCTTCCTTTTAGTACCACTCATGCACCTCGTCGGGGCGTAAATCGCCGGTGAGCTCGTCGCCGGCTTTTGCCTCACTGTCGGGCTGACGTGGCACAGCCACGTCATGGTCGTGTCAGCGCCACGTCGACGCTAAAGCCTATGTGGCAGCCCACGTGGCGGCCACCTCGACCTCCGCACTCGCCCATAACCACAATGCCTTTGTTTGAGAACCAGTCCATGATGGACTGCTGACCGTGCCGTGGACTTGGTCTTTGACCAAGGGCCCACCATCATAGACTCTAAGATTTTTAGTTTAAAAATAATTCGGCTGGAAATTCAATTTCGAGCGCCGACGTCATAATCCCAATTTTCCTTTAGGAAAATAATTCGAAATTCATTTAAATTGCAGATTTAGGTTTAAAATTTGTAGAATTCATAACTTTTGCATCCAATCTCCAAATTGGGTGTTTCAAATTTCTAAATTCATGTAAAATCATTATCTAGCTAACAAAACCAAAATTATTTAATTTGAAGCTATTTTGAATCTGTATTTAATTTTAGAAATTCTTTTAAATATCAAATTTAGACTAAAACTTGTAAAATTCATATCTTTTGAACCACAACTTCAAATTGAGTGATTCAAATTGCTAAAATCTTAGAAAATTATTATCTAGCTAAATAAAATAAAATTATTTCATTTGGAGTTAGTTTGATTTGTATTTTTGGATTTATTTGAATTTTATTTGAATTTGTCGTACTCTCGCGTATAGAGTTTGACAATTCCGGAGAGGTAGGTCTTTCAGAGGGTTTAGAATCTCAAGACTTCAACGAAGGCAAGTTATACTCTTGACCATTTTGATCCCAGTATTTCAAAGTAATTAATTCTGTTTTTAAAGTTATTATTGCATGCATATTTTTATTCAAGTTATTTTAATCCTGTTTTAATTCTTAGTTATGCCAATTCCTTTGTATAGCCAATCTTGATGCTTGGAATGCCATGCCCTTGCCACCTTAGTAAAATAATTAAGATATTTATGCTTAGTCATTGCTTAGACCAAAAGATGATTTGGGAATTTCGCCAAAATATAAAGTTGTTACGAAAATGAATCTATGGTATTGTTTTTACCATAGATGATTGGAAAATGTCTTGACAAAAGAAAAATAAATGAAATTGGTTTAGACTTGGGTGAGTTGGGATTGTTGGTGGGTGCAAGTTCATGCACGGCTCAATACAATAATGTTTGAGACCTGTGGTTTGTTTTGGAAGTCACCCACCATGTAAGGACCGGTCCATGTCATGGATGTTAAGCCAAACTCGTACCACCACAAGTCCGAATGGGACAGACTTGGCCAAATAAGCTATATCATTTCACCATGTTTATGTCAGGAAAGATGTGGGAGTCGTGAAGACTTATTGATGATACCCACATGGCGCAAGAGGGGTAGTCGTTTGGTGCGAAGCCTTCGATTCTGAAACCTTAGCGGGCATAATTATGTTGAAATAATGTAGGGTAAAGGCCTCGTGATAGTCGCTAGTCGCACGCCTACTAAGCGTGTATTGGCCGACATAATAAGCAAACTATCTCTTGTGGGTAAAGCTGCACCAACTCTGCAGAGTATTAATCTATTCGAATAGCCGTGTCCGCGGTCATGGACATGCTTAACAAAAGCCACTCGAAGTTAGTCTCTGGTTTTGTTTGAAAAGACTTTGTCACCTGGTTTATGAAAATGGGTTTGGGCGTAAGCTTCGGTGTAAGGGGGTAATCCTTCACCATTTGTGTATGGAGGTTCATCCTACACTTGACATTGAGAAATCAAAATATGATTTTGATCTTATTCTAAAAATGGCCTTGGAAATTACTAAGAGTATTTAAACCTGAAAATCTTTGTCTTATGCAAATAAACCCCGCCATTACCCTTTGCTCACTTTATGCATGCATTCAATCACATTTTACTGGTGTAGCTTGCAAGCACAAAGGTAGTGCTTACTCTTCTTGAATAATCTTTATTCAGAGAAGACTTCTATCAAGACGGTGAGGACATCGATGCTTAGGCCACGCTCCCCAGATTTATTGCCTGTGGTGAATCGTTGGGTCTACTACTACTATTTTATTTCATTTGTGTTTTACTTTATTTGGCCTCAGGCCCGTTTGTAATAAACTCTGAATAATTATTAATAAAATGCGTGATATGTTTTGATTATCACTTTTGTTTAACTGTGTACACTAGAAATCCTGGACTAGTGTATGAACACAGAGAATTCGGGATCCTTCGCTCCCGGGTTCGACAAAAGTGGTATCAGAGCCATATCGACTGTAGGTCGTGGCCTTAGAAAATGCCTTAAGGACTTATTTTTAAAAACTAAAAGTATTTTGGGTCTATCCAAGAGTCTTCTCAACCTTTCTCTTTAAAACAATTACTAACTCATCTCCTTCTCTAAAATTGTAGATGGTCAAAAACCAACCCGGATCTCCCACGGAATTTTCAGAGACATTGGGCTGCACTTCTTTGGAAGATGATGCAACACCGGACTACAACGCAAGACCAACATATCAAGGGTACCAAGATAAAGTGGGAAGCCAATATCATTTGGAGAGTTGAAGTGATCCTCACGCCAACCATAACCCAAACACGGATTTCCACATCATCGACGCCCAATAAGACGTGGCACCTTCGAAGGCATTCAAGACGCAGCCAGAGAAGCCACAAGACGCCTTCGCTACACTTACAACAATCGATTCCATGGCTCGAAGTTTCACTACCATCCAATGCACGTTCAGACCAGTCGACGGCACCTTTTGCCCAAATGAGAAGAGGACTCTCTGAGCTTACGATCGTGAACTTGTGCAAGGCGATGGACTATGCCTATGGAAACGCTCTAGACGACTGCGTCATCGCCAAGACAACCTACAAGAGGTGGAAGAAAGGTCAAGGTCGTGGAAGAAGAGCTAGCTTGCTACAAGGTCGAGGGTAGCTCTAGTGAGCGTGATTATACCCCAATCACCCCTTAGTTGTTTCCCATATTGTAAATCAGTTAGATGCGAATTATGAGCTATCGTTACCATTGTGATAGCCATAACTAAAGAATAAAATAAAATAATAAGAGAATTATTTTAGAAAATTTTGGCTCTTTGTCTTGTGATTGTTCTTGGGCTAATTAGATTTACCCCTTTAGAGCTTTCGTTCTATCTCTCTCTTCTAAAATCCTTAGAAACATCTAGCAGATGGTGACCACCCGCATCTGCAAGGCGCAAAGGTTTCAAGGTCAGGAAACGAGAACGCGGATTATCAAGAAAATCCCGTCCCGCAGCCACCACCTCCACCAACCGAAGAGCCTAGTCAAGGCCAATTAATGGCTCACCAGACGATATGATGAGTTTGTTGGCTCAATCACTCAAGAAGATTCGAACGTGCAAGCCGCAACCCACGCCCACCTCCACCCCCGCCCGCAAAAGTTGTCAATGTCGAGTTCATGAGGATGCGTCCTCCGACGCTTCTCGGCGAAGATCAACCTATGGACGCCGACGATTGGCTTCGTGCCATAGGGAAGAAGTTGGATATTACCCGGTGCTCGGATCGCGAGAGGGTACTTTTCGCCGCCACCAACTCGGTGGTCCCGCCGGAGTGGTGGGACAACCTCTGATCACCCATGCCAACGCTCAAGCTATCACTTGGGAAGAGTTTGTGCGAGCCTTCCGTCATGCTCACATTCATGGTGATGGCATTGAAAAAGAAGGAATTGGCGCGCCGCCAAGGCAACCGCTTCGGTGAGCGAGTACCGCATAAGTTCAACCAAATTTTGCTCGCTATGCCCCGCATGAAGTAGCCAGAGATGAAGACAGGCAGGAAAAGTTTATGGAAGGACTGGATGATGAGATATCTGTCCAACTGATTTCTCAGGACTTCACTGACTTCCAACAGTTGGTGGACAAGGCAATTCGCCAGGAAGGCAAACATATAGAGATGGAGAACATAGCGGAGGATGGCCGCCGAGGTTCAACTCTGGAGGGCAACCCAAACCTCGCCTCGCTCAACCGCAGCCCCCGCAGCGTGGAAGATTTCAGTCTACCACACCCAGAGCTTCAGCACCAGTACAACGCGCCAACACTTCCGGAATCCACAACTCGTCTGCAGGAGGCCCAAATCAGAAGAACTCTTCGGAGATTACTTGCTATCACTGTCAGGAGAAGGGACACTTCGCCAATAGGTGTCCTAAGAAGTCATTTCAGTGCCCTAAACACGAGTCAAGCTCTCGCAAAACCTCCGTCGCCACAAAGACAAATCAGTTTGCAAAGGGCAGAGTTAACCACATCACCGCCGAGGAAGCTCAAGCAGCACCGGATGTCGTTCTTGGTACGTTTCTTGTTAATTCAGTACCAGCATCAGTCCTATTTGATTCCGGAGCATCTCATTCCTTTGTTTCCGATAAATTTGTGGAAAAATATGGGTTACCTATCTCCTCTTTAGTTAACCCTATGACAGTCCACTCCCCGGGCTCAGAAATGAGAACCAGTTCTCTATGCCCAAACCTTACCCTTGAAATATCCGGAGTACCTTTTCTAGCGGACTTGATAGTCCTGCAATCTCAAGGTCTAGATGTGATTCTTGGAATGGATCAAGCTAGCCAAGAATCGAGGACAGATAGATCGTGCCAATAGATCTATCACCCTCACCAATGAACAAGGAGAATCGGTAGAATTCAAACCCAAGGTATCAACCTGAGGAAGTTCCATCTGACCAAATTTTAAAGGAAATAAAGCTTGAAGACATACCAACAGTGCAAGAATACCCAGATGTCTTTCCTGATGAGTTACCCGGCATGCCACCAGATAGGGACGTAATGTTCTTAATTGACTTAGTCGTGGACCGCCCGATCTCGGCGACCCTCTGAATGCCGCCAATGAGCTAGCGTAATCAAGAAACAAATTGAAGAACTAAGAAGCAAGGGTTATATTCACCAAGCTCATCACCTTGGGGAGCACCGCACTATTTGTCAAGAAGAAGGACAATAGTATGAGAATGTGTGTGGATTATAGATCGCTCAATGAGGTGACGATCAAAAACAAGTATCCGCTACCAGATTGATGATCTGCTCGATCAATTGAAGGAGCAAGCATCTTCTCAAAGATCGATCTACGATCCGGCTATCATCAACTAAAGATCCGGCGAGAAGATATCCCAAAGACTGCCTTCACGACCAGATATGGGTTGTATGAATTCTGATCATGTCTTTCGGTTTGACAAACGCCTCACCATTTCATGAATATGATGAACAAAGTGTTCATGGAATTCTTGGATAAGTTTGTGGTTGTTTTCATCGATGACATTCTCATTTATTCAAAGGATGAAGAAGAACACGAGAAGCACCTAAGGATGATTTTGGAGAAACTCAGAGAACACCGACTTTTACGCCAAATTCAAAGAAGAGCGAATCGGCTAAAGCAAGTGGCCTTCCTTGGTCATATCGTATCAGCAGGAGGAGTTGCTGTAGACCCAGCCAAGGTCGAAGCCGTTATGGATTGGAAGCAACCAAAGTCTGTCACAGAAGTAAGGAGTTTCCTTGGACTAGCCGGTTATTACCGCAGGTTCATTGAAGGATTCTCCAAGACAGCAAGGCCTATGACACAACTTCTGAAGAAGGAAAAGAAGTTTGAATGGACAGATGCCTGCGAGAAGAGTTTCGAGAGTCAAGAAGAGTTTAGTTTCTGCACCTGTGCTAGTATTACCCGATATTCATAAGGACTTTGAAATCTTCTGCGACGCATCTCGACAAGGCCTTGGATGTGTCCTGATGCAGGAAGGCAAAGTCGTGGCTTATGCATCACGTCAGTTGAGGCCACACGAAGGAAATTACCCAACTCATGATCTCGAGTTAGCAGCAATTGTGCATGCTTTGAAGATCTGGCGGCATTACCTCATTGGTAACCGTTGTGAGATTTTCACGGATCATAAGAGTCTGAAATACATCTTTACCCAGTCTGAACTCAACCTTCGACAGAGAAGATGGTTAGAGTTGATAAAAGATTACGACCTTGGAATTCATTATCATCCCGCAAAGCAAATGTTGTTGCAGATACTCGAAAGCGAAAGGCGTATTGCAACACCATTTTGGTTCGTAATAATCGGCGTAATTATATAAAGAATCAAGCACTGAACTTGGAGATTGTCAAGCAAGGCCATGTGAATGCTTTGGAAGTTCAACCCACTCTTCAGAGACGGATCGAGGAAAAACAAATTGGAAGACGGCGACATCAAGGAAATCAAGAAGAATATGAGAAAAGGCAAAGCCCGAGTGATTTTCGAGGATGAACAAGGAACAAAGTGGTTTGGAGATCGCATATGTGTGCCCAACCATCGAGAGATAAAGCGATCGATTCTAAAGGAAGCTCACGAATCGCCATACTCCATTCATCCCTAAGCACGAAAATGTACCAGATCTGAAGGAGAAATATTGGTGGAGTCAAGATGAAGCGAGAAATCGCCGAGTTAAATCGCTTCGTTGTGATGTTTGTCAACGAGTCAAGGCAGAACACCAAAGACCCGCTGGTCTGTTGCAACCATTACCAATTCCCGAATGGAAGTGGGAGGAAGTTGGTATGGATTTCATCACCGGACTCCCTAGGACCCAAACAGGATGTGATTCCATCTGGGTGATAATTGACCGTTAACTAAAGTGGCTCACTTTATTCGATCAAGACCACTTACGTATGCGACCACTAAGCGGAATTGTATATGGCCAAGATTGTCTGTCTACACGGAGTACCCAAGAAGATCGTGTCCGATAGAGGCTCTCGATTCACCTCAAGATTACGCGAGTTTGCACAAAGCTTTGGGAACAAGACTCAACTTCAATCGCCTATCACCCGAAGACAGACGGCGGATGAGCGTGTCAACCAAGTTCGGAAGACATGCTTCGAGCACGTGCCTTAGAATATGGAAAAAATTTGGGACAAGAATCGCCCTATGCGCAATTCTCGTACAACAATAGTTACCAAGCCGACCTCTGATGTCTCCATTTGAAGCTTTGTATGGTAGAAAATCACGAACTCCGCTTCTTTGGGATGAAGTAGGAGAGCATCAATTCTTCGGACGAGAATTGATAAAAGAAGTGAAAGCAAGGTTAAAGCGATAAGGAACGCGTTTGAAGGTGGCTCAATCTCGACGTAAAAGTTCTGGCGATAACCGTCGAAGGAATTAACCTTTGAAATAGGGGACTTTGTTTATCTCGAGTTACTCCACTCGGAGGAGTAAGAAGATTTCGGACAAAGGGTAAACTTGCACCAGATTTGTGGGACCTTACAAGGTTTTGGCCAAGAGAGGTGAAGTTGCATATAAGCTTGAACTTCCAACATCCTTGTCGGCGATCCACGACGTCTTCCACGTCTCTCAACTTAAGAAGTGTCTCCGAGTGCCAACGAAGAAACACCCTTGAGGACATTGACCTTCAGAAGACCTCACGTCGTGAAACGACCAATCAAGATTCTCGATGTGGCGAGCGAATCACCGAAGCAAAGTCATCCGCTCATGCAAGGTCGATTGGAGCAATCATTCTAAGAAGAAGCCACCGGGAGCGAGAAGAAGATTTGAAAGCCGAGTATCCCCACCTTTTGCTAGCCAAGTCTCAATCTAGGGTTGAGATTCCTTTAAGGGGTAGGTTTGTAATAGCCCAAATTTTCAAAATTCAGAGAAATTTAAAACCTATTTATTTTTGTGGATTTTCTAAAATTTACTAAAGCTCTTATTAATAACCTAAAGCTAAAACAAATTTAAGTACAAAAAGCTATTACAAAGTTTAAGTTGAAATTATTTTATTTAAGTCCAAAATCATTCTAGGAATTTACGTGAATTTTTCTAGAAATTTTGGAATTTATTTGCTATTTTCTAAAGCCTCTTTTAATTATCGAATTAAAACAATTGGAAAACAAATAGAAAATACCTCGGCGATGAATGGGCGAATATGGCGGCCCATTTCTTCACGCCAAGACGCCAAGACGCCTCGAGCCGCCCACGCCGCATACCATTGTGAATCGTGGCCCTTGAATTGGAATCCAACGCCCGACATCACTCTCTCCTTTCCTTTTTCCATCGCCATCGACGCATGGGCCCGCCTGCGTCGCCTCCTACCTTCCCTTCCTTCGCGTAGGGTCGCACGCAGACGCCATTAGCGCCCCGCTCGAAGCTTTCCAAATTTGCCCAAATCCGCTCAGATCCTTCCTGATTCCGTGCGCATTGATTTCACCACGTCAAATCGCGTCCATCACGGTTCGCCCCTTCCATCTCCGGCCAGAATCGCGTTGATTTCGCCTCGGACCCGCGGAGATCTTCGTGCCCTCCACGCCACCTTAAGCTCGCCCGCGCCCTATAAATAGGTGCTCCGGGACCGCCTCTCTCGTCTCATCTCAGTGCCACCACCCGCAGCCCTCTTCCTCTTTCCTAGCGGCCGAATTTGAAGTTTCTCCCCGCGCCACGTTTGAATCTTCTCGATTCCGGCGCCACTGCCGACTCTCCGACCCGCCTCCACCACCGACGGCATCACCGCTCCACCGCGACCTCGTCGCACCCCCCACCTCGTCAAAGGACCACCGGAGCTCCTTCGTCGAAGACCCAGCGCCGCCGCCGCTCAACCTCGCCGCCGACAACCTTTCCGCCGCGCATCTTCGCAATTTCGGTGAGCATCATGTTCAGCATCGTCTACTCTTCCTTTTAGTACCACTCATGCACCTCGTCGGGGCGTAAATCGCCGGTGAGCTCGTCGCCGGCTTTTGCCTCACTGTCGGGCTGACGTGGCACAGCCACGTCATGGTCGTGTCAGCGCCACGTCGACGCTAAAGCCTATGTGGCAGCCCACGTGGCGGCCACCTCAGCCTCTGTGCCTGCCCCGCAACCCCGTGCACTGTTTCGAGAACCAGGTCCATGATGGACCGTTGACCGTGCCCGTGGACTTGGTCTTTGACCAAGGGGCCCATGTCATAGACTCTAAGATTTTTAGTTTAAAAATAATTAATTGGAAATTCAATTTCGAAGGCTGACGTCATAATCCCAATTTTCCTTTAGGAAAATAATTTGGGAAATTCATTTAAATTGCGATTTAGGTTTAAAATTTGTAGAATTCATAACTTTTGCATCCAATCTCCAAATTGGGTGTTTCAAATTTCTAAATTCATGTAAAATCATTATCTAGCTAACAAAACCAAAATTATTTAATTTGAAGCTATTTTGAATCTGTATTTAATTTTAGAAATTCTTTTAAATATCAAATTTAGACTAAAACTTGTAAAATTCATATCTTTTGAACCACAACTTCAAATTGAGTGATTCAAATTGCTAAAATCTTAGAAAATTATTATATAGCTAAATAAAATAAAATTATTTCATTTGGAGTTAGTTTGATTTGTATTTTTGGATTTATTTGAATTTTATTTGAATTTGTCGTACTCTCGTATAGAGTTTGGCGATTAGGAGAGGTAGATCTTTCAGAGGGTTTAGAATCTCAAGACTTCAACGAAGGCAAGTTATACTCTTGACCATTTTGATCCCAGTATTGCAAAGTAATTAATTCTGTTTTTAAAGTTATTATTGCATGCATATTTTTATTCAAGTTATTTTAATCCTGTTTTAATTCTTAGTTATGCCAATTCCTTTGTATAGCCAATCTTGATGCTTGGAATGCCATGCCCTTGCCACCTTAGTAAAATAATTAAGATATTTATGCTTAGTCATTGCTTAGACCAAAAGATGATTTGGGAATTTCGCCAAAATATAAAGTTGTTCTGAAAATGAATCTATGGTATTGTTTTTACCATAGATGATTGGAAAATGTCTTGACAAAAGAAAAATAAATGAAATTGGTTTAGACTTGGGTGAGTTGGGATTGTTGGTGGGTGCAAGTTCATGCACGGGCTCAATACAGCGAATGTTTGAGACCCAGGGTTTGTTTTGGAAGTCACCCAGTCATGTAAGGACCGGTCTGCGGGCCGCGGATGTTAAGCCAAACTCGTACCACCACAAGTGCGAATGGGACAGACTTGGCCAAATAAGCTATATCATTTCACCATGTTTATGTCTGGGAAAGATGTGGGAGTCGTGAAGACTTATTGATGATACCCACATGGCGCAAGAGGGGGTAGTCGTTTGGTGCGAAGCCTTCGATTCTGAAACCTTAGCGGGCATAATTATGTTGAAATAATGTAGGGTAAAGGCCTCGTGATAGTCGCTTAGTCGCACGCCTACTAAGCGTGTATTGGCCGACATAATAAGCAAACTATCTCTTGTGGGTAAAATTTGTACCAACTCTGCAGAGTATTAATCTATTCAATAGCCGTGTCGCGGTCATGGACATGCTTAACAAAAGCCACTCGAAGTTAGTCTCTGGTTTTGTTTGAAAAGACTTTGTCACTGGTTTATGAAAATGGGTTTGGGCGTAAGCTTTGGTGTAAGGGGGTAATCCTTCACCATTTGTGTATGGAGGTTCATCCTACACTTGACATTGAGAAATCAAAATATGATTTTGATCTTATTCTAAAATGGCCTTGGAAATTACTAAGAGTATTTAAACCTGAAAATCTTTGTCTTATGCAAATAAACCCCGCCATTACCCTTTGCTCACTTTATGCATGCATTCAATCATTTACTTTACGGTGTAGCTTGCAAGCACATGGTAGTGCTTACTCTTCTGAATAATCTTTATTCAGAGAAGACTTCTATCAAGGCGGTGAGGACATCGATGCTTAGGCCACGTTCCCCAGACGATTGCTGTGGTGAATCGCCGGGTCTACTACTACTATTTTATTTCATTGTTTTTACTTTATTTGGCCTCGGGCCGTTTGTAATAAACTCGAATAATTATTAATAAAATCGTGATATGTTTTGATTATCACTTTTGTTTAACTGTGTACACTAGAAATCCTGGACTAGTGTATGAACACAGAGAATTCGGGATCCTTCGCTCCCGGGTTCGACAATTTTGATATGTTAAATACATTTACTAAATTCCAAAGCAGTTATACTATATCTAAAATTTCTTTGATTTTAAACTGTCGAGTTATTGTAGGAGAAACCTCTATACACTTTTGGTCAAGGACTAACCCTCTTACACCAAGGCTAACTGCCCAAATTTCCCACATGTAATAACTATCCATGCAATCATTTTTAGTAAAACATTTTGAAAATAAATCCATATTCTAATATGCGAAAAGCTTTGCTCAGCATGCCTATGACCGCGGGCACGGCTGTTCGAATAGATTTACACTCTGCAGAGGTTGTATAACTTTAGCCACAAGAGATAATCAACTTATAATATCCGCTTCACACACTTTCATTGGTGTGCGACTAAGTGGTTATCACAATGCCTTTACAATGCATCATCCCAAAGTAGTCATGTCCGCTAAGATTTCGATGTCGTAAGGTTTCATACTAAGTGAAAGCCCACTCTTGTGCCATGTGGGAAAATAAAATATAGGTCATAATGACACCCACACATCTGGATGACACAATCACAGGTGGAATGTTGCAAATTAGTTAGTCAGGTCTGTCACATACCAGACTTATGGTAGTATGAAAGGGCTTTACAATCCGCAGCTCGCGGACTGGTCTTTAACTGACTTAGGTGACTTCCAAAGAGAACCGCTAGGCCTGGACCATTCACTAAATCGATCCTGTACCTAAACTTGCCCCCATCTGCACTACTACAGAAAAGGTTATCACAGACAGTTCAAAAATATCATCATAGACGGTTTCGTGGGCCGTCTAAGTTTATGGGTCAGTAATGACATGAGGTCATCACAAACAGTTTTCGAACCGTCTGTGATACAAACTATCACAAACAGTTATTAACTCAGAACCATCTGTAATAGTTGACTATCACAGACAGTTTGTAGATGAAACCATCTGTAATACTGGACATAATCACTAATCTCAATAAAATAGCCAATCTGCTATCAGTAAACCAGCAAAAGTATAGAACACAAATTATCCTCATCAAGCTGACAATGAGAAGCAATCCAAATAGCCCAAGTTTGATATTGCTATCACATCAATTTCATAATATGATAATTATCCTCATCAAGTAATTACCAGAGCCCAAGTCTGATATTGCTATCACATCAATTTCATAATATGACAAGTATCCTCATCAAGCAATTACCAGAGCCCAACACAATACCAAGTCTCCCAGTGCTAGTCAAGACATATTGAAATACAACTAGCACAACACACTTAGTGAAGTAAATCAATTCTAAAAAATACAAACAACTCACGAAGGGATGGCAATAACCACCTAGGATGCACTGGCCGAGTGCACCTCAGAGCAAGAGAGGAGGCGCGCCGGGCTGGAACAGGAGGCGGCGGCTCATGCTCGCGGAGGAGGCATCAGGCTCAGGGGAGGAGGAAGGCAGTGATGTCTCTCAGGGAGGGGAGGAGGCACGCCGAGCTCGGGGGAGGAGGGGCGTCGGGTTAGGGGACATGGCGGCTCGTGCTCGGGGAGGAGGCGGCGGGCTTAAGGGAGGAGGCGTGGCGGGCTCGAGGAGGAGGTGGCATCGAGGATGGCGGCACCGGGCTCAGGAAGATGTGGGAGTTCGGACCCTAACATGCCACGACAAAACTTAATCGTTTGAGTGGGGGGCGCGGGCAAACCCTGGAGTTCGAATATAAATAGGGTTATACATCATAAACGGTTCTAAAGTAGAACCGTCTGTGATAAATACACATCACAGACGGTTCAAAAGTAGAACCGTCTATGTTAAGAACACATCACAGACGGTTCCAATAAAGAACGATCTGTGATAATATACATAAATGCAAATTTAGAACATATATGACACATTCACATATTAGTAAAGCATTAGTTTGAACTCAAAGTCTGATTTGTAGTTGTCATATTTAATTAGTGAATAATATTGATAACAAATGGTGAGGAATTATATCTAAATATTTGCTAAAACTATGCTAAAACCGCTAATTTTACGACAAGTAGTTCAATTACACTTGTGCAAAGAACTTGGCGTACTCATGCCTAATCCTACAATCGTCGCTCCAGAAGACGACGTAGTCGTCCCACCCTACATTCACGCCGCAGCCGATGCTCGTGCAACGGTGGTCGTCCTCTGGCACCGCCAACACCCGGCCCTATGGCCCGGCCATCTTCCACGTCACATTACTGACTGCGCCGCCTTCGGCACTGCTTGCACTCCTGGTTGGTCCTCTTGGCTGTATTGCACCCGCCGCCGGTCGGCTCACCCTTAACCTGGCTGATGTAGTGCTTCCCAATGTCGGGCGCCTCACCGGCCGTGTAGAGGAGGAGGCCGAGCACGTAGGCCGTGGCCTTGTGGCCGGCAACGGCCGCCCAGTCGAGGCACATGAGGCCGCGCTACATGTTTGGGTGCGCAAAGACTAGTGTGAGGCCGACGATGAAGCAGGCCTCTGGGTTGCCAGCATCGACCAAGTGGTTGACGACGGTGAGGTAGCTCTCGTTGTCTAGCCACTTCTCGCCTCCTCCCGCTCCAGTGCCACACGCCTCCCCACGGCGCGCTCCTTGGATGCCTTGTACATGGTCTTGCACGTGGCTCATAGGTTGCAGAGGTCGGTCATGGGCTGAGGAGAGCTCGCGGCCACGCGACCGACGATGTCGACGACGACTTTGTGAGGAAGAGCGACGACGATCGCCGACCTCCTCGCCGTCATGCTCCACGTGCTCGCCATGGTGCGCGATCAACTGTACTATAGCTAGCTGCGTACGTATTGATCAATACAGTGCGTCCTCACCATGGCGTGCGATGATCATTCTTATAAAATAAGGAGTAACGCCAATGCGCGAGACGAACAAACACGATCGTGAGACAAAGAGACGCATCATAACGTCGGCACGTGAGATGTGGAGACCCGGCCAGGGGCTATCCCGAGAGGTCCTCCAAGACCTCCCTGGGAGTCCACCAGAACCTCCCAGGCCTCCCAACCGGACCTCCTGGAGGTCCAGGGTACTAACCCGAGGAGGTCTTGAGACTCAGGACCTCCCCAAGAGCCACGACCAGACCTGAGGGAGGTCAAGAGACCAACTCGAGGAGGTCATGAGACTTGGAGAAGTCCTAAACCTCCTGTGATCCGAACTAGTCCCTAAGGATCAATGACTAGTTCTCATAGCAATTACAAGTGATAACATACATCCACAAAAGACTTTATTAATAGCAAGGGAGTTGATTACAAAGTTGCTTACAAGCCACGACAACAAAGCAAAATACACAGTGGAAGCAAAACCAAGTCCAACCAATACACCACAGGTAATTGGCTAGAGGGCGCGACCTAATTGTCCTGGTCCTCATCATCTTCAAAGGAGTCCTCTCCTACTCAATTTATCAAATCAAGCAAGAATGAGCATAACAACTGTGCTCGCAAGTTACACCCATTGAAAAACAGAATGACATGCATAAGTGGATGTCTCAAAGGAAGGCTTAATATGGTTGATTTGCATAAAGCCAAGTTTATTTCAAATACCAGTACTAAGTTCCAAGGCAGTTAATAATAATTAGAATTCATTTGCAAAGCTTTAATTTTACAGTTGGATAACATTCATCAACAAAGTGTGAAGGATACCCTCCTGTCACAAGGCTACCCGCCCAATACCTATTTGGATAGCAATCCAAAATCAATTTCACAAACCTTTTTAAAACAAAACCAAGAGCTAACTTTGAGTGGCTTTGCTAGCATGTCCATGACCGTGGACACGGCTATTCGAATAGTTTAACACTCTGCAGAGGTGTACAACTTTACCCACATGACATGTCTTCTCTAGTTTGTTTGGCATTCGTCAACGCCACCTCACACTTCCTTTGGTGAGAGGTCTAGAGCACATGACAAGGCCTTTACAATGTATCGCTCCACCGCAGTCCACCCTCGCTAAGGTTTCACCCCCTTTGGATTACCCATCCGCAGGGTTCAGGCCCCCTCTTGCGCCAGGTAGGACTACGAAGGTCATAACATGACTACCTACCACACCAACAGGATCAACCGCGATGGATCTTTGCAAATTAGTCGGCTAGGTCCCGCCCACACAGGACATGTGGTTGCACGATGGTGGCTAGCAAGATCTTGCTCATGAGACCGGTCCTTAAGCGGCTTGGCGGCTACCACAAAACCCTGGGCCTCAACCCTACCCGGGTTGAGCCCGTGCATAGACATGCACCAACCAAGCAAACCAATCCACCCAAGTCCAAACCATTTTTTATTTTCTTTGCTTTTCAAAACATTTGCAAAATCACCACGACAACCCAATGTCATGGATTAAGACATTTAGACAACATTGGTTTTTTGGCAGAAAAACTTCCCAAAACAAGATTTTGGTCTAAGCATGACTAAGCATACATTTCTCAAGAGATCCTGGTTCACACTATTGCATCAACCAGATTTTTAACTAGGGTGACAACATGTTTGGTTCAATGTCAAGATTGGCCATACAAAAGATTTGGGCATAACTATGAACTTAAAGACAGGTATTGAAATAAGTAAGTAAAGTAAGCATGCATAAACCTTTGAAATAGAACATAGTAATTTGAAGTAATGGGTGTAACATGGTCAAGGGTGTAACTTGCCTTGCTCAAAGGCTTGAGTGTCTTCTTCTTCCTCAAGGAACTCGGGCTCCTCCGTGCCTTCACAATCTACACGGTGGGAAAACAAAACAACTCAAGTAGAGCTCAAATAAGATCCAAAGAAACTTCAATGAAACTCCAAAATAAAACCAACAGAGAGGCTAGGTGATCTGGAGGAGGTCCAAGGAGTTTGCTGGAGGAGGTCCGAAGCTAAGGAGGGGAGGTCCAGAGAGCTTGGAGGGAGGTCCAAGAAGCTGGTCGGTTGAGCCAAAGAGTGAAAAATGAGAAAACGGTAAAGAGGAAGGACTGCCCAAGCTTATATAGCCAGAGCCATCGAGATTTCCAAGGGCTCTCGGGCTCAAAAGTAAGTGAAGAAAATGATGAGAGTAGGTAAAAGATAAGACAAAAGGTAGCTCAGTGCTGCCAAAAGGTGGTAGCATTTAATGCGACACAACAGGCATTAAATGCTTGGAGACTTCTAAGTGCCAAGTACATGGTCAAAGGATAAAGAAAAGTAGGCGTAACTGACAAATGGGGCCAGTCAAAGCCCAAAAAAAAGGGGGGGGGTCTGCGGAGACCTTGAGGAGGTCCCGCAGGGGTCAAGGGAGGTCCTCACCAACGGGGAAGGTCCGAACACAGGACCGAAGGTCCTGGCCACAAGGTGGCCTCAACCCGCAAGGGAGGTCCGTGCAAAAAGACTAGGGAGGAGGTCCCGTGGACAAGGAGGTCCAGAGGGCTAAGAGGTTCAAGGGACGGGGAGGTCCTGACGGTCAGATCCTCAAAGGGGAGGTCCTGACGGTCAGATCCTCAAAGGGGAGGTCCTGACGGTCAGATCCTCTAATGGGAGGTCTGGACCCTTATATCTAACAAAGGAGAGGTCTGGACCCTTAGATCTAACAAAGGAGAGGTCTGTACCCTAAGATCTAACAAAGGAGAGGTCTGAACCCTTAGATCTAACAAATGAGAGGTCTGGACCCTTAGATCTAACAAAGGAGAGGTCTGGACCAAGCGGAAGGCTTGAACGAATGTGAGGGAGGTCCAAGTGAACGTAGGGGAGGTCCAAATGAACTCATGGATGTTTAAGGAGCTCGAGGAGGTCCAATCACGGGTTTTGAGAGATCTCGAGAAACGGTAATACCGCGAGTTGGATGGCGGCAATACCGGGTTGGCATGAGAAGGAATTTTCAAAGAGAAGGTTACTAAGATCAAGGCGAAAAGGGAGTCCAAGTGAACACCGAAGGGTTCCAAAGAACACAGAAGGAGCTCAAATGAATATGAGGGGAGACTTAGGCCTGGGGAGGTCTAAGTCAGAGAAGCATCAAAGAGGAAAGGTTTGGACCAGGGGAGGTCCAAGCACTTGGGAGGTCTAGACCTAAGGAGGTTTGGACCAAAGATGAACAAAACAAGCACAGAAAGGGAGAGATCACCAAAACTCCAACAAATCCAACAGACCAATAGAGAGTTTTAGTTGAAGTTTGATTTAGTCAATTGAAATCCATTATGAAATTCTCAAGTTAAGCTTTGAATTCTCATCAAAACAAAATGGTTCTCTTTATTTTGAAATTTTCAAAAAGGCTCCAAAATTAGGGTGTTACATGAGACGAAGAGACGCATTGCGCGGGAGCCGAAACATTGTATTATCACAGATGGTTATATTTAAAAACCGTCTATGACCTGTAATCACATATGGTTTTTATTCAAAACTGTCTGTGATGAGGCCCCCCCCAAAAAAAATAGTGATGCTTTGGTTACCAATTATTTATTAGGAGCAGATTCTAATAAATCCCATCCATCAGACTGTAACATCCCAAAATTTAGTTTTTCAAAAATCTTTTGAGTAGTTTAGGTCCTCGGAAAATTTCAGCAATTTTATTTGAATTAATAAAACTTAATTGGGAATCTCCTGAATTCAAAATATTTAATTTGGCTAATATAAACATCAATTAAATCAAAACTAGTATTATTTGGCTTCCTTGTGTTCCAATGAATTTAGACTTTGTGTAAAACTGTGTATTGTGTGCTGTGTGTCTTTACTCGTTGATGGTATGTGTTGCACTTAACCAACAGGGTGGAAAAAGATTTAGACTGAGGCGAGTGGTGAAAACTGTGTGATATGTGGTGGTTTGTGAATGGGAATGGTAATCTCCATGGCATAATTAGAAATTAGAAGTCTCGCCTTGGTCAATTAAGAACTTAACTTTGTGCGCTATTGAACTGGGCCTTATCGTACAACCACATGCCTGATGGGATGGGCCTAACTTAGAAAGTTATGGAATCTTGACATTGACTACTCAGGTAGTAGGTTAAGTTCTGTGCCAGGGTGGAGGTGTGTTTCTGCCTCTGTGGCGATTCACATCAATGGTCGGTTCGCCGTTTCTAGGTCTAACGGTGTGCGACGGGCTGGTTTCCTCTGTGGGCGTTGGTGCCGTCAGTAAAACACATCAGGAGTGTCAATGTTTGAGATGAAGTTTCTGAAATGTTTTGTTATGATCAGTGTAGTCCACACTGGTTATATCTTGTGGGTAAAATGTACAACCTCTGTAGAGTGTAAAACTATTTGAATAGCCGCGTCCGCGGTCATGGACATGCTCGGGGATTTCACACGAGGGGTAGATTTTCGTAAAAATAATTGAGAAGGGACAACTGTATGATTTAATTCATGTGGCTATGTGAAAGAATTTGATTAGGCTTTGTGTCCTTTGTGAAATCAAATGTTAAATTATTATTGTTTATTTGTTTTGAATTACTTTTTCAATCTATTATTGTATTCAATTGCAAATACTGCTTTATTGCAAAATAACCATAGAAGCCATATCATTTGGAATAAGCCATCATATATATTTGCATTATGTGGTGCAACTTGTTGAGTACGGCTGTGTACTCAAACTTGCTATAATCATTCAGATAAAGTGGATGAATCGTCAGTCATCAAGGTCTACTTCAAGGATCGTGGAGAACTAGGCCACGCTACTCGAGTCGATTGCCTGTGGGCATATGGATGGGTTTCATTGAAATTATTCTGTTATGTTCCGCTGCAGCTTAATTGAGCTATTCGCCTTCTGAGGTATTAATTGTAAGCTTTGACCTTAAGGTCATTACTCTGATAACTATTGTTATTTGTCTATTTATTAGTCATCCTTGCATATAGAATTGATATTTCATCGATGTTACCACTGTGTACACTAACATGATCTTGGACTAGTGCAATATACACAGAGGGTCCAGAATTGGATTTTTGGGTCTCGACAGAGGTGGTATCAGAGCCATATCGACTGTAGGTCGTGACCTTAGTTAGATTGATCATTTTTAAGGAAAACTTCAAAACTTATTTTACAAATGGAAAATCTTAATGATGTGCTATTCTCATCTTATCTAGCTTCTATACTCCATGTTTTGCAAGTAAATGAATTCAATTGTCAAGCTCATTATTTTGCAAAGACTCCATGTTGGCTAAGCTTTATTTTGTATTTTTTTGGGTGCTTAATGCCAAAAGGGGGAGAATATTTATATGATCAATATTTCCATTTGGATAAGTAATATATTTTCCCTTGTAATTTCACCTTATTTCATGCATAGTACAAAAGGGGGAGAATTCTTTTAGCTCTAAATTGCTTAGTGACATGCATAATATAGTTATACAGTTCAAATTCTTATCTTATGTTAATTTATATCCAAATGTGGCTATTGATAAAGGATTTATTATAAGACCAAGAGGTTTTTGGTCATGATATTTGATGATAAATACATTGCCTTTAATGAAGACTTAGTCTTGGTGCTTAAAGTTGAATACATTGTCTTTGGAACATGTTTTGGATCTCAGTTGCTGACTTGCATTTGAGTTCTGTCAGTTTCTGTTGAAAATCAGCTTTTGTCAGGATTATCGGTAATCTGGCTTTGTTTGTCTTGGAACTACGGAGTCTTGATATGACCGCGGGTGTGCAACGGTAGTACCGCAAGTCCTTGAGTCTTAACGGTGTTTTGCTCGAACCGTTAGATCTTGATCGGCGGCTAATATTGAAGTGAGCGTTGACCGTCGAATCGCTCAAGGACTATGAGCCGTTGGATTGAAATCGGCGGATGAAATCAAGTGGGCGTTTGGACTTGCTACGATGTTTTCATCGATCGGTTGTGAAGCATGGTCCGATCGGCCGTGTCATCTGGAGCGTCCACGTGGCAAAAGGGCTTTGTTACGAAGTTTTGAGCTTTTTCTGTTGCGGTAATACGGCGTTGTTTTCACGGAACTACCGCTGCGGTAGTACATGAGTAGTTCTGATAATAGTACCGTAAGTCATTTTCTCTCGTGCGTTTTGCTCGGTTCGTTAGATCTTGATCTAATGGCGATATTGAGATGAGCGTTCGGACCGTTCGAGCGTCTCAAGGAATCTGAGCCCTTGATTTGAAATCGGCTACCGTTATTGTTGTAGCGTTCGGACCGTCCGAGGCGAAAGCTTTGTGAGTCGTTGATTTGAAATCAACGGTTGATATTCACGGAACGCGTTCGGACCTTGAGCAAGAAAAGCTTTGAGGGTCGTGAGAAGTTTTGCAAAACAATCATCTGCGTGATGAGCGCGGTAGTACTGTCTTTGTCATTAAATACCGGTGTGTTAATGGCGGTAGTCTGCACTTGTTTTTTTTCAAAAGAAAGGTTCGACAGTCTTTGTTAAGTCAAAATCGGTAATACTGTAGTAGGTGTGAAACAATCTGACCATGAGACGATATCTACATATGATTTGAGCGGCGGTAGTACCGCACAAAGGTATGACCGCAAGGTTGCGGTATGGAAATTCGAGAGCATATTTTGGAAGATCTTGAGATTTCTCAATGGCGGTAGTTCCAGTAGTGCTTTGGCGGTATGACCGCATGTCTTGATAGTCTGGGACGATAATGGTGGTAGTTAGATTATGCTTTGGAAAGTTGTCGTTTTGGGGTTTTGGTGAGGATATGTTAAATTCGTGAGCTATATCTTGTTGCATGTTGCATGATAGTGTTTATGGGTGTGAGTGAGCTAATGGATGGTCAAGTTGGAGAACTTGTGCCAAGAATTGGTTTCTTTGATCTTTGCATGTGCAGGTTGAGGCGTGAGGATGAACTACGTTCGGTGACAGGATTGACTCGGACTAGGATGGGAAATCTGAGGTCTTGGAAGTCGTGGATGTCAAGAGGTGGTTTGGATCACACTGGAGCACGTGGAAGACAAAGGTGGATCACGTTGGAGCTACGGGAAGGTGTCCTGGAGGCTTACGACGTGGAAGAATTTGTTTTGGAAAGTTTTGAGTTGTTTTGGTAAAACCTGTGTTGGAAAGGGTTTCGGGTCCCTTGATTTTCGGAGAGATAGGTTTCGTATTCATGATTGATACGGATTGGACTTTGCCTATAAAAGAGGCAGAGTGGGTGCGCCTTGGGCATGGGTTTTTAGACGTGAGTTTTAGATGTTTTTTGAGATCGTAGCTTGCTGCTGTTGCTGCGATTTAGATGTCCTTCGAATTGGGGCTTTGAGGGGTGCTTGCTGAGCACTTTGTAGACACAAATCAAGTTTGATATATAAAGTTCAGATTCGTTCTACTTTGATTCTTGATTTGGTGTTCTTCCTGTGCGCTGAGGTGGTCTTGGTTGTGAAGCACTTCAAGTGTCAACAGAGAAGTTGCTGAAATTCTTGCACACAAGAAGAAGTTGGAATTAGGGGGTCAATTCGCTACAATTATTCAACCCCCTTCTGATTGCCATTACGATCCTACATTTTTCATCAATCACCAAAAAGGGGGGAGATTGAAGAATCTAGACCCGCCGTTATGAGTTAATGGAGTATTTTGGTGATTAATGACAAATCCATATGTGCGACTAACACTTTTATTGATATACCTATTGTGTAGTCTTATTTAGATAAAAAGGTGAAATTCAAAGAGGTATGCATTTGACATCATATTCTTATATCTTATTGCATTCCTCCGATCCAAAATATAGGTTGAACTCCACCAAAGGTCTAAGTTGAATATGTGCATATGTTCTTATTACATATTCGTGTATGCACACATTTAGAGGGAGTTCACGCTATATTTTGTGGTTTCATTAGTATTGATCCATATTTCTTTATCCACATATATTTGGGATCTCTACGTTGAAACATATCCATTGAGTATATAAAACTTGTGTAGTTCATATATACTTATATGTCTTTATATTCAATTATTTGCAATTATGATGGTTGTCATCAATTACCAAAGAGGGAAAGATTAGAGTATCTTGACCCACCATTGTGAGTTAATGGTATATTGAGGTAATTAATGACAATCACGTTTTGGGACTAACATTTTCTATGAGTTGGTGAAATAGGTTGAGTCCCTTGATGATGAAGATTTTGGATGACATCGTAAGTTGATTGCCATCAAGTCAAGATTTAAGAAGAGGATGCATCATGTGTTGATGCATATCAAGATCTCGACAAGGAAATGATCATGAGTTGATCATCAAGTCAAGAGAAGACCCATCATGTGTTGATGGAGAGCAAGTAAGGAAAAACATCATGTGTTTATGCATATCGAAATCTTGTCGACGATCAAGTCACCGATCTTACGAAATGAAAAGAGGAAAATGGCAAATAGTTCTTGGGAGAGAATGGGGCTGCTCTTTTATTGCTATGAACTGGCTATTACAGGGGGTGCCTTCGACAAGGCAGAGGACTAATCCTAGTTACACTGGGCGTATTGCTTGCTATATTGCGGAATCAGAGTTCAAACATGAATCTAATGCTGATTGCTATGCTTCAATCCGATGCCTATTGTCTTCTGCGCTCCATCTTTAAGTAACCGAAGGCGTGGCGATTCTTATACAAGAGGCGCTTTGTTGGAAGAGCGCGATCGGTAAGAGGCGAGGCAACGATTGATAAAGTATCAACCGTTTGGCGGTTATGCGTCTGTGAGACACACAACCAGAGGATGATTGTTGTTAGTGTCTTTGGTTTATGAAACGTCGTATGGTATGGACCAAATATGACATGTGTTCCATTTATCACACGGTGTGGAATATAACCAGAGTTAGATCTGGATGCGAGTTCATTGCTTCTACGAGCAGTATCCTGGTCGGGCACTAGTTACAGGACCTCATCCGACCAGGTTTCCCATGACATAACCTCTGGAATCCTTACGACCACGGGGTCATAAGCCTTAGGGGTAACGACCATGAAGACATATGGTCTTTTATTATGTATTAAAGTAATACATAGAGATTTTAATCCACGTCAGCTAGCCCTCAAACTTTAAATGAATTGGCTATGTGAACACTTTATCCCGATGAAGTCATATCGGGCAGACCCTTATTTAATGCCATGACACACGAGGTGATCTGTACTCACTTTAAAGTTGAGAAACTGCCTTGGGACGCGAAGAGTTTTTCTGTCCGTTGGACTTTGGTAACTCCCCGATGAGGTTAAAGAATTGCGGCTATAAAAACCTTTTAGCGCAAGGCTTTAGGATTTTACGCCTCTTGTTTTCCCTTCTCATCTCATGAGAGAAAAAATCGCCTCCGACCTCCCTTTGTTTATAACCTTCTACGACCTCCTTTCTTCGCTCATCCTAAAACTCCGCCATGTCAGATCGTATCACCAACATGTCAGCTTCTGATTTGAGCAAGAAGAAGTTTGAGAGCTTGGAGAAGATCGGGTTGCTTCCTGACAAGGACCTGATTTCTTGGAGATCGGCAGCCGGAGAGCATTCTCCGAGCGGTGAATATTTAGGCTCCTAGTTCACTCCTTTTTTCCCAAAGTTTTGGAGTATTGCAGAGTTGAACTGGTGAATCTTGCTCCCAATGCCATCGCCAACCTCAGCGTCTTCGTCTACATCTGCGAAGCGTACTTGGGGATTCCCGCAACTCTGGATCTCTTCAAGTACTACTACAGGATGGCGAAGATGGGAAGATGACCGGGACGCCTGGAGAGTGCACATTGCGCCTCCATAATGGAAAAGCTGATGAGTACATTTCTATGTACTCAAAGTCTTCGTGGTCGTCTTGGAAGAAAAGCTGGTTCTACATGACAGTCACTCAGAAAGACAACCTTTACTATACTGGTAAGAAGACGGTCGAGAATCGAGAATGACACTCCTCCATTAAGAAGGAGGGAAAAGTGGGGAGATGGGTTGAAGCCATCCAACTCCTTAATGTTAGGGGTTTAACCTCCTGGCATGTAGTAAAGGACTTTTCTATACGCCGGATCAGCCCCTTGAAGGCCCGAGCATATCCGATGCTCTGGTATATTGGTCGTGATGATGCGGCTAGAGATTCCAAGGAGGGTAAGTCCTGAAGAATTATGACCATTTTGCTTATATTGGTTAATTATTTCTGTGATTCTAAAGTCTCTTGTTTATCCTTATAGTTCTGTCTCTATCAGAAGCTGGATCAAAATGATCTGTGCCGGAGAGCCTGGTGAAAAGGTTGATTACCCTCAGATCTCAGCGATTGTTTTCGCTGAAGAGAGGGCTGAGAGACTTAAAGTAAAATATTAACCACTTTTCATCTTTATATGTTTTTCAATCGGTTTTACCTAAAACCCTCTTTGATGTGTAGTCGGTCGGATTGAGGATCAATGAGGCCACTGAAAGTTGTGAGCTGATTGATGCTCCGACTAGTCCTACGACCATCTAAGATGGTGGTCCTATAGAGGTAGGTAACCGAACAGAAATGAACATTCTAGATGAAGGATTTTATCACCTAACTAACTTTGATTGTTAATTTAAGCGATTGTCGTAGACTCCAATGTGGTCGCTCAGGACCTGCCAGTTGCTATTGAAGCAACTGTTTTGGAGAGCGATGAGACCACACCCTCTGACCCGATGGTTAGGGATCTCGTTCTCGACCAGTTGGTCAAGAACATTTCTTCTGACCTTTGTTTAGAGGACGTAGCGGGTCTAACCAACCCTACCAGACCAGGACCAGTGAAGTCGGTAGAAAAGAAGAGAAAGGCAAGCACGACAGATTTTGTGTTTGCACGCTTAAAAATAAGGACCAGGAAAATGACCAGGTATGTATACACGAAATAAAGACCTATGTAAGTAATTACCTCTAGTGTCTTTTTGAGTCTTGAACCTCTTTTTCTTCTTGTCGTTGTAGATCCTGTGGTATTCCGATTGATGATGACCAGAGCACCCTTTAGGAAAAAGCTCCTAAAGAGGTCGAGCCAGCCCCCGAGCAGGTGGCAGCACCAGCTCAGGAACCCGTGGTGGCTCCAACCACGCCTGCAAAGGTGGTGGTTCCGACCATGCCTATGGAGGTGGTGGTTCCAACCACACCTGTAGAGGTGGTGGTCCTTGAGGAATCTCAGTAGGTTCTGACCCTAGCTGAGAGTTCTTCTCGCAGAGTCTCCTTTCCTCATCGCTTCCGAATCTTCAAAGATAAAGAGCTTAACGAAGCATGGGGAAGAATTTTGGACCGTCAAGCAAAGACGAGTTTCGACTCTATTTTTGCCGAATACAACAATCTGGCAATTGAGGTAAGTTTCCACAACCACTTTCAATAGCCTTTTCCTTAAGAAAAATACCTAAAGGAGTTAGTTATTTTTTGTAGCAATTGGTGGAAAATTTCGCTGTGGTCGGAGGGCTAACCCAGCGAATTAAGCTCTTGGAGAGAAAAAACTCCGAATTAGAAAGTAAACATCCTTTCAGTGTCTTCTTCTCTCCTTCTTTACCATTTGGCACTTTTTCTTTTAACTAATTCTCCCATTATCATGTTTGATAGATTCAGAGAAGCCTAAAGACGAAGTTATGGCTAAAGAAGCCATAATTACCAAGCTTAAATAATAATGTCAGAACAAGGACCAGTCGATCGAATATCTGACGACCAGGCACAAGGAGGTTCTTGACACTTTTGAGAAGAAGTGCGAAGGTAACCGGTCGTAAACTCAACCAGTATGCTTTTCTTTTTTTATAGTCATATGTATTTATATTTTGATTCACTTTTACAAAGCAAACCCAAGCATTGAGGCGAGCAGAAAAGGCTCTTGAGTTCGAGCGCGGCAAAGAGGCAGCCTTTAGGCAAAATCTTGAAGAAATGGTCAAAGCCTTCAACAAGATGCTCTTCGATATGGGATCGGGAATGCAACTGCCCAACTTAGGGGATCCCATAGAGAAGATCAACTACCTTGGCCAACAGCTCGAAGACCTCAGGAGTATCCTCAAGACAATTCGAGAGAACCATGCGCAGACCATGTTTGACGCTGTAAAGAATGGAGTTAGTTTTGCTTTGGCAAAACTGAAAGTCTCTGATCCTTCCATAAATCTCCAAGCTGTTGAGGAAGACTTCAACTGCTCGGGTGAGGAAGCAACCAAAGTGTTCGAGGAAATGACGCCTCTCGGACATAAGGTTGCGGAGCAAATGGAGGTCAGGTCTCCACGCAGCGACCAGTCTGGTGGCTCCGAGAAGTAAAAGATTGTAATATTTTGAGAATTGTAACTAAAACTTACCTTTTATCATCAACGAAGTCTTTGTTTTGTCTTCCTAAATTTGTTGAATACTCATATATTTCCTAGCCCCCGACTGCTTGTGTTAGTAGAAGAACTTTACTAGAGAAGCAATAGGCCAAGAAAATGAGCAATAGCTATGACCACGGTACAGAGCATATGCTGATTATGTTCTAAAAATGATCTAAGTATTACTAGGAAATCAATGTGATCTGAACCAGTGTGTGATTTCGACTAGTTTTAGGTCATTTCCATAGTCGAAATACTGTGAAGTAGCTTTTGTGGTTGGAAGATGTAAAAGATGTACACTGATGATATGGAAACATGAAAAAATGTATGCAAAAAATGACAGGTGAAGTTATTTATATATCTTATCCAAAACTGGTCATAGAGGTTGCTAAAAACTAGAGACTAAAAGAAACACTTCGCGAAACGTGTTCTTGCTCAAGTTCCAACTGGCAGCGAGGATCGTAAAAAATAGACCGTCGCTAGGAAGCTCCTTCCAGTGGGTAGGACCATGTGCGGTGAAGGAGTGACTTCGACTAGGAGGCTTTCTGTGTCCCAACCAGTAGCCAAAACAAGAGTGGAACAGATTGTTGAAGGTAAGAAATGTTGTCCCTGAAATTTGATATATAGTCGCCTGTGTAATGCTCCTGTTACTCGTATATTTCTTTAATAAAAGAGTGTTGGTCGCACATGAGAACCATTGTTTGAATGGTCACGACTAGGACCCTTACGGTGTTGGACTTGTATGTTGTAGCCATAGAGTAATAGAGATCCTTAAAAAGAATATCGGAGAGAATTTTGTCTTCTTCGACCAATTAGACAACAATAGTATGCAAACCAAATGATAAGATAGACATATAGACAACATCATTTGTCGAAAAGTAAAGGAAATGCATCTTTATTAATAAATGGAAATAATGGAAAAGTACAACTATACAAAGAACTTATGCAGTTGGTCAATATTCCAAGAGTTTAACAAAACACGCCCGTCTGACATAGCATGTCGTACCGAACCAGGTCTGGTGACTTCAACCACAGTGCATGGATCTTCCCATTTGGGATAAAGTTTATTGCGATTAGCCTGATTCTGAATTCGTTGTAGAACCAGATCACCTACAGCTAGGCTGCGAGGTTGCACCTTACGACTATGGTACCTTCGCATGGCTTGTTGGTAAATCGCCGATCGTATGAGGGCTTGGTTTCATTGTTCTTCAAAGAAATTGATGTCATTGAGTCTTCGTTGAACCTGATCATTCTCATTGAAACAATCAGTCCGAGCAGAGCTGATTTTCAGTTCTGGAGGAAGCATTACTTCAACACCGTAAACTAGAAAAAATGGCGTTTCACCGATCGCACGACTGGTCGTGGTTCGAACAGCCCATAACATAGATTAACTGGTCGAATACTCGGCGTTTCACTCCTTGCATTATGATACCATTAGCCCGCTCAACTGCTCCATTGCTCTGCGGATGAGCGACAAAAGCGAAATGTACCTTGATACCTAGATCGTCGCAGAATTCCTGAAAATTTTCGCTAGAAAAATGGGTACCGTTATCTGTGATTATACGATTGGGTACACCAAATTGTGTTATCACTTTTTTTTGTGAGGAATCTCTTAGCAGCTTCAGTTGTTGTTTTGACAACTGGCTCGGCTTCTATCCATTTTGTAAACGTGTCAATCATGACGAAAAAGAATTCGAAGCCCCCGGGTGCTCTTGGGAAAGGTCCCAGAATGTCTAGTCCCCAAGTTGTAAATGGCCAAGAAAGAGGTATGGTTTGCAAATCTTGTGCCAGCTGATTACTTGTTGACTATGAAATTGACGTTGTACACACTTCGTCACGAGCTCTTTTGCATCATGAAGTGTAGTTGGCTAGTAGTATCCTTGCTTGAAGGCTTTACCGATCAACGTTCTGTAGAAATGATGTGCTCCACAGACTCCTCCATGAATGTCAGATAGCAACTTAATGCCATCCGTTTGAGATATGCATCTCATCAACACTCCGTGAGATCCTTGTTTATACAAGGTACTTTCGATCAAAGTGTATGATTTGGCTTTTCAAGCTATATGATCAGCCTCTACATCATCGTCAAGAATAATATCATGCTGAAGATAATTGTAGATCAACGTCATCCAATCTCTACAGTGATCGTGACGGTGCTAACCGTCAACGATCTGTGGAGCATCCATGTTCTCAGGATCGACTTGTACGACCTCTAGTGGAACATCTATGTCCTCGGAAATTTCGACCACCTAAAGTGAATCGAGCTGCTTGAGAAAAATTCCGGGCGGGACAGGTGACCTAGTAGAGGCCATCCACGCCAACTAGTCTACCAGAAAGTTTTCCTTTCTAGGAATGTGTTGGATCTGGAAACCGAAGAAGTGCTTTTCGAGTTTCCGTACTTCCACTAGATAAGATGACATCTTGGTACTTGAGCATTGATACTCTTTCCCGACTTGATTCGCTACCATTTGAGAATCACCTTTCACTAGTAATATGCGAATCCTGAGCGAAGAGATGCTCGGAGTCTTGCCAGTAGATCTTCATATTCTGCCATGTAACATCTCAAACTTGGGTTTGTATTTCAAATGTATAAAAATAAGGATAATTTAAAACTTTTGATGCATCATGTGGTTATTTGAAATTTCTAGAAATTCTTTCAAAGGTTTTGTTGATTTCAAAAACTTAATGCTTCAATTGACTAATGGCATGGTAGAAGCCTTCGGAAAGGCGAGAGAATGGCCACCTCCGCTCTCTATCGTAGCGCCACCGCGTCGGACCACCTCCGGTGATGCTCCGACCACCCATAGCTTCGCTTTAGCACCTGCTTTCCATTTCAGCTCTTAGCCGGCGCCGCCATGGCGCGTAGCACTTGCGAGCTACCGAGCAAAGCCACGGGATTGAGCTCCTCTGCAGGGCACGCTCTGACAGCCACTATAGCAGCGTGGTTAGGGTAAATCTACATCATTTAATAGCTAATGATTGGTTAATTAGTTAATGAATGTCCTAAAAGATTCGATGAGTCATTTACACGTGGGGCCGAGCACAGTAAGCGAGATGTAAATAACGGTTTAAATCTGAGATTGACATGTGGGTCCAGGAACTTAAGTGCACAATTGTAGACCCGTGAACCGGCCGTAGACCCGCGGTCTATACACAATTCTGTGGACCGAGCCTATGGCAAGCGGGTCCCACATGTCAGGCCATGTTCAAATTTGGAATTTAAATAGAAAATGACACTGTGTAGTGGACCCCAAATGTCATTGATTGTGGCTAGATTCTTCTCGGTAATAAAGGTATTTTATTGCCTTTACGATTTCCGAAATGCTTTATTCGCTAACTGAAAATTATCTTAAACTTCAAAATTGCATAAGTAATTCATTTTAACTCCTTTTTGGATGAAACAAATTTTGTTGGGTTATATTTTTAGTGTACTTTAATCCAAAATTGGTTTGAGGCTTGTTACTATTACAAAAATTATTGTTAGTAGAATTACTTTCAATTTAGCATTATTTTTGCACTAAAATGCGTCTAAGTTCAAAAATGCATAAGTATTTCTCTGTAACTCCAAATTGAGTGAAATCCATCTTGTTGGATTCCTCTGTTAGTGCAATTTATTGTAGAATAGGTTTTGAGTATGTTACTGTCTCTGAAAATCATATTTTGCATATGATTTGTGCATTACTTTCATGACTTTGAAAACAAATCATAAGAAATTTATTCTAACTCCAAATGAGGTGAATCAAATTTCATTGTTCATCTCATGTGGTGCTCTGTCTACCATAAAATTTTCATGTTCACCACCTTTCTGGAAATTTTCACCAAAATATTTAATTTGGATGAATAGTAACAGATAACAATTTCTTTGGATTTTCTTAAAATCTGATTTTCAAATTGCCTTAACTTCCTCATACAAACTCCAAATCAATTGATTTTTTGTTTCTAAATTCATTTAAAATCATGCTCTACCTTCTGTGTAAATTTCATGATTATTGGATGATTTTGAATTTTTGAGTATTTTCGTTGTTATTCGTTCTTATTGTTTCTTCTCGAATCATTCGATAGGTTCCAACGAATTCGTTAAGTACAAGAGTGATCCTCTGTAGCAAGAAATTTATCTCCAGCAAGGCAAGCAGTTTTCCTTTGATCTTGTTGATCCCATTACTTTCAAATTCTATTATCTTGTTTGCAAAGTGTATGTATGCATGCTCTATTTTGATGTTAAATTATCGTTAGAGTAGTTGATCCTATAGTTTCATAAACTGTAGGTAAATGTTCATCCTCTACCACTGAGCCTAGGTTTATATCCGCTGTGATGAAGAGCTCGATGGATGGGCTCTAGTCACTTTACTTGTAGTATACGAGTTGATGTCGCTTAGCAATGCTTAGAACAGTAGAATGGGGATCATCGCTTCGGCGGTGGTTGTTATATCATCACTTTAAATTACTTGGGTTAGGGTACTCATATATGTAATTGTAATTGAAAAATTAAAACTGAAAACTAAAAGATTTAGACTTGGGCAAATGGTTGATGGTGTGGTTATCGGGTGTGTGGATGGTGCCTAAGTCAACAAAGACAGAACATCTTGTGTCACACTATCTAAGCATTATTGTGTGCATCCACATGAGGGTATTGGGAACCCCTCTTGACTCAGTACTTTGGGAGGTGTTAATTAATGAGTCGTTGGTGGTAGATTAGGAGAAAAATGTTCTGTTATTCTATTGTTGTTGGACATGTGTAGGGTGGGATCCGAATTTAGGTTCCCTCGCCCAAGGAGCATCGGCAGTTGCTGAGGTTGGGCCGGTGTGTCTGACACAACGTATGGGTTCTCCGTGGGAGCCCGGGATGGGCAGTTCGCGGCAGGGTTAACCCCCCATACGTGCCACTCTTAATTAATTCATTCCATTGAAAAGCGTCTCGTAGGACTTTGCCTTACCGGCATACCTAAGGAAGTGTGCTCTATAGCTTGGTGAAAAGGCAGTCTGACATGTGGGTAAAGTTGTACAACCCTGCAGGGTATAATCTATTCAAATAGCCACGTCCTTGGTTATTGACACACTTGGTTAGGTTTTGCAAGAGTTAGACTATAACATTTTCGATAAAAACTTGAGATCGGGTGGCACGAATGAGTAATTCGTGCTATGTTGTGGTGGCTGTTGGGAAGTCACCTCTAGGATGTTATTTATACTTCTAATTGTTGTCTCACTGTTATTTAAACAAATAAAAACAGATTTGTTAAAAAATTGCCTTCAATCTATTACACTATTGCAAATGAAATATTGCTTTGTGCTGAAAATGAACCCTATAGCTTCTCCTTTGATTTAGCTTGCATGTAGCTATGTATAGCTTTGTTATCTATAAGTCTTGCGAGTACATTTTTGTACTCAACTGCATTTGCTTAATTGTTGCAGAGCAGGTTGACCCCCAAGGGGTTAACTACTGTGAGACCGACTTCGTGCAGGACGACTAGCTTGGCGGCCCGGTTGGTTGCCTTGTGGGTAAGGGCAAACCGGTTAGCTTTTGTTATCATCATCTTATGGCTTTTGTTTCCGCTGCTACCTTAGTTCTTACTCTTGACATTTGGCCAGTCGGTCCTATTTTTGTGATATGAACTTGTATGTCTTTGTGATGTAAAATGGAAGACTCGATATTGTAATAACTTGTGTATGGAATTGATGCTATATTTTGTGAAGGAGTACATGTACCACTCCTGGGAGGTACATACTACTCCGAGGCACGAGATATTTGGTTTGCGATGCTAAGGTCAAGTGGATGGCTAAGCATTACGAGCTAAATACCCCGGGTCCTCACAAAAGTTGGTATTAGAGCCATACTGACCGTAGAAACCCCTAGCTTGGTCGTCTTTAGGATGTTTTGAAAAACATAGTTTCAAAATATCAAATGGTTTATGAAAACTTAAGTAAGCTCTCAAATTTTACTTCTTACCTATCTTAGATTGCTCATCTCACCTTAATCTTGTTGAGTTTTGAGAAGTTGATTTCCTCTCATCTTTTTTCAAAAGATAGCTGTTACCGATTAAATTCGGTTTAGGGGAAACAATGAGAGTTGTAAATATGAAGTGTTGGCTGTCCTTTGGTGAAGATTAGAAGCACTTGGAGTTGGAAAATTCAGCTTGGAGCTTGGATACAAGTTTTGGACAGCAAGCACTTAGTTCGTCATTAGGGCTGAAATGAGAGGGTAATTCAACTAAAACTTATGGGAATTAAGAGGGTAAGATGTGATATTAGATGGCTAGTGCCTAAAGCACCCTTAGATGGTTTTACCATGACCCTTACAAGCGGTGGCACTTGAGTTGTGTTGCATTGGATTTTATACCTTTGTACAAAGATTTGGAGTTCATTTCTTGTTAGTTTTATATATTGTTTTTGGGTTAGGGTAATATCTCATTTCCCTAGTCGATGGCTTCTCCACTGCTACCTTTCGCATCTAGTTTTTGGGTTTTGTTGCTAACCCACTTCAACGAAACAGGATGGCTGGAAGAACTCGAAGTGGATAAGGTCAGCCAGCTGGTCGTGATGAGGATCTCCCGCCTCCTCCGACCATGACCGAGGTTCTCGCTCAGATCGAGCAAAACTGCATGGATCAAACGAGGATCCTGGAGGTTATTGCGCAGAATACCTCCACTCTTTCTGGTGCCTCCGGATCAGGGGGAGGAGATGGACATCAACCGCGGGGAGGACTCTCGGAGTTCCTTCGCGCACAGCCGTCCACTTTCTCCCAGTCCGAGGACCTACCTGACGCGGATGACTGATTGCGTCTAGTCGAGCGGAAGCTCAACGTCGCTCAATGCCAGGACCAAGAGAAGGCACTCTTTGCCTCCCATCAACTGGAGGGGGGCATCGCTTTCATGGTGGGAAAACTTTCTCACCATGCAGCCCGCGGGCCGAGCCATCACTTGGGAGGAGTTTCGTACTGCCTTTCGCTGAGCTCATGTTCCTGCCGGTTTGATGAAGCTCAAGAAGAAGGAATTCATGGCGCTCAAGCAAGGGCGCAAATCAATGACTGAATATCTTCATGAGTTCAACCACCTTTCTCGGTACGCTCTAGAAGATGTACCCACTGATGATGCCAAGCAAGAGAAATTTATGGACGGCTTATCCGAGGAGCTGTAGGACAAGCTATCTATTGTCAACTTCCCCGACTTCCAGACGTTGGTTGATAAGACCATTGTCACTAAGGATAAGGGAAGAGCGCTAGGTGAGTCCCGCAAGCGCAAGTGGGAGGCCCAAAAATTAGCAAGGGTCAACCTTCCCCGTCCTCATGTCGGGCGAGCCTCGGTGCCCCATCCTCAAGCTCCACCACCACTGAGGCCGCCGACTTCCGTACCTCGCCCTCCGCAGGCTGTGTATTAACCACATGCACCTGCAGGACAGCAAGCCAACCTCCATAATTCGGCTGCCGAGGTCACTTGTTTCTTCTACCATAACAAGGGGTATTATGCGAATAATTACCCTAAGAAAACCGGAGCGTCCCCTCGTCCTAATGGAGGACATGGGCAAGGAAATGGTCATCCTCCAGATCAGAAGGTTATCCAAAGGACCAAGAGCTTGGGAAGTGGTCGAGTCAATCATATCTCGGCCGAGGAAGCGCAGGAGGCACCCGACGTCATGTTGGGTACGCTTCTTATCAGCTCTTGTCATGCTACTATTTTGTTCGATTCCAGAGCTTCTCATTCTTTTATATCACACTCTTTTGCTACACTTGGTGATATTCTGTATGTTCCTTTGCATGTCTTTTGATTATTCACTCTCCGGGGTCAGAAATGAGAGCCGAACTCGGATGTCGGGACGTATCGATCAAAATTGGAGGAGTGAGATTTTTGGCGAATCTTATTTTCCTCAATTCGACGAGTTTAGATGTGATACTTGGGATGAATTGGCTGTCCAAACACTTGGGGCAAATTGATTGTGCCAAAAAGTTCATCTCCCTCACAAGTCCCACTGGCAAGCAAGTTGGAATTTCGCCAAAGCTGCAAGAACCACATCTCTTCGCGCTTGAAGCGAAGCTGGCTCTGGAGATTCATGAAGTCCCAGTGGTATGTGACTTTGCTGATGTATTTCTCAAAGAATTGCTTGGGATGCCTCCAGTCCGGGACATCAAGTTCGTCATCGAGCTGCTGCCCAGTACCTCCCCGATTTCAAAGAGGCCATACCGGATGCCTCCAAATGAATTGGAGGAGTTGAAGAAGCAACTTGGTGAGCTTCAAGAGAAGGGTTTCATCTGCCCAAGCTCATCACCGTGGGGCTGTCCTATAATCTTTGTGAAGAAGAAGGACAAGAATCTACGTATGTGCATTGATTACCGTCCGTTGAATGAAGTAACGGTGAAGAACAAGTACCCATTGCCCAGGATCGACAACCTTTTCTATCAATTGACCAGAGCTCGGGTATTCTCCAAGATTGATATGAGATTGGGCTATCTCCAAGTTCGAATCAGATCTGAAGATATTCCGAAGACGGCTTTCTCTATTCGTTACGGAGTGTACGAGTATACCGTCATGTCTTTCGGCTTAACAAATGCTCCTGCCCTGTTCATGAACCTTGTGAATATGGTATTCATGGAGTATTTGGATAAGTTTGTGGTGGTATTCATTGATGATATCCTCATTTACTCAAAGAATGATGAAGAGCATGCTGAACACCTGAAGCTCGTGTTAGAGAAATTGCACGAACATCGACTCTATGCGGAGTTCAGCAAGTGCGAGTTTTGGTTGGAAGAAGTGTCATTCTTGGGCCATGTTCTCTCAGCAGGAGGCACAGCTGTGGATCCTAGCAAGGTCAGTGATGTGCTCTCATGGGGTCAGCCCAAGTCAGTGACCGACGTGAGAAGTTTTCTCGGTTTGGCAGGCTACTATCGACGCTTTATCGAGAACTTCTCCAAGAATGCGAAGCCAATGACAGGATTGCTCAAGGAGGACAAAAAGTATGTGTGGTCCACTGATTGTGAGAAGAGTTTTTAAGAACTCAAGAAGAGGTTGACCACAGCTCCAGTTCTCGTTCTTCCAAATGCCCACCGAAACTTCGACATCTATTGTGATGCTTCTCGTCAAGAACTCGGTTGTGTTCTTATGCAAGAGGGCAAAGTAGTGGCCTATGTATCAAGACAATTGAGACCTCATGAGCTAAATTATCCAACCCATGACTTGGAATTAGCTGCAGTAGTCCATGCACTGAAGATTTGGCAACATTACCTCATTGGTAATCGTTGCGAGGTGTATTCGGACCACAAAAGTTTGAAGTATTTGTTCACCCAACCAGATGTAAACCTTAGGCAAAGATGGTGGTTGGAATTAATCAAAGATTATGATATGGGTCTCCAATATCATCCAGACAAGGCAAATGTTGTTGCCGATGTGCTCAGTTGCAAAGTTTATTGCAATACTTTGCTGATCAAGGAGCAACAACCGGCCCTTCATGAAGAATTTCAACGGCTCAACTTCAGGGTAGTTGAGCATGGTTTCCTCGTGGCCTTGATTGTGCAACCAACCTTAGAAGATCAGATCAAGGCTGCTCAGCAATCGAATGAAGGGGTGAACCGAATCAAGCAGAATATCAAGAACGGGACAGCCAAGTGCTTCTCGGAAGATGACAATGGTGTTATATGGTTTGGACAATGCCTTGTTATTCTGAAGGACATGGAATTGCGGAATGATATTCTCCACGAAGCCCATGATTCTCCTTTGTCTATTCGTCCAGGGGCCACAAAGATGTATCAAGATCTCCGTCAGAGATTCTGGTGGACCCGAATGAAGCGAGGGATTGCAAGGTTCGTTGCCGAGTGCGACGTATGTCATCATGTAAAGGCCGAACATCAACGTCCAGCGGGTATGTTACAACCTTTGTCTATACCTGAGTGAAAGTGGGATTCAATTGGTATGGAAACCTCCAAGGGAAATGATTCCATTCGAGTCGTTGAAAGCATCTAGGCCCCTAAAAATGGTTTTGGTAATTAATGATAATATGTGAATATGGGATTAACGTGTTTATTGAGTATTTACAAGGTTAAGTCCCATTGGTGAGTTTGATGACTTGAAGATGCATGCTAAAGGACAACATGAAGATCTACATGGCTCAAAGACAAGGTACAAGTAGTCTAGGATCCTTTTGTGTTTTACCGGTCTCAGGAGAAATGGTTGGAAGACCGGATTATAGGTTAAATGCCGTACTATTAAGAGGGATCATGACTAGTAGCTTGATAGCATGTTCTTGCGCCATTTAGATCAATTTAGGATCATGCATGCACTTAGAATTCAATTTGGAAAGTCATCTGTGCAATTGATGACATAAGCAGAGTAATCTTAGGAGTTCTGGTGAACTACCACTTTCTTGATATATTGCGTATCATTCGGCGGTACTACCGTGTGCCACTCGGACCGTTCGATAATGACCCTGATCGTGTGGTTTAGACGAGTGGTCCGAACGGCCCAATGAATCTGGGCCGTCCACTATGCAGTCTGATCGGACCATAGTTCTCTGGACGCTCAGCGGTACGACCGACTCATGGTGCGGTACTATCGCAGTCCGGTCATCCCGAATTTTATTTGGCGGTATCTAATTTCCAGAGAGACACCGTTTTTGGTTCGGTGCCTCACCCTTGGAATGGTAGTACCGGTGCTTACTTGGCGGAACTACCGCTTAGCGGTATGACCGCACTTCCTTTGGCTGTACTACGGTGGGACGATCGGACCGTTCGAAAGTTCAAGATCGTGTGGTTTAAACGGTCCGAACGACCCATTGCATCTGAGCCATCCACGTGGCTAGCTTGGTTGGGTGAGCTGGTTCAAGTCAGTGAAGCGGTAGTACCAGAGATTTCGTGGCGGAACTACCGCTTCTCAGTTGTTCCGTTTTCTATATGGCGGTATGTAAAATCCAGATAAGCACCCTTTTCGGCTGAGATTGAAAACCCCGCGAATGGTAGTACCGCTCTAATGTGCGGTATGACCGGCCTTAGCGGTATGACCGCATGATAGTTGGCGGTAGTACCGCGTCGCGTTTAAAATGGCTATGTCAGAGGAGTTAATGCTCTTGTTGTAGCCGTTACAGAGCGGTTGGTGGGATGCGGTAGTACCGCACCTTGGTTGGCAGTAGTATCGCATTTCGCTGGAAAGTTGGGATTTCTCTCATAACGGTTGGATTTGGTTGTGGGGGTTATAAATATCCCTCCACCAGCTCAAGGACATAGTGCTACACTTCATTTAACATCTTTAGAGCCTTGTGCATCCTCTCATCACTTAGAACACACTTGTGCATTCATTATGTGGTGGTTGAGTTCATTCAAGTGCATTCACTCATTCTAGTTGATCCATTTGCACTTGAGTGCCGTCAAGCGAAGATCGTTGGTTTATTACTCTTGGAGTTTTGCCAAACTCCTAGACGGCTTGGCGGTGATCGCATGGTGATCTCTTCAAGAAGATTGTGAAGAGGCTCGGTGCCAAGATTATGAGTGGTTTGGTGTTCACCATCTCCAAAGCGGAGGAAGAACAACCAATAGTGATCGAGGGAATGCTAAATTCATGGAGCCGGCTTGATTCGTTCAAGCTTCCTCAACGTGGACTAGTGAGGACCGGCAAGCCTTCGATACCACGGGAAAAAAACTTCATTGTCTTCATTGTGGCTATTTCTAGTCTTTACTTTCCGCATTTATAATTCTAGCTCATTTCTTGTGTTGAATTGCTTAGCTAGAATTGTATCTAGTTTAGACTTAGTTTATAATTGGCTTATATTGTTAATTTGTCAATAAGTTTAAAAACCTCCTATTCACCCCCCTCTAGTCGGTTATCCTTGATCCTACAGTCGTCATCGGTCGGTTGACGAAGGTAGCACATTTTCTGCCAGTACGGACTAATCTCAGTGTAGGTCGGTTGGCGGACCTCTACATTTCCCGCATTGTATGCTTACATGGTGTACTGAAGACGATCATTTCAGATCGCGGTGCGCTCTTCACCGCCCGATTTTGGAAAAGCTCACAAGAGGCTATGGGAACTCGCCTTTCTTTCAACACCGCTTATCATCCTCAAACTGATGGCCAGACTAAAAGAGTGAATCAAGTTTTAGAGGACATGCTCCGTGCCTGTGTCCTTTCCTACGAGAAGAATTGGGAGAAATGCTTGCCATTTGCCAAGTTCTCCTACAACAACAGCTTTCAAGTTAGTCTCGGCATGGCACCATTTGAGGCCTTATATGGGAGAAAATGCAGAACCCCGTTCAATTGGTCAGAGACCGGCAAAAGACCATTCTTTGGCTAGACTTGATCAATGAGGCCGAAAGTCAAGTTCGGTCGATTCGAGACTGATTACGCATGGCTCAATCAAGACAAAAGAGCTATGCGGATCGTCGTCGTCGCAAGTTGAGTTTTAAGCCAAATGACTTTTTTTTTATCTCAAGGTCTCTCCTCTGAAAGGCCATCAATGATTCGGCGTCAAAGGCAAACTAGCTCCTCGATATGTCAGACCTTACCGCATCATTGAGAAGAAAGGAGCCATTGCCTACAAATTGGAATTGCTCGCTGTACTCGAAGGAGTACACGATGTTTTCCATGTGTCCCAATTAAAGAGTGCCTTCGTGTTCCAACTGAGGAAGCTCCATTGGAAGGCCTCGATGTACAAGAAGACTTGACCTACCGTGACTATCCTTTGCGCATCCTTGAAGAAGCTGAACGAAGAACAAGGAATCATGCCATCAAATTCCTTAAAGTTTAGTGGACAAATCACACCGAGGACGAAGAAACATGGGAACGGGAGGATCGCCTGCGTGCGGACTACCCATCTTTCTTTTCTGAGTGGACGGAATCTCGGGACGAGATTCTTGTAGGGGGGGAGGTTTTGTAACATCCCAAACTTGGGTTTGTATTTAAAATGTATAAAAATGAGGATAATTTAAAACTTTTGATACATCATGTGGTTATTTGAAATTTTTGGAAATTCTTTCAAAGGTTTTGTTGATTTTTAAAACTTAATGCTTCAATTGACTAGAAGCATAACCCTTTGAAACTTTCTAAACAAATCTTATGATCACCCTTTGGAATTATTTTTCCTAGGTTCTAGAACTTCTTAGTGACTCATCTGAAATTTTTTATAATTTTTAGATTTTATTTGCTATTTAAAAAAGGGCTAGTCAAACCAGTTAGACCCCTGGTCAAACCCCTAGGGCAGCAACTTGAAATTTTTCTAGAGAGAAACGCACTACATGAAAAATTTTGCAACAATTACACAAGGTTGTTATTAGACCCAATAACCTTCCATAAAAATTTCAAAATTTTTGGAGCTATGAAACTCTCTCTAAGAATTCGCTAACCACCTCTGCCTTGTTTTCCAAAAATTAGTTTTCCCTATTCAACTGACTCGAATCGGACCTTGTTGACTTGACTCGATTGAATCAACTTAACGCACCGGCGCACTTGGCTCCAGACCAACCTTCGCACGGGCCGTCCGATCTCCATCGGAACATCTGGATCGGTTGGAACGTTCGGACCGTCCGAACGACCAACGCGATCCGGACTGTCAAATCCTAATCGAACGGTCCGAATGTCTCCGACTCGAACCCAACAGTCTTGACTCGACTTGATCGCACCACCTAGTTGCACCCACGTCGAGCCGCCGCTTGAGTCATCGACGCCGCGAGCCCCACTCGTCGGCCGTCTCCCTCACGACGAAGGCCTTGGCGGCGAAAGGCGAGCTCAAGCGCCACCTACCGAGACCTCTGCGCGTCCCCATCCACAGCGTCAATCCACCGCCCTTCTCCTCCACTCAAAGCTTCGCCTGCTAACGCCGCTCCCTTTCCGTTTCTTTCCCGAGCTTAACCCTGCTCCATCACTTCCATTCACCTCATTCCTCCTCTCAGTGGCTGAGGAGGAAGAAGCTCTCCTGTGCTTAGCTCTCGGGTAAGCCTCGTGCTTTTGCCTCCCTTTTCGTCTCCGACCATCGCCGTCTTCATCTGTGCTAATTCCAGCCTCTCTAATCGCTTGTAGCATCCGGGACACGAAGCTCGTCGTTTTCGGCTCCGGTGCGCGCTCCGAAGACCTCTACTGTGCCATTAGTGCTCCCAGTGAGCCATTCTCTCACATTTCCGTGTCATCTTGCGTCCCACAGTATGAGAAAGTTTTCCCCTCAATCTATTTGTTGGATCTTTCGCAGGAGCTCGCAGATTTCGAAGTTTCCCCATGTTTGGCTACAAGGACCCCTTTCTTCTCCAACGACGTTCGGGTGAGCCATTCGTCGATTACTCGCTTTGAGACACTCTAGGGGCCTCACTTGAGCTCTGTTAACCTCTATTTTGTCCCCTCTTAGCCTAAGCCATCCTCCCCACAGTGAAGCTCCAAGCCGCCGTCTTCGTCTTCAACGCCGGCGAGCCTCCGACTAGCTGGTCCTCTCCTCAGCTCTCAGGTAGGTTCACTGGACCTTCCTGATACTTATGCGTGCTCTAGTTAGCTCATTTATCCACCGGGTGGCGACATGCACTGTAGACGTAGCACCACCTCCGCTCTCCGTCGTAGCACTGCCGCGTCGGACCACCTCCGGTGATGCTCCGACCACCCCTAGCTTCGCTTTAGCACCCGCTTTCCATTTCAGCTCTTAGCCGGTGCCGCCATAGCGCGTAGCGCCGGCGAGCCACCGAGAAAAGCCACTAGCGTGAGCTCCTCTATGTGGCACGCTCCGACAGCCACTGTAGCAGCATGGTTAGGGTAAATCTACGTCATTTAATAGCTAATGACTGGTTAATTAGTTAATGACTGTCCTAAAAGATTTGATGAGTCACTTACACGTGGGGCCAAGCATAGTAAGCGAGATGTAAATAACGGTTTAAATCTGAGATTGACATGTGGGCTCGGGAACTTAAGTGCATAGTTGTAGACCCGTGAACTAGCCGTAGACTCGCGGTCCATACACTGTTCTGTGGACCGAGCCGATGACAGGCGGATCCCACATGTCAGGCCATATTCAAATTCGGAATTTAAATAGAAAATGACACTGTGTAGTCGACCCCACATGTCATTGACTATGGCTACATTATTCTCGGTAAGAAAGGTATTTTATTGCTTTTATGATTTCTGAAATGCTTTATTTGCTAACTGAAAATTATCTTAAACTTCAAAATTGCATAAGTAATTCATTTTAACTCGTTTTTGGATGAAACAAATTTTGTTGGGTTACATTTTTAGTGTAATTAAATCAAAATTTGGTTTGAGGCTTGTTACTGTTCAAAAATTATTGTTAGTAGAATTACTTTCGATTTAGCATTATTTTTGCACTAAAAATGCGTCAAAGTTGAAAAATGCATAAGTATTTCTCTGTAACTCCAAATTGAGTGAAATCAATCTTGTTGGATTAATCTATTAGTGTAATTTATTGTAGAATGGGTTTTTAGTATGTTACTATCTCTGAAAATCATATTTTACAAATGATTTGTACACTACTTTCATGACTTTGAAAAAAATCATAAGAAATTAATTCTAACTCCAAATGAGGTGAATCAAATTTCATTATTCATATAATGTGGTGCTCTGTCTACCATAAAATTTTTATGTTCACCACCTCTATAGAAATTTTCACCAAAACATTTAATTCGGATGAACAGTAACATATAGCAATTTCTTTGGATTTTCTTAAAATCTGATTTTCAAATTGCCTTAACTTCCTCACACAAACTCCAAATCAATCTATTTTTGTTTATAAATCCATTTAAAATATTGCTCTACCTTCTGTGTAAATTTCATGATTTTTTTTAATGATTTTGAATTTTTGCGTATTTTCGGTGTTATTCGTTCTTATTGTTTCTTCTCAAATCTTTTGATAGGTTCTGACAAATTTGTTGAGTATGAGAGTGATCCTCTGCAGCAAGAAAGTTATCTCTAGCAAGGCAAGCAGTTTTTCTTTGATCATGTTGATCCCATTACTTTCAAATTCTATTATCTTGTTTGCAAAGTGTATGTATGCATGCTCTATTTTGATGTAAAATTATCTTTCGAGTAGTTGATCCTATAGTTGCATAAACTGTAGGTAAATATTCATCCTCTACCACTAAGCCTAGGTTTATATCCGCTGTGATGAAGAGCTCGATGGATGGGCTCTAATCACTTTACTTGTACTATACGAGTTGATGTCGCTTAGCAATGCTTAGAAGTAAGATATTTTTTGCTCTTAGGTGCTCCCAAGACAAATACCGCCTCAACGAATTGTCTGAATTTTCAGGGAGAGGAAATGGGGAAAATGAGTTAGGGTTAGGGTTTTTTGGGACTTTTATTTCCCTCGGGAGCCATCTCAGCCGACCGTCAGATCCAACGGCTGCAAAGTAATGGGCAGGTTGAGTGCATTGGATTTGGGCCGACTGAGAGTTAAGGTGGTTTTGTGCACTGTTAAGTTGTTTGGTTAATTAATGTTTAGTTGTGCACTATTTAATTAATGTTTAGTTGCCCAATAATAATGTATTATGCATAATGTTTTATCTCTAATTAAAATTGAACCAACGAGATATTTTGATTAGAGATTTTTATGTTTTATTTTGGCATTATGTATGCACATGATTACATTCTGACCAACGTTGTTTGTAGTCGTGTGTCGCCATATTAAATTTTTAAGTTCTTTTCTATTTTTTGCCCAACAGTGATATGGATTAGAACTGTAGATTTGTATGTTGTTAATCAGACCAATGTAGGATTAATTGCATGCAATACATCTTTATGATTTCTAATATTACAGCAATAAATGCTTCGAATGTTGCCGCCACAATTGACAATATTGAGCAGCTCACGGGAAGCAATTTCCCCGCTTGGAAAGAAAGAATTCATGTTGTCCTTGGAGTTTTGGACCTTGACTATGCGTTAAGGGTGACTTCTCTCATTCCCCCCACCGATGGTGAGGATAATTATGATGAGAAAAAGAAAACTTACGATACTAATTTTGAAAAATGGGAGCGGTCCAACCGCCTGTCACTAATGATCATGAAGACCTCTATCTCAGTTGGGATCAAGGGCAATTCTGATTACTCAAATGCTAAGCGATGACTTGGCTTTAGTTGAAGAAATTCAAATGCTCCACTAAAGTTTATGCCAGTACTTTAATCCAGAGGCTCTTATCCGCTAAATATGACGGGTCCAGCAGCATAAGAGAGCATATCATGATGATGACTGATATGGCTGGAAAGCTCAAGGGCATGGACATGGAGATATCCGATGCTTTCCTAGTCCACTTTATTTTGACTTCTCTTCCTTCTGATTACACTGCATTTAAGATAAATTACAATACTCAGAAGATAAATGGAGCATGAGCGATTTAATCGCCATGTGTGTTCAGGAGGAAGAAAGAATAAGGGCCGAAAAGAAAAAATTTGTGCATCAAGTTGGCAGCCCTAACAAAAGGAAGTTCTCAGGGGACTTCAAATCCAAGAAAAGGATGCAATTCTCCCCTGATTCAGATAAGTTAAGGCCTAAGGTGCACAATGCACCTAAGCCCCATGTTGCTCCTGCTGGAGCACTTAATGGGGATGAATGTCACTTCTGCAAGCAGCGAGGGCATTTTCAAAAGGATTGTGTCAGTTTTCTGAAGTGGCTCGCAAAAAAGGGTAATGATACAATAATGTTCATTGATGAAACTCTTTATGCTGATTTTTCCCTTAAGTCTTGGTGAATTGACTCAAGTGCAACTGTGCACGTTACCAATTCTTTTCAGGGATTCCATACCGCGAGAACACTAAGAAAGGGGGAGCGAAGTCTTAGAGCCATGGATGGAAAAGAAGCTGAAGTTGAATCAGTTGGATCTGTTTCATTAATTTTAGATAGCGGCTTCATACTTCGTCTTAATAATGTAGTCTATGTTCCTTCCATAACGAGGAATTTGATTTTAGTTTCTTTATTGGACGATGATGGTTTTAAATGTAGTTTTGGTAACAATAAATGCATTATTACATTTAATTCAAATAATGTTGATCTTGCTTTTAGACACGACAAGCTCTATATGATTTCCCTTAATGAATCTCCTGTATCCTTGAATGTGTGTGATGCTAAGCGTAAAAAGAATTATGAGACTTCGTCAAAACTATGGCACTGTCGTTTAGGCCATATTTCGAGGGGGAGAATGGAGCGTCTCATTAAGGAAGAAATTCTCCACCCATTAGATTTCTCGACTCGCACCCTTTGCATTGATTGCATTAAAGGAAAATATGTAAATCAAACAAAGAAGGAGCCACTCGCAAAGACAGACACTTAGAATTAATTCATACTGATATTTGTGGTCCTTTTCCTGTGACATCAGTGGATGCTTTTGATTCCTTCATCACATTCACTGATGATTTCTCCCGTTATGGTTATATCTTTCCCATTAATGACTGATCTGAGTCACTTGACAAATTTAAGATATTTAAGGCTGAAGTTGAAAATCAGCACAACCTAAGAATTAAAGTGGTAAGATCGGACCATGGGGGAGAATATTATGGCAGACATGCCTCTTATGGGCAAATTCCTGGCCTTTTCGCTAAGTTCCTTCAGGAAAATGGCATTGTTGCCCAGTATTCTACAGCAGGTGAACCTCAGCAGAATAGGGTAGCTGAGAGACGCAACCATACACTTATGGATATGGTACGGAACATGCTTAGCTATTCTAGTTTACAAACTGGTTTGTGGATGGAAGCACTAAAGACATCTGCACATATTCTTAATCGGGTTCCCAGTAAATCAGTGCCTAAGACACCTTATGAATTATGGACTGGGAGGAAACCAAGTTTGAAATATTTACGAGTGTGGGGTTGTCGTGCTGAAGCTAAGGTATTTAATCCACATATTGGAAAATTAGATCCTAAGACAGTAAGTTGCCATTTTATCGGGTACTTTGAAAGATCCAAAGGGTATCGATTTTACTGTCCTGATAGGATAACTAAGTTTGTAGAAACAAGACACGCTGTGTTCTTAGAAAATGACGAGGACCTGGAGCCCAGGAAAATAGATCTTGAAAAAAAGTGGGTTTATGTTCCTTCGCCGCTTATCCCAGAGAAATACTATTGTTACACCCACTGTTGAGGTCTTTGAAATTCCTAATGTTGCACCTAATGATGAGCCTCAGCAGTCCCCTGCTATAGCTGATGTACTTATTAGAAGATCACAGTGGGAGAGAAGATCTGCCATCCCAAATGATTATGTTATTTATATGAATGAGGATATTACAGATATAGGAAAGGTAGATGATCCCACCTCTTATAAGGAGGCTATGATGAGTAAACATTCTCCTAAGTGGCTTGATGCCATGAAGGATGAACTAAAGTCTATGAGCACTAATGATGTATGGGACTTAGTAGAAATTCCTGACAGAGTCAAAACAGTAGGCTGTAAATGGGTCTACAAAACCAAGCATGACTCTAAGGAAAATGTCGAAAGGTTCAAAGCAAGGCTTGTAGCTAAAGGCTTCTCACAAAGAGAGGGGGTTGACTATAATGACACTTTTTCTCCTGTCTCAACTAAAGATTCATTCAGAATTGTTATGGCACTTGTAGCTCATTATGATTTAGAGCTACATCAGATGGATGTTAAGACGGCATTCCTTAATGGCAACTTGCAAGAAAACGTTTTCATGGCTCAACCGGAAGGTTTTGTCATGGAAGGCAAGGAGCATATGGGATGTCAACTTAAGAAATCAATTTATGGCTTAAAGCAAGCGTCAAGGCAATGGTATCTCAAATTCGATAAGGTCATATGGAATTTTGGATTTAAGGAAAATGAAGTTGATAACTGCATATATGTTAAGTTCAAGGGGAGTAAATTCACCATCTTAGTTCTTTATGTGGATGGCATCTTATTGGCTAGCAGTGATAAGGATATCTTGGTTTGAGACCAAGAGATTTCTTTCATCTAATTTTGATATGAAGGATCTTGGTGATGCCTCTTCGTTCTTGGCATTGAGATTCACCGAGATAGGTCCAAAGGAATATTAGGTTTATCTCGTAAGGCATACATTGACAATCTTGAAGAGATATAATATGCATAAGTGCTCGCTCTGCTTTGCTCCTATTGTTAAGGGCGATAAGTTTGGGACATTTCAATGTCAAGGAACCAATATGAAACCGATCGATGAAGTTGGTTCATTATGCTTCAAATTGCCGGAAGCATTATGTATGTTCAAGTATGTACGCGTCTGATTTAGCTTTTGTAACCGGATGCTTGGCGAGATATCGATCAAATCCAGACCGGACCACTAGAAGGCCGTTAAGAAAGTCTTGCGCTTTATGCAAGCTACTAAACATTTCATGCTCACATATAAGAATTACGACAACCTTGAAGGCATTGGTTATTTAGATTGATTTTTTATGGATGTGTTGATACTAAGAAATCCACATCAGGTTATATCTTCACACTCGCTGAGGGAGCTATCTCGTGGAAAAGCTCAAAACAAACCCTTACGGCATTTTCAACGATGCAAGTTGAGTTTGTGGCATGTTATGAGGCTATCGGGTAGGCTGTATGGCTTAAGAACTTTATCCCGAGACTTAGAGTGGTAGACAACATCTCTAAACCACTCACCTTATCTTTGCGATAACGAACTGCGGTCTTTTATGCGAGTAACAACAAGTCAAGTGGTCTTTGCCAAACACATTGACATTAAGTATCATGTTGTGAAAGATGTAATCCAGGATCAAACCATTAGTATCAAGCATATTAGTACTAAGTCAATGCTTGCAGATCCGCTTACTAAAGGCTTACCACCCAATATCTTTCGTGATCATGTTGCCAGCATGGGTTTATTGGAAAGCCTCTGATTCTGGATAAAAGGACCTTAAAGCAAACCAACTCCCATCAAGTATAATGAATATCCATTTCAAGATGAGATAGTACACTATAGGTACTGGAGTTGTACGTCACTTCATTGGCCATGCGACACATTACCTTCGTATGCTGTTTTATTGAGAATGGGCTTATGATGTTAGCCTTACGATCAAAGGGGAGAATGTTAGGTTGATCTCAGCTAACAACCCCGAGATTCAAGGGGGTCATGCCTCACTCGCGCGCTCTGATCGGGGTCGCAACCAACAAGTATGGTTTCGGTCATGTTCACCCAGCGCCATATAAAAGACTAGGGGACTCGGCAGGCCGATCTACCCCGAGTGGTTCTAGGCTACCAAAGTTCCAACAAACCCGATCTAACCGAGCGCTGTGGTGGGCGAAGACCGAAGGCCGAAGGCCGCCGCCGTGACCGCGTCGCTGTCGTCCTCACCCACGCCATCTCTACGGCCACCGACCGGGTCTGCACCTCTACATCGACGCATCTACAACCCTAATGGCACCTCCAAGTTCGGGTATGCATTCACGGTTCCGCTATAACGATTAGACTAGGTGTTCATCTTTGAGCTAGGGTTAATGACATATAGATCAAGATTAGCCTTAGTTTATACCTACAGGTCTCACCGCTCGGTCGGCGTCAGTTCGTCACACTCCTCGGGCCTCCCTGTGCGGTGCAGCGCGGAAGGAATCGCTGGCTGCGTCTCGCATGTGCCGTGCAAAACTACAACTCCCACGGGGCGCCTGCCAATCCGTGCCACCTGGTACATATGCCCCCTCCGCGCACGACAAAATTTAGGCAAAAATGATCGAACCGACGCCTCGCCGCACTGGCCGTGCCTGATGTTTCCCCATGCAGGCTATGCTTTGGTTGGCACCGAGCCACCGACCACCGTGAGCACAACGAGGCATGAATGATCGGTCAATGTCTGACGTGAAAAGCAAAGAGAGATCAGAGACCGTCGTGTAATCGTGTTCAATCAAACAATGGTGACGGCAGTTTGCCCAATCTAATAAAAAATCCCTTTGCTTTTCTCGTCAAAGCGAAAGGATTCCTTCTTCACACCTTCCAAGGAAAACACTACTAGTAAAAAATAGGTTAACAGGTTCGTCTTTGCTTCTGCACCACTTCTTCTCTAGAAAAGTTGGTTTGACAAGATAATCTTCATTCAGCAAGTTGCTTACGAAGTTATACCAGTTCAATACCCGTGTTTTGCTATAGATTAAAAAATCATAGTCCTAATATATTGGGTCGTCAACTATCATTATGCTCAGCGATGCGATCTGGACTGTTGTGTCCCGCTCGCTAATCCAATAGACACTGAAGAGGGTAGGGAGGACGGACGACCACCACCTTCAATTTTTAAGTAGCAGAGATAATATCATCTGTACTATTTCAAATTTAACACCATGAATTTATCTAGGAACGTAATTTGAGAGTTGGAACATTGTGATATTCATATAAGTTGAATAAATCGACTTGAATCGAATTCAACCACAAACTCTTGGAAAAAGAACGATTTCAATAATCTGCAAAATTGGTGCTTTCATCGGGCCAAAAATAGCAACATACATTCATGAGAGTACTGATTACAAAACAATCATTGGAAAAAACAACGTGCATAGTAACAAGAAAGAAACAACATTTTAACTGGTTTTCACCTTGCAATATTTCTGCACGCATCGCACTTAGGAACTCCAAAGGGAAGAAAATAGGAATCATCTTGGAGTAACACCACATATGTACAAAAGGTACCCTTCTTTTCAATCAGCTGTAACAAAGCCTGGCTCTTCCGTCTTCCCTTGTATCAATCCCTAAAGGGAGCAACACAAAATACAGTACAAAGATGCAAGACTATTACTCTTACAAAGAATTCCTATTGACAATGAAATTGAACCTATCAAATTGCTTATGCAGGATCAAGGTGCTTACAAGCTAAAGTGTTGATTTCCTCACGCAGCCGCACCTCAATAGACACTGTGCTCCATCAGCATGTCATCAAAACTCCAGAGACCTCCAATGTTCATGCCATTCTGAACGTCTTCACCGCTGAAAAGAGCGTCGATATTCTCATACGAGTTACCTTCAAGGTAAGGTAATTGCATATAATTCGGATAAGGTTCATAATATGCAAAATCATCTGCAAACTTCACTTTTGCACTGTCAACAACTATATCTGCCTCCCCAGTCTCATGCCCAAATGGTTCAGTCGTGTCCTTACTGGCAGTGGCAGCTTCAAGGTTTCTTAATCCATCAAGCTGGTTCATCTCAAATGCATGAAGCCATGCGCTAGTCATTAGTAGTGGAGCTGACTCTGACTGCTCAAGCTTGACAATGGAAATATCAGTACCGCTGCCATCTGAGCTGACATGATTAGAGGCATTGCTGAGCTTTAGACTCACACGTCTGACCGCGTTTGGCGGCGTGATGATGTCGAGAAGTTCGTTGGCTTTCTTGCCACGTATACGCCGGGCTTCCACGTCGTACGCTTTTGCAGCTTCCTCAGCTGTGTTGAATGTGTCGAGCCAGACTTGGACGCCTTTATGGGGGTCTCTGATTTCAGCAGCCCATGTGCCCCAAGGGCGCTGTTGGATTCCTCGGTATTGGGTCTTCCGCTTCCTGCTGGAGAGTTTGGCGGTATGCCCATTGAATTCCACAAATTTCAAACTGTTGGCGGTATGCCCATTGAATTCCACAAATTTCAAACTGTCCACGTGGAATTCTGCATCAGAAAGAAGATGAAAAACCCATGTTAGGAAAGAGCAAATGCCAGTTTTTATCTACAATTGCATCAAGGATCCATGGCAAGAATATAATAAATAGGGGAAATTAGCTCAGTGACATCGCGTTAGAGCGTAATCAGAGGAACGATACTCTGTTCGTGACGCACTGGAAAATAACATCGTGAACACCGAAAAATTAGACGAATGACATCGCCGCTAGTTACTTCCGTTTGTAGAATTTTTTAAATATAGAAACTGAACTCAAAAAAATATCAATCTTTTTGTGGAGCCTCTCGACACAGTTTAATTGTTTGTGTATTTTTTAAAAAAAACTTTATACATTTTGATTTTGTCTCTAAAATTTATTTAATTATACTATTTATATGAATTTTCTAATATATAAAATAAGGTCCAAATATTATGAAAAAAAAAATTCGAGCTCCTTACATAGTGGACTTGATTGTGTAATTTTTCTAGGATTTTTACAAAATTAATTAATGCAATTTCATAATGTCCTTATATTATGAAATATTAGACTCCTCACACAGTGGACATTATGAAATTGCATTACGCTATCTTTGTCCGGGCGACGTTCTTGACCAAGCTTCCATGGAAAAAGGTCAAGAACGATGACACTGCAAGGCTCCAGAATCTAACGAGAGCCACTACCTAATATCGCTACAGCATACAGGTCAACAGTTTGTTTCTTAGCCTGTTATTAAGAGGAGAGATAATACTCAATCTAATAAAAAGAAATAAGATAAATTGTTTCTCGAGCTTGTATCTAAAACTTTAATTGCTATCCACAAAATAATTAAGTTTTTATGTAACAAGCAAGTCTCTAATAATTATTTTGCTGTTTCTTATATCTTGGTATCAACAATTTGCTTTGTTTCTTTATCTAGAAACAAGCTCACCATCTCTACTCACCAACTCTTCTCCACATTACCTAAATGCTGATGTGTCTATATCTTAGTAATAAATGATATGGACTATTATAGACGCTCTTACTGACCATCAACGGTTGAATTAAACGATTATTAGGGTAAAAAAAATCCAGGCTTGACCCGACAACAGAATATAACAGAGTCAAACATCACAATTCACAACACTAACTAGCTAGGCAAATGACACAAGGTGCCCTAATCCTAAAACAAAACATAATTAGACTAGGACTCAACTATATGCATGGATCCAGCTAGTTGGTGACCAAGGCCGCCTGGGCACATGCTGACGTATGCTGACATTAACGCGCCACGCCCGAGACATAGGGGCCCGACCTATATAGTCTATACATTTGTGTTGATCAAATCTTAGATAATTCACATAATTCATAATCGTTATGTGTTGACGAAAAACCAATTTATGCTATGGATATCTATGATCCGAGAAATTGAGATAATATTGATAATAAAGGAAGGGGTATTTTAGTGGATCGTCTATGAAATTATTTTGGTAGGCTTTTTAATAATATTAATGGGTCTTTGATAGTATTTGTGTTGATATCATGAGATATGCTCATGATTTTAAGATGATGATACAATTGGTAATAGTGAAGAGAGTTTGTCGACACACTCATTTTCGACAAATTTCAGATTCTACCAGATTGTAGGCGGTCAGATCGGCCTGGCTGGCGGTCAGACTGACCACCTTTGGCGGTCAGACTAGCCTTTAGGCGAGCCAAGTGGTCAAGGTCGATCGATCAGGCGGCAATCGACCACTAGTGGGTGGCGGTCTGATCGTCCAAAAAGGTGGTTTTTGAATTTTAGACCAAGCCAAAAATAGAGGGTGTAGGTAAGAGAGAGGATTCTTCTGCACTTAGTCTCATAACTTTTGTAATTTTTGGAACTTCGAGTCAAAAGTTCTATTCATTTTGAATTTTTAAAGAGGGTTTGGATTTTCAAGGAGAAAATCCGGCTAAGTCAATGTGCTGGCGGTCAGACCGGCCATGGGTTGCACTGGAGGTCTACAATGGTCAATGGCGAGGATGATCGGGACTAGGCTTGGAGAGCTGAGGTCTAGAATGATCGAGGATGCTGGGTAAAGTCATTGGATTCAAGCATGGCGCAAAACAGACAAGAATGACCGAGCGAGAAGTTCGGTGCGACGGGTTGCATCAAGCGGTGCGGGGGTCGATGCAAGTGCTATGGTGGTTTTGGTGGGAGCTGGATGGGAGAGACTTGCCGATATGAAGAGAGTCGTTGATCAACCTACACATGGTGAAGCATGAGATTGCTTCATGAAGATTGGACTCGGTCTTTGGAGAATGATCGAGAAGCGGTATTTTGGTAACTTCATCAAAATATCACCTTGGTGACCTTTGGCTAAACCGTGGCGCAAGACAGCACACAGAGAGATGGTTTAGGTCAAGTGAAGATAAGGATCACAAAGAAACAGATTCGGGAAGCTCAGTTCGTCATCCGCTTGAGAAGCGTACGTGAGTGTAGACCCATTTGTGTGTGGGTTTAACGGGTGTCCGTTAGGGTCTTCTCTCTAAACCTAACCTCCACTATAAAAGAAAATGTCCAGATGTTGAGTTCCCTAGTCCTTCCAAGGGAAAAACCCTTAATTTGTGATTTGGATATTTTAGAGTAGTTGAGGCTAGGGTTTGTAAGAGATGGATTGATTATGTGCTCAAGTGTTGATTTTTTGTCCTCTATAGTGGAGTGACTGTAAACCAACATATATCTCAAATCAATTTAAGGAAGATTTCTTCAAGATGAGTTTCTTCTTGTTCTTGCTCTCTATTTAGTGACTTTTGGAATTTTGGTGATCCTTTGGTTTCTTTCTGCGATCTTGATTGCTGTGACATGTAGAAATACATCTAGGATCATCTTGATCATCATCTACCCACGAGCAAGTCTTGGGATCAAAATTTGAATCTCCTTTGTTCTTGAGCCCTTTTGCCCTCATCTAAGAAATTATTGGAATTTTGGTCTCGATCTTTCCGATCCTCGATTGGAATAGATTTCTGACCTTCTTGATGAGCTATGGTTGAAATTTGAGGGGATTTGGATCACCAGATCAAAAGTTAATTCAATTTGTGATTTTGAGCATGTGCTGATTTCACTGTTCATCGTGCTGGAGGTTAGACCGCCAGGCCAGTGGCGGAGCCACACTAGAGCATGGGGGTGCAGTTACACCCCCAAATTTTTTGCATGCAAACTCTTTATACAGTATATATATCTAGTATAATACAGAGACGATATAATGAATTACATTGTGTCATTCTCAGCAATCAATAGTCAGCAGCCCACCAACACAAGCAATATTTTGTGATGTCGGTTGTACTAAAAACATGTAATTTAGTCCACTTCAACTTTTACTATGTCATTTAAACTTTTATGTTGAAATATGTCATTTAAGTTCGCACCTTTATGCACACGTGAGTGCGCTTTCAGTAGATATTTTGTAAGGTCGCGGATTTATTCCCGGCCTCCGTCTTTCTAGACATGTGATATGAGGCGCACTCACGCGTGTGTGTGGTGGGATGTGTGTATATTTGTCTTCCTTGTAATCACAAAAAATGTTTGCATCCCCATCGGCAAAATTCTGGCTCCGCCACTGCGCCAGGCCATTGGTGAGATCGCCCATCCTCAGAGGTCTGATTGTCTAACTCTTTTCGTTTTGGGTTTTTGGTGTTTTAGTCTCGAGGTTTTGATTGGATTCAATACAAGACTTCTGATGTGCTTGCATATTCAATTTTCATAGCTTTTATGGCTATTGGAGCAAGAATGATGTTGAATCCGATCTAGGTGAAAAAGAAGTAGTGCTTCTATTCACCCTCTCTAGTCGCCGTTTCGGTCCAAGAATTTGTCCTTATTAGCAGTGATATTTAGAGACTAGAGGAGGGCATAAGGTTTTGTTATGTATGAATATTAGCTTTGCAATTGGAATAAAAGATATTGCTACTTTCTTCTGTTTGGGACTTTGAGTACAAGGGCCTTCTTTTTTTTTTGACTCGCCCTGGCCCCAGAATGTCAGTACCGGCCCTGTTGGTGACATATACAAGAAGCATCCCTAACAGTTGCATTGTTGGATGCATGCGCTGGCTAGAGTTATAATACCGGAATGATCACCTCTCCCGATGGCGACCCTAGCACCCGGCTCGCCGAACTCGTCGTCCACAGGTTCGCAGCCGCCGGAGAAGCCATGAGATGCTGGAAGGGGTTAGCCGGAGCAGGAATGTCCATCTCCCCTTCCAGCATCTTCACCACCGTGCCCATCGGCGGTCTCGCATTCGGCTGCTGTTGCACGCACCAGAACGCCACCTTGCACATCCTCTCCGCCGTCTCCTTACCCTGCTCGTCCATACTGTCGCAACTCTCAATGACCTCCATAAGGTGGCCGCTCTCGTACTTGGTCCATGCCAGATTGGGGAACCACTGCTGGCTCTCCTGTGCGCCGTCGTCGAGGTTCCTCTTCCGGTGAACGATCTCGAACAGGAGCATGCCGAAGCTGTACACGTCGCACTTCTCGGTGACGCTTGCTTGCATCCACATCTCCGGCGCGGCGTACCCGGGGGTGCCACGCATCCCCGAAACACTGGCATGCGTTTTCTCCCGGCTCAGCAGCTGGGCAAGCCCAAAGTCGGCCACTTTCGGGGTGAGGCTGCCGTCGAGGAGGACGTTGCCGGCCTTGATGTCGTAGTGGATGATCTTCTGCTGGCACTCCTCGTGGAGGTATCGTAATCCCCTCGCGACGCCGACGGCGATGGCGCGCAGCGTCGGAAGGCCGACGGCGTGGCTCCGGTTGAAAAGGTAGGTGTCGAGCGCGCCGTTGTCCATGTACTCGTACACCAACGCGCGCACGGACGCGTCAAAGCAGAAACCGAAAAGCCTGACGAGGTTGATGTGGTGGGTTCTTCCGATGGTGCCCACCTCCGCCATGAACTGATCCTCCGACCTCTTGTCGTCCAAGCTCCCGCGGAGAACCTTCACGGCGACCATGAGGCCGTTGGGGAGCATGCCCTTGTAGACGTCGCCGAACCCCCCGGAGCCGAGCTGGGCCGAGTAGTTGTTGGTGAAGCCGGACAGCTGCTGCGGCGTAAACCGGATGGGCTTCTCGCCGGCGATCTCCTTGAGGAACCCCTCGACGGTGGCGTCCCGTATTTGAGAGTCCGGCACCACCTTGTACAGAGTCGTCTCCGCCGCGGAAGGTGCAACGCTCGTGTTGGTGTTTATGTTGATGGAGGGGAGGCCGTGCTTCTTGACGTATCTGTACACGAGGTAGGCTATGGCAAGCGATCCTCCGATACTCAATACCGAAACAACTGCATCAGTGATCAAGACATCGTATGAGTAACTAAAAAAGATGCAAGTAAACATGCTACCAATATAAATAATCTTGATAAGAGAAAATCGCTATAAATTGTAGCTTTGCGCACCGACAACAATGGTTAAGAAGGAACCGAAGGTTTTGGAGGCTTGTTTGGTGAAATCGTCATCGCTGGGAAAAGTAGACATGTCGATCAAGCTCTCTGTTTTTTTTTTTTTTTTTTTTTGTGAATGGATAGATTGAGGAACAGCAGACAGCTGACTGATCGAAGTCTGAAGCTGATCGAGCGATGTTATGTGGGATGCAATATGCAGTTTATGTGTGCACTGCTCTAAAGTTTCATGGGAACTGAATTTATAGCAGTTGCTTTGTTAGAATCAGATGAGAGCTCAAGTAGTCATTGAGGGGGTTTCTGGGCGACGCGTTTGCCAAACAAAGTTTCTCTTGGCAACGCGTACGCGCGTATGCGCGTTGGCCAAATAAAGATCCAAATAAGTCAATTTGCCCTATTTTTCTCGGTAATTTATCTTGAATTTCTCATGAAATCGTGCCACATCCGTGGCCAGGAACAACCCACCGACTCCGTCGGTGGAAGTGGCGAGCTGGGTCACCGTCGGTGGTAGTGGCGTGCTGGCGACTTCCTAGTGGATCTCACGTGTCATGTGATTTAAATATGATTGTGTGGCCACTCATGTGTCACAATTTGATGAAGAAATTGCAATGAATTGGCGATAAAAATGAGGAAATTGGACTTATAGGGGATATCTAGATCAGAATTATTGATGATTTATCACTATAAATAGGTGTATTTGAGAATTTACTCTTCGATATTTCACTGATATGTGGATCCTAAGGCTACATGTCAGCGAGATATCGATGAGTAAATTCTCAAATATATCTATCTTATAATAGTAAATTTATCTAGATGATAAAATGACTTGTCGGAGTGTAAAGAACCAAAATTACTTGGTTACATGCATTTAGGGGGTGGGGGTGTTAGACTTATCCCTTGTTACCATCGATGAATTAATATTGGGTTTTCCCTTTCCCTTTCTGTTCTCAACATAGAGACTCTGCTTTCCTTTTTGAAGTTTCAAGACGAGGAGGCCGTTTTTTTAGCCAGCAAGGATACATGTCTTCTAAGAGCATCTTTAGTGTATTGAACCGACGTCGATTCAAAATCATGTCACGTAAGTATTCTAGGAACTGATCTTGTTTTTCTCCAATGTATTGAACCGATTCCTACTAATAACTGCGACCCACGTTACATTAAAAAAACCACAAAATAATAATATCATCTCTCAAACGCACTCTCTTCTATGTGTTGTTTAATGCTCATATGAGTTGTTTAATGCTTTAAATCGATTCTTAAGTAGAGTTCGGTTCCATGCATTTTTTTTGTTAGAATCAACCCCTCCAATGTATTGAATCGATTCAATGCCTTCTCTCTCCTCATTTGAACCGGCTAAAACACAACATTAGAGCATCTTTAGTGTATTGAATCGACGTCGATTGAAAGTCATGCCACATAAGTATTCTAGGAACCAAGCTTGTTTTTCTCCAATGTATTGAACCGATTCCTACTAATAACCGGGACCCATGTTTCATTAAAAAACCACAAAATAATAATATCCTCTCTCAACCGCACTCTCTCCTATGTAGTTGTTTAATGCTTATATGAGTTGTTTAATACTTTGAATCGATTCCTAAGTAGGGTTCGGTTCCATACATTTTTTTTGTTGGAATCGACTCCTCCAATGTATTGAATCGATTCAATGTTTTCTCTCTCCTCATTTGAACCGGCTAAAACACAACATTGGAGATGGTCTTAGAGATGGTTTAAGGGCATCTCTAATAGTGTATTTATTATCGTCTCTTAACTATGCCACATCAATAAAATCCTACGTGGAAGAGAGAGGGAGAGAGAAGAGAGAGCATATATCGTCCCTTCCTAAAGAGACTATCATGTACGCGAAACAAGACATGATACATTAATCTACTCTAGTTGACATGTAGACCTGTTTCAAAGAAAAATTATAAAATATAAATGTTGGAGAGTGTGCTAAGGACTATCTATTGGAGATATTGTCTCTAAAGATGATGTAGCATATGTTAGAGACAAGATTATCTCTAACTATTGAAAATGCCCTTAAGTGACGTAAAAGAGTCGACATGACCTATTGTTTTAAGTCGGTTTTGCTATACGCATTACTTAACATTTTTGTTAGCAATTAGCTGATGTTCTCAGCAATGGATCTGCTAAGGATCCATTTGGTTCTCTAAATTGAATTAGGACAACGGAATTGAAGCTCCAGTTCAATTTTAAGTTGAAATGGAAGGTTTGTGATTCCATTTCTATTGTTTGGATCAGGGAAACAAATTTCGTTGAAATTTCACCGAAATTTCGGAAATTTCGATGATTTCGCCCCCTCCAAATTTTTTTAATTCGTTCAAAAAAAAATTCGGAAATATTTGAATTTGGATAAATTACATTCTAAATTTTGTTTTGGACAAAAATTGGTCAATTTTTTTCCAAATTTCGGTCAAATTTCGTCCGGTTTGAAAACCCACCGAAAATTTGAACCGAAATTCTGATATTTCGATAATTTCGTTCGTTTCATTGCCCCCCGAATTTTTTTTCGCTGGTTTGGATGACATGTGAATTTGTAGACTGGAATTGAAGCAAATTCAAATCCAAATGTTGTTTGTCTACCACTCTCGGGAATTGCCCAACAAACAAGATGGTGCTGGTGGCAACAGACTGAGCGTGGTCAGATCCGGTAGACCACTATGCAATGATGCCGGTTACCGGAGTTGAGACAGACGGTGGGAGTTGAGGTGGCGGCGGTGGTGAGAGTTGAGGATCTATGGCGGCGGCTAGAGTTAAGTCCGAATAAGCTCGATGGGGGTGTCGTGGAGGTGAATTTGTAGCAAAAGCAGGTGGAGGAGGAGAAGGGACGCCGATGATGGGGGGTCCGGAGCACGAGAAGAAGGCCGTTGGAGCACAAGAAGAAAAGCCGCGGGAGCTCACCGGAGCATGAGAAGAAGGCCACGATTGTTGGAGATAATTCTGCCAACTTGATGTATCAGAGTTCATAATGAGTTGTGAAGTCTAGATTGAGTCGGATTCAGTTAGAGAGCAGTATGTTATTTGTATTCAAGTAGTTTTGTTTGTATCTGAGTCGGTGTATGCATCGGTTTTAACAAGCCTTTATAAGGACTTGTTGGGTCTTGTAACTTGAATGAAGAGAGTGATAAGTAATAGAAAAATACAAAAAGACTGCAGTTGCAACACCACAAAAGAGCCTTGTTTTCGTTCGTTGTTTTTCGTCTTGAGTACTATTCATTACGAGTATTGTTCATAGTTTCGACTATCTGGTCGAAGAAGGTTTTGACTACATGACTGGTCAAAAGGTTTTGACTACCTAGTCGAAGGAGGTTCAACTACACGTGGTATTAGAGCGGGTGTTTGAAAATCAAGTCTTCGACTCCAGAGAAGGAAGGAGAAAGTGGCTCCCAATGGATCTTCATCGACAACAAAAGATGGTCAGAATTCGCTCCCGTACCCGATTCTCAATTCAGAGAATTACCCGGCTTGGGCTATGAAGATGCGGGTGAATATGCGTGCCCAGAGGGTCTGGGACGCAGTGGCTGATCCGGTCGATCTAAAGGGAAAGATCGATCCTAAAGGAAAGGTTGTGGATGTCGACGTGAAGGTTGATCAAACATCGTTGGCACTAATCTACGCAGCTATACCCGATTCGATGTTGAATCAACTTGTCGGGAAAGATACTACTCAGGAGGCCTGGATTGCTCTTCCTACTATGCACGAGAGGGTGGATCGAGTAAAGAAAGTTTGTCTCCAAACTCTCCGAGGGGAGTATGAGGCATTGTATATTGGCGAAACTCAATCAGTAGATGAGTTCGTAGGAAAATTGACAGCGGTGGTCAACGAGCTTCGATCCCTTGGTGATAAATTAGAGGAAATTAAGGTGGTCAAGAAATACTTACAAGTATTACCCGAGAGGTACGTGCATGTGGTCACAACTCTATTGTATTCTAGTAATCTTGAGAAAATGAAGCTAGAAGAGGTAACTGGGTCTCTTAAAACACATGATGGGCTACTGAAAGGCTACAAGGGTCGCAACGATCAAGCGTTATTTGTGAAAGCTAAGCTGAAGGGAGAGAACAAGCAAATTCAGCGAGATTATTCATCAATGTCAGACCCCAAATTTGGAACTTAGGATCTACTATGTATATTTCTGCCATTCCCTGGATTAGTAGCTGGCACACGCAGTTACATTGATGGTTCAAACATATATCACGAAAATGTAAAGTTATTGCATAATATTAAACAAAACGTAAATATACCTTGCGGCTTTTGACTTGCAGAATGGCCGAACTAGCCAAATACTTTCAAAAAATCAACAGTGGGAGTAGAATCAAAGTATAACGCGTGGAACCCTCACGATATGCCCACCGGCAATCGACTGTGGGCTCGCGATCTAGTTCTTGGCCTTCTTGATCTTTAGTCTTGTCCAATGCTCATAATTGTCTCTGAAGCCTTCTTTTATACTTACTGACTAAAAGAATATAAATAGCGAGCATGAGTACACAACCGTACTCGCAAGCCAATACACAATGCAATTATTATAGATGCAAGGCTAATCAAAGGAAAGGCTCATGGTTCTTTCATTTTGTACAAAGCCATTTATTGAAATAGATTAAGTAATAGCAAATCCTGAGACTTAACATTTTTTACCAATACAAGTTTTATAAACTGAGTTTTTGTTTGTAAAGTACTAGTGGAGATTCCATCTCCTATATCACTAAGTGAGTACGTCCACTCAATGCTTAGGCTATCCTGTATTTACCACTGGTCCCCGACCAGGATTTCTCAACTCTCTGGATTTCAACTCAATATTTCCAACTGTTGGGCTCAAACCCACCCTTTTCATTCCACACACACACCAATGGTTTTATAAAAAGGAAAACTATAAGCAAGTTCTCAGTACCGCTCTTGACTGTGAGCACGGCTATCTAGATAGTTTTCTTACTCTGCAGAGTTTGTACACTTTACCCACAAGAGATAAATTAACTTATACTGCCCTGTCACACTTCCGTAGGTATGTGGCTAATGTTGATTATCACAAGGCCTTTACAATATCCCACCTCTTTGCAGCTTCGCACCACTAGGTATCACCTCCTTAGGTCCTCCGCTCGCCCACCGAAGATCTCTCTATAGCGCCGTGCAGTTCTCGTGGCTTCGTTCTCCCCCGACTACCCACCCGCATCCACCAATGGCGAAGCCATGCTGAGGTGAACAAATTAGTCAGCCAGATCCTAAGTGTTACAGACTTGTGGTTGCATTGTTTTACATGAGAGGTCATTACCAGATTCGGTCTTTAATTGACTTGGGCGGTATATCCACATACCACTTTCTCTCGTGCACCCGGCACCAGCCACTTTTTCCAGCCGCCCAAGTCAAAATCTGTTTTTCAGGTTTTCTTTTGTTTTCAAAATAACCTTTAGTCTAACATACCAGGCAGGCTCCCAGCCTCGACTGCCCAATATCATTTTCAAAAGATTAAGTAATGTTGGGCAATTTTATTGCCCGAATGACAATGTATCTAAGAAAGGCTAAGCATGACACTTAGATACAGACTTATAACTAGTATGTAAACCATTAAGTCTAGGGTGAATGTCCAAATTCAAGGATTTGAGAGTTTATACACAATTATTGTTAAGGCATTAACTATGAGCTAGACCAATATATTTGTATAAAACATAGCAATGCAATTTCATAATTTAAAACAATATAATTGCAAAATTTAGGTGCAATATGATCAAAGTATTGACTCGCCTTGCTCAATATTCTGATAACCTCAGTCAGGCTCTTGCGCAATGTTTTGATAATCATCCCGCTCAATATACTGATAATTGTCCAGATTAATGTCTTGATAATCTTGATCTTGATCTGGTCCTTGTTGGGGTTGTCGATCCATTATATCTTCAGATTCTAACTACGCAGAATACGAATAAATCCAAGAGCGACTGAAAACGACCAAATGAAATCCAATAAGTCCAAATACATACAAACAAAAAAAAAATACTTCGAATGAAAGTAAACGCATCTAACGGTACCTTGAAAGACAGATTACTTCAGATGAGACCAAATCATACTCATCTGGAGTTGATGGAGGAAATACTTCAGATGGAGTATAACCAAGGAGTTGATGAAGGAAATACTACAGACAAAAGTAGATAAATCTAACAGGGAGAGAGAATGTTCGTGGGAACATTCCTCAATGGTTAAATAGATGGGGGAGATTACTTGGTAAGGTAATACTCACAGTTCTGCTTTCGGATCATAAAGGGTTCTGCTACTGAGAACGGATAATGATGGACGATACCTATAGCCTAGGTGATGTTGTTTTCCTTAATAGGCTACCTAGTACTCACAAGTACTCTCTTCAGGTATTCTTTGTATACATCCACGATGATCATACAGTCAAAATCAGTCCTCTTATATGCTCTCACGATTATTTTAATTATTACTTCCTATTTACCGAGGAAATCCCATGGTGGTCAGATGGGACTTATGCATAAGTGCAGGATTTGCTATGGGTAGACTTAAGTTTCATCGACACATGGGACCTAGTTCATTTAATGGTTTCTTTTATGACTTTATATTTATCAAGGAAATTCTACGAGCCTTAGCTGGAATTTCCAAGCATGGGCTAGATATTAGCCTAACATTTTGACAAGGGGTGTATACGGATTTAAGTTCATCTTTGAGGTGATCTTTGGTTAGCTTTATTACTTGTGTGGCTCGGTATACTCTAAAGTAACTTTTGATCCTGGATTGATTTTTAACTACTAGGTGTCTCACTGTTGTTTTATCTACGCGAACTCACAAATGATTTCATGTTAAGTCCTGTTCCCTAGTTACTATTACTATGGTTGCAATTTTCTAGTGACACATTTATTCACTTGAGGTTAACTAACTATTTAACCTATTAATACTATGTACGCACATACGAGTTCATACGCTTTACTACACGATTATTATAGGCTAAGGTTAACCCTGAACATGATGTTATTAGGGTATAGCATACAATCTAATGTTCATTTGGGTACTCCTAGACATGACTTATAGGTTAATGATACTTGAATATTATCCATTTACTTAACTGTCGTGATTAATTATTTGACTAAATGATTATCTTTATTATTACCATAATGGTCTAGGGTTTACTAGTGTTAGATCATGTATGTGTGCATATCTAAACATAACTATATCGAGAATTACGTTACACAAAGCTTACTGTTATTCTTACATTTTATATTACAAGCTAAGGTACTAACTGTTGATTAAGACGTAACTTAGTGGATCGTGCTACGTGGTATCACTTATCTTGTCTATAGTTGACACAACACTAATTGGCATAAGCCCTTATTTAGATAAAGGCTCCCTTAACCATTTTTAGTTAAGGATGCAACCTACTGTTGTCCCAATTGCTATTTACTAATTGCCTTACCGGTTTTCATCAACTGTTTACTTAACTTATCAATGGCTGACATTTTCAATCTCACCGATGTTCATAATTCCAACTGGAAAAAGGATCATCTAATCACTTGACTCATTCCTTAACTAACACCATATGTCTATACCATTTACTAACTAAACACTCATTAGCAAGTAGTCTATTATCATAATCTAATTGGCATAGATTGAGGATGTATCTTACTAACTAATTAACCTACTAATATCCTTAGGCTGATTACTCAAATCAATCACTAATTTGATGGGCTCTCAGCCAGTTACTCCTTACAGGTGGGATTTTACTAGTTATCTAGATTATATGTGTATGCACACACTTAGACATGACTGTACCTTTTTACTAACCGTTTATTGACTTAATAGAATTCTAGTCAAACTTAAATATAACGTTACTAAGACCTGGCATGCAGCCATATAGAAATGTAATGGCTCAGTACCAATAGTCATAGAGACAATTCTATTTCTAGTATAATTCCTAATGAAATTTGTCTTTACATTATATGTGGTAACAGCTTACCAACATTTTCTAATCAACCTCCAGTTTACTAAACTAAGCTTCTGAATTTAACCTATAACGGTTTAACTACCTGTAATTTGCTACTAACATAGACTAGTGGGCCCTACTGTCATATAAATAGAGAGGGAGACAGACACAGAGTTGCTGAGCAGAGGAAAAGGCAGAGCAGGGGAGAGGCAGCTCGGGCGCCACTCAACGCCGCCCCGCGGGGGGGGGGGTGGGGCGGGCGCACCGGAGGCGGCTGCGCGTGGGTAAATTGGAACCGGAGCGAGGAGGCGGTTCCAGGAGTGGTGGAGGCGTGGCCAACGGTGGATGGGAGCGGCCAGACGGTGGCGCGCGGTGGCCGGACCTAGAGGAGAAACGGGGCGGTGGCGCACCGGTGAGGGAGGAGGAGATTTTGTGCGAGCATGAGCATGAGGGGAGTGGTAGGAGCTCACCTGGGTGGTTGGTGGAGGTTGAGGAGGGCCGGAGCGGGCTGGCGCCATGAATCGGCGGCGGCGCAATGGGTTCACCGTGGGGGCGCCACTCAGGAGATGGAGAGACAAGTTGGAGGACTGGGCGAGGAAGAGGAAGGGGTGAGGGTGCTCCGGCTCTAAGGAATTGTTCCAAAGCTTGCCGAGGCGGCCATGGTGACAGCGGCGGTCGACTTCGGCCGAAAGCGGAAAAGAGGCCGGCGCACGGGATTCCTGCAGATGCAAGCCGAAAACAGCATAGGGAAAAACATGAGAGTGCTTGGGGACGCATTTTGACGCTATTGGATTGGGGAGAAGTGATTCGGGTCGGCCGGAACGACGGGCGCGACTTGGCGGCCGGTGTGGCGGAGCCTGGAGCTCTTGCTTGCTTGCTTGCGGTTCCTTGTGGTGAGAAAGGAAGGGGAGAGGAGGAGAGTGGCAGCAGGAGGGCGATGAACGGGCTTGGAGCGGCCATTTGTAGACTGGATGGCGGAGGGGCCGATGGAGCGATGCTCTCGGGCGCTGGCGGAATGGGTAGGCCCGGGATGGTGATGGGGCAGGCGCGGGAAGATGCAGCCGCGTGGGCGAAGGCGTGGATGAGCGAGCGGCGCCGGAGTTTGCATGGCCGCGACGTGGCAGGCGCAGGGAGAGCGTGTCGAGCGGGAGCGAGACGAGCGGCATGGGCGCTGGCTGATGCGCGCCCGGGAGGAGAGTAGGATGGGCGAGGGAAAGAGAAGGGAGGACCAGGCGGCTCGGTCGGGCTGGACCATGGGAGGTGGTTGATTGAACCAGAATGGTTGAGCCCGAGAAATAGTAAAAATAAGGGCAAGTTTAGAGAAAGCCTGTAGATTGTGGTGTTTTTGGCTTTTGCATACTATCTCTATTCTAGGGTGCATAGTTCATGCAATTTTTCAAAGAGGCAACACCTTAGGTTTATTTTGCTTTTACGAATTATGTTTCTAGGTTTTTGTTTTGCACTACTCGTGCCGGCAAGAGAAAACGCAGACCAATCCAATAACTCCCAAAAAGGATGCAATTAAAGCAATAACGAGCAACCTACAAAAAGTTTTTAAAATCTTATATTTTCGTATTTAGGTATTTTTGGGATGTTACAATCAAATCAAGGTGATCAGGATTCTGTTTGGCGCGGCCAAGGAGGTCGTGGTCCTATTGCTGGCCATGAACAAGGTGAGTTCAATAGCAATCGAGACAAGTCAAAAATCAAGTGCTTTGCCTGCAATAGATTCGGCCATTATGCCGTAGAATGTCGGAGTCACATCAAGTGCTTTGAGTGTAAAAAATATGGGCACTATGTTGCTGATTGTCGGAATAAGAAGAAGGAGGATGAGGTAAACTTGAGAAATTTTTTTTAAAATAATCTGTTTTTTATTCGAAATATCAAAAATATTCCGGCGAATTTATTTTTTACAAAAATATCGTCTGTCGCCCAATGGTTGGGCGATTGAATATCGCCTAACGGTTGGGCGATCAGAAGATCGCCGCCCAACCGTTAAACTTTTAAACTATCTGAGAGGCGGTTGGCGAAATTATTACAGTCGCCGCACGGTTGGGCGATAGGTTCCATCGCCAACCAACAGACAATGATCGGTCGTTTCCAATGCCGCCTAACGGCAAGGGCGATCGGTTTGCCTATATAGGCACCGACGAGGTCCCATGGGCGACTAAGTTTTTATGATAAGCAATCAATGCAGACGGGAAGAAAGAAAGAGAGGAGAGGAGAGGAAAAAGAGGAGGAGAGGAGGGAAAAGGGGAGGAAAATAGAGAAGGGAGGATTGGGAGAAGAGAAGAGAAATTTGGATTATGAGAAGGTAAGTTTGATTTATTTTGTACTGTATTTTTTTAAGTAGGTATTTAGTTAGTTAAAATAGTAGGTATAAGTAGCGCTTGTAGGAAACTGTAGTTAGAAAAAAAAAGTAGAAAATCGAAATGTTGTTGATTTATACGTAAGTGCAGTGTCGTGTAATGTAGTTGATTTGTCGTAAGAAAATTTATTTTGTAGTATAATTTTTTTGGGTACGTAAATAGTTTATTTAGTTAAATGAGTAGTATAATAGCACCCGTAGGAAATTGTAGTTAGAGAAAAAAAATAGAAAATCGAAATGTTGTTGATTTGTACGTAAGTAGTAGCGATAAAAACTTTAGTTAGAGAAAAAATTGTTTGTCTCTGAGGGAGTATTATTAGTGCTGTTTGTGAGATGTATTGTAGTAGTGTTTGTGTGTGCGTGCTGATTATTCTTGGGTGAATAATGCGTGACCGAAAGCATAAGGAGGATGAATTATTTGTATAAACTAATTAGTAGAAGTAAATTAGTATGAACTAACTGACTTAGGTAATTGGTAGAAGACCGGAATGCCACTTGTAGCATTTCGGGTTGCAAGTTAGCGTCCGAATCGGATAATGCCTGCTATGGAATAGCTCGGTTTTAGGTTGAATCAATATCGCATGCGACGCTCATTGCGGCCTCTGCCTTAGGGAATGAATGATGTCTTGATCATGCCGTCGTGTAGTTGTTTATTTATAGGCGAAAGGGCCTTACAAATGTAAATTACAATGTAGCAAGATTTGCATGTCGTATGCTATTGAGCTAACTAATTGCAATGTTGGAAATATTTGCGACCATACAATAAGTCATGCATGTACCCACTACATTGAAAGTGCATTACGGTCTTGGCACCGCTCGTGAAGGTCCGTCGCGGTGTTGACTTGAGCGGTTTTGGAAAGCCACTCTGGTACACCCGCACGGCGAGAATGCACGAATCGAAGATGTGAAGCATCGGTGACCAGCAGCTTCTCTTTGGACCCCGAGGTGTCTGTGTCGACATACAAGGGCTTTGGAGCCGGTCTTCCACGAACATCACCGGGAGTTGAGAAGACCGATGCGCACGCAATGTGGAAGGGCTTTATAGAAGGATGTCGGCCGTGGATATGAGTGTGTGATACTTGTGCAACCATGCCCAAAAGAAGTCAGGCAGGGCCCCACGGATATCATCCGGGTGTTATGAAAATGGGTGCCCAAAGATGTTGGTGTAGAAGAGGACCCGGATGGTCAGGTATTCTGAAGAGTTCGTGAGAATGTTGCTTGTGATGAGCCCGACGCGGTACATACAGAGAGGAAGATCGGCACCGCATGGTGAGCCTACTGAGACGCCGATGAAGGAGAGCATAGGGATTACATATTGCATCAAATGGAAAGCGATGACCGGATGGCCTTGGTCAAGAGGAAGCTTTACAAGAAGACGACGAGGGCGCTCCGATGAGGATTTTGAGCTCCCATCCCCGGAATGGAACAGATTTGACGCCGAGGGTCTATGTACGCACGACGACGAGCACGAATCGCCGTGGGAGTACCATGCCACGGAGGTTCGGTTGCACTCAATGTTTGTCGATAAGACATCCTTGCAGATGCCATTAAGCCGGGGGCTATGTCTATGCAATGGACGCTTTGGTCATCAAATCTAGCTAAGAGCAAGACACCGTCAAATGCGAGCGAGCCGGTTGTCCTTGGCGAGTGCACACGATAGACCAAGCACGAGACTCACCGGATTGTCTCGAAGGTGGAGCCGCACTCGTGCATGCCGAAAGGTGTTTTGTGCGAACATCGTAACATAACGCCGACATTCATAGCTAATTTGATGTATGGAGAGATAGTGGAGAAGAAGGATATGGAGGCCAAGCACATTATGGTGGCTATTGAGAAGAATTCAAGTACAAGATCGCCTATGGGAAGGCGTGGCGTCGGGCGAAGGCTATGGAAAGACGGTTTGGATCTTTTGAGGCGGCGTACGACAACCTTCCTCGTATGCTTGAGGTGCTGCAGGAGAGAAACCCGGGCACGTACATTGCTGTGAAGGACATGCCATCTAAAAATCCGCGAGGTTTTTTAGTAATGCATAGGGCCTTTGTAGCCTTCGGCCCCTGCATCGAGGCTTTTAGGCATATGTCTTTTGTGATCTCGATTGACGGACCTTTTGACCGGAAATACAAGGGCAGATCTCATCGCCATAGGCATTGACGGAACAATCAAATTCTGCCATTGGCCATCGCATTTGTCGAAGGTGAGAATTTCCACAGCTGGTTGTGGTTCCTTCGACATCTAAGGGTGGGAGTTGTTCGAGCTCGTCCTGGTGTGTGTGTGATCCATGATCGCCACGCCGGGATGATGAAGGCCATAAAAAAACTTCAGGAAGACTCGGAGGAGCCGTTCCCTTGGCCGGATATGACGAGTAGATGGTGTATTCGCCATTTGGGGGCCAACTTCTTCAAGAAGTTCCCGAAGCAACCCTTGGTGAAGCTATTCAAGAGGCTGGCTATGCAGAACCAGCAGCGCAAATTTGACGCCTTATGGGCGCCGCCGACTAACACAAAGAAGAAACACGTGGACACGAGGAACCAAGGAGCGAGTTCGAACTCGCTGGTCCGAGGCGAGGACCTCGAGGAACATCGAGTGCTTCTCCCACTGGATCGAGGCCCAGCCATTGGACAAGTGGTCTCTGCTGCATGACACGGACGGGGCAAGGTACGGCATAATGACCACTAACCTTGCGGAGGTGTACAACTGGGTTCTTAGGGGCCTTTCGTTTAGCCCTCGCCGCCATCGTGGAAGGTGTTCTCGCACAAAGACAATCGGGTATTTCAGGGAGAGGCATGCAAATGCCGCACTTCATGCCACGAACCCTCAAACACCGTACTGCTCAAAGATTACGGCATACATGGAGGCGAAGACACAGAAGGGCCAGTCGCACACGGTGTACGTGATGGGCAATATGGAGCATCGTTTCGACGTGCTCTTGCGGGATAGAGCCGGATTTGGGACGGCTCGTTCTCTTGTCACCCACGAGGTATGCCTTGGAGATCATGTCAACGAGCCTAGTTGTACGTGCAACAAACTAAAGCTCTTACACAAGCCATGCTCTCATGTGCTCGCCGCATGCGGGACTGTGCGTATGGACCCTTTGAACTTTGTGTCCGAGTATTTCTTGAAGGAGAGGGTGGTGCGTGGATCGGCGAGCTTAGGGGCTTGTGGTTGTGGGTAACTTCGCCACCTTGGATATTGCAAATAGGATCCGGATTCCGGATCTTGACATGTCAAGGGTAGCAAGGGTCGCCGTCGAGTCGTCAGATACCAATGATATGGACGGCACAAGCCGGGCGTTGGGTAGACGCCGCGCAACGCGCCAGAGGGGGCACACTGACCCATTTACGATGCAAGGCAAAGTGAGGAGTAGGCACGGCTATGGTTTGCGTTAGCACTTCTTCGGTGTGCAAAGTGGGACCAAATTGCAAATCAGTGTACATTGTCATTTGTACTTTGTATTGTTTATGTAACTGTTTTGCTACTACCCAATTTTCATTTCATGTACGTAATGCCGTAAGACATGTATCGTATGTTGCACGTAATGTTTATTGAAGTGTTGTAGTACTATAACTTTTTTTCGTAAGTTTTTCAAAGACTGTCCTGGTAGCCTAGTACTCTTTTGATTTGTTTGTTTGCAAGTTAAATTTACTCATTCGTTACACTCGATGTTTCATTTCCGCGTTTTTGCTAACTTAAAGTTGTTTTGCAGGTATGGCTCATGGATCGGACTGGAGTTTCGGCCTCCTGGAGGAGCGCATTGACCGAGTACATCGCGCGTCGCGTCGTGTCCCTCATCCTACGGGCCGCCGCCGATCGTGTGGGGTGATTCGCGACGCGACACCTCGGGTGGCTCGGAGGTTAGACCCACGCCGACAGCGGAGTTAGTATACGCCCACACTATCTTCTCGCGAACTGCACTTTTCAGATCGACCTTTTGTTCCTTCGCAGTTGAGCGCCTTTGGTCTACTACCTATCGCCTTGATGGTGCAGCCACGGACGAGGACGAGCCGCAGAAGACTACGGTCGACGACGACGGAGACGCCCATGCGGCCGTAGATCCACGACGCTTCCGCTCGACCGCTCCCGATGATGGCTCTTGTGGACCGGTGGCGACAGAGACTCACACTTTCCATCTCCCATTCGGGAGATGGCCCCTACCCCGCAGACGCCTCGCTTGGCCTCCCTATCGCGGGAGGTGCCGCCTCCCGCAGAGCCTCCGGACAACCGGGCGCGAGGACCTTCGCGTGTTCAGGAGTCCTCCCACTGTGTTGGCGGCCGGGTACTACGCTCTTTCCGGAGGCACGAGGCACGCCCGCCCTGCGGTGGTTGTCGCAGCTCGCACGTGTTACACACCGCGCTCGCTAGTAGTGTCGCGTTGTCCTTTCCGTCTGGGTCTTACTATATTTTTCGCAGCATGTGTCGAGCGGATGGACCTCACGCGACGCACCAGCAGTGTCACGCCACCGGATGCGCACTTTGTTGTGGCTGTTTGGTTGGTCTTTGTTCACCGCCAGCCACGGCGACACCGCCGACGCGAGGCTTATCACAGACGCCAGTAACCATCGCCGACGGGAGGCCCCAGATCACCGGGTTCGCCGCATTTGCCGCCACCTATCGCGGCTTGTGCGATGCGTGCCTCAGGTCGAGACCGAACTCCATCCTCACGGGGTGTCCTCTCCTACTGCAGTTGTGGTCGTTTGAGCGCTTTAGCCTCGGACGGCCCCTGTTGGACGATAGCGCACCGTACGGGCTGGAGATGTACAACGCAGACGAGGTGGACCGGCCGACGATGGGCTCTCTCTGGTGCCGGCGACGGGTACGTACTCTTTCCCGTGATTAATTTCTTCATATTACCGATCGTCCTGCCTAATATCTTGTGTTCGCGGTGCGTACGGCCACAAGACGCAGTGACACGGGGCGCGACGAGCCGCTTCGTGGAGTAGCTTCGATCACCTCACGGCGGACGACGTTCGCTGGGAGCCATACTCGCCTCAGGAGTTACTTTCCGCCTCCCCACGGCCCGCCCTCGCCAGGCTTATGAGACCGAGAGTATTGGCTCACCGTAGGGTGCTTGTCTTCGACGCCTTCGTGGAGGATTACAGGCGCATCGTGTGATGCGCTACCGCCTTACTACTGGCAGAGGTTCCAGATACGATTAGGCGCGGCGGTGCCCAAAACGCACTGTGAGTACTCGGCCACACTGCCGAGGTTCTCGTCCGGCCACAACTTCGATGCGCGCCAAGACTCCACACAAAGACCCAAGGTTGTCCACTCCTTTGCCGCCTCGGCCCTCGCCGATCGTGGCTCCAGACCGTTTTTCCCTCTCGGCCGAGACCCGCACACCCAGTAGCAGAGGAAGGCGTCAGCGAGCCTGTCGGGGAGGACGCGGAGGTGGATCAAGCGGTGGCGACGCGAGGGGATGTTGGGGAATGCGGTAGTAGGGCCGTATCAAGACCGGCAGACATTTGTTCTTTATGTGATACTTATATTTTGCACTTAATATATGATGCCTGGATTACTTTTGCGTTCTTCTGTATACTCTTTCATATAATGAATGTTTGTTCAATACATATCAACGCCTATAGCTTAATGCACACGAGACCTCGATGCAAAAGTCAACTCGATAAATGGCAATCGCAATGACGCTGGCCCACCATTTACTTACATACGCTATTTATTGAACGTAATTGCGACACATCGATACAACATGTCAACTCGATAAAAGGCATACGCAATAACGCTGCTCACCATTTAGTTACATGCTTCATGAGATTCAACATAATTGCATACAAAGGGACACTAGCGACGCACGAGCTTCCGCCTCCCTAATTGTAGAAGCCGCCTCGCAACCCACATAGAGTGTTCTCCGGTTAGGCGCCAGACGTGGTCGGGTCAGCGTTGTAGTGACACGCACAGATGCATTTAGGGTTGGCACAAAGAAGATGTGGGATCATAGGAACTTCCTATGTTCACGACCTCCTCATTGCCCCTCTCACAGATCTGCTATGAGGTCGCTATTTTGCTCGCTCAGATCGTCAATTTGTGCCTCCAAATGAAAGATTCGGTTCCACAATACATCCACGCATCGCTACAACAAAGTTGTTCACGGGAGGATCGATCCAATGGGTGAAGTTGTATTTCGCCATCTCGCTATAAGGGACGGTTAGTATGGGACGATGTATTACCAAGAATATAAACAAAACTATTTACCCCGTGAGTATGGGCATCGGAGAAACGCCGCCCACCATCGAAAGGGCCGCCTATCGCCTACACGATAGCGCCCTCCCGTGTCTGCATTTCGCCACTTAGGTTGAGCACGCTTGTTCGGCATCAACCGATGGTTAGGGCGAAGTCCTCCATCCTTTCGGGAGAAGGTCCGACCGGTGAACTTCGGTTGATCGGGTCCTCGGGCGCTCGCCATCGTATATTTATCAGAAATGTAGAAGGTTCTTCCTTCTACGGTTTGAAGGGTCGAGTGGTCGTAATTCAACGTGGGCGCAGTATTTTATAGACCATGGGGAGACTATCAAAGCGGTTTGCGCAGTGATAAGACCACACGGGCACCTTTGTGCAAAGGATAAGATGACACGGGCCGACTTTGCGCAATGACAAGACCACACGGGCAATTTTGCAAACCGACAAGACCACACGGCGGCTTTGTGCAAAGGATAAGACCGAAGGAGACAGCTTTGCGTGGTGACAAGACTACACGCCCGGCTTTGCGCGGTGGACAAGACCACACTGCGACTTTTGCGCAAAGGATAAGACCAAACGAGACGACTTTGCGCGCTTTAGGGTTTAGGTTTAGGTTAGGCTTTTCAGATCGACTTGACAACCCCGACCACGCCGCCACTTTTAAGACCGATAAAACAAAGACTCATAAAGCAAGCCATGACTTGTCATCAGAAGTAAGAGGTGACAACACTATGCCTCGCCAAATTTTTCAGATCGACTTGACAACACTCTACCTCCTCGCTTTTCGAATTAAAAACAGACTCTCTACTGCATGAAATTAACCACACCATGCCAACCATGGAGCTTATAAAAGAGGGTTGCACCAAACCCAACTCTACACAACACATACCCAGCTATGGACTCTTCGGCAAACTTCTACGCGAGGTTGTTGAAGAAGCAAAAGTGGCTTAAGCGAGAAGAGGAATCGCCATAATACCCAGATAACTCAATGAAAGATGCTCCAAGACCACCACGCCTTAGATCCCGCAGGTGTGTGTGTGGCGAACCGGCGAGATCATTCACCACACACCCGCACACCGCCGCCGGGCGCATTACAGAATCGCGGCATCACCGTAAGTGTTTTTTTCACAGACGATTTTCGCCTCCCAACGCTCAATTCCTTAAATTTTTAACTTCATCCCCACGTAATGGCAGCCCGAGATGCGCCGCCACTTCTTCCAAAGGATCGACGTCCGGAGATGTACGACAGGCATTCATCCAAAGAAGGTACATGCTTGAACTACTCGGTGCGGGCGAGAACTTCGTCGCGGTGGAAACCTTACGTCGGACCTGCTCAGAGGCACCGGGAGCCCAAGATCGCCGGGCATAATCCATATCGACGACGCCGCTTATCGATATTTTTACATCCTTATTACGAAGATTTCGCACGGTGTACTTACATCCATCATACAATCGCAGGACATGGACACCTTCGACATACCACCCGACGCACCTGATCCGCCGACAAAGGCAAGGGAAAGGCTCATGCGGTTGACCCGACGCCCACAACAGATCCGCCACCCGGCGAATCCGTATGGACGACGTGAGTTACGAAGAATTTACATCATTCTTACGATTTTCACTATACGGTGCCCTTACATCACGGAATCGCAGGACATGGACGACTTCGACATACCACCGACGTGGGCGATCCCGCGACAAGGGCAAGGAAAGGCTCATCTTGGCCGAGCCCGCCGCCACAACAGATCCGGCCGCCGGCGAATCAGACGACGACGTGAGTTATGAAGAATGTAAATCCTTTTCACAATTTCAAATATACGGTGCACTTACATCATGGAATCGCAGGATATGGACGATTGATATACCAGACCGACGTGGACACTCCCGACAAGGGAAGGGAAGGCCGAGGAGTTCAACGCTGTCGGCAAGGAAGGAAATGGCCCCGGTCCACGCAGTAGGTCAGTCATTACGTAGTAGTCCCCCGTCCTACCCCCTATGTTTTTACTATCCCCTAAAGGCATGTATACTTACATGGTCCGGATGCTTGTGTCACAATGTACCGTAGTAGTAGCGAGGATGACTAAAGCAATTAGCCGAACCATCATGCCATGTGACTACGTGTAACGTGCTTCTGTACGCGGACTCTAATGTAGTTCTGGTTCCGGAGACCCATCAAAGCAAGACTATATTGCAAGTATGCCTCTTCTAGTGGAATCCCAAAAAGAACCATTCGCACCGACATTGAATCCTCCATATTTTAGGCCATCTTCATAATCACAATGAGCGTTCACTCCCTTCACTTATATCCTCAGTATAAGCTCCATAAAGTACGACATCGACTACGCGTGCCTACATACGCATATATACGCTCAGACGACTTCATCGAGGAGAGACTCCTCGTGCATCGTAATATCACTTACCTTTGTATTTACATATCATTATCGCCTCAATCGCCCTCACAAAATTCAACAGAAATTTACCGTACTACAACAATATACAACGATCACAAAATGTTATTATGAAGTCGACACATTTCGTACCCATGATATTGTACGAAAAATGACAAATGCAGACCAACCAACATCGTGACAACACTATTATTTTCAAAATAAATAACATCATATAATCAGATTTGCTAAATTTAATTAACCTACCAAATGTAATATTCATTACAACTGAATTAAACAATAATTAAAAGGCAAAAAAGCAAGTGGGGCTCCTATCGCCATAGGGTTGGTATCGACTCTGCCGCCATAGGGTTGGTATCGACTCCTGTCGTCATAGGGTTGGGCGATCGGACTGTCGCCCTTGCCAAGTTAAGCGATCAAAGCGGCAATGCTCGGGAGTTGAACCACGCCCAACTCATATGACATAAACTAGTCGCCTAACCTGCTCGGGCGATCAAGATTGAAATCGCCCAAGCATTGGGCGACAGACGTATATTTTTGTAAAAAACAAATTCGCCGGAATATTTTTGATATTTCGAATAAAAAATAGATTATTCAAAAAAAAATTCTAAACTTGACTCGAGTCTATGATGTTTCTAAACTAGCCCTTCTGTTTTTGAGCCAGGATGAGATGGAAGGTGAATTGCAGATGATAACTACAGATGAACCAGTGAGTTATCAGCAGGCTTTCAATGAACATCATTGGAAGATTGCAATGCAGACATAACTTGATTCACTTGAGAAAAACAAAACCTGGAATAAGAAGTTAAACAACACCTTGATGATTCTTCATTTTGAAAGATGCAAGCAAGATCCAGCTTTATATACAAGAAAGTCAGATGGTGACATACTTGGCATATACATTGATGATCTTATCATCACAGGAACTTGTGTTCAAAAAATTGAAGATTTTAAAAAAAGGGTTGGTTGAATAGGCAAGGATTAGGGAGGTGTATGTTTGAGCTAATCCTGCCAACTTGATGTATCAGAGTTCATAACAAGTTGTGAAGTCTAGATTGAGTCGGATTCAATTAGAGAGCAGTATGATGTTCATATCCAAGTAGTTTTGTTTGTATCTGAGTCAGTGTATGTGTCGGTTTTAGCAAGCCTTTATAAGGACCTATTGGGTCTTGTAAGTTGAACGAAGAGAGAGATAAGTAATAGAAAAATAGAAAAACACTACAGTTGCAGCACCACAAAAGAGCCTTGTTTTCGTTCGCTGTTTTTCATCTCGAGTACTATTCATTATTGCAATCGGGAGAGAGGATTGGGGGAATTCGCTACACTCTAGGGCAAATGATTCCATTGATTTATAGAGATTACATATGAGTAAACATGGTAATCAACTGTACATGAAAAGCCTAAATAAGGTAGTCATCTATACATAGAAATCCTATATACGGTGAGTGCCATGCAAGGCAAGAGTGCCGTGCAAGGCAAGAGGCAAGAGTCAACACCAAGATTTCCTCTCTAACATCCCCCCCTCAGTCGAAGCGTGATGTTGTCGAACGCAAAGACTAGAATGGAACTCGTGGAAGAGATGCGTGGGCAGGCCTTTAGTCATGACATCCGCGAACTGCTAGCAAGACGGAACATGGAACACACGCACTTGGCCGAGAGAAACTTTCTCACGGACAAAGTGGATGTCGATCTCAATATGTTTCGTGCGTCGGTGCTAGACTGGGTTGGCGGACATGTAGACGGCGGATACGTTATCGCAGTAGATGACCGTGGCCGAGGGAATGGGCTGGTGCAGCTCCTGGAGAAGTTGTCGAAGCCAACAACACTCAGCGACGGCATGGACAACGGCGTGGTACTCTGCTTCGGCACTGGACTGAGACACGGTGGCCTGCCGTTTGGAGGACCAAGACACGAGGTTGTCGTCGAAGTAGATACAGTAGCCAGAGGTCGAGCGACGAGTGTTAGGGTAGCCGGCCCAATCGGCATCCGAGTACGCCGTGAGAGAGGGGCCGATGGTGGCGTGCAGCTGGAGGCCGAAGTCGATGGTGCCCTTGAGGTACCGGAGGATGCACTTCACTAGGTTGAGATGCGATGCCTGGGGATCATGCATATATAGACAAACCTGCTAGACAGCGTGGGCAATGTCCGGCCTGGTGATTGTGAGGTATCGCAGGCGCCGCGATGCTCTCAGACTTTGGTGGGATCGGCAACTGGATCACCTTCGATGGCCGAAAGCTTGCACCGAGTGTCGATGGGCGTCGTAGGGGGTTGCGAGCAGAAGATGCCACCGCTTCCAAGAGCTCACGGGTACCGTGGTCTTTGAGACGAAGAGCCCCGCCTTTGAACGCTACACCGAGATACCGAGGAAGTAATTCAAGGAGCCAAGGTCGGTCATGGCGAACTCCGTGTGCTGGGCGCTGGTGATGGAGCGAAGGAGCGTTGTCGATGATGCTGTCAAGATGATATCATCGACGTACACGAGTAAGTAGGCCAGCTCGGAGCCTAGGTGAGGAACAAACAGGGAGGCGTCCGACTGGGAGGTGACGAAGCCGAGCCGATGGATGTAGTGGGCGAACCGCTGGTACCACACCTGGGGGGCTTGCTTGAGCCCATAGAGCGACTTGTGCAACAGGCACACGTAGTCCGGGTGGGCTGAATCGACGAAGCCGGTTGGCTGTTGGCAATAGACTACCTCCTGAAGATGGTCGTGCAAGAAAGCATTCTTGACGTCGAGTTGGTGCACGAACCAGCTGCACGAGATGGCGTTGCTGAGACCACACGTATGGTGGACGACTTGACGACGGGGCTGAAGGTTTCGTCGAAGTCAATGCCCGACTGTTGAGAATAGCCGCGCACAACCCACCGAGCCTTGTAGCGAGCGAGGGAGCCGTCAGAGTGGAATTTGTGTTTGTAGATCCATTTGCTGGTGACGACGTTGGCACCCGGTGGGCGAGGAACCAGGGACCAGGTCCGATTTTGCTGGATCGCCCGGAACTCATCCTCCATGGCACGACGCCAGTGCAGATCATGGAGGGCGCCGCGTCGCGAATCGAGTACGGCGATCCTTTCGCTTGCCACGACCGAAAGATTCAGCCGATCGACGGGTCGCACAACTCCAGCCTTGGCCCTGGTGATCATGGGATGTGGCCCAGTGGCAGGGCGAGGAAGGGGAGCCACCAGTGGCGCCAAGGCCGTGGACGTGGTGGCGCTGCGGCGAGAACGTGGCATGGTGGCGCCATGGGCAAGGCCGTGGCCGCGGTGGCGCCGCAGATGTGTTGCCGACGAACAATAGCTCCTCATCATCGCTTAACGAGGCCACACCGGGGATGCGCAAGATGGCTACCGGCTCGGCAGACCGATGGGATCGCCACCGCGGGAGGGGAGGGCGAGAATGACCATGGCAGGGGCGGCGAAGCGTAAGAATCTGGGGCGGCGGTCTTTGTAATAACATTGTCTAAAAATCCAATGAACCGCATTTAAGAACTGGATTTTGTTTGGAAAAGGGGAAGGTGTTTTCATCAAATACGACATGCCGGGATATGGTTATTCGGCGGGAGGAGAGGTCAAGGCAGCGGAAGCCTTTGTGGGAATGGAGATAGCCAAGAAAGACACAGGCGGTGGAGCGAGGAGCCAATTTGTGTGGAGCGGTGGCTGAGGTGTTTGGGTAACATAGGCAGCCGAAGACGCGGATGTGATCATAGGTGGGCTTCCGGCAGTAGAGGCGCTCGTATGGGGTGGCCTTAGCCCAATAGGGTGGAGGCATGTGCGCTTGAAAGAGAAGGGTGCGAATCACATTGTTGATGGTGCGAAGGGCGCGCTCGGCCTTACCGTTTTGCTGGGACGTGTATGGGCAGGAGAGGCGGAGGATGACACCATTATGGTGGAATATGTCCCAAAGGGTGGAGTTGATAAACTCAGAACCGTTGTCGGCCTGAGTGGATTGGAGCTGCGGTGGAACTGAGTGCGAACGAGCGCTAGGAATTTGATGATGGTGTTTGTGACATCACTTTTATGACGAAGAGGAAAAGTCCATAGAAAATAAGAAAAATCATCAAGAATCACAAGATAATATTTGAACCCAGAATTACTTAAAATAGGTGAGGTCCAAACATCACAATGAACTAATTGAAAGGGGCGAGCTGTAGCCGAATTGAAGCGAGGAAATGGTAGCCGTGTGTGTTTCCTGAGCTGGCAAGCATGGCAGATCGGGTGGGCTGTTTTATTACAAGAAATAAACTTCGACTGGTGGAGGGACGACAGGGAATTGTGGCCGGGGTGACCAAGCCGACGATGCCACAACTCCGTGGAGGCGGTGGACGCGAGAAGGCTATGGGGCTGCAGGGTGGTGGCGCTGGACGGGAAGGAGTAGAGGTCCCCGCCACTATTGCAGCGTATAGTCTCTGTCTTGGTGCGAAGATCCTTGACAGAAAATCCAAAAGGGTCAAATTCCACAGAGCAAGAATTGTCGGAAGTAAATTTTCGAACGGAAATAAGATTGCAAACAAGGTTAGGAACAGCAAGGACATTGTGCAGCTGGAATGGAGGTAGGCTGACATGACCAATGTGGCTGATGGGCATGGAAGAACCATTTCCGACAGTGACACGGGAAGGAGAAGAGCAGGGCTTAGGGGACGAGAGTATACCGGCGTCAGAGGTCATGTGTGATGAGGCGCCTGAATCCAGGACCCAGTCACCGACCGACTAGGGCTGGATTGCCATGTTGTTGAGGACCGCGATCAGACCAGATTGGTCCCGGTCGCCAGCTTGCATGCAGTATCGTGGAAGCGGCGCCAACGTGGTTGTGTAGGGTCTTTGGCCGGGCGTCGACGCCGTGGTCGGTCCAAGAAGACCTGCCCCGGGGGTGCCGGCGAGGACGCCGCGCCATGTGCCCTGGGCGATCTGAAGTTGGCTAGTGAAGGGGTTGAAGTAGATCCACGGGCCGACGGTGGTGGACGTGTTTGAGTGCCCGGACCGCTCACCGCCGCCTTTGCCGTTGTTGTTGCAGCGGTTATTGCGGTTGGTGTTGTTGCCTTGCTTGCGCCGGTCGCCGTTGCTGCGATCACCACCGCGATCCCCATCGCGGTCGCCGTGGTCACCGCGCCCGTTGGTGCCCTGGTTGCTGGCAGAGGAGATGAGGGCAGTGCCACCATTTCCGGTGGCGGGCGCGGCATTGATGCCGATTTCCTTGAGGTGGAGCAGCGAGCGGGTCTTGATGAAGCTGGGGAACGGGGACTACATCGGGATGAGGGTCTTCATGTCAGCATAGCGGTCGTTGAGGCTGCACAGAGTGTTGAGGACCAGTGTCTGGTCCAACACCGGTTGTCCCACGTCGCGGAAAGAGTCGGCGAGTGTTTTCATCTTGTTGCAGTACTCGGTGATAGAAGATTCACCTTGGACTAGGGAGCGGAACTCGGCGTCGATGAAGACGGCGCAGCTGAGTTTGTTGTCGAGGAAGAGGTCATCGACGCTTGTCCATGCGGCGCGAGCAGACTGATCTGGTTCCATGATGATGGAGAGAATCTCCTCCGACACGGACACATAAATCCATGACCGGACAATGAAGTCCTCACGGGTCCAGTTTGCATCGGCGGCGACCGGCGACGGAGTGTCATCGACGTGCCCCATCATCTCGTACTTGCCGAGCAGCACATTCATGAAGGTGCGCCACATTGAGTAGTTGGAGGCTTTGAGGTCGAGAGTGATGGGAACGTGGGTCTTGACGTTGGCCACGTGAATGGACTGCACAGAGAATGACAGAGGAGCAGGAGCGATGGCTGCCGTGCTAGCCGAGATGGCGGCAGCCATCGGTGAGAGCAGCACTAGAGGGCTCACTCATGGCGGAAGCGAGATGTGCAGGTCAGGAGCAGTGCTCTGGTACCATGCGATCGGGAGAGAGGATTGGGGGAATTCGCCACACTCTGGGGCGTATGATTCCATTGATTTATAGAGATTACATATGAGTAAACATGCTAATCAACTGTACATGGAAAGCCTAAATAAGGTAGTCATCTATACATAGAAATCCTATATACGGTGAGTGTCATGCAAGGCAAGAGGCAAGAGTCAATACTGAGATTTCCTCTCTAACAATTACGAGTACTGTTTATAGTTTCGACTACCTTATCAAAGAAGGTTTCGACTATCTGATTGAAGGAAGGAGGTTCAACCAAGTAATGGTAGTCGTGGACTCGTCGTCCCCAACCGCGTGAGAGCTCGTGATCTTGGTCTTGAGTCAAGTCGTGAATGGTGATGCGAACGAGTATACGGATTCCAGCAAAATCAGATGTGCTAGGTTCTGAAATTGCAGCAGCCTAGCTTCTAGCTATAATCAATTCCGTGGAATTGGGGTCCAAATTCCAATATTCAATTCCAAAAGCATCCAAACAGCCTTGGAATCGGAATTGCAATTCCCATTCCTCAACTCCACCCTCAATTCAGAGATCCAAACAGGGTGTAAGAGAGTTGTGCACTAGCTATAGTTTCGACGTGTCGATAGCGTCTGCTCTAGCTCCGGTGACAAATTACGAGATGCTAAAGGCAAATGAGTCGGCGGAGATAGGGAGGTGGCGAGTTGGAAGTGGGTGAGGCGGCGAAGTGTGGAGGCAACAACAGAGGGTTGATAAGTCCCGACAATGAGGCAATGCACTACTACAGAACAGACCTTTGGTCCCGGGCCTAAAGGGCCTCTAGTCCCTTATAGAGCCGGACTAGGAAATCGAGACTAAATGTCTCACCTTTAGTCCCGGTCCCGGGCCGGGACTAAAGGTTTATTTAGTCCCGGTTGGTAATACCAACCGACTAAAAGGTCCATTGGTCTGAGCCACGGGTCGTTTTAATCCCTGTTGGTATTACCAACCGACTAAAGGTGTTTTTTTTTTTTTTTTTGTTTCCATTTCAATTCATTATTGATTTTGGTTTTACAATTACATTAGGTTTTCAAATGCGTATTCTTATTTGCTAATATATGTATACGCCCACATATAATTTAGTTTGGAACATTATTACACACAAATAAAGTATGAAACTATATATATTATGGAGCTATATATATGTGTATATATATATATATATATATATATATATATATATATATATATATATATGCACATAAAATTTACAACATTATTCATGCATCCTTGGTATTTACAACACAAATGTTGTCCTCCACTTAAATGTCATACAAATGTTCGCCTGGTTTGGCTTCAATTGTTCATCTGGTTAAAGTAGAACTTCGGTGTCTTAGGGCTTGAGGACATGCTCATTAAGAAATCCTGCCATTGTCTCTTGAATTCCTTTGAGGCGGTCCATATCCAACACCTGTTCCTTCAACCATATCTCCTTCAATTTGTATTAAACGAAAGAAGTATTAATATACATAAGATTTATTTAATAGCAACAAATAAATAAAATGGATTTATTATATATACTTGTTACGTACTTTCTGCATCTGTAGATGGGTTCTTTTTGCATACACCATGAGGAACTCGCAAACGTAGTATCCACACAAATTGTTGCCTGGTGGCTGCCGTAGAACCCACTGTACGATATAAAAAGATTACTCTCGTCATCCCGCGCGTGAGCTGAAGCATGATAAGGTAAAGATGCGGGGAGCTAGTACAACTTACATCCAGTCGGTGTGGATCAGGAAGTGGCGCTTTCAGATCCGGACGGTGTAGCTGAACGAACCAAGCCCAAACCATGCCCTGCCCAATAATTGGATCGTTAATTAACTATTGCAGAGTTAAAGAGCAGGAATAAATATTTAAAGATCGAAGTTACCCCTGGATAATGTCTATCATATCTTGGTAATCTTCCTGCGGTTTTCTCAACGAGTCATAGATTAGCAAATGACCGTCGGAGAGATCGAAGACAATCAAGATCCAAAGGAAAGTCGCATTTGTTTATAGAGTCAACATATATATCTTTATGTTGGATTGAGTAAGTAAAGTAAAATGTGCACACGATAACAACACTCACCCAAAGTTGTAGGGGAAGAGTATAAATCTTTTGTTCTTTTGGTTGATCAAGAACCTCCGGAAATTCCTCTCCGCTTGAGGTCTCCATTGATCGTAGGGAGTGTTTGGGTCCTTGAATACGATATATGGATCAACGAAACCAATGTTCTTGTCGCTTTCTACGTGTGAGGTCTCTCATCATGTCTCTGCATATGTATAGACATGCTAGCTAGTGTGAGGATAATTACTTATACATATACATATGCTAGAGTGAGATTATTAAAAGAAAGAATCACGTCATGCACAAAAGCAAATGATGAGAGATTTGTCTAGAGCGCTCATGTGGCATAGCCGGTGTAACTCATTAAACTGAACCATTATAATGTCATCGCCACGGAAGTAATGATGGTTTCTAATTTTGACGCAAATATAGTCATCCGCTTTTCTGCGACCGCCGCCATGTACCACTTGGTTTAACAAGTACATTTATGCATTTAAGTTCCATGAGCTTCTCAAGGTTGTATAGACTCTTGCCATATACATATTCCTTCTTCCAATTATCAACTTCCGAGCACTTTTGATGTGTGCTCCGCCGAGAATTTGGGAAATGCTTAGACCAGTTTCCGCGAAAAATTCATCAAGTTGATCCAAATGCACATTTCCTGATATCTGTTCTAGCACGCTCGTGTTTGAACCATATTCATTCCCAATAACTAGCGGGGCACCGATTGTTGTGATTGTTCCCGAGTTGTGCAACACCCTTCCGTGCTCTCTTCTCTTTCTTCTTCGCCTCCTCAATTGACTTTGTGAGAGTGCGGTCATAGTCCGATAGTGGCGAATCCTTACGAGCACGTAACTTTTTCTCGTGAGCGTCCACCCTTTGCCTTAGAACTTCGGGCGTCTGAAGAAGCACGGCTTCTCGGTTTCGCCGCTTCACTTTTAGCCTTGACTTTCGCCAAGAAACCGCCCACATCTGTTTTCAAGCATCTATTTCCTCGGCGATCTTCTCATAGGAAAGTTTAAATGCGTCTTAGAAATAGCCGGTGTTCTCCCGAGGTTTTTCTTGGCGGCGGTGGGGCCGACGCCTTGCTTGGGGTGCGCCTCTTCTTTGGCGAGGGCGGCGGTGTCGGCGTTGGAGCCCGCCGTGGAGGCGATGGAGCGGCGATGGCGGCGTTGGAGCCCGCCGTGGAGGCGATGGGGCGATGGCGGCGTTGGAGCCCGCCAGGAGGCGATGGAGCGGCCGGTGGCGGCGTCGGCGTTGGAGCCCGCCGTGGAGGCGATGGGGCGGTGGGGATGCACCGTGTCTTCCACTTCATTGTCATCGCCGCAACACTGTGACTGTGTGGTGAATGGATAATTGGACTTAGGTTGGGGAGGTTCTGCTGTGAAAACAACGTGGTATGAGTAAACCGTTATTTAAGCCAATACATAATTAGTGAAAAAATGTTTCGCTCACTTTCATCCGCACCTAGGGTTAGGTTGTTGAGGAGGAGGAGGTGACGCCTCAGAATAATGATATAGCGCTTGCGCCAACATATGAATGTCTTCTCCGCTTCTCCTAAAGTCTTCTCCCATCACCTCCTTCAATGTCAAGAGGCACATTGCTATTACCTTTCACAACTCTATCCACCGAGACGCTAGCATATCCAGAGGTATTAATGCCCCATGGCATCTTGGTGTCTTCGTAGGGTCGATCTGAGATACAACACCGATAGCCACCATGACCGTGGCATTCCCTCGAATGTGCAACTCACATGTCGTGAGAGGATCGGTGATGTCATCCACGGGAAGCGCAGACCTGCGCCATCTTGAATCACCGGCACCTCCGTGGAAGCGCAATCGCTTTTCAACCGATTAGGGGCCGATGTTGACTCCTACCGTGATGCGCTTTGCCTTTGGATGGAACTTATCGCTATCTGCACTTGCCTTTTGATTTCCTCATTCATTTTGGCTTCAAGTGCTTTTTTCGCTTATCGCTTCACGAGCCACTTCCCGTGACTCACGAACCATTTCTCCATCCTGCGCATCCGCTCTGCCTCCTCGTACTTCTTTCTCTGGCGGCTTCTATAGGTGGCTTTGTCTTTAGGGAAGGCATGCTCCCACGACACCTCCCCATAGCCTCTTGTTCGCCCACCGTGTTCAAGATTTCCAGTATGATGTCACCATCCTTATCTCTGTTAATTGCCACCGCCACTCTCACCAAGCCTCGAGCATAAGCAAATCTTTCTACGCTCTTTGGAGTTTTGCGCCATACACTATCTTTCCTGGTCTCTAGGTCCAGCTTCCCCATGACCGAAAAACCAATACTTGGCGCTCCAAAGGCTTGATTGATTCTCGTTCGATCCCTTGGCAAGAATCTCCTGCTCCATTCTTTCCCACTTAGGAATGGCACTCCTGAGCCACCGATCCCAAGTGATGGTGGTATTGCTTTTGTCGGCATTCTGTTGGTTCCTTCTCACCGTGCCTCACCCTCATCCGATGTCTTGAACTGTACAAACTCATCCCAAAACGGCCTCAACTTGACGTAGGCCTTAGTGTTGAAATCAAGGCCGTTCTTCCCGATAAATGTGTTGTACAATTTCTTCTTCCAACACCGGAATTGTGTGGCCATCTTCTTCATAGCCCGCCTCCTAACTCTCTCCTTCAAAGCTTCATCTTCAGACGAGCGAAATGTTGAAGGACATCTTGCTAAACTAGTGCCTTGTCACGATCGGAGACAAAACTAATATGAGGAGCAACTTTCTTTTGCTTCCATTCACGAGCATTGATCGGGATCCTGCCCCTTACAAGGTACCCACAATGGTGACAAATTTACGTGCATGTGGTCCAAGTACTTTGCTGTATGCTCCTCGAATTGCGAGAGAATGAACCGACCCTCCAACGGCTTCTTCGGCCTCGTACATTTCTACTCTTCCCGTTGTTGTCGCCGATCCGAGGGCTACTTAATGTAGAAACACAAAGATTTAAATAAATATATTTATACGACAAATGAAATTATTCTCAATTTCATGTATACATAAGAGATTGTAGATAGACCTCGCCAAAGATTGTCTTGCTCATCTTCATAATCGGCAAAATCGACTCCGTCATCTACTTCTTGATTGTTGTCATCACCTTCAATTGGGCACCTTGTAAGGCGTCATTGTTGATAATATCCATCATGGCATCGCCCATGTTGTCATTCGGTCGGCCATTTCGCAAATATATGTGTAGGACGTTAGAACGGTTCGTGATCGGGTTATGATTTCGCATCAAGTGGCGTGCGGTTCGTGACATGCATCGACAAAAGAAAAACAACAAGTGACGAGTTCCCTTGCATCGATCCCGAAATTGATTGAGGGGTTTTGAGGAGGTTCTTTGGGACACATTTGGACGCGAGTAGATGGGGGAGAATCTCACCGGCGGCCGAACGACAAGTGGAGCGGCGGTCGGCTTTGGGGAAGACGTTGGTGGTGTGGCCATTCCAGCCAAGACAGGCACAGAGGGGAGGTGGGTGAGCCGAGGAGGTCGAGGGCATCGAGGTGGTCTTCATGGCACGATGGGGCTAGCCAGTAGCTCAATGGTGCGACTAGGGCGGCATGGTGCTCATGGCGGTCGGAGCAGAGAGACCTTTGCCGAAATGAGCTCGACGAGAGGGAAATGGACAAGGGTGGGGAATGAATGGGGCCGGAGGAAGGGAGGGAGCGAGCGCGCTTAACAATGGTGTGGCGGGCGCAAGTTCTCGCACAAAACCCTACTGGCGGGGGAGAGCCATGAAGTTGCTTTATGCGTGGCGACGTGAGCACAATGACATGATGGGGTCGGTAGGAGGTGACGGCACGACTCGACACGGAGAGAGAGCAGCTTCTTGGCGGAGGTTGGGTGAGAACGTCGGCGACATACATGGCTCTGTGGCGAGGCAAAGTCTTGGGCGAGGCAAATTTAGAGGTCAAGGGTGGGCCCAGGAAGGAGAAAAGAGAAGGAGAAGAAAAAGGAATAGAAAAGGAGGAAAAGAAAAGAAAGAAAAGGAAAAGAAAAAAGGAGAGGTCGGGTGGTGCGGATGGTTTTCGGTCTAGACCAGATTTTATGGTTTCATTTTTCTAAAGTTTCATTGTTCAACAACTATTTCCAATATAAAGTCCTAAAACTTGAATATCAACAGTCGTCTCCAAAAGTTTTAAAAATTCCATATTTTTAAACAAATTCAAACGCAAGAGATTTTTGGATCATTACACAAATGATGGCTTGTTTGATGTCATTTAACGACAATTTGCACACAAGTAATCTCAACGACAATTAGTGCAATTGACAACAACTAACGACATTTGACGACAATTGATGGCAATTTGCACACAAGTAATTCTTCACAACAATTAATGCAATTGATGGTATTTAACGATAATTAACGACATTCAATAATTGCATAAATAACTCATTTATAACGTAAAAAGAAAATGAAACAATTAAAGAAAAAGAAAAAAGAAGTCGATTTAGGAGACGGAAGGGGTGGAAGAAGGAAGAAGCCACTTTGTTGCTTATAATCGAGGGGACCTTTAGTCCCGGGCGGTATTACATGCGGCGTTTCTCTTTTCTCTTCTTCTTATTGCTTTTCTCTCACTTCTCAACTCTTACATTGCTAGCTTCCTGGTTCTATCTTTACATGGCGCTAATACAGCTAATACACGTTCTTTTATACACTCACGCACACGGCCGACTTTGACTCAAACAACTAAACCAAGCAAGACTCCAACTCCAACTCCAAAAACAGAAATCCTAAATGGAAACTATTTCCTAAACAAAGATTATCTAACAATACTCAGCCTCTATGCTACATCTAGATCCTCAGATATTCGATGTGCGCTTTAAATACTTAACCTCGTTGTTCGATTCTGACTTCCAATTATGATCTTTTGTATACTTACCAAGGTACCAAAATGAGTGTTTGCTTTTGTTTGATGCTTTACTTTCACAACTTAGGTACAAGCAGACTCTAACCCCAACTTTGCCAATTGCGGTGTTGGGCACGCCAAGAAGCTAGAAAACTTGAGTAGATTGGATCATACAAACTTGCACAATAGTTTGTTGAATGTGTCTATTAAGTAAAAGTTGCACTATCGATTACATGACTAGTGACTTACATGGTGCTTAACCTAAAAAGTACATATATGATACTTTCTTCATGAAAAGGGAAATCAGGCACACCATCCGGTATAGGATCAAGAATTAAATATGTAGAAACTTCATATACACATCCTAGCGTGATACTCCAAAGATGCATATGACAAACTCTTGCTCAAAGATATACATATAACACAATCGGTGTTTTCAGATGGCAAATTAGCTTTAGCATTGAAATCAACGACCAACAACCGAGAACTAGATTTTTCTCTTGTACTTAGCAATGGTTCCTTCTCTTGTTCATTTCGGATCAACATAGCACGAGTTCAACCTTTTGTTTGCAAAACCCGCATAAAGCCATCTCCACTTGTTTCATGGTAGGCCTATCCTCACCTCGGAGACTCAAGCACATCTCTGCAAGAGAAGCTACATCTGCTAATCTCTTCCTCGCTGGCTTCATCAAGAACTTGGGCGACCACTATTTCAGAATCCTGTCTCCTTTCAATCCCCAAAGGAAATAATTTGACAAGCCTGCAGAGAAATGCACATGCGACAAGAGATGAGGAGCTCACCGGCGTGGAGGAGTCTGCACTCAGCGAAGTTGGTGGCCATTCTTCTTGGCATCGGATCCGGCCGAAGGAGGGAGGAGCCGGGCGAGCTGGAGCGGCGGAGGAGGAGCCGAGTGGAGGTGGTGGCGGGAGTGGGGCGCCACGGAGGAAGGAGGAGGCCGGGCGCGACGAAGCCGGAGCCGAGGAGACGGCGAGGCGGACTAAGGGTGGAAGAAGGAAGAAGCCATGTTGCTTAAGTATCGATGGGACCTTTAGTCCCAAGCGGATACTAACCGGGACTAAAGACCTTAGTCCCGCGTGGTAATACGGACCGACTAAAGGTTTGACCTTTAGTCCTGTGGTGCCACGGCCGGGACTAAAGGTTTTATGTGAGGACATATTTTCCTTTAGTCCCGGTGGTGCCACGGCCGGGACTAAAGGTTTTATGAGGACATATTTTCCAGAGAACCTTTAGTCTCGGTGTGTGACCTTTAGTCCCAAGCAGACACTGACCGACTAAAGGTCCCCACTACACTATTCAGTTCCCGCAGTTTTCACAGCTTGGGTTTTGTATTAAGTTTATTTGTATAAATATGCTAATTCTTGTTAAATGCATAGTAAATTAAATACTAGGCATAAATTTTTTAAAAATAATAGTTGCATTTCCTTTTATCTTATTGACATTTCAAACGACTTTTATAGTGACCACAAGTCGAAGTGAAGAGCCAACTATAAACAAAATGAAGGGCTCAAACCACAAGTCGAATTTCATTTGAAGGCATAAATACTTGCTAAAAAATTTCAAGTCATTTTGACACCGTGGAGAAGACATGCTTCACAGAGGTACATGTGTCCTTTTATCGAATAGGAATTTCATTTGAAATGATAAAAACAAGAAAAATATGATAGAAACATCTGAAGTTACAATTATTACATAAAATCTCTAATACACACTATTTATTAAACATCACTATATATCAAGCGCACGATGGTGAACTTCTTCTTGACGATGACCCTTGGTTATGATCATGCCAGTAACCATGGAGTGTCCTCGGCATTTAGCAGATGCTTGGGTCTTTGGTCACATCAAGGGCTGGATTCGGTCATCCCTTTCATAATCTTCTCGACTTGTCCGACTTGTCCTCAATTCCCACGATGTTTCTTTTCCCCGAAAGAACTATGTGGCGTTTTGGCTCATTGGTTGATTTGTCGTCGTTTTCCCTCTCTTGGGTTTTGTAGACATGTCTTTCACATAGAACACCGATTCACATCGCCAGACAGCGACTAATGGTTCGTCTTTGTACCCAATATTGTTGAGGTCCACTGTTGTCATTCCATACTCCTTGTCGATCGTTACCCGCCTCCCATCATCTTCACCCATTGGCACCGGAACAAAGGGACTTTAAAATTAGGTGCGTAGTCTAGTTCCCAAATCTCCTCTATCTGCCATAATATGTTTGCCTCTTTCCATTTGGGTCTGTGGCATCTACGCGGACACCACTGCTTTTGGTTCGTGCTCCTTTTATCTTGGGCTACGATTGTAAAATGTATTTCCATTTATCTCGCACCCTTTATGCGTGAGGATGTGCCACGATGGTTGCCTAGCCAACAAATACTGCTTGCTCATCAATATTGTCATCACCACGACATTCTTTTCGCAACCAACCGCTGAAAGTTTCCATGTGATGACGCCTAATCCAAGCTTCATTCTTCCACGAAACGGGATCGTAGGAACTCCTTGTGTACCTCGACATACGGCTCCACCACGGAGGAGTTTTGAAGAACTGTAGTGCGCTTTATTGAAATAATCGTCCCCTGCATCGATATATGTTTTCTTCCCTAGTGTTCCTTTCCGAGAAGTCTCCCTCGTGTCGCGATTCAGAACACCAATCGGGTCAAGGTCGGGAATGAAGTCAACACAGAACTCAATGACCTCCTCTCCCCGTAGCCCTTGGCGATGCTTCCTTCGCCGAGCACGCCGGTGAACATATTTCTTCAGACTCCCATGAACCTCTCAAAGGGGAACATGTTGTGTAGGAACACAGACCGAGAATATTAATCTCCTTGACCAGGTGAACTAGGAGGTGTGTCATGATATTAAAGAAGGATGGAGGAACACCAACTCAAAGTCGACAAGACATTGAACCACATCATTCTCAGAGTAGCTAGTTCCATTGGATTGATTGCCTTCGAGAAATTGCATTGAGGAATGCACATAGCTTCACGATGGCTGACGTACATGTGGAGGTAGAATTCCTCTTAAAGCAACCTAAGCAATTGCGTCATAAGCACGTGGCGCTCATGGGACTTTAAGTGTAGGAATTTCTTCTCCGCACATTTATTATACGCTTTATATTGGAGGAGAATCCAGATGGGACCTTGATGTTTGTTTAGGCATTCAAACATGCTTTCCTTCTCTTCTTTGCTAAGAGTGAAGCTAGCGTGTCTTAAGTAATGGCGCCCATCGTCTGCTTCTCTGGATGCGAGTTGTCTCGTTCTTTCATGCGCCGCAAGTCCCGTCGTGCTTCGAGTGAATCCTTAGACTTTCCATACACATCCATGAATCCTAGCGAGTTCACACAAAGATTCTTTGTCGGTGCATCACGCCGATCGCGTTATGGACCTCTAGGACTTGCCAATAGGGTAGCTCCCAAAATATGGACTTCTTCTTCCACATGGGTGCGTGTCCTTAGCATCTTCTAACAGGTTCGCCGCCTTGTCCCTTTCCAAAGACTACTTGCACATCCTTGACCATATCAAGTACATCCTCCCGATTCGGTTGCGAGGCTTGGTTCGTGTTACGCCTTACCGTTAAAATGCTTGCCTTTCTTTCTTAGTTGGTGATTCATAGGAAGAAAACGAGCGATGGCCAAGGTACCACGACCTTTCGACATTTTTTTCAAATATATACCGTCAATGTCATCAAAACATTGTGTGCATGCATTGTATCCCTTGTTTGTCCGTCCGAAAGATTACTTAGAGCAGCCAATCATTGATTGTTACGAACAACAATGCTCGCAGGTCGAAGTGTTCTGTTTGTACTCATCCCACATACGCGTACACCGGTTTGCTCCATAAAAGCAGGAGTTCCTCAACTAATGGCCTCGGTAGACATCGATGTCGTTGCCGTGTTGCCTCGGCCTTGGATGAGCACCGCATCATAATGAACTTCCGCTTCATGCATAACCATGGAGGAAGGTTGTAGATACATAGAGTAACAGCCAAGTGCTATGACTAGTGCTCGTCCCCAAAAGGATTCATACCATCCGTGCTTTAAAGCGAACCTTAGGTTTCTTGCGCCATCTGCAAACTCCGGAATTCTCATCTATTGCTCTCCACGGGACCCATCGCCAGGTGTCTCAACATGTTGTCTACCTTACGGTCTTCTTTGTGCCATCGCGACAACTTTGCATGGTCCTTGTTTATGAACAGACGTTTGAGCGTGGTATTATAGGAGCATACCACATAACCTTGGCAGGATTTTCTTCTGGGGCGTTCTTCGCCCTCAACATCGCCAGGTCATCTCGCCGATCTTATACCGCGACGCTTTGCATACGGGGCATTCATCCAAATTCTCGTAGTCCTTGCCACGATACAGGATGCAGTCATTAGGACATGCATGTATCTTTTGGATTTCTAATCCCAAAGGGCAAACGACCTGTTTTGCTTCGTACGTAGTGGCGTGCAATTCGTTAGGCTTCTAAGCATCTTTTTGGATCTTCGACTGCCCAAATGCCTTGTCGGATACACCATTCTGTGCCTTCCATTGTAGCAACTCCAGTGTTGTACCCAACTTTTTTTGCCCATCTTCGGTGGACGGGTATAGTAATTTCTTGTGATCCTCTAGCATGCGGTCAAACTTAGCCTTCTCCTTTTCACTTTCGCAATCTCTTTGTGCATCACGAATGACATCACCAAGAGCATCATCTTCAGCGAGTGTGTCTTCGGCCCCTGCCTCTTCTTCAGCTTCGCCCATTGCAGTATCATCGAAGTCACCGTATTGAGCAATAATGTCGTTAGGGTCCAATTGTTCTTCTTCACCTTCTTCCATTATAACCCTGGTTTCTCCGTGCTTGGTCCAACAAATATAGTTTGGCATGAAACCCGACTTCAACAAGTGTGAGTGAAGACTCCTTGAGCCAGAATATTCCTTCAAATTCTTACACAGGGCACATGGACAAAGACATGAAACCATCCCGCTTGTTTGCCTCGGCCACTCTTAAGAAATAATGCACGCCATCAATGAACTCTTTGGGCGGCGATCGACATTGTACATCCAATGGCGTGTCATCGTCTGCATTATATGACATATCACATAATTACTAAGTCAACAATCAATCCAAAAGGCAAACAATAACTAAGTGATTAAGCTAATTAAGAGATTAACTAATTACTTAATAATTAAATATTAAACTTATTTATTAAAACAAAATTAATATTTATTATTTTTACCCAAGAGGTTGGATCTGATAAGATAAGACTTATCTCATCAAACACCCTCAAAGCTTAACCTAACTAACACATGTAAAAGTCATTTTTCATTTATTTAAATAATTATTAAATAAGGTGAAAAATAAAAGTCTTCAGATTGATCCCAAAATTTTTGTACAGATAGTTCATAGCCTAATTAGATGGCAAAACAATTTTCAGAATTTTTGGATCATTAATTTAGCCTACAAAATTCATGGAATAATAATTAAATAAATAAGCATAAAATAGGTATAAATTCAACTTTGTCCAAATAGTCTTAAAATTTTTATATGGACTATTCACAGTGTAACTTAGTGGAAAAACAAATTTCATGATTTTTGGAAATTTATTGTGGCCTACAAAAATCATGAAAGTTCCATTTATGAATTAATTGGCAATTTTATAACATATAAAAATTATTCAAATTTCACATTTCATATTTTTCATAATGGACGGCAGGGTTAGCATCAGGAGCTTACATGAACACGCCGGTGAATACGGTTGAGTGAATGAACAGCTCGTGGTGGTGGCAATGCAATGCAGCGTGTCGTGGCCATGGCGACAACGGCGTTCCGGCCTCTGTGATTTAACGCCAAGCGAGAGTTTAAATAGAAGGACATTTAGTCGGTTGGTGTTACCAACCGACTAAATGCCAACCTTAGTCCAAAGTTGGTACTACAATCCGGACTAAAGATTTAGTCCCGGATTGTAGTACCAACCGACTAAAGGTTAACATTAGTCGGTTGGTAACACCAACCGACTAAAAGCTCGCCACGAGCCGCCACCGAGCCGTTGGGCGAGGACTTTTAGTCGGTTGGTGTTACCAACCGGGACTAAAGATCTTTTTGGTCCCGGACGCAATTTTCTCCGAGACTATTGCCCATTTGGCAGTTCGACCAAAGGTCTGTTCTGTAGTAGTGATGGTGGCGCCGCCGCCTAGGCACATGAACGGTGTGGGTTGCAAAGGTTGGGAAAATGGTTTTAGGGCTTGGGCAGGCGAGGACTGGGGGGGGGGTATAGTGGGAGAGGGGAGGACTAATTTTTATTAAAGCACCTCCTAGCAAGGCCACGAAGATACAAAAATGGAACATTATTACTAAGATTTCTTGAACATTGATCACAGAAATCCTTGCAGGGAAATGGACCTCGACCTCCTTAGTTTGTTCTCATGTACAATCAAAGAAACACACATGCATGCCCACTCTACGTACACGGTGCGTGCGTCCCTGAGCAATTCGATTCATCGATCGATCGATCGTCAGCAGCTCATGCGACGCTGAAGGAGCCGGCCGTGCTCTCGACGAACTTCCTGGCGCCCTTGAACCACCTCTTGTCGCCGGCCTGCGCCTTGCAGATGTAGAGCTTGCCGTCCGCCACGGTCGCGGTGACCAGCTGGTGCTTGCCGCCCTCGTCGCCGTCCGCCGTCCTCGTCAGCACCGTTATGCTGTAGTACTGCTTCCCGCCGATCACCGGCGTCGAGCTCTCCAGGACGTTGGCCGTCGCCACCGCGTCGGACTCGAACCCGCCCTGTTTATACACACATGCATCAAACCATCCTTACTACGTCAGTACAGCTCACACCACGTATGACTCTCTCTCTCTCTCTCTCTCTCTCTCTCTGCAAAATCCTATTTCTTTGATGTAAATGCGCAAATTAACAGCGGCATACCTCGGAGTCTGTCTTGCCGGCGTAGGCCTGCTTGCCAAGCAAGTAGTCCACCTGAAGCATTGCCACGCAAGTATGTTAGTAGCGGAGTAACGGGTGGCAGTACGAGTATATATATGCTAATGTTAGTACCTGTGAGAGGAACTCCTCCGGCGAGCCGTACTCGGTGATGGTCTTCTTGGAGGTTGGGTTGATCATGACGGAGACGTTGCTGTTGGAGTCGAAGTTGTCCTCGTAGCGGAGCACCTGGCCGGGGAACTCGCGCTCCTTGCTGGGGTTCCACTTGGCCGGGATCATCAGCTTGAACCCCTCGCCGTTGTAGGCGATGTAGTCCGTGTTTTCCTTGGGCTTCCCGAACACGTTCGCTGCACCAACCCGTCAATCAGTGACAAATCTAGGATGAAAATAGAGGAGTCATACTACTGATGCTATAACATAATATAAGTATACCAAAACTATATCTAGTGGTCTTTTGCCATTAGAATGTTAAATTCATACATAAATAGAAAGAGAATAAATTGTAAATGTACAATACAATAAATTCATTTTTCTATCTACTGTTATTTACTTGTACGAGGTTTAAAATTTTATTTTTATGACGATTTGACTGAAACTCGCAGATAACACATCAAGTTATTTATCTAAGACAGTGGCAATTTTATTAGATTTATTTTACCTCATTTTCTCTGCTTTTATATTTTTTTCTACAAGTCGGTCTACGGTTAAGTATTCTAACGCGGTTTAAAATTCTATACTTCCAACGATTCGTCCGAAAATCGCAGGTTTGCTACGCATACGTTCCCTCTATTTATTTCTATTTTTATAATATTTTTATTCTTCTTATTCTTTCTTTTTCTACCGGTCTGTCTACGATTAAGTATCCGTATGCAGCTTACTCAATTATTTGCTCTAACACTTACATAGCACCGACTCTTATTAATATTAGTGCTTAAATTTACTGCTAAACATACCATTATTGATACTCACAGAAAATTTCCTTTTTACCTGATTTCTAAATCTTTTTCTCTAATCTCCTTTTTAATCTAATCTCTTTTCCTAATTACCTTCTCTTTAGTTCCTACCAAACACCTTTTTTCTCTCTCTCCTTTTCTACCCATTCAGCTGAATGTATTCCTGACCACCCATTCTTCTTTCCCCTTTTCTTTAATCCTCTCTCTCTCTCTCCTCTCTTATCTCTTTCTTCCTTGCTTTTCTGCTTCACTCGGCCCGACAGCTGCTGGTTCTTCCTTCTTGGTATTTCTTTTCTCATTGCTCTCTTTCTCCACTGAAGCTTCTTGCGCTTGGTATTTTCTCCGGCCGAATGCTCACATGGAGTCACTTCCTGGTCGCAGCCGTGCGCCTCCGGCTCTGGTGCCATTGCTCTCTCTCTCTCCACTGGAGCTTCTTGCGCCTGGTATTTTCTCCGACCGAATGCTCCCATGGAGCCACCTCCTGTTGGATTGATCTCTCTCCCAATTAGCCCAACGGCTAATCGGGCCTTGATCCGCATACGATCGGGGTGCCCAAATTTATCTATTGGTGGTGGGCCCCGTCATGTTGCGCAATATATAAAGGGGTGGGGCCGCGGCTCCAAGTCACGAGGTTGACTGAGCCGACCTCCCACCGACAAAACCCTAGACCGATCTAGAGGCGCCTTGATCGTGACGGAAGCTCACGGCCGTCCCCCGTCGCCGGATCGACGCTAACGCGATGGCCGGCTCCTTCTCAAACGCGTCGGACGGTAAATGTTTTCTATCAATGGTATCAGAGCCTTACTTTTTTGATCTGGCCGGCCTCGGGCCGCCGCTGCCGCCGACGCTTCCATCGCTTCCGCTTCGGGCGTCTCCGCCGAAGCGGACGGGCATGGGCGCCGTCATGGTCTGCGCCGCCGCTTCTTTACCCGCCGCCGCCGTCGGTCGTTGCCGCCGCTTTGCTGGAGCCGCCGCTGCTGCTTTGCCTCGCCGCTTCGGGCCGCCGCTTCTTGCGGGGCCTCCTGCGGCTTCGCCGCCTCATGGAGCCGCCGCCGCCGCTGCCGCCTCATCACCAAGCGCGCCACGCCCGCCAGCTCGTGCTCATTGGCGCTGTCGAAACCGCCGCTTATCGCCATCGCGTCGCCGGATGGGATCTTGCTGCTTCTTCTTGCTCACATGAGATCAAGCGCCAGTGGGCCGCCTGCGAGGCCGAGGTTGCTGGCCTTGCCACCTGCTTCTTGGCGAGAGAGCCGCCTCGCCATCGGGCGCCTCCATGCCGCCACTGTTGGGCCGGACGTGGGGAGTTGGATCCGGTTTTAGGGGAGGTGAAAGTGGTGGATTTTTATTTGTTGACCGGTCTGTTCGTATTTTTGATATTATGTTTTTTGTTTTTCATTATTAAATTGAACCAACGGAGAATTTAATTTTGGAAAAATAGATATAATTTCCATAGTTTCTGCTTTGCAAAAGTTAATGTTGATTACTCTTTAAATTAAATTCGAACCAACGGGAGAATTTAATTTTTTGAGAATTGTTGTGAATTATGATATTGTTATTTTCTGACCAACGTTGATAATAACAGTATTATAATTTTAATTGATGATTTTATGCATTATTTCTATTTACGCTTACGGTGATGTAGATTTAATGTATAGATTAAAATTGTATGTCGTATTTTTGACCAACGTTGGAAACAAGGCATATATTTTGAGTGTTATGTTCTCATTTTTATTTGAATTATTTTTCAGACGGATACAACTTGATGAGTTGTATCAAAGAGATCCCCACTCTCAAAGGAGATAACTATGGGGAGTGGAAGAAAAGATAGACTTAGCGTTTATCTTGGCCGAGGTGGACTGGGTCCTCACCACAAGACGCCCCACCGAGCCCGAGGCGCCAAAGTGAGAAAAGAAAATGAGGATGACATTTGCTTGGCGAGAAAAAGACAGAGGACCATGCTCCTTACAGATGTCTTATGACCTTGAGCATAAGAATGGACCACACCAACAAGAAATGTATGGTCAGTGATAAAGAACACGATTGAGCACGCACTGGGCTCAATCGCGAGAATGTGACATATCACAGAATACCTTGAGAAAATAAAGAGTCGGTTCTTCGCTCTTCAAAGACATATGCTACACAAATGATTAAGCGACTTGTGAAAAAGGTACTCTGGTGGTGGCGGTGGCATAAGAGAGCACATACTAAGGATGAGCAATTTGGCATCCAAGCTTAAACCAATGGATTTGGCTCTCAAGGATGAGTTCCTTATTCATTTGATTTTTGCTTCCTTGTTTAAAAGTTTGACACCTTTGTTGTCAACTATAACATGCACCGAGAAATGGGACTTAGAAAAGTGCATAGCTATGTGTGTGCAAGAGGAGGAAAGATTTAGATCCTCACATGGTGGTTCTATCAACTATGTGAAGGACAACAAGAAAAGAACTTCAACAAGAACTTCTCCTCAAAGAACAAGGAAAAGCTCATGTCCATCACCTCAACAAAATAAGTTTGCGAGAGACAAAGATCGTTGTCTTCATCAGAAGAAGACGGACACTACAAGAAGGACTGTCCGGATTACTTAAAGATGATAATGGCAAAGAAAGGTGAGAACATTATTACCTTTATAAATGAATCCATGTATGTACAATATTCAAATCTACTTGGTGGATTGACTCAGAGCAACTGCTTCATGTTGCTAATTCTTTCTGAGGATTCCGTTCGACGAGGACTATGCAAAGAAAAGAAAGATGCGTTAAAGTCGCAAATGGAGTCCAAGTCGAAGTTGAAGCCGTTGGCGATCTTTCATTAGAGCTTGCCGATGGCTTCACTCTTTTACTTAGAGATGTTCTTTATGTTCCTCTTCTGAGGAATTTGATTAGTGTTTCATGTTTGGACAATAATGGTTATGATTGTCATTTTGGAAATGGCAAGTGTGAAATAATGTTTAATAAAGAATGTGTTGGTCTTGCCATCTTACAAAATGAGCTTTATTTGTTATCATTATGTGATGATGTGAATGTCGATGCGATAAAGGGAACGTCGCGTGCAGAAAGTGAATGAATCCTCGTCTCTTAATGTAAACAGAAACGAAAGAGAACTCTAGATCGTCGTCGAAATTATGGCACTCGCGTTTAGGCCATATTTCGAGGGGAGAATAGAAAGACTAGTTAAGAATGACATTCTTCCTCCATTAGAGTTCTCAAACTTAGAACAATGCGAGAGAATGCATTAAAGGAAAATATGTAAAGAAAATTAAGAAAGACGCCAAAAGAAGCACAGAGTTCTACAAATTATTCACACAGACATTTGTGGTCCTTTTCCCGTGAAAAGTATGGATGGTTATGACTCGCTCATAACATTCACGGATGATTACTCCGTTATGGATATATTTATCCAATCAAAGAAAGAAATGAAGCCTTGGATAAATTCAAGATATTTAAGGTGAAGTTGAAAACCAACACGATTTAAAGATTAAGATAGTCCGATCGATAGTGGGGGTGAGTACTACTATCGACATACCCCATATGGACAAGTTCTCGGACCTTTTGCAAGGTTTTTACAGAAAATGGTATAGTAGCCCAAGATTCTACACCCAAGCGAACCTCAACAAAATGGAGTAGCCGAAAGACGCAACTGTACTCGATGGATATGGTGCGAAGCATGATGAGCTATTCCACACCGCCATTGAGTCTATGGATGGAGGCGTTGAAAACCGCCATTCATATTCTCAACAGAGTGCCTAGTAAGTCGGTGCCCAAAACACCGTGCGGGTTGTGGACGTGAAGAGTTCCTCATTAAACCACTTACGTGTGGGGGAGTCTGTTGAGGCTAAAGTATTTAACCCAAACCTTGGGAAGCTTGATCCCAAAAGCGATGAGTTGCCATTTCATTGGCTACCCCGAAAAGTCAAAAGGTTTTCGTTTCTCTTGCCCGCACGGATATACAAAGTTTGTAGAAACGAGACACATTGTCTTCTTAGAGGATGAAATGATGAGAGGAAGTATGGTAGCTCGTGAGATTGATCTTGAAGAGAAGCGGGTGTATGCGCCCACTCCGATGATTCAAGAGCCATTCTTCACACTACTCATTTGCCGCACCGACAAAGGTAAGACAACGTGGTGCCAAAGACTGTTATTGTTCCTCCCGTGGCAACAATGAATGATAATGAGGAACCCGTTCTTCAGATCCTATAGAACCTATTGCCACAGATGAGGGGAACAAAGAAACCTCAAACAGCAGAAGATGTACCAAATGAGGAGGCCCCGAGGAGGTCTCAAAGAGTAAGAAGATCACTATTTCGATGATTATCGATTATCATACAGAGGAATATCAAATGGAGGATGATCCCACCTCATTTGAAGAAGCTATGAGAAGCGAAAATTCCTCAAAATGGCTTGAAGCCATGGAAGAGGAAATGAGGTCCATGAAGGCTAATAAAGTCAGGACTTAGAAATTATTCCTAAAGGAGCCAAAACAATAGGTCAGAATGGGTCTACAAGACAAAGCTTGACTCCCAAGGAATGTAGAAAGATACAAAGCGCGACTTGTGGCAAAAGGCTTTACGCAAAGAGAAGGGATTGATTACAATGAGACCTTTTCTCCGGTCTCATGTAAAGATTCTTCGTAATCATAATGGCATTAGTAGCACATTATGATTTAGAGTTACATCAGATGGATGTAAAGACGGCATTTCTTAATGGGGATTTGAAGGAAAATGTTTACATGGCACAACCGAAAGGTTTTGTCATGGAAGGAAATGAAGGAATGGGATGCCGCCTAAAGAAGTCGATTTATGGGTTAAAGCAAGCTTCAAGACAGTGGTACTTGAAGTTTGACAGTACAATAAGAAAATTTGGGTTTAAAGAGAATGTAGAGGACAACTGTGTTTATGCAAAGTTTAAAGATGGGAAGTTTATCTTCCTAATCACAGATGTGGATGATATCCCATCTTGGCTAGTAGTGATGTCATCACATCGAGACAAAGAAGTTTTATCCTCAAACTTTGATATGAAAGATCTTGGTGAAGCTTCGTTCGTTCTAGGGATCGAAATTCAGGGATAGAAACAAAGGGATATTGGGACTATCACAAAAGACATACATAGAGAAAGTCTTAAAGAAATTTGGGATGCATAAATGTAGTCCTTCACCGCACCTATAGTCAAGGGCTGACAGATATGGGGTTTTTCAATGCCCCAGAACCAAAGATGAGATCGATCAAATGAAAGCGGTTCCATATGCTTCACCGTTTGAAGCTTACAAGATGCTCAAGTGTGCACACGCATACGACTTAGCATTTGTTACCGGGTTACTTGGCGATTCCAGAGCAATCTCGAATAGAACATTGAAATTGATAAAGAAAGTCTTGCGTTATTTGCAAGGAACAAAAGGCCTCATGATGACATCTGAAGATCGATTTACTCCATATAGTGGGGTATACTGATTCGATTTTGCGGAGATGATAGAAAGTCTACATCCGGATATGTGTTCACTCTCGCAGAGGAGCTATATCGTGGAAAAGCTCAAAGCAAACCGTCACTACATCGCCCACAATGTATGCCGAGTTTGTAGCATGTTATGAGGCTACAAGGTGAACTGCTAAAGAAGTTCATACCCGGTTTGAAAGTGGTTGACGACATCAATAGACCACTTAAGTTGTCTCGCGATAATGAACCCAAGATAACGTATGCCCACAACAATAAGTCAAGTGGTGCTTTGCCAAACACATTGACATAAAGTACTATGTTGTGAAAGATAAAGTTCGGGATCAAATTATAAGTCTTGAGCATATAAGTACAAGAAAGATGTTAGCGGATCCGCTTACTAAAGGCTTACCACCCAACGTGTTCAGAGAACATGTAGCCGGCATGGGTTTAAGGGAAAGCCTATGATTCCTGAACTAAAAGATGGCCCAAAAGGATTAAAGTAACTATTTCAGAATAGAGATGTGTATTGTAACTGTTAAATCTATCGGCAGTTGACCGTGACGATGAGACGTGTTCTATGCACTAATCTGTGATGGAATGAGTAAAGTCAAAAGTAATTAAAGTTAAAGCATAGAGGAGATCAAGGGGGAGAATGTTGGATTGATCTCTCTCCCAATTAGCCCAACGGCTAATCGGGCCTTGATCCGCGCCCTGATCGGGGGTGCCCAGCCCATCTATTGGCTGGTGGGCCCCCGTCGCGCTGCGCAATATATAAAGGGGTGGGGGCCGGCGGCTCCAAGTACGAGGTTGACCTGAGCCGACCTCCCCACCGACAAAACCCTAGACCGATCTAGAGGGCGCGCAGTCAGCGACGGGAAGCTCCGCCGGCCGTCCCCGTCGCCGGATCGACGCGAACGCGATGGCCGGCTCCTTCTCAAACGCGTCGGACGGTAAATGTTTTCTATCACCTCCTAGTCGCAGCCGTGCGCCTCCGGCTCTGGTGCCGGCGCCTCCTCCGCTCGGCAGTGGCGCCCGCGCGCCCGTGCCTCTCCTCTGGTCTGCGCACACGGCCCATTGCGCGTGTCGCCGCCTCCAGCCGCGCCCGCGCGCCTGCTCGTGCCCGGCCCGCGCCGGTGCTTAGGCCTGAGTGGGTAATAGGGGTATTGGTTGGGAGGAGGGGGCGCTCGAGCACCCACAAGCACCCACGGTGGATTCGCGCTAATCTCTGCTCCTGATCGACCTCAGTTGCGTGCATGCATATATGGGCATCCATGATTCATTCATTCAAAGGCTCGTTGCTTACCTGCTTCCCCGTAGGCGGCGGCGGCGGGGGAGACCTTGACGCCGACGGCCGCGGCGCCGGCGAGGAGGGTGAGCGCGGCGCGCCGGGTGAGCGCCGCGTCGGCGGCCTCGTCCTGCTTCTGCGCCCTGCAGACGAGCTGGGTGCGGGCGGCGGCAGGCGCGAGGCGCGGCGAGGCGGCGAGGCGGGCGGTGGACTGGTGGAGGAAGCAGGAGGTGGACGCCATTGCCGCTAGCTCTGCGGTTCTCGCTCGCTGCTGCTGCTGCTGCTACTGCTACGTCTGTGCGTGCGTGCGAGTGTGTTAGCTTGTGTTTGTGTTAACTAGGGAAGAGGTTGGTAGGGTCGAAGGCGCGCGACTACTCGTGGTGTGTGGAGGCCGTGTGGATCGAGTTTGGATCAGGGGCGATGCCATGGATAAGGCTCCCCGCCGCACCATTGGGCCACGTCGGATTGCGAGGTTTGGACCCTCTCTCCCCTGCCGTTTCGTTGCCACTCTGCTATCTGCGACTTTTTGTTTGCTTGCTCACTCTCCCTTTTATTTCTCCTTCCCTTTTACTACTTGTACGTACGCTTTGAAAACTCCTTATCTATCCGTCGATTTTTCTCACCGTTGGATCCTCCCCGCGATTAGTTGCACGCTCTGTTATGTTTCTTCTTTCTTTTTACCACATTCTAGCGAGCACGATATATCGTAAGGCAGCATTTATTGCGTAAGTAATAGCAACATGCAAAAAAGTTGGACTCTTCGTCCCTGTTGCTCTCTCCGGTTATAAATACACGTCGTTTTGAATATAGACATAGTCTCTAAGATCTAATAAAATTATAATACTATGAAAATATTTTTCGAGATAAATCTATACATATGATTTTTATATCTCTATTCTAAATGTTTTAAAATATATTAATAACCAAAGTTTTAAAATTTTGACTGTACGTATTATAAAACTAAGACATGTATTTGTAGCTAGAGGGAGTACTATTTTTCTTTCTGGAACAGATCGGCTAGTTGCGTCAGAAGTTACAAGAGTGCTTCAGAAGGATCGAGTTCAGTTTTGGATAGGATGAGCAGTGCCAGTTCAGTAACGTAGGCAAACGTTTAGCCAAGCGCGAGATGCATCGACTTGTGAGTTGTGACGCTTCTTTGCCGTCCAAATCTGATCATCTCTGGGTGACTGCTTCCATCTAGTGTAAACGGGTTGAATATAAATTGAATAGTGATCTTCTCATATTCGTATATTTAAATAAATACGTATACGAATTAAAATATACTCGAATACGAATATGAATCAAATATTATAACGAATACGAATCGAATATCTACTCAATTTGGTTAGATCCAATTATCCTACGACATAATGAAGTTTAACGAGTTTGCACCAATTTTATAGTAATATTTATGCCCCTTTTCTTATGGTTTATAATGTAGTCATTGATCATTGGTGCCATTTTACCACTAACCCTAACCAATTTTAGAGATATTGTAAATAAATCGGTTATAAACATGTTGAATTTGGCTAAAAAGTGCATGCAAAAAGCTTTATTGGGGGTGCGCCAAAATGAAAAAAAAAAATCAAATGCCAAATTAGAGTCCATCGTGACAAGAGCCTCGTCAAGACAATCGAAATGCATATATAATATGTCCAATTTGGAGGTCAAATGTAAAAGATATGTAATAACTATCTATTGTTATTGTGTCGAATCCGGATATTATCCGCATTTGTATTTGATTCAACACATATTTTACATAGCATATTCGTATTCAACAAAAAATCCAAATACTATCCGAATTTATATTCGTTTTGCAATTCGAATGTATTTTTGTTACCACATTTACTACCATCCGAATACGGATGCCGAATAAAATGAATAATCCGAATCCATTTGGCACCCTATCCATGTGCCTGCCAATGTTTGCATATGAATATGGGCTGTAATCTCTGTACTCGAAGCTCATCAGCTCGAATTAAACTTTTGAGTCCCCGATGCCTTTCTAAAAGCTAAAAAAAACTTCTAGGCCCCCTAAAATTATAGTGGTATGTAGTCGAAATATTTAGATCATTTACTGTCATGGACAACCCGCAGCCAGACCAGACAAGCTAATAGAATTAAGACTTTTCGTCTCAATAAGGCGTCTACATATATGTACTGTATTCAAGTTGGATAAAAGTTTGCATAATTTCCTCGCAACAAAAGAAGTTTGGATAACGAGTAAATAGCATATATTTCAATACAACAGATTCATTTTTTTTACCCAAATCCAAGGTTAGTCTTCATTTTCTTTGCGATTACAAGGTAGACGCACAAACACTCGTAACTTTGATTTTAAGATAAGTTGGTCAGGGACAAAAAAAATCACGATCCCTTGAGGTTGCAGGTGGTTCACAAATGAGCAAGGAGGTATAATTACGTGACAAAAGTGTAATCCATCAAATTACAATTTTTTTCCCATATTCCACACAACGTAATTTTTTTTCTTGTAAAATGTAAACCACTTTTGATCAGAGAAAAGAACTACTAATGGCAACGCACGACAAAATTCAGGCAACCTGCACCATTACATTACAATATGACGCCATTAATTAGCAGAGAAGCTCGCCTTCCTTCAGTTGTGCCCATTCACCATGTTGTTGATGAACTTGGGGATCTGAACCTCGAACCCGAACAGCGTGATGTTGTGAGGCATCTGCGGCATCTTCGCCGACGGCATGGGAGGGAATGACAAATCCGTCAGCCCTGAAAAGTCCGGCATTTTTGGGATTGGCGGGAGATCGGCGGGCACACCGGACGCCGCTGCATTCTCGGCCCCGGGCTGCCCCGGCTGTTTCGCCGCGGCGAGGCTGGCCAGCATCTCCGGTTGAACGTTCGCCGGCAGCTGGCCCGGCATGGTCGCCGGGAGGTTGGCCAGCATCTCCGGTGGGACGTTAGCCATCATCTCCGGTGATACGTTGGCAGGGAGGTTGGCCAGCATCTCCGGCGGCACGTTGGCTAGCATCTCCGGTGGAACGTTGGCGGGGAGGTTCGCCGGAATGTTTGCCGGGAGGTTGGCAGGGAGGTTCGCCGGAATGTTTGCCGGGAGGTTGGCTGGCAGGTTTGCTGGGATGTTCGCCGGCAGCCCGGCGGGAGGAAGCGGCGCCGGTGCACCTGGTTGACCATTTGGAATCACTAGTGGATTTTCAGCTAGAAGGCGTATGGAAGTACAGAATTGCACGTTGACAGACAAAATGGCCAGGAAAGTCACGTAGCAGAGGGATCTCATTGCGACTTCCCCTTGGAATTGAGATTCCTAACCCGGCAATGGCAAATAGAGGGATTGCAAGAACAAAGGTGATGCATTGTTGCTGATATATAATAGAATCTAAACTGAAGAAGAGCCTAAATTTGGTGAGATGGAGAAGTTTGCCAGGTTGATGTTGTTGGCCATGGGCAAAAAATAGTGGTTGCCTGTTTGGTCCTATTTTCTTTTAGTTTACATCTTACAATAAGCTGGAAGCCTGGAACACACTTCCAACATGTAGCAAATAAGTCACGCTTTAGAACACAAGCTAAATATAGATGTCCCAATTTGCTATGAACCCCCTAGTGTATTACCCAGCCATTTGATGCTACAGTTAGTCCTTTCCGCCTAGTTTGATGGTACAGTTGACTGCTGATCCCATGCCAAGTACAGATATTACAAAGTCTGGGGAAAGGTTGGCCATGGTTAAAAAGAGGGATTCCTGGGGATTTGCATGCTCTAAAAGTTGACTTCACACAAGTCCAAAGCCTCTGTCTGTAGTCTTCACACTAGTTCGTTTTGTTGGACTTGTGAATGACTCGGCCATTGTTTTCGCCGGGAATTTCATGTCCCTCGGATTAGCCTGCTAGTCAGATTGCTCCGTCACCAAGTCGGCGACTTCATCGCATGTTTGCGTTGCAACATGAGCTATACACACTGTTTTACAGCGCCGGGAGATCACTTCGGCAAACGGTTGGCTCTTGCTCCAGCAGGTGCAAATGACAACTTTACAGGCAAATCGTTTCTGCTGATTTCCGGATTCAGTAGTACAAGACGGACGTTAAGTAAGGCACACTGTTTTACAGACAAAAAATTGCACTAAAATTGTCAGCTGTAACACTCTGTTTTGACGTTGAAACGCACTCTGCTGCACCAAACAGAATACTACACTATACTTGGTAGCGCAAGCTGTTTGTGAAACAAAATCTGTTGCAACATGTTACAACGTGAAGACATGTACATTTGGTTCATCGGGTCATGAGCGAGATATCACGAATCAACGGCGGTGCACATCAGTGTACCACTGCTGCCAACAATGTTTCTGAAGACATCTCCAGCTACATCCACCACGTCCCCATTCCCCAATGAGGCAGAAGTTAACAAAACCCTGCGGACAAGCTGCATATTCTGCATGAAATCAAACTGAAGACAGCAAAAAAGGAGAACCATTGAATTGCAAATACGACAAGAAAAAAAAGATCCTTTTGTATACACAAAATAGCAAGCTTAAATGTGCCATCAGACATCCAAGGAAGGATTGAGCAGCATAAGCTCTCAAGCCCGGCAAGGCGAAAGCACTTAGGCGGCAACTGCGAACGTTATGAGAAACAAGCCTTGTTTTTATCATCATTGGGCAGGCATAACAATCTCACTCAGCTGTAGTAATGCAATACGCAAAACAAGACAATTTGAACATAAAATAGCATGAGGTCTATTAAACAAAAGGCATCAGACATCCAAGGAAGGAATTAGCAGCATTAGCTCTCGAGCCCGGCAAGGCGAAAGCTCTTGGGCGGCTACTGCGAATGTTGAGAAACAAGCCTTGATTTTATCATCACAGCCATTCCAACAATAATAGAACTCGAGTGAAGTATAAAATAAACCTAACAATACTTGGTAAAACATAAACAAGAATACTTAAAACATGGAGGCAAAAAGCAACAGCAATAACCATAAGACAACCAAGGAATGATTTAGCAGCATTAGCTTCAGCTCGGCAAGGCAAAAACTCTTGTCGGCCACTGCGAATGTGAAAGGTTGCCGTTCCCTAAAATCCACCGTTCGTGACAGAACAGAAAGAAGCGGGGAAAAAGTGAGGGGGATGCTTGAATGGTCAGAAATCTCATGTGGAATTGTAAAAGCGTCAGTTCATCGCAGCAGCAGAAGATGATCCCGCTGGCTCGACAGGTGTATGTGTTTCATCACTCCTTTCAAGCATCCGAACAGAAACACTAGAAAATAGAATGGAGCACAGTTGCAAGGCTAGAATTATTCCGCTTTGGAATGATAAGAAATCTTGTGTGGAATTATAGTGAGTTGAAGGAATGCACATGACATCACAAGACGGATGCTTCTGCAATAAAAGACAAGCTCAAAATCCAGAAGCAAGATGCTAAACCAAAATCGATTTTTTTTATAGTTGAAGACACAAATTAAGATGGCTCGGTTCAGCAGAAATTCGGCATACAGATCGATCTCCGAGAAAAGTAAAGACTCGGAGAGAGACCTGTGATTTGGTCTGTTGAGCTTGAATTTCACCGAGTCGTCACAGCCATCACCCAAGAAGAAGAAATCGAGAGAGAAATAAGTTTCGGTAGTCGAGTCGAGTGAAGTGCAGATATAACTTATATATAACTTAGGACGCTGTTTGAGACCTTTGTCAGTATGTGACTGAGATGACGATGCTAACATACCTTTTAATTGGAAAAGAAGATGAAGGTCCATCCGGTGATGACATAGATCTTCCGGTTTGCATTTTGTGGCGCTGCAAATGTTAATGGGAGAGATATAATAGATATTTATAAAATGTTAAAACAGAATGGTAATGTAGTGTAAGTAAACAGGAAAAAGTCTTGAATGGTAGCAAACGTAGAATAATCGTACGTATGAGTATTGAGTGACAGTACGTATGCAGTTTTGGCTTTTTTTTTTGCCTTGGCTTATTTAGACGCTGCATGTAAGATAGATGGTATTATTGTACTGGACAGTTGTAGATAGACACGTTCACTAAATAAACGTCATGTAAAATACGCTTTGTTTTTGGATGTTATAAGGATGCAGCAAATAAATGTACGTAGATGTTTCTGTAGGTGCAGAATGACGTGAATATATGTAGGTGCAGAATGACGTGAATAACAGATGTTGGACCGAAAATTTGCGGAACGGGTCAATTCAGGTGCAATAAAATTTTAACTCTTTTAGGCATACCTCTTTGTCCATGGAGGGGGCTGTAGCGGCGTAATCAGTAAGTAGGTTTCTACGAATAGGATAAGATGGAGGACTGTCTCCTCTACTGCGGTAAACAATAAACAGCTAAAATTTCACAGGCAGTAAAAGGTTGTAGGTAAGAAGCTGATGATTTACGTGGTGAATTGAAATGGGATGTAGTAAAAATATAATACCTGCAAGGAGCGTCTTTGGCTGTTGATTGTTTAACTGCTGAAGATGGTGTTGTCTAGGGCTGATCATCGCCAAACTTGCGTAGCATTCAACAGTAAAGGTTTTAAGAAAAGCTAGCAAATAAATAAAGAGTAGTATCCTAGCTGTTATCAGTATGCATAGGAAAAAAAAAATGAACTCGATGCTAAAATATGTGGAACAGTTAAGCGAATCTAGTTTTTGCAGTATTGCTGAAAGGTTGTGTCTTCAGCAATAATTACACCATGCATGAGAAGAAATAGAGACAGTCTCGGTTAATATGGAACTGTGAAAGGCGGCAGTAAACACGTTCAAGAGATAGGTATGTAGGTACGTTGCAGGAATTAGAGAGTGATATAGATAACTGTGTGTTACTGTGTGGTCTGTTGGAGAATGGTATCTAAGAGAGTTTAGTTTAGCATTCATTGGGAGTGGCTGCACATCCCTAATATAATATGTAATAGATACAGCAAGTATGGTAGTGTAATCTATTTAAAAATTACTATATGGAAGTGTATATCATGCCAGTTACTTAATAGCTAGAATAGAAGCTATATTGTAAGGATCTGTGGGTTAGAATAACGGAAAATTAGGAATAGCACTGGAAAAATGACATAGAATAACATGAACATATTATAAGTACAGTTCACTCCAGCTGATTTACAGCACCTGTTGACAGCCTAGAACGATAGACAAAATAGGAATAATGTAAAATAACAGCGTCAGCATGTGTATAACAACTAAACATAAACAGACACGTAAGCACGAATTAAGGAGGATGCATACCTAAAAAGTATGTCTGAAGGTTTTAGCTACGAACGGAGGCACGGCTGGGGCAGGACGAACCGAGCAGAAGGTGGCCAATGGTCAAGCAGCATAGGAGATACGTATGCTGAGGAGGGAAAGCCAAGCATCAGGTGCACATAAGCTAGCTACACAGTGAAGAAACGTAGAGCTCGCTAATCGAACGTGCGAAGTAAAGCTAGTTATCATAAGAAGAAGGGGAACACATAACTAACCTAGACGGTACTTGCTGCATGAAGCTCACCCGAAACAGTCGATGCCAGCCAGACATGATATGTAAGTTATGAAATGTTGAGCTGCAGCAACGGAATAGCATAGAAATGGAAGTTAGGACACAGACAGATAAATCTTGAATGCAGCAGCTAACTATGAAGACGATAGAAGGGGAAATAAGAAATATGCAATCCAAATGAGGATATACAGCAGACAAAACAGATGGGAGAACAGGGGGGGACGGGAGAGAAGAAATGAAAAAACATATCCAACATGGGGGAAAACGCTAGCGACTAAACGAAGGGCCGTTAATAACATACCATGCTGTTGCACGGCTCAAAGTATGCTAGCGCCGCTCTAGGTACGCGAAAGCAAGCGAAGATGGTATGTAAGAAGCAAAACAAAAGACAGATGTAAGATGAAAAGCTAGAGATGTAAGATAAAAGGGAGCGCATGGCGGGACATTGGCATGCAGTAAGTATACGGTGAGCACTGTACAGAGACGGAACGTGTGTTGCAAGCGCCCAAAGGCCAAAGCTCAGTCCAGCGCATGGACTAACGGTGAAATGCTCGAAGCACTAAGGAACGATGAGCACAAAAGGGCAGGAAGAGAAACAAGAATTTTTTTGATTTGGCCGTGTAGCGCCACATAATTGAAAAAATGACCCTTCTTTCACCGTATTTGCAAAATTAGACCCTATATGAGCGCGGAATCGCTGGGAGGCCGACGCGTGTCCCCTTCCGCAATCCGTGAACGCGGAAAGAAAGCTACGCCCGCGGGAATTCGGCCGAGCGCAGAACCGAAGTGACGGACGCGAGAGGTATCGGGGCCGGCGTCTTTCCACGGTCACCGCGCGCGGAAAATCGCTGTCGGCAACTTTCCGCGGTCACCGAGCGCGGAAGCTTTGCTTCCGTCAGAGCCACACGCGCTCCGCCATACCGCTGCCGCATGCCGCTCGCAGATCTCGTCGTCCTTCCGCACTCCTCCACTGTGGAAGGTGACCGCTCCCTCTAGTCCCACGCCCGCGTCACTCCTCCGCGCCTGCGTCCCTTCCGCGCTCCGCGACCGTGGAAGGGGACACGCGTCGGTCCCGAGCGATTCCGCGCTTGTATGGGGTCTAATTTTACAAATACGTTGAAAAGAGTGTCATTTTTGTAATTACGTGACGCTATAGGGTCTAATAAAAAAAATCGAGAAACAGCAGAAGGAAGAGAGCTCGGAACCAACGCAAAGGAAAGTAGGAAAAGCGGATAGAGAGGCCAGCGACGAAGCAGCAAGAGATCAGGAAGGATCGAGATGAGTCCTGCACGACGTGAGTCACGGTGCAGGGTGTGTAATCGAGAACGTCACCGTAACGCCATCCCTAAGACAACATAGGCAAAGCAAGCAACTCTGGGAGTGCAAACGTCCAGGCAACAGCCAAGAAGCGAGCGCAAGAAAAAGACCGATGCGACTAGCACAGGAAACACATTGAATGGCAAGGAAACATGGACTCGCTGAGAAGCAACTGTCGAGCCAAGCGTAGCGAGGAAGTTCCCAGCAGAACATGGCTGACGCAAACGAAGCGTAGAAGCAGTCGCTGCGAATGTGGGCCTCGCTGCAACGTGACCCACATGTAGAGAACTAAGCACAGGAAAGCAGCGTGAGAAGATGAGACACAGAACTCGCAAACCAACAGGAGCGGCGCAGCGACACAGCGGTCAAAAGGGTAAAGCAGGTCTCGGACCAGCAGTCCGCGCGAAGTACTGCCCGCGTGCGAAGACACGAAAATCTAACGGCTCGGAGCGACCACGACACGAGCGAGCGGACCACACGCGATTGAACGCTGGTTGTTTTGCGGGCGACGTAGCCATCGCCGGAGACGCCCCTTAAAACCACCTTGCCAGCGCGCGCTACGGCCTGGATCTGACGGCATGGAGCCACTCACGGGGCGATCTGACGGCTGTTTTTTTTTCCGACGTAGCACGCCTTGGAGGGGCCCCTTTCTTCCATCCTTTAAGGTTAGTAACTAGTAACTCTCGTGTGCCTTGGCGCGTAGGGAATGCAGAGGTGATAAGTATGCTAAGTGTACGGTTGTCTATTCTGCAGAGACAAGCGTAAGCTTTAGGACCATTGCGAATTTGTGGTGGTTGAATATAGCATTAAAATTGATTATCTTATCTTAGGTAATAAAACAAGAGGTTTAACCCACAGTGTCAGACACGAGTAGCAGCTAATTTGTAACTATACATAAGCAAAGCTACAGATTTAGGTAGATATAAGCGAAGCTGAAGGTATGCATCCTGGAATGTATAGTAGGCAGCAAATATTACAAATGACAGTGTGTAGTATGTTGTAAGAAATTATATAAAGTCTATTGAAAGAGGCTACATAAAGCAATGAACGGTAAACACTACACATGAGTAGATATCATAGATAAGCATAAAAAACAACTGTTGATGCTGAGCTAAGTGCAATCGTGATTCTTTAGAGCAGACAAAAAAAGGGAGCGTGCAGTAATAACGTTAAAGAGAACATGAAGTAAGGCCTTAGGGTCGGTTTAGCCGTCCAAACACATACACCGGTCCAATACTAAGACAAGCCAGATAATATGTTTTATAGAGTACGTAAGATAAAGTAGACACCAACATCGTCGGTCATAGGTAGAGTAGGACATAGGAGTACAAAGATAAAGCACACACCAACGCTATCGGTCATAGGTAAAGAGTGTAACGTAGGCAAATCAATAGGGGAACAATGTAAGGGAATAGGGAAGGAATTAATACATTTGTGTTGAATGGGAATTGGAAGTTAAGGAATGAAAATATGAGAACATGCAATATACTTGAACCTAATTCTTGCCCTTTGTATCTACACGACCCTTGTTGACAGTTGTAGAAGTGTTTGCATCATCATGTAACATGTATGATAAGTCAAAAATATTGTGAGATCTGTAAATACATGCTATGGACAGGTTCGGACATGTAGTACGAATTTTGTGGAATAGGAGCTAAACAGTGGTCATCAAGAACATAAACAAAAAATAACTTAGTTCTCTACCCTTTTTTTGTTCAGAATCAGGCAACCATCTGCTAAATCGGTGCCTCTTGAACGACATGAGTGCAGCTATGCGAGAGCATCAGATAGGGTAGGTAATAGAGATACATGCCAGCATACTATGAAACAAGTTTACAGCCAATGTTGTAAGCATGCATGTATTTAATAGATGTATCGGACTAAGAGATATGTAAGCTAATGTCACAAACTTTGGTATGGACCATATATGAACTATCTTCTAACCATACCAACAAACCTTCATTAATAAGGTGAAAGAATAGGGAAAGCAATTGGTATATATACATAGTGACACATGGCAGCAAAAGTGTAAGAAAAAGCTAAAAGACATAATAGAGTAATGTACAGTTTAATGGCAACAGGTGCTTACATTGCATGTGCCGTATTTCTGGAGGACCAACATAACTGTTCTTAGTATTAGGGAAAAATAATTTCTTCTATGTAATGTGCACTTTCCATATCCTGTAAGCAATGCGCATGTAAATTTGTAAATGTAAATAGGTAGGAAATGTGTGTAGTCTATATACACACCAGGAAAATATAAGGCACAATCTGATTTATGTGTCCAGCTGTAATAATGAAATGTGTGTATGTAAATGTAGTATAATTAGAACGAAAAGACAAAAGGGAACGATGGTAATGCTAATAACCTGCTTAGATGATGGCTCGAAAAGGCTTTTTCGAGCAAGGGACATCACATTCTGTGTCTATCTGAATCATTAGCATGAAACAACAGAGGTAGTATACGAAAATGTGCTCATGCAAATGGGAAACCTCAGGGAAATAACAACGCATGTGTTTTAAATTGCACTCTTAATACTTAGTTCCTTATGCACAATGTAATATTGCGATTTGTGATGCTTTAATATTAGATACTTGCATTTTCGTTATGACCTAAAACGATAAGGTATTCTATAAAGCACAAGACATGCACCAAGAATATTGAATTTGACTAATATATGAGTAAGCATAAAAGAAACTAAGTAATTCATCCTCCACAAGAAGTCATGAATAGGAACTGAGCAAACTTTAAACATCTAGAAACTTTAGAAATGAAGGAACCAGAAGTAACATATGGCAAGTTGGCAAGAAGCCAGTAACCTTACGTGTATGCAGCTTCCCAAAAGTGCTACAATAAGTAGCTTTTGCTCACACAAATAGAGGCATAACGGTGAGCTGCATTATAAGGCATAAACTGCTTTAGGTGCACCTAAGTAAAATATGAGCACAGGAATGATTATAAATAAAGGCATTGCAGCAAAACATTACCAAATAAACCCGTACATATGAGAAGCTTCCTGTAATGCCAATAATAAGCGACAAATTGGCATCTTGGTTCTTGGTATAGTGGAATTGTGCCTTCGAAAAATACTACATTTGTATCCCAAAAGATGTAACGTGTTGAAGCATTTTTGGATATTCATCAGGTAATACTTGGAAAGACCAACTACAGACATGTAAGACATTTGATTGTTCATGAATGCAGCTTACTGAGTTCTTTCAAGAGGAACTTCTGCTCATTATTTACATCATTACAATCTACATGTATGTTTTTTTTCTTGTACCTTGTCTTTCCTAATGGAGAAAAGAGAAGTACCAATATTGCAGTTTGCAGGCATGTGTCACCAAGGCTGTGGAAAAATGTGACAACCGCTGCTCTCGAAAATATAGAGCTGCAAGTGATTCGCATGCATTTAGTAGGTAACCCGAGGTACATATCATGGTGCAGTTTTCTATGATCATTGACATGTTTTGTGGTTTTGTTAACAGGGTAGATGTATGGTCTTGTTGGGTCACTGAAACCGAAAGAAACCCTGGCTGATACTATACATCAAACTCAAGGAGTTGCTAAGCAGAGATCCGATGACTTGAAATCTTAACCTCTGAAATCTTAACCTCTGTATGGTCATGGCCAGCATAGGCTTAATCGAAAGGTCAGTACCTTTTGTTCTCTACAGTGAGCTAGTGATGTAAAAGATCAACTAACTCCAATAATCAAACTACACTTGTGAGCATTTGGGTTCTTCAGGATATTGAAGCAACTAAGACTGGTGAATTGTTTCTGAATTTATGAATCAAAGTATATCAATGAATCATGCTAACTTCTACCCTGCATTTACATTTGTAGCTATAAATTGTCCATTTCCTTTCTTCCATATAATTGTTGAAAAAACATATATTCAGATTAGGTTACTCAATGAATTTATATCCAGAATAGAAATTCGTACTTCTTATTTCTCCTACATTGAGCATTCATCAAACAAATCGGTCTATATTTGTCTTGCTAATCTGAAACAAACATCTTGTGAGCATACTCCTGAAGATCCATCAACCATTTGTCCATCTGTGTTCATACAAAATCCTAACCCAAACTTTCTTTTTCATTAGAAAGAGAACTAATTTGAACCCAAATTTACAACCAAAACCAAGAAGAAAAATAATTCCTACCCTGGATATTTTCATTCATTCCATTTCCAAAGAATACACAGATTCCAACCTCATATTTTCGGTGGTATAGAAATAAGAAAAACAAAATTAAAAAGGAAATTAAGAGGAAAAAGCAAGAAAGAACCTCCGTACCAATGGGCATGACATCCTCGCCATTACCAACGGCGTGACCTTGGTGAGCGGTGTCGGCATGGGGCTCAGCGTTGGCGACGTCCGGCAAACGGGTGACGTCGAGTGCTATCGGAGCCATGGGTTGACGCACTCCCGGTGGAACAGATGGCTGCACTCCGGCCGCATCCGGAGCATGTCGTCGTCGCCGTAGTTGTCCAGGCATATCGAGCAGCATGTGGACATGGTGGCCTTCTTCCCCTTCGCAGCCTCCTTCCTGGCCTCGCCGTACACCACCTTCAGGTACCCCATGAGCGAGGTCTTGTCGATGCCGAGGTCGACGTCATGGCTGTCACCGCCACCACCGCCACTGCCATTGTGGAGGGACAGAACCAACCATCAGTGGGGATGCGCGGGAGAATGGGGCGAAGGCAGAAGATGCGGAGGCCACGTTCGCAGCCGCCGCACAGTAGCAGGTCCTCCGCCACATCATCAGACCTACACACCTCGTAGCGGATGTCACATTCAACCCACAAAATCCTTAATCCGACCTAAAAACATCAGGTTTGAGCTGCAGGAGAAGGAAAGGAGCCGAGGAGGATGGGACTCACCAGCATCGTGCAAACATGGACCCTAGCACTAAGCGTGGTGGGCTACCTCTGGGAGAAATCCACGCAACGGTGGCTAACATCTATATATTCCGATTAAGATGTACTTGAGGCGGGACGGGCGATCTGGCCTGGGGGGCTAGGCTGTGGGCGGCGCTAGTGACGACAAGGAGGAAGGGGAGGAAGCGTATGCGAGTACACGTGCCGACGCGAGCCGCAAACGTGGTGGAGATGGCGAGGGCGAGAGTGGAAAAGGAAGGGGAGGAGGCTTTCCGTCGAGGAAGGAAGAAGGAGGGGGAACAAGGTAGGGGGGAGGGCGGCAGCGAAGAAGCAGGAGGGAGAAGACCGAAGGAGTGGGGAGGGCGGCGACAAAGAAGTAGGAGGAAGCAAGATGAAGGCATACGCGTTCGAGGACCTTCTTCTGCTATCCAACGAAGGAAGCCAGCTTTGGACACGCGCAAGAACACGTGGTGAGGCCCAAGCATCGAATGACGAAATGGAGCCAGCACATTGGAGCGCAACGCTGAATCCGATCGAACGGCAAGGACAAGCTGAGAGGAAAATCTAACGGTCAAAGAATAAAAGATGACGTGGACACCCTAGCTGAAGCTCAAGTTAGGAGGATGTGTAATTTCTCAAGGTCAAGAGCACACCAACAATAGAGATACTATTCTCACTTTCTCCAAAAGTAATTCTCAGTTGGTATACTAGACTGACTTTTAGAAGGCAATACAGAATTAAACACATCACGAAGTTCACAACTAAGTCATAGCTATACCCTACGAGGTATTTTGCAGGCTTCAAAAAATAGTGTTTTGCTGAAAGCTACATCCTCTGTTTTCTTTTCCAAAAGATCAAAATATCAGTGGATAGGCCACACATCCCTACTCCGGTACTCCCCAGTCCACACACATATGGCTCGAAGAAACCTGCGAATGAGCTAGCTGAAACCAACACAAGCCCTCATCGACGCGCAAAAGATGTTGATTTGTGATCCGAATTTTCTAATATAGAAGTATCTGGAATATATCATATTAGCGGATTAGTTTCCTACTTGGACTCCAAGTCCTTTCACCCCTTTATATACCTCTTGTAAGCCGCATAGAGAGAGTTGACACCTCATTATAATTCTCCTGCGTTTTGTAAATACTCCTCATATAGTGATCATCGCCGATTGGCGCCCATGGTTTTTTCCCGCAAGGGTTTTCACGTAAAATCCGTGTTTTCTTTTGTCTCTTTTTATCTAACAAGTGGTATCAGAGTCACGAGGTCTTGAGTTCAAAACCCGACTAGCGCAATTAAGAAAATAATTGCAACTCATTTCTAATCCACATCTTAGGCCTAAGGGAACCTACACGTGAGAGGGAGTGTTGAAGTATAAGTGAATTGCCCGTCTTTCCTCATCAGGTTAAGCTTTTGGGTGAACTAGTTGGAGCATGCAACTCAATATGGTATCAGAGCAATCTGGTTGATTCACATGGAGTCCCTCAGAGCAAGGTCTCATGTGAAGGTGTACAACAAACATCATCCAATTTCTTTGCTACATCCCCACGAGAAGAGTACGAGGAGATTTGAAGATCTTTGATTCACGTACACAAAAGGTGTACCAAAGAGGTCATGATTTTTGCTAGGTTTACACATATCAGTACCAGCAATTTTAGGATTTATTCCTCATAGCGACTTTGAAGTATGATCTTCCACTCCTGAGTCGAGACACAAGATTTTCACTGTGGCAAGTCAAGATGAGGGTTGTGCTGGCACAGATAGATTTGGATGATGTGTTGGAAGGATTTGAGAAACAACCTATCACATGGACCGCAAATGAGAAGCACAAAGACCGTAAGGCTTTATCTCAGATTCACCTTCATCTATCAAATAATATTTTGCAGGAGGTTTTGAAGGAGAAGACAATTTCTTTGCATTATGGTCAAGTCGAACAAATTTGCATGACAAAGGATCTCACCAGCAATATGCATCTCAAGTAGAAGTTGTACTCACAAATTGCAAGAAGGAGGATCCATGCTTGATCATCTTTCGGTGTTTAAGGAGATCGTTGCCGACCTAGAGTCGATGGAGGTAAAATATGATGATGAGGATTTTGGTCTTATTCTTTTGTGTTCCCTACCTAGTTCTTTCTCAAATTTCAGAGATACCATATTATATAGTAGAGATACTCTCACTCTCAATGAAGTTTTACGAAGCTTTGTATGCTAAGGAGAGGATGAAACAAATGGTACCTTGTGAAAATTCAAGTTCGTAAGGAGAAAGCTTGTTTGTTCATGGCGGGTAAAAGGAGAAGAACTCAAACAATGAATCTCGAGGCAAAAATTCAAATGGCTACAAGAACCGATCAAAATCCAGAGGCAAGTATAAGTCGTGCAAATATTGCAAGAAAAGTGGGCACAACATCTCTGAATACTGGAAGCTGCAGAATAAAGAAAAGAAAATAGGCTATTGTAAGCCAAATGGTAAACCAGATGATGAAGGTAAAGCCTCCTTTGCTGCTGATGATAGTTCTGATGGAGAAGTTCTTGTTGCCTTTGCTGGATGTGCTAAGACCAATGATGAATGGATTCTTGATTCTGCTTGTACCTTTCATATGTGTCCTAATAAGGATTGGTTTGCCACCTATGAACTTGTTGAAGGTGGTACCGTGTTGGTGGGGTGATAACTCATCTTGTAAGGTTGTAGGAATTGGATCAGTTCAGATCAAGATGTTTTGATGACATTGTTAGAACTTTGACAGATGTGCAGCACATTCCATATTTAAAAAGGAACCTCATCTCTTTGAGTACTCTTGATGGTAAAGGGTACAAGTATTCTGGTGAAGGTGGAGTTTTGAAGGTATCAAAAGGCTCTCTTGTTGTGATGAAAGTTGATATTAAATCTATTAATCTGTACCATCTGCAAGGTACTACAATATTAGGTAATGTTGCTGTAATTTCAAGTTCATTATCTGATTCCGATGCTACTAATCTTTGGCATATGCGTCTTGGGCATATGAGTGAAATTGGTTTGGCAGAATTGAGCAAGAGATGACTTCTTGATGGACATAGCATCAGCAAGCTGAAATTTTGTGAGCACTGTGTGTTTGGCAAACACAAGATGGTGAAGTTCAATACTTCGGTTCATACTACAGAAGGTATTTTGGATTATGTGCATTCTGATTTATAGGGACCATCACGCAAGTCATCGCTAGAAAGTGCTCGTTATATGTTAATAATTATTGATGATTACTCTAGAAGAGTGTGGCCTTATTTCTTGAAGCATAAATCAGAAGCATTTTCAGCATTTAAAGAGTGGAAGACTATGGTTGAAAGGCAAACCGAAAAGAAGGTAAAGAAACTTACAGACCGATAATGGGATGGAATTCGGTTCTAACGAATTTGAATCATATTGCAAGACTGAAGGCATTGTTAGGCACTACATCGTTCCCCATACTCTTCAACAAAATGGTGTAGCTAGGTGTATTAACAGGACCATCATTTCCAAGGCCTGTTGCATGTTGTCAAATGCAGGTTTGCATATGCGTTTTTGGGCTGAAGCCGCTTCCACTGCTTGCTATCTTATTAATCGGTCACCCTCTATTGCAATTGAAAAGAAGACTCCAATTGAGGTATGGTCTGGTTCCTCAACAAATTATTCAGAATTGAGAGTTTTTGGTTGTATTACTTATGCTCATGTTGATAATGAAAAATTAGAGCCTAGAGTTGTTAAGTGCATCTTTCTTGATTATAAATCTGGTGTCAAAGAATATAGGTTGTGGAATCCTGAAACAAATAAGATTGTGATTAGCAGAAACGTTGTTTTTAATGAAACTGCTATGCTTCATGATAGGCTGCCCACTAATGTTCCTGTTGAGAGTGAGCAGAATTCAAGTGTTCAGGTAGACCACTTTGTTGGTTCAGATAACACATTAGATAAGGAAAATATTGTTGTTCATGATGCACCTATTGTTGAGAATTCTCCTATTGTTGAGCAGCCATCACAACGGTTTATTGCAGTTGACAGGCCTAGGAGGGAGATTAATCCACCAAGAGGTTGATTGAAGAATCTAATATTGTTGCCTATGCTTTGAGTGTGGCAGAAGAAATTAAAGGTAATACAGAACCTTCATTGTACTCTGAGGCTATTAGCTCCACAATTGTAATAAGTGGATAACTGCTATGCATGATGAGATGAAATCACTTGAAAAGAATGACACTTGAGAATTAGTGAAATTGCCAAAAGAGAAGAAGTCGATCGTTGCAAGTGGATTTTCAAAAGAAAGGAAGGTATTTCTCCTACTAAACCAACAATGTATAAAGCAAGGTTGGTTGCTAAATGCTATAGTCAGATTCCAGGTATTGATTTTAATGATGTCTTTTCCCCAGTTGTAAAGGATAGTTCTATTCGCACTTTACTCAGTATTGTTGCTATGCATGATTATGAACTTGAACAATTAGATGTTAAAACTACATTCCTACATGGGGAGTTGGAAGAAGACATTTATATGGACTAACCTGAGGGTTTTGTTATTCTTGGAAAAGAACACCTTATTTGTAGATTAAAGAAATCTCTTTATGGTTTGAAACAATCTTCTAGGCAATGGTACAAGAGATTTGACTCCTTTATGCTCTCTCATAATTTTAAGCGGTCTGATTATGATAGCTGTGTTTATTTGAAGATTATCAATGGTTCAGCTATTTATTTGCTTCTCTATGTTGATGATATGTTGATTGCTGCAAAAGATAAGTCAGATTTAGCAAAACTGAAGGCACAATTGAGTAATAAATTTGAGATGGACCTAGGTTGCACGCAAAGAAAATTCTTGGCATAGAGATTATTAGAGCGAGGCAATCTGGCAAGTTATACCTTAGTCAACAAGGTTATATTGAGAAGGTCCTTCGTCATTTTAATATGCATGATGCAAAACCAGTGAGTACTCTATTAGTTTCGCATTTCATATTATCTTCAGCCTTATGTCCTGAGTTAGATTATGATATTGAGTACATGTCTAGAGTTCCATATTCCAGTGCAGTTGGTTCTCTTATGTATGCCATGGTTTGTTCTCATCCTAATTTATCTCATGCACTGAGTGTGGTTAGTAGATACATGGCTAATCCTGGAAAAGAGCATTGGAAAGCAGTTCAGTGGATTTTCAGATATTTGTGTGACACTTCTAGTACTTGTTTGCAATTTGGGAATTCTAGAGATGAACTTGTTGGTTATGTTGACTCTGATTATGCTGGTGATTTAAACAAGAGGAGGTCTCTCACAGGTTATGTTTTCGCCATTAGTGGTTGTGCTATTAGTTGGAAGGCAAGTTTGCAAGCTACTGTTGCCTTATCTACAACTGAAGCAGAATATATGGCTATTTTTGAAGCTTGTAAAGAAGCTATTTGGTTGAGAGGTTTGTACATTGAGCTTTGTGGAGAAAATTCTTGCCTTTGTTATATTTTTGATATTGAGTGATATATGCCTTACAAAGGATCGGATGTTCTATGAGAGAACAAAACACATTGATGTGAGATATCACTTTATTCGAGGTGTTACTACTCAAGGTGATTTCAAGGTGTGCAAAATAAGTACCCATGATAATCCAACTGATATGATGACAAAGCCAGTTCTTGTTGCTAAGTTTTTGCTTTGCTCAAGCTTAGTTGGTGTTACAGTTTAATCTTAGAGACTAGTTGGCGCACGGTGATTTTTATCTTATCAAGAAGTTATTTGGTGATTGATGATTCTTTATTATGCTACACGAGGAAATTCGTCTCAAGGTGGATATTGTTGATTTTTGATCTGTATGTGATCAGAATTTTCTAATATGGAAGTATCTGGAATATGTCATATTAGCAGATTAGTTTCCTACTTGGACTCCAAGTCCTTTTACCCCTTTATATATCTCTTGTAAGCCGCATGAGGAGAGTTGACGCCTCATTATAATTCCTCTGTGTTTTTTAAACACTTCTTATATAGTGATTATCGCCGATTAGCGCCCGTAGTTTTTTTCTCGCAGGGGTTTTTCACGTAAAATTCGTATCTCCTTTTGTCTCTTTTTATCTAACAAAAGAAGCAAGAAGCCAAGCCAAACCCAACCCCACACAGCACTTGAATCCAACCCAATTACACTATCAATCATGGGACTTCAAGATTTGCAGTCAGTAGTTCATTACTACTTGTAATGTCTCAGCTAGAAGAAAGATATCTTACGTGGGAACTACAGAAAAATGTCAGCTGTTCATGTCAGGAGAAAGGAGCTTTACCATCACATCTCCTTGTCTTGATTCAATAAAGATTAGAATTCTGAATTTCATGCATATCACGCTGTGCATCGACCTTTACTTTTAATTCTCGAAGGCCATCCATCACCAAGTCGTACAATTCATCTGATGTGGCCGCCTTCTTTGCCACTTCATAGAAGGATTTGCATAACAAGTCAAAATGTCGTGCAGCTGGTGAATTCACAATATCATCATAGAAAAATGTAATAGAACTGTGTCTCCGCTCCAAACCCTTCCTCCACTGCTGCAATACATATTTGGAGGGAACTTCTTTGATCTTCATTAGAGCAAGTACAGAAATGATGTGGCTACACAAGATTCCCTGAGATTCAAAATGACGGCATATGCATTTCACATCACATCCATCTCCATTAAACCAAACAGTGAAGTCCAAGCTAATCTGTTGCTCCCGGATTTTAACATCTTGCAGGACCTTGAATATATAATTGAACATTCCTATTTCAGAATAGTTGGATAACAGTAGATTTTACCTTTTAGCTGCTCCTAAAATTCTGAAAACTTTTCATTTGTATACGCTGTCTGGAACCGCTTTTCAATATCATAATGAGTGATGCATGGTACCACCTCTTGGAAAGATTTACAATGAGCGTTATTTCCCTTCTCAACCATGTTTCTTAGTGCATTACCATATTGCTCCAGGAACTGGTTCAGTGTTATGCAAGAATTGACATATCCATGAAAGAAAGAATTGTCACTTTCACTCTTCTGTGTGCAAGACATATCGGCCCAAAAAGTATCTTTCACATAAACTGCCGCCCATTTTTGCCTATTACAGTATAACCCATTAAGCCATTCGCTGTCTTGAAGGCCAAACTTGCCTATTATCTCTATCCAATCTTTTTCAAAATCACGTTGTGTTAATGAATCATACACCACATTTGAAAATTTTATTTTAATATTTTCAAACCCTGAGAATCCACTGAGCTTTTCAGGAATCTTCTTCATCGTATGCCATAAACACCATCGATGACAAGTTTGAGGAAAAACCTCGGTAGCATCCTGGATTGCTTTGCACTGATCGGTAATTACATCTTTTGGTGGTTTGTTTGACATACAAGCTAACCAGGATTTGAACAACCATACAAAAGTCTCTGTGTTCTAATTTGACAGTAGTCCACATCCCAACAGAATCAACTCCCCGTGATGATTTACACCAACGAAAGAAGCAAAAGGCATACTTGTGTGCTGTCGGTACACCACAATTTTCTTGGGCCATTCTGTAGACAACCGTCGGCCCTAATCAACTCTAGCCGCCGTCAGTGGTCGCTGGCCGGCCTGCGGCGACGGCGGAGTTTATTTTTCTCGATGGCGGCATCTGATCTGCATCGCGCTCTCAATGCCCGACGTCGGTCTGCTGATTTCCAACGGTGTGGACTTTCGTCAGGGTTGGATCTGGAGCCCTTCTCCGCCGGCTCGTCTTCGGGCATGGCGATCCGGGGCCCTTCTCCGCCAGCTTCTTTCGGCGACTTGGCTTCGTCGATGGCATGACGACGGAGGTGGCGCGGTGCAGATCCAGATTTGGCGCAGTTGGTAGATATCGCGATGGCTTGGTGGTGGTGGCTTGTGCGGCGCTCGACTCCTCCCCGGTGGACTGCTTTTAATCGGCCAACGTGTGGGCTGCGGTAGACGTCGTCTTTCTTTGGTGCAGGCGGCGGTTGGCCGTTAGGGATGTTGTGGACGTCATCTTGGCGATCTGGCCTTCCTTGGTTGGATCCAGTGACGAGGTCATGCTGTGGCGTGGTCTTGGAGCGCTGGTGCCTTCGATCCGTGGTGAAAACTTTTGATCTGGCCTTATTTGGTTGGATCCGCAACGACGTCGACTGAGCGACGCTACCTTCTTGAAGGCGTTGCTTTGGAGAACCGTACTGAGCTTGGAGTGAAAACTCTGATCGACCTTATTTGGTTGGATCCGGCGACGACGATGTGAGTCGTATCCCTTCTTGGAGGCGTCGCTACGGAGACTGGCCCATCATCACCTCTTTCTTCTTGCACTCTTGTTCGTGATATGGATGATCTCCTGGTTGGTTCCGGAGGCGGGGCTAGGTGCTCTTTTTTTAGACTAGCCTTTGCATGATAATTTGTTTGTCATTGTTGGCTTTTGGCCGTTTTTTGTTTTAAGCTTTTAGCTGATGGTAGTGTAATAGTTGTGTGCATCCCTAGTTGGTGCAGAGCCGAGAGTGTACTTCCATTATCTTAAAAAAAGGTATGTGCTGTCAAATGTCACCACATCCGAGAAATATTCATATGCAGCCCTACTTCTTGCATCTGCCTAGAAAACATTTCTCAGCCTGGAGTCGTCATCGAAGTCCATGACATAGAAAAAAAATTAGGATTCTTGGACAGCATTCAGAAGAAGTAATGATAACGTGCATGTGCATCTCCGGCGCTAAGCTTCAGCCTTCTTTCCTCTTGCAAGTTGTCTATGCGCTCCTTTTGACCAACTTGGTGATTTTCATAGCCTCCATCTTGCACGTGAGGAGAATTGGACTTCTTGTTCGCATGATTTTCTGCTCTACCATTTGACACTCATCTTCTTTTGGCGAACAAGCCAGGTTTCTTGTTACATATAAGAACCCTAGTTTGAGTTGTTTCACCTGGACTTAGATCATGATTGTGCTCAAGTGTAACTGAAGGTAAGCGGAACTTGTCATCAGGACCATAAAGAGCCAAATTTATTTTAGTTGGACATTGCATTCTTATTGAGGGATGAGGCTTCCATGTATTTTTTGAGGAGTATTGAGCCTTGCCTTGTCTGCTGCAAGCGAGGGTGAAGTATCTCAACTTTTCATCTGCAGTTCTGGAGCTTCTCCTTGTTATAGCAAATCCCTTCTTCCAAGCGTATCTCTTATATAACACAATAGCATAATTCTCACTACCAAATATCATTCCCTTCTTCAGCTCCATGATTTTCGAGTCTTTTTCTGTGGCTTGGTCATCAGAATCACTTCCAAACTCCTCAATGACAAAATCATCCTCGTCAACCACTGTCTGTATGCCTGCATTTTCTTCTTGCACCTCATCTAGGGATTCATTGGTTGCCATTACCTAGAAGCGTTAAGAAATTAAGAGAAAGAGTTAGAACCCAATCAATAAAAACCTAGAATAGAATTGTTTCACTTGTGGTCTCGGCTTACTGTGGAAGAATTTATGACAACAGCAAAGACATTGTCGTGACAGAAATGCCTGACAGATGGGTACGGAGACCCCCCGTACAGTGGGGACCCTCCATACCCTTAGTCTTGGGTGAAGGACCAAATGGAGAGAAGCCAACACATACCATGTATGAGTAGTATTGTGTATCTGTTGAATAATCAGAGAGAGCCCCTTTACATGTGCCCTTGGGGTCTTACTTATAGGGGGCAAGAAGGGACAATTACCTTCTTGCCCCCATAGGCGAGAGAGAGAGTGAGTGAGGGCATTTTGGGTACAAAACACTGTACAAACTAGGTTTACATATGTATAACATCTTGACAAAGACACCCAGGTACTCTGACGATCCTAGGGCGCTGGGTACCCCTTGGGGCCCTGCTACGACAACTCCCTCGTCTGCATGGTCCGAGGTCGCGAGGGCTGATCCCTCGGTCCCGAGGGGCGAGCAGATGCAATCCAGCCGCCGGGCCTCTGAGCTCTGGATACCCCAGAGACACAGAACCGTGAAGGGGTTCCGAGCCACCAGGCGGGCGTCGAGGTGCTCTGAGAGGCAGCCGGTGACGGACGCCGAGGGGTGTGCGGAGGAGGTTTATGTCTAGGCCTCCCACGAGGCTACTGACCTCGAGGTGGAAAGTGAGCAACAGTGAGCACGTGGGGGAGTCGTCGACGAGCCACCACACCGAGGCATGGCCTTGAGGCGGAGTGGCGTCGAGGTCGCCTGCCGAGGCTCTGACCTCGAGGCGGGCGGCGGTGGTGGTGCTGCTCGCGGGCGAAGTCGACGCGAGCCACCACACCGAGACATGGCCTTGAGGCGGTGTGTGTCGGGCCGCCTGCCGAGGCTCTGACCTCAAGGCGGGCGGCGATGGCGAGCCTCTCGTCTGCGTGGTCCGAGGTCGCGAGGCTGATCCCGATCCCGAGGGGCGAAAGGACGCAATCCACCGCCTGGGCCTCGGGCTCTGGATACCCGGAGACAGGTGAACCGTGAAGGGGTTCCGAGGCCGCCAAGCGAGCGCCGAGGGTGTGCCAGAGGGAGGTTTATGTCTAGGCCTCCCCGCCGAGGCTCTGACCTCGAGGTGGGCGATGAGCAACCAAGGAGCCCGGGCAAGTGGGGTCGACGCGAGCCACCACACCGAGGCATGCCCTTCGAGGCGGTGTGGCGCGTCGGGGCCGTCCGCCGAGACTCTGACCTCGAGGCGGGCGACGAGCGGTGGTGGAGCTGCGCGGGCGAAGTCGACACGAGCCACCACACCGAGGCATGGCCTTGAGGCGGTGTGGCGTCGGGGCCGCCGCCGAGGCTACTGCACTCGAGGCGGGCGAAAGATATGGAGCCTGCGGGGCGAAGTCGACGCGAGCCACCCCACCGAGGCATGGCCTTGAGGCGGAGTGGCGCGTCAGGCCGCCCCACCGAGGCTCTGACCTCGAGGCGCGCGACAGCAATGGTGGAGCTGCGGAGGCGAAGTCGACACGAGCCACCACACCGAGGCATGGCCTTCGAGGCGGTGTGGCGTCGGGGCCGCCCGCCGAGGCTCTGACCTCGAGGCGGGCGGCGAAAGGCGTGAGCCAGCGGGCGAAGTCGACGCGAGCCACCCCACCGAGGCATGGCCTTCGAGGCGGGGGCGATCGGCCGCCTTCGCCGAGGCTATAGCCCCGAGGCGGGCGGGCGGCCATGAGCTCAAGCGAAGCGAAAGTCGACGCAGAGCCACCACACCGAGGCATGGCCTTCGAGGTGGGTGGCGCAGACAGCTCGGGCAAAGCGGCGAGGAGTGGCGGAGCCCTCTCGTCTGCGTGGTCTGAGGTCGCGAGGGCTGATCCCGCGGTCCCGAGGGGCGAGCGGGACGCAATCCAGCCGCCTGGCCCTCGAGTCTGGATACCCGGAGACGCAGTGAACCGGCTGAAGGGTTCCGGAGCCAGGCCGGCGGAGCGCCGAGGTGTGTGCGGAGGAGGTTTATGTCTGAGCCTCCCCGCCGAGGCTGACCTCGAGGTGGGCGATGAGCAGCAACCATGAGCCTGGGGGCGGAGTCGACGCGAGCCACCACACCGAGGCATGGCCTTCGAGGTGTGGCGTCGGGCCGCCTGCCGAGGCTACTGACCTCGAGGCGCGGCAGCAAGGTGGAACTGCTGGGGCGAAGTCGACGCGAGCCACCACACCGAGGCATGGCCTTCGAGGCAGGCAGGCGGCCGTCGGGCGCCGAGGCTGGCTGCCCGAGGCAAAGCGGCGAAAGCAAGGCGGCGCCCACGGGCGAAAGTCGACGCTGGCCACCCCACCGAGGCGTGGCCTTCGAGGCGTGGCGTCAAGGCCGCCCGTGAGGCTATAGCCCCGAGGCGGGCGGCGAAGTGGCGCGAGCTCGCATGAGCGAAGTCGACGCAGAGCCACCACACCGAGGCATGGCCTTCGAGGTGGGTGGCGCGTCGGGCCGCCATCGCTGCCTCGATTTGATTGCTTTTTGCCTTGACCGCTCGAGTTGCTCTGCTAGGGCCTGCACCGCCCCCCTTCGCTTCTTGTCAAGCGTGCAGTGACTTGGAGTGGCGTGAAGGGGTTGTGCTTCGTTTTGGTTGGGCTTGCTTGAGAGCTCAACGTTGGCGAGGGGAAGGCGAAGCCGAATGCCGTCCCCCGGCTTTCTTTGATTGGGATCTCTTGAGAGCTTGCCACCTGACATTCGCTGACCTTGCCGCCGTTCGCGACGGGACTGGACTGTCCGCTCTATTCTTTAGACAGGGTTCTGGGGAGCCTTTATTATTTTTGTTATTATCATTTTTGCGAGGGGAAGGCGAAGCCTCGCGCCGTCCCCCATACTTCTTTAGATAGGGCTCCGGGGAGCCCTAACGCTTTGGTGCGAGGGGGAGGCGAAGCCTCACGCCGTCCCCCATACTTCTTTAGATAGGGCTCCGGGGAGCCCTGACGGTTTGTTGCGAGGGGGAGGCGAAGCCTCGCACCGTCCCCCATACTTCTTTAGATAGGGCTCCGGAGATCCCTGACGCTTTGTTGCGAGGAGGAGGCGAAGCCTCGCGCCGTCCCGCATACTTCTTTAGATAGGGCTCCGGGGAGCCCTGACGGTTTGTTGCGAGGGGGAGGCGAAGCCTTGCGCCGTCCCCCACACTTCTTTAGATAGGGCTCCGGGGAGCCCTGACGCTTTGTTGCGAGGGGTAGGCGAAGCCTCGCGCCATCCCCCATACTTCTTTAGATAGGGCTCCGTGGAGCCCTAACGCTTTGGTCCGAGGGGGAGGATGGCGCTGTCCCCCCTGGTATCTTTTGGTCTTGGGACCGGGCTGTGCCAGGGTTAGCTTTGCGCGTCGCCTTTGCCGAGGCAATCATGCCTGTGGGTGGTACTGGCTTGCACCAAGGCCAAAGGCCATGCACGGTGGCTTTGTTTTTTGTTGTGGCATCTTGTTGCTTTTTCATTGAAGGGTTGTGTGAATGAGCGCGAATATGTGAGGTCTCTCCGCCGAGCCAAGGCACTCGAGGCGGGAGACTCCTAGTCGCCGAGGCGGGCTCCTAATGACTAGGTTTTGGCGCGAATGTGCGCTGAATATGTGAGGTCTCTCGCCGAGCCAAGGCATTCGAGGCGGGAGACTCCTAGTCGCCGAGGCGTGCCTCCGGAATGACTAGGTTTTTGCGAATGTGCTTGAATATGTGAGGTCTCCGCCGAGCCAAAGTGCCGAGGCGGAGACTCCCTAGTCGCCGAGGCGCCTCCCGAACGACTAGGCCTTGCGCGAATGTCTTGCGAATATGTGAGGTCTCCGCCGAGCCAAGGCCGCCGAGGGGAGACTCCTAGTCGCCGAGGCGCCTCCCGAACGACTAGGCTTTGCGCGAATGTCGCGAATATGTGAGGTCTGTCCGTAGAGCCAAGGCACTCGAGGCGGAGACTCCTAGTCGCCGAGGCCGTGTCTCGGAACGACTAGGTTTTTGCGCGAATGTGCGTGAATATGTGAGGTCTCCGTAGAGCCAAGGCATTCGGGAGGAGACTCCTAGTCGCCGAGGCGGTGCCTCTGGAACGACTAGGTTTTTCGCGAATGTGAGCGAATATGTGAGGTCTCTCCGCCGAGCCAAGGCTGTCGAGGCGGGAGACTCCCTAGTCGCCGAGGCGGCGCCTCCGGAACGACTAGGCTTTCTTGAATGTCTTGTGAATATGTGAGGTCTCTCCGCCGAGCCAAGGTCCGCCGAGGCGGAGACTCCTAATCGCCGAGACGGCACCTCCGGAACGACTAGGCTTTGCGCGAATGTGCGCGAATATGTGAGGTCTCTCCGCCGAGCCAAGGCACTCGAGGTGGGAGACTCCCTAGTCACCGAGGCGGTGCCTCCGGAACGACTAGGATTTGCGCGAATGTGCGCGAATATGTGAGGTCTCTCCGCCGAGCCAAGGCATTCCAGGTGGGAGACTCCCTAGTCGCCGAGGCGGTGCCTCCGGAACGACTAGGTTTTGCGCGAATGTGTGAGGTCTCTCCGCCGAGCCAAGGCTGTCAAGGCGGGAGACTCCCTAGTCGCCGAGGCGGCGCCTCCGGAACGACTAGGTTTTGCGCGAAGGTGCACGAATATGTGAGGTCTCTCCGCTGAGCCAAGGCCCTCGAGGCGGGAGACTCCCTAGTCGCCGAGGCGGTGCCTCTGGAACGACTAGGTTTTGCGCGAATATGTGAGGTCTCTCCGCCGAGCCAAGGCTGTCGAGGCGGGAGACTCCCTAGTCGCCGAGGCGGCGCCTCTGGAACGACTAGGCTTTGCGCGAATGTGCACGAATATGTGAGGTCTCTCCGCCAAGCCAAGGCACTCGAGGCAGGAGACTCCCTAGTCGCCGAGGCGGTGCCTCTGGAACGACTAGGTTTTGCGCGAATGTGCGCGAATATGTGAGGTCTCTCCACCGAGCCAAGGCTGTCGAGGCGGGAGACTCCCTAGTCGCCGAGGCGACGCCTCCGGAACGACTAGGCTTTGCGCGAATGTGTGCGAATATGTGAGGTCTCTCCGTCGAGCCAAGGCTGTCGAGGCGGGAGACTCCCTAGTCGCCGAGGCGGCGCCTCCGGAACGACTAGGCTTTGCGCGAATGTGCGCGAATATGTGAGGTCTCTCCACCGAGCCAAGGCACTCGAGGCGGGAGAGTCCCTAGTCGCCGAGGCGGTGCCTCCGGAACGACTAGGTTTTGCGCGAATGTGCGCGAATATGTGAGGTCTGTCCGCCAGGCCAAGGCTATCGAGGCGGGAGACTCCCTAGTCGCCGAGGCGGTGCCTCCGTCACGACTAGGCTTTGCGTGAATGTGCGCGAATATGTGAGGTCTCTCCGCCGAGCCAAGGCACTCGAGGCGGGAGACTTTAGTCGCCGAGGCGGTGCCTCCTAACGACTAGGTTTTGCGCGAATGTGCTTGTGAATATGTGAGGTCTCTCCGTCGAGCCAAGGCCGCCGAGGCGGAGACTCCTAGTCGCCGAGGCGCGCCTCCTAATGACTAGGCTTTGGCGCCGAATGTGCGCGAATATGTGAGGTCTCTCCGCCGAGCCAAGGCACTCGAGGCGGGAGACTCCCTAGTCGCCGAGGCGGCGCCTCCGGAACGACTAGGTTTTGCGCGAATGTGCGCGAATATGTGAGGTCTCTCCGCCGAGCCAAGGCTGTCGAGGCGGGAGACTCCCTAGTCGCCGAGGCGGCGCCTCCGGAACGACTAGGCTTTGCGCGAATGTGCGCGAATATGTGAGGTCTCCGCCGAGCCAAAGGCCGCCGAGGCGGAGACTCCCTAGTCGCCGAGGCGGCGCCCCGGACGACGACTAGGCTTTCTTGTGAATGTGCGTGAATATGTGAGGTCTCTCCGCCGAGCCAAGGCACTCGAAGTCGGAGACTCCTAGTCGCCGGGCGGTGCCTCCGAACGACTAGGTTTTTGCCAATGTCGCAAATATGTGAGTCTCTCCGCCGAGCCAAGGCTGTCGAGGCGGGATACTCCCTAGTCGCCGAGGCGGCGCCTCCGGAACGACTAGGCTTTGCGTGAATGTGCGCGAATTTGTGAGGTCTCTCCACCGAGCCAAGGCACTCGAGGCGGGAGACTCCCTAGTCGCCGAGGCGGTGCCTCCGGAACGACTAGGTTTTGCGCGAATGTGCGCGAATATGTGAGGTCTCTCCGCCGAGCCAAGGCATTCGAGGCGGGAGACTCCCTAGTCGCCGAGGCGGTGCCTCCGGACGACTAGGTTTTGCGTGAATGTCGCTGAATGTGTGAGTCTCTCCGCCGAGCCAAGGTCCGCCGAGGCGGAGACTCCTAATCGCCGAGGCGCCGCCCGAACGACTAGGCTTTGCGAATGTGCTTGTGAATATGTGAGGTGTCTTGCCGGGGCTCGGGGCCATGCGCGGCGTCTTAGGTGCCACGGCGATGGGCTTATTGTCGTTGCCATCTTTGTGGGCTTGAGCACCGAGGCCGTAGCTTGTGAGGTGTGCGCCGGGGCTCGGGGCCATGCGCGGCGTCTTAGGTGCCACGGCGATGGGCTTATCGTCGTTGTCATCTTTGTGGGCTTGAGCACCGAGGCCGTTGCTGCGAGGTGTCTTGCCGGGGCTCGGGGCCATCTTGCGGCGTCTCGCTCGCTCTTTGCTACCTTGATTAGTATGTATAGGCCTAGCTAGTTTGTCATGCAAATAACGGATTTGTAAGCAACTTTAGCAGGGAATAGCATGCGAAGTATCCGAAGTGGCAATATAAGCATAATACACACGCAGCACCCTACTAACATAACTGAACAGATCCTTTTCTTTTGTCAAGCTAGAGGTGAAAACCCATCGGTTCCTTTTCAGCTATGATGCACATAGCCACATATTGCCAAACTAAAAAGGTGAGGAATTAATAGCACTAGTTGGGCTTAGCAAAACAGCAAACAAACTTACATGCAGGTTGTTGCATATGCCAATAGCATACATTAGCGAAATACGGTGGCCATTGACTTCGTGTAAAAATCACCAGCTTCTACAAGAACGCGAGCATATTTGGGTATAACGAGAAAACCCGTGCCCTTTCAGCTCAGTTCGTGGAAGCTCTGGAGGGGTTCCCGGGCGGTGCCGAAGGGCTGGAGGCAACGCCGAAGGTGCCGAGGATGTTCCGGAGGCGAGGCCTGCGGGGGCCTTCGGGGCGAGGTGTGGGCGAGCAATGAGCGGCTCGGCGCGTGATGAGCCGAGGGTCACACGGTTGGTCTTGCAGGTCCCGGCATTCGGGTTCTTGACGCCGAGAAGTGCCGGGGTGGTGGGCGGTAGGTGCCTCCGGTGGTGGCGATGATTGGGGCCTCCGGAGGTGGCGATGATTCGGGCCTCCGGAGGTGGAAGCCGCCACGGGGCACAGGCGGTCGAGCGCAATGCCGGGGGACAGGCGTCTGAGGTGGCCGTAGCTGCTGCGAGGGGTGTTGCGTTGAGTGGAGCTCCATCCCACGGGGAGGGGCCCGCGGGGGACCCGGGGGTTCGTCATTGGAGGCTCCAAGGTGGCCGAAGGGGGCCGCGTCCGGCGGAGTTGGAGGTGGCCGTCGGGGCTTCGTCGAGCGAAGGCGAAGGCGGGTCAAGGGCTTCACGGGGAGGCTTCGAGATGGCGAAGGGGGCCGCGTCGGTGAGCCGAGGTGGTGTCGGGCTTCATCGGCGAAGGCTCAAGGGCCGACGGGAGACTTCAGCCGGGCGAGGCTTCGAGATGGCGAAGGGCTGCGTCGGCAAGTGAGTGGAGGTGGCCAAAGCAGTGGCTTCGTCGAATGAAGGCTCCGAAGGTTGAGGGGTCTCCGAAGGTTGAGGGGGGCCAAGGGGACCCCAAGGCCAGAGCAGGGTTGCGCAGAGGCGGAGGTTCCGCGGGGCCCCGAGGCCGGAGGTAGGCGAGCTCGAGGAGGGCTTATGCGAAGGGTTTGACACCGAGGGGGTGCCGCAGAAGGCCTCTAGAGGCGGAAGTTGCAGGTGAGCCCGAAGGTCTTTGTGTGGCACGGAGGCGTGGGGCTGGTGCTTCCTGCTTCGACTCCGGGCGATGGAGCTGCCACGAAGGAGTGGAGGAGGCCTTCAAGCGAGGACACGCCGACGACAATGGATGCTGTAACTACCAAGGTGAACCGAAGGTGGTTTGAGCCTTCGGGCGGAGGCCTCGGGGGGCCTTCGCTGGCTTGGCGGAGGCTTTTCGGCCAAAGAATGGTTGGCTTCGGCTGGCTTGGTGATGCTTCGGCTCCTCTTTCTTTTTGTAGCTTTTTGTTCTGTCCATGACGGACGGCGCTAACCTGTCGTGATGAAATGCACGATAGATGGGTGCGGAGACCCAGACAATGTGAGGACCCTCCGTACCCTTAGTCTTGGGTGAAGGACCAAATGGAGAGAAGCCAAGACATACCATGTATGAGTAGTATTGTGTATGTGTTGAATAATCGAGAGAGCCCCTTTACATGTGCCCTTGGGGTCTTACTTATAGGGGGTAAGAAGGGACAATTACCTTCTTGCCCCATAGGCGAGAGAGAGAGAGAGAGTGAGTGAGGGCATTTTGGGTACAAAACACTGTACAAACTAGGTTTACATATGTATAACATCTTCGACAGCACACCGGTACTCCCGACGATCCTAGGGCGCTGGGCACCCCTTGGGGCCCTGCTACGACAGACATTAACCAAGTTGTCGATTTAGTTCCGACGCACAACTCTTTGCCAATATGAACCAAGTGAGCTTCCCATTGCACTTCTTAAGGCCTTAGGAACCACGATTTTTTCCACTGCGCCAAGAATATGTTTTCACTCACATGCTCAAATAAGTTTTCATATGAAAACAACAACAGGATCTTACGAACATTACATTTCTTGAGAATGTAGCAAGGCATTTACGCTCCAACAGAAGAACAACCTATCTTTACCACTGTGATCCCACTCATAATAACAAGATTCTAGGAAACCAATCGACAACAAAATTAAGTGTCCTGAACTCCAACACGCATCAAGAACCCATGCTGTCCATTCCACTATACCCCCTTTCTTGTTCCGATGTTCTAGCAGATTACTTCTACATGGATCCATCCAAGCACTAAGAGAACCACATCTACTGCTGTGCCGCATGTAAAACGAAAGATGGAACTTCTCCTCTAACCCAGGGAAACACACCTGCACGAGAAGATTAGGCAGGATACTGACGCCGCCGCGGCAGACTCGGGCCACTACAAACGATCCTCTCATCGTCGCGTCACCGCTGCGACCTCAATGTGAGCCCATGTCGGCCTAACTTGCGTCGACCCATCGAACGTGCAATGTTTCTGGGTCATATTGAGCCGGGCTGAGGCGTCACATACCCCAAGTCCTCTCCTCTTCCCCTCACGACGGCGGCGGCGAGCCACCAGTCGATGCTTCTCCGCCGAGCATGCCTCTAGGCTTCCTTCCACCGAAGCTATTACATCCCAGTAGCCTGGAGACTGAGATTGCACAAATCAGTAGTAAAGGGGACCAGTAATTGGAGGATTGGAGGAAGGTAGGGTGAAGAATCAGGAATTAGAGAAGAGAAGAAGGGGGAAAACAGAAGAGCAAGATGAGAACATTCAGACTGTATTCAATTCATCGATAAGTCATTCCTTAGTACAAGTGCTCCTTATACCTCTCTATTCAGACTCCTGAACAAACACAACTCTCCACCCTTCTTTTCTATGACAGTGGGACCCACATTTCCAATCCTTTCTATACTCTATCAATACTATTAGCCTACTCCAACCTTTACATGCTTTAACACATGGCACTGCATTTGTAGAGGCAGTGACATATCCTCCTCCATGAGAACTTGCTTGTCCTCAAGCAGTGAAGAACTGAAAAGGCAAGCCCAACTAACAGTGACTTCTTTTCCTTCCTCACGCCGTGGCCATGACCGATTCGTCACATCTGTAGTATTTTGAGTTTTATTGAATGTTTGGAAAATGAGCCTTCCAATTGATAGCTCACCCAACATAATAATTGCAATAATTTGCACGGCCACTGTATGAGAGTTATAATGTGAGTTGAAGGCCTTCTTTCCTCTTTGCTCACAATCCACAGTCAACTCCTGACTCACAATGTATGGTAGGACTTCTCCAACAAGCAGTGGTAAGCACAAGAGAAGTTGCCCAAGAGAGTCTCACTAATAATTGAACGAATTTCTTCAACAGATTATATGGGATACTTGTCAAGTAAAGCACCAATAGCTCCAACGACCTCTGGATACTTAGTTTAGAGCATACAACCTCTAGGTCAACCAATTGGCAACGACTATTGATAATGCCCATAGCCATCCAGGGGTTTCCAGTTGTTCCATTTGGACAGTCTGCTGCTTCTTGAGCCAACCGAGTGCTTATGTACTCCAGCTGTGTGCCAACAATAAGCAGGAGAATTAAGGGCAAGAAAGACAACCAGAAGTATGTGTGCCATCCGTTTATATTCAGCAGCAGGAAGAAGATGACGAAAAGCCATAAGTACCAGCTAACTCCAACAACTTCTTTAAAATCATGCTCAAGAGCACGAACCATGTACTTGTAGAAATTGAAGTCTAGACGATTTGGGTAGTGTTGCTGAACAAAAACTGCTCTAAGTACTTGATAATCTGGTTTACCGATAGAATCATATAATTGATTGAAAAATGCAATAATCCATCTTACAGCGGGCAATTTCACCCAGTCGGTTGACCTCTTTGTGTGCCCCTTGACTCTTCCTTGGTGAAAAATCTTTCTCCCATTTCTCCCATTTTCTCATCTTGGCTACACCAAGTAACAGTGTTGTAACACAGAACACAACATGAACCACACAAAGTACAAAGATAAAAATGTGCAGCTGGTGCAAAGCTTCTTCAGATAGCATGGGAACTTCACCCTTTCTCTTCCAAAGTTTAGTAGCATCTTCTGTGGCTTTGGAAATTTCTCTGATGCATGGAAGTATCAGATCGGCAGCACTCTTCGGGATGCAAATGTGATTGATAAAATTCTGAAAGACGGTCAGTAGGAAGGAAATGAAACCCAGCATCATCAGCTCTTCTTTGACTCTTTGCAGGGCTGAAAATAGTGCTTCTTGTCCATTGCATTGCAGCAGCCAAAAGGTTCCCTTGTTCTTGGTACTAATCACTTGATCAATCCGCGTCTCAGAATGTACAAAGTGATAAACTGGATGGAACACACCCGGATCCCATGGTCTGGTGATAAACAGACTACTCAGTGTCACACTTGCACCATGTACCAGCAATGTTGTCTTCTTAGACATAATGACAGCGCCTCCTGGACTAAAACCCTCTCGACTCCAGGAAAGGACCTTCTCGAACACGAAGTGAGCAACTTCCACCATAGAGTTCCAGGGACTCGAATTTTCCCATGGTGGTATCTCCTTGAACACCGGTTGCAACACACAAAATTCACATGGGAACAATCACCCATTGTCATCAATGCAGCGAGTGTCTTGGTCGCTCCCCAATTTGAGAGTGCTCTCAATGTAGCTTGCGGCCACTACATGTGCGCCACACGACCACACAAGCCATCCTGGTCCGTGCATACACCACCTACTCATGGGGGGTGTATATTGCTTAACCCCCATAGTTGCTGAGCTCGTTGCGGCGACCGGTTGGAGCCACGCCTTGAGATGCTTCTGTGATAGCCGCTCTCGTGGCTTGTTGTCTTGTGGCAATTCAACAAACACCACATGGTTAGAGCCTAGGATCATAGTCTGCCACTGCCGTGTAGTTGTGTAGTATCATTCCTCCCATGTCGACAGTTCCTCAGCCTCACTAGGTATTTCCTCGAACACTTGGCGTGCGACGAGTTGCTGCACCCTGACAGTGCTCAAAGGTCGACGCACTTGCCTCGAGGTCGAGGCCTTGTGGAAGCTGCGTCCTCCACGCTACCGCCTCCGTGTCAAGGCCTTGCAGATGATGCGCCCGAATGAGTTGACGCCGAGGCACCGCGGCTTGACCGCGATGAGGTTGGTGATGTGTGAGGCGGCCTCAGCGTGGCTCGAGTACATGACGACGCTGGTCATTAGCGAGCAGACCACGGTTGTAGAGGTGGCTGCGGGCATGGCCAAAGTTGAAGCTCTGGTGATCGTAGCCGTCAGCTTGGCATCGTCGTGGTCGGGGCACGACATCGAACACTTCGTGGACGTCGTGAAGTTGGTGTCGGCGTCGAAGGTGTTGACAGCGGGCTGAGCAGTAACAACCCAACTTGAGAGGGTGGCAAGCTCGCCAATGGTCGAAGGAGAGCTTGGGGTCGAGTCGGCGGCGCCGGCGCCGAAAGCAAATCGAGAGTCGTCGGGCTACGGATGAGATCATGTCATCCATCTTCCGCCCTTGCTCGTCCATCTTGGCCAGTAGCTTGTCTAGCATCGTCGCTGTGCTCATGGCCTTCTCAATGCAAGGAACCACCGGTATTGATGGCTCTGATGACTCTGCCATGGTAGTTCTTCTCCCTCATGATCAACCTTGGCTGGAATCACGGTGCTCAGAGAGAACACCAACCCTCCCCTTGTCGACAGTTCAAATCGAGGAAGAAATCGCGGATCGGAACAGGCTCTGATACCAAATTGTTACATCCCAGTAGCCTGGAGACTGAGATTGCACAAATCAATAGTAAAGGGGACCAGTAATTGGAGGATTGGAGGAAGGTAGGGTGAGGAATTAGGAATTAGAGAAGAGAAGAAGGGGGAAAATAGAAGAGCAAGATGAGAACATTCAGACTGTATTCAATTCATCGATAAGTCATTCCTCAGTACAAGCGCTCTTTATACCTCTCTATTCAGACTCCTGAACAAACACAACTCTCCACCCTTCTATTCTATGACAGTGGGACCCACATTTCCAATCATTTCTCTATCCTATCAATACTATTAGCCTACTCCAACCTTTACATGCTTTAACACATGGCACTGCATTTGTAGAGGCAGTGACAGAAGCACGCCACCTCGAAAGAATTCTGCTCTCATAGGCGCTCTCCTCCTTCTCCCCTCTACTGCACTGGCGTGGAGTGGAGATCCATCCGGACTTGGATTGGTCTCTTCTTTTGTTGGTAAGGAAGCCCTAGCTTGCTTGGATTGTTCTAAGTGATTTGTTCCCGTCTTTTCTTTGCTGCGAGCAATCTAATCCAAATATTTCTTTCTGGGATGGGTACCTCAGTCCATCGAGTTTGTTGCGGATTTGTTTGCTGCGTGGTGGAATACTACTAATAGAAGTTTATTTTCCAAAACTTTTTGGGGATTCAATTGAATTCCCATGCCCCACGCTGTGTCCGCCCCTGGCTGTATCTGCACAATTTTGGGGTTGCTGAAGTAACGGCTGAATTTTTGTGCTACTGCAAATGCAAACCAAATGAAGTTTATATATTTCAGTATTTCGCTACAAACAAAAACATGACAACAGTTTGGAGTGATAACCATGTTGTATGTTAAAAAATACTAACAAAATTTAATTTATACTAATCTTTAGAATGATCCATGCTCGTTTTACAATAATATTTTAGTAGCAATATTACTCAGTATGTTTATAGTTTTTCATAGTGCCTACCTGGCCACTACATATTAGGTGTGTAACTTGGCTGATCATCCTCTTCAATTACTTCTCTTGCTAGGTCAGTAGCTCTAGCTTTCGGAGCTCTTGTTGCTGCTGGCAAGACTTGGGCCAAGATCATGGTGAGTTCATTTCAGCTCCAATTAATTAGCTTGTGCAAAATTAGCATTCAATTCTAAATTTGCAATTTCTTTTCTTCTGTGGTCTCGTGTCTCATACTCTCATTTCTCTAAATGGTGCCACTTCACAAGCAAGCCTGGCTGATTCTTTCTTAGCCGGTCTTGATGAACTGTCAGACAATGAAGCCTATCCTGTGAGTTGATTTCTATCTCTGCCGTGTAATGAGATTTTACAAGGATATATTTCTTGAGAACTTGTTAGTCTTATTGTCAAAAGTTTCAGGAAGAAGACAATGCCGAGGCAGTGGGTATGGATGAGGATGCCGATGATGATATGCCTGACCGAGTCTCTAAATTATGATGATCTTGATAGCGTTTCAAATCTGCAAGACACAACGTTATAATGACATAATGCAAGTACATGATCAAACTACCCACTTTCTTTAAGATAGTTTCCCCTCTTTCATATATAGCCTGATCTTTTTTTGTCTGGCAAACGAAAAATCGTATTCATGTGGTTAGAGGAAACATGGACAATTTTATGACGTTGCACAATGTTTTCCACCAGAATATTGTTTACTAGACTACTAGTTTATTAAAAAGAAATGTTAAAGCTAACGAATTATCTGAAGACATTTTTAGTATGGTGGCATTTTATTCCATTTTTGAAGGCTTGTACAATCTTCCCTCTTCTTACTTGATTGCACTTTTTTTTCCCAAATAGGCAACAACCCAGCTTTTATAAAGCTAATCAAACCAGATTACAGAACACTAAGTTGGGGACACCAACTTGCCATACAACTGCAGTTCCAGAAGAACAAAAGGAACGACATGATAAAAGGCCAACTACTAAGACCAGAACCAACAAAGTTACTCAGGAGTAGAACATCCAACATTACAGGAACTACTTTGAACAGCAAAATTTTTCATCCCGACTTCAATTATCTTCAGCATTTTGTCCAGCTTCAAGCCATCAACTCCTTTGGTAAGGATACGCCATTGCTGCAAACATGACATAAACTTGAACATGACTTCGACTGGTTGAGTAGGATAATTTTTCTCAATAGCTCCTTTGTTTTTGACCTTCCAAAGGGTCCAAGCCAAGGCTGCAAAACTAAATAAACCAAATGTATACTCTTTAGCACCCCAAGTATCGAACCAACCAGCATGAAGATCATCTAAAGAATCAGGACATCTGTCCCAATGGAACATCTCTCTCAGACAGCACCAAGCAAACTTGGCAAAAACTACTTGATTGCACTTTTCATGCCATGATTCATGAACATAGCTTTACAAGCATTAACGGGTGTTTTTAGGGTTCAAATAAAGATCTTTCATTATACTCAATTCACAATGGTTTGTGCCAAAAATATGTTCCTATTAAATTTGAGTCTGTAGGGCAGGCAGCTCTGTTCATTTGTATTTAGGCCATAAAAGTCTTCCACTCACCCCATGCATGACAATAGACAGTTCCATTTATTTGTTTGCAGAAAGTTGAAGATGCACTTCAGAAAGGCACATACTTTTCCAATCAAGGGTCCATTCTGGAGGAGGATCTAGAGTACCAGCTTATTGTCGATTGCAATGCTTTATCAGTAGATATTGAGAATGAGACCATTATAATCCATAATTTCATACGTGACAAGTATAGGCTGAAGTTTCCTGAACTGGAATCCCTTGTTCATCATCCGATTGATTATGCATGTGTTGTTAAGAAGATTGGAAATGAGATGGATTTAACACTTGTAGATCTGGAAGGGCTTTTACCTTCTGCAATTAATCAATTATAATGGTTGTCTCAGTAACAGCATCAACAACTAGTGGGAAGCCTCTTTCTGAGGAGAATTTGGTAAAAACCACTGAAGCATGTGACAGAGCCCTTACTCTTGATGCTGCAAGAAGAAGGTGCTTGATTTTGTAGAAAGCAGAATGGGTTACATTGCACCAAACCTTTCTGCCATTGTTGGCAGTGCTGTTGCCTCAAAATTGATGGGAACTGCTGGTGGTTTGGGAGCACTTGCAAAAATGCCTGCTTGCAATGTTCAGTTACTTGGAGCAAAGAAGAAAAATCTTGCTGGATTTTCTACTGCCACATCCCAGTTTCGTGTTGGCTATCTTGAACAAACTGAAGTATTTCAGAGCATCCCTCCAGCTCTGAGGACCCGTGCTTGCAGACTTATAGCTGCAAAGTCAACTCTAGCAGCAAGGATCGATTCAATTAGAGGTGATCCAACAGGAAAAGCTGGCCAGAACTTGTTAGAAGAAATTCGTAAGAAGATCGAGAAGTGGCAAGAACCGCCTCCTGCAAAGCTTCCAAACCCACTTCCTGTTCCGGATTCTGAGCCTAGAGCTCGTTAGGTCTGTTAGTATTGACATGATGGTTTGAATAAAATTTTGTTGTTTAGTTTCACCATGCCTTAAGATGGAAATCAGTTTGACATACATGTTGATCTTGCCGTCATCAGGTGATGGCTTGGGGAAGGTTATGGCATGCTTGGACAGGCAGGAAGTGGGAGGATACGTGTCTCAGCTGCGCAAAGCAAACTTGCTGCTAAAGTGGCCAAAAAGTATGCTATTTTGCTCTTTTTTTTCTTTGCCATTTTATATTAAGGCACTAAAGATGGGATTACTTGCTGAATGGGGCTGGGGCTTGTGCCTTTTCTGACTCTGTTTAAATCCAACGCAAGCAGGTTCAAACTATTAGAGAAAATGTTCCAAAGAAATTTGGACATACAACAATAAGAAATAGTTCTTATAGCTTTCTATTTGCTATATTATGTCCACTCTGATTCCCAGAGCTTAATATTTTCAATGTAGTGTTTTAAGCCTTTATACCATCCTCATCTCTATGTTTCCCTGCACAAATTTTATGTAGTTCAGATATTTGCACGCATTATGTATAGTAAGGATAATCTGTGCTACATACCAGTTCCAGTGGCCCAGCAGGCACTATTGTTATGCATGCTGCCCTAACACTCTTACATTATCTGCACAATGTTGCTTCTATTTCAATCCTTGAGCTCTTCCACGGTATCATGTACTGCAACATCACTTTTATTCCATGTTACTTTCTAATATCAGATTCAAGGAGAAGAGCTATGGTAGCAGTGGTGCGACATCTGGACTGACATCTAGTTTGGCCTTTACACCGGTTCAAGTGAGTTCTTGTTATTTTAACTTGTATCTCGTTAAGCTTTAAGATAGATAATTGGTGTCATGTATGACCTTTAGCTGATCCAATTCTGGAATATGGAATTGTCGGTGGCTGCCAAGTCTAGATTGCTATTAATTTTTTTTCTGGTATTTGGATAGTTCTTTGACTTGCTCATGTTTGTGGGATTTGCAAAGGTAGTACGACATTGTTTGTTACTTTGTTTCACTTTGCTCCACTGTTAGAAAGCTTCTAAATTTTGTTGCTTTGAAGTCATCATCAACCATGAATTTTGTCGTGCAGTTAGTTCCACTTCATGCTACCACACAGCGTTGCATGTTCCTTTTCTTTCCTGAAAATCTGGCGCTGTATAGTTTGCTCCACAGTTTGTACCATAATTTTATATATTGAGCACCTTGTACAGATGGTAATAACTAGGTTCTTATGCATTTCAACATTATAAATTATAGATTTACAGTTGCTTCGATTGCCCTCTTTTGTTTATTTTCGAAAGATTACTTGCATGAACCCCCTGCCATCATTTTGTCTTTGTAATACCATTGTTTTCTCGAACAGGGAATAGAGCAGTCGAATCCACAGGCCCACGGGAACCTGCTTGGAAGTGGAACCCAAAGCACCTATTTCTCCGAGACCGGGACATTTTCAAAGATCAAAAGGACATGACGGAGGGAAGCTGGTTTCTTCATCCCAGCCAGTGCATCCCATTTGCCTGCAACTGTCAAGAGTCCTTGGAATGCTCTGACAGAAAGCCAATGTGTAGTGCTCGCAATCTTATGCCTGAGGTGACGCACAAATTCCAGATGATACCGAGGGAAGCACTGCAAAATTCCATTACGAGACATGCTTACATAGTCACATACTTACATGCATATCGCTATGTTGAATCTCCGGATGTCAGCTTTGTTGAGGTTCGATACAGCGCAAGTTGAGTCGAAGACATCTAATGTTGGTTTTCAGGGATCGATCCTCTCCTTTCTTTCTTTCTTTTTTTTATTTCTTTTCTTATTTTGGTGAGGTGAAATGGATCGATAAAGAGATGGATGGGTGTGAGACTGAGATAGATGGTTAGAGAATAGTCGGCAAGAGCAGATCTTAAGATTCAGAAGAGAAAGGATAGCAGAGGAAGGACAGTGGTTCTCGGTCAAATTGGAGCTCAAAATATAATAATCAGTGTGTAACCCCTTTTTAAGTTTTGTCAGGTCACCAACCCTGGTTAAGCAGAATCCCCTCACCCCACACACACAAAAAAAAAAGAAGAAATAATCAAAATCATTGGCAACTCTCAGGCACACCTCCTCCTAAGGCACGTTGCTCAGATTACCAACCAAGTAGCCCTCTATTCCGTACAAGATCTGTACGGTTGCATCTTGATAGGACCTCCATGACTCGTTGGATGGTGCTAGTTGTTAGAGATACATGTATAGTGTGTTATTTCATATTGTTATGAGGGGTTATTTGTATATTCACCTCCTATACTTTGTATATATATGCTGGTCCATTGACCTCATATTGAATACAAGCGCTATTCATATCATGGTATCAGAGTGTACGTAGGGTTTTTTTTCCCGTGGCTTCGCTTGTCTCCCGTGTCGCCCCACCGCCGCTTCTCGGATCCACCGGTGTCGCCTCTTGCCTGGAGGTCGCCGCTTTGTCGTTATCTTCGACGTCTCCCTAGAGGTCGTCTTGGCTTGGCTTTCGGCTGTCATATTCATTGCCGGTCTTTCGGGCAGCGTCTTGCATTGCATCGCTAAGTACTCGGCAGCGGCGATCTTTGTTTGTCAACTTCGCCGCTCTCCGAGCATCGATTCCCTACCGCCTCGACGGCGGCTTCTCGCCTCCGCTTCTCGGCGACCCTAGGAACCACCCATGACGTCGTGCCTCGATATCTCTCGCTTCCTCACGGGGACAACGCCGCCAACATACCATGCCGCCAGAGTCACCCGCCGCCGCTGCCATAAGGGGGAACTAGGTTCCCATCTGCATCGGGTCTTATTAAATAGCGGTAAGCGGCTTTAAGTGTAATGGTAGCCGAAAAAAGAAAAAAAAAAAAAGAGAGAAAAAAAAAAAAAAAAAAAGAAAACATTGTCCTAACATGCGCCAGTCGGCGCCGCTGTTAGACCCGTTGTCTTAGTCGCCGCATGTCAGTACCGCCTATCAATGGTCTTGTTTCCTCCTCGCTACGGTGATCTTCGATGGTGTTAATTACATCGACCGTGTCTCACATGCGCAACCACATCGCGTGGTCTTCGTCTTTAGGCGTCCTCTCTGGCGATGTCACCGCCCGCCTTGCCCTACTCCTCCGACAGCCTCGCTTTGTCGCTGCCTGCCGCGACAACCGACAAGGTTCTTCTTGAGCCGCTTGCCTTCCGATGATGAGGTGCCTCGCCTACCAAGAGGCTTTGGATTCTACAAAGATCAATCGCCTACACTCGGTAGCACGATGATGGCGCTCGGTACCTCTTCGTCTTCATCGCCGATGTCAACCTCGGTTCTCTTACGAGGTTGTGGGACTCCTTCGGCTTTCGGATGTGGACTCACCTTCGTCGGTATCTCTGAGCCCTCTGGTGATGCCCTCTACTGTCAGGTGGTCGTCAGAGCACTCTCTTCAACGAGGTGATGCTACCGTTGGCGCTTTTTACGCTCGAGCTCTGCTAGCGCTAGCGTCGGTGGACTCTCTCGCCTTCTTGCTGTCGCTCTGTCCGTCTTTGCTGGTATGCGTCTTGACTGGAGTTTCGGCGTGTCTCTGATTTTGTTACTCGTCTTAAATCTGAGTTGAGCGAGGCATGCCCAGCTCCTTGCACGTCACCTCGTGTCACTCTCTGGAGGCTCTTCTGAAGATACACACAAAGGAGACTACTTTGAGTGGTCTTGGTTTGATGCCACCCCTCCGTGCTTTCGTCGCTCGTCCACTGCTACACCGATCGCTCTCGCTTGACATGCTTGCCTCCTTGGCGCCCACGGTGGTGGTGGCCGTCCTCTATCTGGCAGTGGCCGTCCCCACTGCTCCTACTGCGACAAGGTCGGCCACATTGAGTCCCAGTGCTATAGGAAGCAGCGGCATCTTTCACGCCATTCTTCTTTTAGCACTAGCACTGGTGCTTCTACATTGACGTCTGCATCGACTCCTTGATTTCTCTCATCGAGTAGGAGATAACAGACTTGACACCGCTTGCCGCTTCAAGTTCTCCTCGGCAGTTCTGCGAGTTACGCTCTCGACTCTTTGGGCCTTTGCAAAACCACCCCTACACGCTTAGGTACCTCCCGTGGATTCTTGATTCGGAGCATCTTTTCGCATGACTTATGATTCTTCCACTCTGTCTTTCATTACACCTCTTGATTCTCATGTTAGTGTTCTTCTGCGATGATACCTCTCTTTTTGTCTCAGTGAGGACCTCTTAGCAACTCATCTTTTCATATTCATACATTGCTCATGTTCCTCGCCTTACCATCTGACTTCTTTCAATTTGGGCGATTATTGACCTTGGTTGTCGGGTCATTCTTGACTCGACTCTTGTTTTATTTAGAAGCGCCACTGCAGAGCCTTTGGTTAGTTCGGCCCTCGGCGCCTTGACTCCAAGTGTCTCTGGGAGCTTGGTCGGCTTCACCTTCCTTCTGCTGCCACCGTCACCACCAGTCTCTCCGCTTCTGCCACTCCGTCTACCAGCTCTTTCCAGTAGTGGCATCATCGTCTTAGTCATCTGTGTGGATCTCGTTTGGCATCTTTAATTCGTCGTGACCTTCTAGGGTCTGTCTCAGGAGACGTGTCTTTAAATTGTCAGGGCTATAAGTTAGGTAAACAGATTTAGCTTCCTTATCCTCATAATGAGTCAGTGTCTCAGCGTCTATTTGATCTTGTTCATTCAGATGTTTGGGGTCCGCTCCTTCGTTTGAAAGGGGTCATTGATATTATATCATATTTATAGATGATTTCTCTCGCCACACTTGGATATATTTCATGTCTTCTCGTAGTGAGGACTTGTCTATCTATAAACAATTTGCCACTATGGTTCGCACACAGTTCTCCACTCTATTCGTGTCTTTCGTGTTGACTCTGTGGCGAGTACCTCTCTCGTTACTGCGGCTTCCTTGCTGAGCAAGGCACTCTCGCTCAGTTCTCTTGTCCTGGTGCTCATGCTCAGAATGGTGTCGCTGAGCGCATGCATCGTCACCTCCTTGATACGGCTTGTGCACTGATGATTGCCGCCTCTATTCCACCTCACTTTTGGACCGAGGCTGTTTCCACTGCCACCTATCTCGTCAACATCCAGCCCTCTTATGCTCTTCAGGGTGCGATCCCTGTTGAGCGTCTCTATGGTCTTCTTCCTGACTACTCTGCCCTTCGTCTGTTTGGCTGCGTTTGCTACGTTCTCCTCGCCCTCGAGAATGCACCAAACTAAGCTTTCGATCTATTGAGTGTGTCTTTACGGGATCTGATCTTCGAGCACAAGGGCTATCGGTGCTGAGATCCTGTTGGTTGACGGATGAGGATTTCTCGGGATGTGACTTTCGACGAGTCTCGTCCCTTCTACCCACGTCCTGCCTCTCCTTCGGCTTCCTCTGTGGAGTCTCTATCTTTTTTGACCTTTCCAGATACACCTATATCTGTCTTGCCCTTGTCCACCCGGCCCCACTAAGTCTCCACATATTCCCCCTGTGGCCTCTCCACCATTATGCGCCGCTTGCCTCCTCCTCTCGGCTCCTCCCACTACAATACCTTTTCCCCCTCTCCTCTACACTCGTCAACCTTGTATTGAAGATCTTCCAGATGAGCCATCTTCTCCTGATGTTCCATCTTCTCCTGATGCTCCATCTTCCCCTGATGCTCCATCTTCCCCTGATGGGTCATCTTCTCCTCGCTACGCTCTCCGCGATCGCCCGATCGATTCGCCTCTTGCCTGCTTTTGCTTTTCTTTGGTGCGACTACTCATGAGCCTATCTCCTACCGGGATGTTGTTACTCACCCCGAGTGGCAGCATGCCATGGCTGGAGATTGATGCCCTCGAGCGTACTGGTACTTGGGATCTTATTCCTTTTCCATCTCACTCTCGTCCCATCACATGTAAGTGGGTCTATAAGATTAAGACTCGCTCTGATGGCTCTCTTGAGCGCTATAAGGCGCGTCTTGTTGCTCGTGGCTTCCAGCAAGAGCATGGTCGTGACTACGACGAGACTTTTGCTCCTGTGGCCCACATGACCACTGTCCGCACTCTTCTTTCGGTGGCGTCTATTCGCCACTGGTCTGTTTCTTAGCTTGATGTCAAGAATGCCTTTCTTAATGGCGAGTTGCGTGAGGAGGTCTACATGCATCCGCCACCGGGTATTCTGCTCTCGAGGGCATGGTGCATGCCGCCGTCGCTCTCTCTATGGCCTTAAGCAAGCCCCTCGTGCTTGGTTTGAGCGCTTCTCCTTTGTGGTCACTGCTGCTGGCTTTTCAGCTAGTGATCATGATCCTGCGCTCTTTGTCCACACTTCGTCTCGTGGTCGGACTCTTCTTCTTCTGTATGTTGATGATAAGATCATTATCGGAGATGATTCTGAGTACATTGCCTTTGTCAAGGCTCGTCTTAGTGAGCAGTTCCTTATGTCGGATCTTGGTCCTCTTCGTTACTTCCTTGGGATTGAGGTTACTTCCACTCCAGATGGTTTCTTTATGTCCCAAGAGAAGTATATTCAGGATCTTCTTGATCGCGCCTCTCTCACTGATCAGCGTACTATTGAGACTCCTATGGAGCTCAATGTTCACCTCCGACCCTCTGATGGCGAACCTCTTTCTGATCCGACTCGCTATCGTCATCTTGTTGGGAGTCTTGTCTAACTTGCTGTTACTCGTTCGGATATCTCTTATCCAGTCCACATTCTGAGTCAGTTCGTCTCTGCTCCCACTCAGGTCCACTACAGCCACCTTCTTCGAGTTCTGCGATACCTTTGTGGGACTATCTCTCGCCGTCTCTTATTTCCACACTCCAGCTCATTATAGCTTCAAGCTTATTCGGATGCTACTTGGGCCAGCGATCCCTCTGATCGTCGGTCTATCTCTGCTTACTGTGTTTTTCTTGGTGGTTCTCTCATTGCCTGGAAGACGAAGAAATAGACTGCAGTGTCCCGTTCGAGTGTAGAGGCTGAGTTGCGAGCTATGGCTCTCTTGACAGCAGAGATTACTTGGCTACGGTGGTTACTTGAGGATTTTAGTGTTTCTGTCACTACACCAACTCCTCTCTTGTCAGACAGTTCAGGTGCTATCAGTATTGCCCGTGACCCTATGAAGCATGAGCTCACCAAGCATATTGGTGTTGTTGCTTCCTTCATGAGGTCTTGTGTGCATGATCAGGTGATTGCTCTTCAGTATATGCCTTCAGAGCTACAGATAGCGGATTTCTTCACGAAGGCCCAGAATCGAGCACAGCACAGCTTCTACCTCTCCAAACTCAGTGTTGTTGATCCACCATGAGTTTGAGGGGGGGTGTTAGAGATATATGTATAGTGTGTTATTCCCCATTGTTATGAGGGGTTATTTGCATATTCACCTCATGTACTTTGTATATGTATACTAGCCCATTGGCCTCATATTGAATACAAGCGCTATTCATAACACTAATATTATTTCTCCCATATGAGGATGCCTCGCTCAACATAGATCTAGCTATTGGTAGGCATCAATATCTTTGCATTAATTCTCCATTCGAGTAGGGCCGAGAAGAGCGAGGAGGGTGGGTGTAAGGTACATTGGGGATGATAGAGAGCATGACATCACGTTCTTCAAGCGGTACATTGGTTTGTTCAAGGGTGCCATCGACCTCTCCGACCTCACTGGTGTGAATGTTTGATGTTGTTCTGTAGACGGATACTGGCAAAGATGCACTCTTTCGGCACCTCGTCGGTGAACCACATCATCGATGCTTTCCTTTCAGGCGGTTCGCTTGGCGACACCTTAAACAAATCGGCACACCACTCGAAGAAGGTAATATCACGCTCTCTATCATCGTCGATGTACCCCCACACCCACCCTCACCGCCCTCAGTTTACTAGAATGGATAATTAGTGGAAAGAGATTACTACTACCCAAGAATAGCTAGCTAGAGACCTCTATGGTGAGTGAGGCGTACCTATATGGAGAATGGAAAGCGACTACTACTACTGCCGATAGCTACATGGAGATCTATGGTGAGCGAGGCACCTCCAATGGAAAGGGATTACTACCAATAGCTATGTACAGATCTGTGGTGAGGGAGAAATGTGGTGTGGCGACAAAGAGGAGATGGGCCCCCTTATATAGAAGAAAAGTGGTTGTATATATGGAAACATCATTATTAGGATTCCGAAGCAGGAGCAGTTCCTTATCAAATTTTGGCCAAATGTCATATGGTTTATTCTTTGAGGTCCACCAGGTGGCGGACACTCGCTCTACGTGGACACCACGTGGAGCCCACCTACCCTTTCACAACCATAGGGGTTTCCGCCCGCTAGCAAAGCGTTCTTCTTTTGTATGGGCAAGGTGGGACGGTTGGCAAGTGTTATCCACTCACTGAGAAAAGGTGGTTCGGGTTGTCAATTTGGTCAAAAAAAGGTGTCCTAGTAATGTGCGGTCAATTCGGTTTGAAAAGGTGGGACGACTGGTGATGAGTGCTGTCCACTCATTGAGAAATTTTGGTCCGGGTTGTTAATTCGGTCTGAAAAGGTGTCCTGGCAGTGTGCGGTCAATTTTTCTGAAAATGTGGTGTGGCAGGGTGTGGTCTATTAGTTCTGAAAAGGTGGGATGGGGTGTCTACTCACTGCGAAAATCTAGTCCAGGTTGTCGTTTCGGTCTGAAAAAGGTGTCATGGCAAGGTGTGGTCAATTCTTTATGAGAAAGGTGGCATGAAAAAGGTGCAATGACATTGTCATGTGAATTTTGGTATTGTAATCTTATGCAAAATATGGTACTTAGACTCAAGTTGTTGTTGTATTGTTGTAGTGCAATGTTCTGGATCTATGTTGATTATTGTAATGTAATTGTCCCTTATCATGTTATGTGTATAAAAATTTAGTTGATGAAATTTAAAGACCCCTTGCAATTCATACAAATCTGGTATAGCATAACCGTACAACATCCTAGATATATACACACATAATGTATACGATCTGATTACATACGGACTGATACAAAGCAAGTACATGCGTAATGCAAAGAAGTACAATGGTACACTACGTGCTACAATATGACTTACTCGTCATAGCCACTCTGTGCTCGCTGCGTCTGCATCCTAGTCTTGTGTTGAGCATGTTCCGTGGGGTACGTCAACCGGTCCGGAGAGCGCATCTCTGTGCAGAAACGTAGGGAGACTGTTGAGTTGGCTGAGGTGCTTCAACAAGCTGACTCTGGCCAAGTTGAGTCTGTCCAAAGCTCAATGTTGTCAAGCTGAGTCATACCAAACTGGCTATCACCTATAATCATATCAATAATGAACGACTCCATGAATCCCCTCGGAGCCATGCCCCCTAGGTACGATGTACAAACGGCCCTCGGTGCGATGAAGCTTTGGCCGTGACGGTACGATGTACCAACATCCCCCAGGTGTGGCTGAGCTATGTTTGTGCTAGTACTGGTAGTTGCATGCTCGTCGTGATGCTGCGATGTGTCGCCTTGGTATGCGCCTCGAAACCGGTCATAGTACTGCTCACTGTAGGCTAGGGGCACCCTTGGTGGTACGATCTAAATCCGGTACCGTGTAGCCCTCCATGGTAGTAGTTGGGAAGACCATTTCTTCATTAGTTGATTTGTCGTTATTCCCACACCCAACCGAAGGCTGGAAGATGGAATGATATTTACACAACGTAAGACGAAATCAATAATTAGGACGTAAATTGAACATAACTTACCTCCTCGATCCATAGTACGGATGACCAACAGGGAGCGCTAGGATGGCCGCTAGTCTCACTAGGCCATGCAATGTTTCCTCCTCCGTGGGTGGGCGTACAGACGTTGATCGCACCAGTGATGCATCCTGACGGATGTGCGGTTGGAAGATGGCATGATGTTAGCACAACATAAGGCAAAATAAATAATCAGGATGTAAATCGAACATAACTTACATCTTCGATCCGTAGTGTAGATGACCAATAGGGAGTGCTTGGATGGCTGCCGGTCTCAATAGGTAGTGCTGACCTATCCGGTGAGCTAGGCAGTTCACTCGGTGAGAAGCTTGAAGTATGTCATCTCTCGTCTGACCACAGCTCAAGTTCTTGATGATCTCCTTGGCATCCTCGTAGATGGACTTGAGAGTCCCGAGAAGCCCCCCAACGGTGTGGCTACTCTCATGAGGGCGTACCCAGATTCGCATGAGATCCATTGGCCCGGTCGAATCAAGTGACATCAAGAACTGTTGAGTAACAAATAGTAAAAATATCATGTTTGCAGCGAGCATAATTTGTGAGTGTTTTACAGTGTCGTCATGCCGCGAAGCTCTATGTCGATCAAAGGAGTGCTGAAGCCTCTCCTGGTGGGTAACATGCTCTAGATGCTCCGTGGAGGGCGAGTGAGTCTGGTGTATGCATGTGGTACATACCACTCCATGTACTCACAGTAAGTTCGAATGTCGTACGACCGCTCCTTGTGTAGAACATTCGTGTGTGTCGTCTCCGCCCACGTTGTAGTCCATTGTTGCTGTACAGCCGGCCAGTCCTCAGTATGTAGGAGGATATATGTGAGAAGAATGGATGTAGGAGGCAACGGTAAACGTTACTAGTTACACTCACAAGTGGGTAGCTCGCTAGAGCATCCTCCTGGCGGGGGGGGGGGGGGCACAACTTGGAAAAGACCGAACTATCGCATTACGCGCTGCGGAGCGTAAGGCTCCACCATATGGAGAAAAACGAGGTGGCAAGTCATCGCCCACGTCCCCGTGTCCTGTGTGCATTGCACGAATAGTCCATGCGGCGCTACCGTCTACACAAACTGTGGGCTCCATGGAGACCATATAATGTTGTCACCATGCAACATCTCGAACTCATTGTGAAACATGGGGTAGCACCTCCCGTTATCTCGCCCAACAGAATCTCGCCAAAGCCCACCGTGCCTATGGTGGGCCCATGTATCGGGTAGTGGACCTCGCCGTACGGATGCACTACAACCTCGAAGGTGGGATGCCCAACAGGGAAGTGCTCTCAACTCCACAACTGCAACAACACGTAGCAGACGGTAAGGACCGGTTTCTCATCGGTGCCGCGCTGCGAGGCATCACACAACCCCCTGTACGTGGCGCAAAGGACAACTAATCTGAAGCTAAACTAGGGAATTTCAACAGGCTGGGCATCAACCAAAGACTCCACAATGTGGATGTAGCTAGGGTATACCCAATCACCCTGTGTGTTGGAAAACAAGGCCCAACCGAAAAGAAACAATAGGTATGCGCGACGAGATGCGTCCTAACAACCTCGTTCGTCCTCTTGGCATTAATTGAAATGCCTAAGCCACGTCTAAGGGACACCACAGGCCCTCTCTGGGATAGGTAGACCAAACCGATGCACCAAGTGGGCCTTCTAGTCCGCCGACCTAGGGGGTGAAACAAGTGCGGCTCTGTGATTGATAGACCGGTCAAGAAGGACACATCCTAGAGAGTGGTCATCATTTCTCCCCACCAAAAGTGGAAGGTATGCATCTCGGGTCTCCATCTGTCAACAAGTGTCGACATGAGACACCCATCCTGTGTGAAGTAGCGGCTGACGTGGAGCATCTTGGCAAAAGGCAACAAGCCTGTACCCCGAAGGAGTGGGATGTAGCGAGGGTTAAGGGGCTAGTGATGCCTAGCTGACCTAAGGGTAAGGGGTGGAGGACCATCCCCGGTGATCCACAACTTGCTACGATGATGTTCATTGTAAAATGGTTCAAGTAGCTCCGGTAGAGGAGGCTTTGCCCCGGTCCCTCCCACCATGGCCTGCAAGGGATTAAATGTCGAGTCAGTTCAGAGCAAAAAGAATGTCAAAGTACAAGGAAATGAAGCATTAAAACAAAATGAAGTACATAACGAACATACGCAATATTACAACCAACGGCCATTAAAGGCGCAAATATTACAACAGTGCTCGTTACCATAACATGACAACATTAGCCTAAGTGCAAATTTTAGAATTACAACATGCAAAAAGTGGAACTAAAATGATACAAATATGCACGGAGGTGAAGTCCTCCCTGAATACGGACTACGGACACCTAGACGATCTCGGTCTATTTGGGCAATCCTTCACGTAGTGGCCACTGGTCTTGCATGTCCAGCACTTCCTAGGGCAGCTCTGATCTCCATGCTAGCTATCATCCATATCATTTCGAAAGTGCCGCACTTGCCATCGTCCCTTCCTAATTGCCTTCAAGGCTTTGTTCGAGCCCTATTTCACCATCTTCGGCCAAAAATCCATATAGTTCACATCCACGCCATACGAGTTGAACTCAGCACTCCATGTCCCGAAAAGATGGTGTATGTTGTAGTACTCGGAGATGTACGGTGTAGATATCTGCTTGACTTGTATGCACGCTTTTTACACATGCGAGCATGGCTTGTGCAGAAACTTTGGCTTGTTGTAGGTGTAGGTAGCCACATCACTGAGGGTGCAAGCATGCTTCCTACCCCCTTGGCATGACTATTCACATATTTCTGCCTTAGTCGGATCTCATACTTCCTCTTGAGGCCATTAATCACCCAGATGTTGTGCATATAAGCTTTCTGCATCTTCTTATCCATATACCTCTACATGTTCTCAGACCATTGCTTCCTTTCATCCTACGATGGCTCTATTTACAAAAAAAAAGACTATGTGAGTCCATGTCTCATCAATGAACGCGGTGATAGGGAGGTAACACACACCTTTCAGCACGCTGTTGTACACCTCGGACATGTTGGTTGTCATAATGTCGTACTGCTATGACCATTTATCCAACTCAAGAGCATGGAGATTAATCCACTTGGAGAAACCGATAGGATTCTTTGATGCCCTTTCACGCCTGTTGTCCCTCCTGTGCCTCTGGAGAGGACTCCATTGTAAGCCTTGTAGTCCGCTCTTCAAGCTCTGTCTAGATGGCCTCAAATTTCTGCCTCTAGTTTTGCATGCACGGCTTCTTGAATGTCTTCATTAGGTCCTGACTGTGGAACTACCTAAAGAAGTTCGATGCAAGATGCCTCATACACCATCGGGTTTCTACGTCGTTCCACTAGAGGGGAGGGGGGTTGATCCCATTCTTCATGGCGTTAAGAGCGGACAACATCCCTGCATGGCGGTCTGTGATAAGGCATACATTGGGCTAGTCTCCTACAACTACCGGCTTGATATTTGCAAGGAACCACAACCAACTGTCTGTGTTCTCATTCTCTACGATGGAAAATACAACCGAAATAAGCTGGTCATTTGTATCGGCCACCACCACAGTGAGAATGGTGCCCTTGTACCTCCCAGTGAGGAAATTGCCATCCATTGTGAGCATGAGACGACAGAATTTGAAGCCCTCTATGGCCTAGAAGAATGCATAGAACATACGGTCTAGTGTGTAGCAGTTAGGGCCTCCATCAGGATCTTCTCTTTCCATCTTGTTTATGTATGTGCTAGGGTTTGTTTCGACCATCTGGTGAAGCATCCTTGGCACAAAGTTGTACGCCTCCTCATATGTCTCGTACATGGACTCGACTACCTTTTGCTTGGCTCGTTGGACCTTGCTGTAGTTGATTGGATAACCAATAAGATTGACAACTTCTGACAACATCTCGAGGGAGACGGACACATCCTCCGCAACTAGGTGGCTGATGAGGCATGCTATATATGTGGAAGTCACATTCTGATGCTATTATAGCGGCTCACTCAGCGCAAATGTGGTCAATCAACGCTGTGACCGTGAAGACCATGCCATAGCCATTCTCCTTGTGAGCGCTGAGCTTGCCAAGGCAACCTTCCACTACACACTTTACTGTGTAATGGGTTGGGTTGGACCGATGCACCTGGTACACATGGTTGATGGATACGGCGTAGCGTGTTATAGCTTGCTGCAAGGTCATCTTGCTTGGGAAGTGTTGCCCAACTAATGGGTGTCAGCATCAAACCCCTACTACACGTCTTCTTGTGGCAGCTAGACCACCACCCCTTGCACCCTAGGGTGTCCTCCTTGCTACCATCCGAGCCTAGGTCGACGTCCTCGTCGGACTACGACTTGGCCGACTGGTTCGGCAGAAAATTGTGGCAGTCAATGCAGGCCAACCACTATTGTCCCGCCCCCGCATTTTGCACAAAATTCTCTGCAAGTCTTCCTTTATAGTCTTCCTCCAAAATAGCACATTCTGTGTTCCCATCTTCACGCACTACCTGCGCTTCTCCGCTCCCATTGGTACCAGCATCATCAAAGTATGCTGGCACCTTGTGCATGAGATTCGTGTACACCATCGGTCTCAAATATATCGCCGCCTCGGGCTTCGTAGCAATCTGCAAGTACTGGTCCATACTATGGTACCATTCACCTTGTATAACTCCCATACGCCATGTCCCCCTATTCGTGTAGGTGATCGTCTTAATGATAAGCTTCTTCGTTGTTGTCGCCGTGTCGAACTCCCTCCGGACGCAGCTCCTCAGCTCATGAATATTCATCACATCCAAGCCCTCCGCCAAAACCACCTTGAGCTGGCATTTTGATATATCCAACCCACCCGGTCTGCCTCGTACGACACTATCGCTATAAAACATAAGGAATTATTGCATGTTGGACATTACCTAAATCCACAACAACCCAATACACATCATATGCATGTTACGAGCAATTCACATTTCTTTACTATACACAATCAAATAAATATATCGCACTATTTAGTCTATATTTTCCTACCTATCCAAAATAACTACACTTCGGTAATCATGTATAAATTTAACCTAACCAGTGCATAATAATAATAAAAAAACTACTAGATTTCTGCAATAAAAAAACTACTAATCCTTACGACTAATTAACCACGACAAATTAATTATGACTAATTAATTACGGCTAACTAACTACGACTAATTAATTGCGGCTAACTAACTACGACTAACTAACTACGACTAATTAAGTACAACTGATTAATTATGACCAAATTAATTACGACTAATTAATTATAACTAAATTAATTATGACTAATTAATTACTACTATTTAACTATGACTAATTAACTACGACTAATTAACTACGATTGATTCATTATGACTAATTAACTACAAATAATTAAATACAACTAATTAACTACTTACTAATTAAATACAACTAATTAATTACGACTAATTAACTATAACTAATTAACTAGGATTAATTAATCATACTTACTAAAGGTAGTGAATCTTGTTTGAACCATTAATGATAAATAGAGGTTGGATGAAATTAATTATGACTAATCAATTATGACTAATCATATACAACTAAATTAATTACGACTAATTAATGTAACAATAATTACACAATTAATAAACATAATGCATGCGGAAAAATTACCTCTTCTAGAAGATCTTCGCTTGATGTCGAACTTTCTCTACTAATACGACAGCTAAACACTCTCAAATCGACAACGAAATCAAAACTAATTTCAGTCGATCGCGCTACCTCTCGCTCGCTCGATCCTCTCTCTCTGCGCCGAGCGAAATGGTTGGTGTGGAGGATGAAAGTGACGTGCGATGGGTTTTATAGTCGTGGGAAAGCACTCGGCCGACCGCAAAGTGACGCTAGGGCGACGGGGACACGACGTGCAACGGAACAACACGTGGCGTGGGGCGCGTGGGAATCCAGCGCGTTGGCGAGGCGACCGGGTGATAGGACGACCCGGCAGAGGGTGGTTCGGGCTTTGTGCACTGCAGTAGAGGTCCGGCGCCGGGGCGCGGCAGAGGCGGTCCAAGCGCTGTGGCGCTGGCAGTTAGTGCTGGGCGGCGGGGCGGCGACACGTGTCGCCTCTCTAGAGTGTCCGCAGTCCATTTTGCCATTTCACACGAGAGAGAGCTAGTTTTGCTATTACAACGCCAAACAATATCAAATAAGCCAAAAACTCCTAACCTGTTACCTCACCGCCACCTGCTTCTTGTGATCATCTCCAGGAGATCAGCACTTGAGCTCTACTGCTTTTGCTCGGTAAATTCAACTCTTTGTCTGCTCACCTTTTCCCTTTTCTTTTACTTGTTGCCCTTTTTTCTAAGGGATTTCCTTGTTGCCTGTGGATCGGAATATGTAGTTTTTTTTACTTTTGTGCTTAAGATAAAGAATTCGGTGGTCTAGTTAGACAAAAAAAGAGGGCGGAGCTCTTTAAAAGGTTCAGATAATTTGAAGGTGAGATGATATGATATGCCCCCCTGCCTTTCTTTGTCTGTTGATCAGTCTATTGGTGAATAATTGATTGTTTACAGTGACCTCATAATCCTTTTTTTGTTGTTACTTTTTTAAAACAAACATATCTGAAGATTCTTGAGAGTTCAGAGGAATGTTGTAAAGACTATGAACCTTAGCTAAATCTTGATTTTGTTGGAGTGATCTGATTCGCCCAAAGGAAAATAATTTTGGTGATATATATAGCATCTTAGGCTGAGTAATACACTTACTTAATCTAATAAAAATTGGGCTGTGTGTATCGGATACAGGGGCCGGAAGAGGGTTCCATTATCTAAAAAATTTGCTCCATGACCAAGGCCTTCTTACTGACCCCCGCCCGCCCGCCATTATTGGTTCTGTAGAAACTGAATAGAACAAGTAATAACTACTAATATGTTGAACGAAATGGCTCTCAATCTGTTCTGAGGTGTAGAAACTGAATAGAACAAGTAATAACTGCTAATATGTTGAACGAAATGGCTCTCAATCTGTTCTGAGGAGTAAGACACTGAAGAAACTGACATTTGAGGTACCAGCGTTTCATGTTAAATGAAGGTGCTACTGACCTTGTATTTCTACTGAAATGAATTCAGGGTACACAAGATGCCGGAGCACTCTGAGAATGCGACGGGAAACATTATGAACAGCATCGTGAATACCATTGCCGACAACCTCCCCAAGCAGAAGTCGGTCAGGTTTGACGAGGGCTCAATCTCTAACCAGGCTAAGAAGCTGTTTGGCGATCAGAACTCTGACCATCACATTTTGGGTGGTGGAAAATGTATGTGACTCCCTGATGCTTATACTTGGCAACATTGATACATTGATATGTGTTGGCTGATGATTCTTGCTTGTGAATAGCCGCCGATGTATTGTTGTGGAGGAACAAAAAGATATCTTCGAGAGTTCTTGCTCTTGCAACAGCTGTCTGGGTTTTCTTCGAGTGGCTCGAGCTCGACTACCACTTCCTGACGATCGTCTGCTTTGCGCTAGTTCTTGGAATGGTTGTCCAGTTTGCCTGGTCCAGCTTTGCAGGCATGCTTAATGGGTATGCAACCTCCAATCATTTATACAATTTTGTGTTGAACTTTACAGGCATAATCATTGCAAGCTTATAATGTATGAACTTTCAGGTCTCCTCCTAATGTACCGCGCGTCGAGCTGCCGGACGAGCTGTTTGCGAACATCGGTGCTGCAGTTGGCACCCAAGTGAATAAGGTGCTGTTTGGTTTTTTATCCTAACTTGCCATATCAAAAATTAATAATACCTAAAAAATTTGGCTAGTATTTGTTTTGGTTCCTATATATGACGTGCCCTTAAAAAATTTGGTAATGCCAAATATTAGTAATACCCATAAAATTTGGCTAGAATTTGGTTTGTTGCCAAATTTTGGTACTACCAACGAAAATTTAGTAAAGCCAATTTTTTTCTTCACAATTCCCAGGCAAAGTTGGGGTGGCCAAAAAGCTGGCCAAAAAATTGGCAGGGCAACTAGCCCATGAGTTCGCCAGGTGACATTATTTCGTTAGATGTGAATATGGACATATTAGTCAATTTCGGTATTGCCTGTGGGTCCCACATGACATCAATTTTCTTTTACCCCAAAATATGTCAACTTGGGTCTTGTTTTGTTGATAAAATGACAAGGAACACAACGGTTCAAACAGATCGCAAATCGGATACTCGGTTTACGAAATATGATCATTTGAAACAGATCTATGCAATTAATATCATTATTTGTATCCAACCAGAACTCATTTGAAACAGAAAAATTAGTATTACCAAATTTTTGCCCATATTAGTGCTAAACCAAACACTAGCCCGCTACTTTTTTTTGTCTATATTTTGGCATTACTCAGATTTTAGTATTGCCAAAATTTGGTTTGACTCGCTAAGGCACCAATCCAAACATCCCCTAAGTTCCTGGGCATCCTTCAGGATGTGTCCTGTGGAAGATACTTGAAGCAATTTCTTCTGCTATGTATGCAGCTAAGGTGACGACTGTTCGTTCTATCTGTTTGTCCCCCATGAGCAGAGCACCTGCAAATATCAGATCAAGCTTTCTTTCAGGTGATCGCCGGGTTCTGCGCGGCTGCTATCATTGGGAGCTGGTTCAATCTCCTGACTGTCATTTACATCGGTACTAGAACTTCACTTCATGTTGTTGATCTGGCACTTTTGCCACTGCGAGTACTGACTACTGAGGAGCAACTACACTTCAACCTTTCTGTTTTCTCACTAGTCCTTTGATTGTATGGCTCAGGATTTGTCTGTGCACACACCCTTCCAGTGTTGTATGAGAAGTACCAAGATCAGGTTGACGAGTTCCTCGACAACATCCTTGGCCTGCTTCAGAATCAGTATCAGAAGCTCGACAAGGCGTCTTGAGCAAGATGCCTAAATGGAACATCAAGTTTAAGAAGATTACAACGACGGCGTACGTCGTGCATGCTCCATTCAACTCCACTCCGTGCACATGCACCAAGTAGACTCGCACATGTGCGAGCTTTTCCACCCATTCCATCCCCTCTCCGTTCCTCCCGATCTACTCCTCTCCCACTCCGACGTGCCGCAATCCTCGCCGACACGCCACCGTAGCATCGCCAGTGCGCTGTTCGTCTGCTCGCCGTCATGTTGTCATGACGCCTCACCTTGCCGCCGCCGCTACGGTCGCACTACGGCAAGCAGGCCCGACGCGGAGCACGGGATTCCGCCGCCCAGTTGCTCCGCGGCGCCGCTGCCGGCGCGGGACATGCTGTCGCCCTCGTCGCCGGGAGGAGAGGCGGCCATGGCGGCAGTGAGCAGAGTTCGCCTAGACCAAGGTTGAAATCTATCCCCCGAAAAAAAATTGGGGTTGAGATGAAAGTTCTTTTGGAATAACAAATGTTCGGTTTTTCATAATAATCGAGTTGAAAGTTCCAAGATTTGTCGTGGAAAGTGGTTTAGATCAAAGGCACGGATCCAAGATCTTAAGAATAGGTGTTCGAAGTTACAAACATATTGTACAATGTAAAACATAAAGGTTAATAATATAATAAAAAAACAAAGTACAAATTGTTCTTACTAGAGACAAAATATCATATAATTTAGAGATATTACAAAATAATTAAGAAAATTATAATCTGACTCGATGTTCCTTCATAGCTTGGAAGCGAGATATAATGTCATCATCCTTAACTTGTACAAAAAATTCTCGCTCAAGAAATATAACCAAACAATCATTCAAGTATTGTTCCCCCATCCTATTCCTTAACTTATTCTTTTATCTAATAACTGAAGCTACACAAGCTATTGAACTATACAGAATAATCTTCTCTTTTATCTAACAACTGAAGCTACACAAGGTCACAAGCTACAAAATAATTGGACATTTAGACAGAATAATATTCTCTTAATCTCTTTGATCCACTGACATATACGTACAACTATTTAACTATATGAGCTATGAAGCTAACAAATATCGATCAGTGATTCAATGCCAATCTGATTCAACGACAATCTGACATATACATACAACTATTAACTATACATTATACAAGCTATGAGCCTATGAAGCTATGAAGCTAACAAATCCCAAATGCCAATCAGACAATCAGAATCATACAATAACAATTAGACAATCAGTGGCTGAGTGGCTCAGTGCCATTGGCTCAGTGCCAATAAGTTGGCAACATTGAAAGGAAAAATCACCTAGAACTTTAGTCCTGAACCAGCTATTTCACAGGCTCGGACCTTCAGCAAAGATCCAAGAATAGCTTTAGTCGACGACTCTCACATTTATGAATAATAACCTCAATCTACATCCGATTCAAAGCACAATGTTGCCAAGAGGCGGGATGGATTGCTGTCTACAAGTCATTTTGAGATGCATTTGTCAAGCACTTGGTAGGCACGGTAAATGTACCCATTCACAGTACATCCCAAGTGAACAATTACCGCCTCCAGCATACCGTAGGCTTTAGTAAACCCCGGCGCTTACCTCCCTATTCCCATCTTCCTTCTTCCAAAGCTCGTCACTCCACTCGCTGACTCCCGACGCTCCGTGGCACTCTGTCGCATCAAGGTCCGTGTACTCGCGAATCACCTCAAATTGCTACGACACAAGCACAAACACAGAGAAAAGCAACCAGCTCAACGATCAGAACAGCACGTCCACTCCACATGTTCACCTTGACCTTGATCTCGCCGTCGCCGCGTGCCGCCGCCGATCCTTGCGCCGGGGTGAATCGCTAGCCTCGGGCTCGGGCTCGGCGCTGCCGCGCGTCCATGTGCCGCCGCCTCCCCTTGCCTCGGCGCTTCCCTCCCCTTGCCTCGCCACTCCATCCATCCCCGCCGCGCGTCCTGCGCCGCCGCCTCGCCAGACGTCCTTGCGCTGCCTCTTCTTGCGCCACGCCCACCGCTGCCGCGCCTCCTTGCCTTGATTCTTGCCGCCACGAGAAGAGAAAGGGAGACCGGGAGGAAGGTAGGGTTGGGGTTGGGGATGAGGCTGCCGAGTGCGGCTTGTGATTGTGACCGTGGCGTGGTGGGCTAGTGGCTGCTGCGGCGTGGTGGGCTGGCCTGGTCGGGGCAGTGGGCTGATGTGGTGTGGAGTGGGTTTGCGCGCACGATGCGGACGGGATTTCGATAGAGCACAGTCGAAATACGTATTTTCAGTATACTTTTTAGTATATATACCTAATATACATACTAAATACTAGGTTTTTTCCCAAAAAATTTGGGTGTACATCTGTACACCCATGTCCATATACTAGATCCGCCCCTGATCCAAGGTGAAATTTGGAAATTCATTCAGTTTTTTAGAAGAAAGTTAAGGACTTTAGTTGAAAGTCGTCTCGGTCCAAGTTGAAAGTTGCGATTTTCGTAAATTTGTTCAAATTTTTAGATGAAAGATCTGGATTTTAGTTGATACCGTTGGGGCGTGTGGCGTCTTGGGGATCCGACAATGCCGGGTCGAATCGGACCTAACGCATGAAATAGCTATACCCGAGTAAGTCGTGCGCTTACGCCAGCCTAGTTCGTTCCAGAGATCCAGAAAATCCTACAATAATGTTTAAATCAGATTTTTTTTAAAATTCCTACAAATTATCTCATTAATCAAGAGAAAAGAGAATATCTATATCATTTAATTCGGTAGGACCATATTATAACGATACAAATTAATCATATATAAATATTACAGTTGTATAACAAATGCAACTATATTTTTTCAAAGACATTAGAGATATATAACAAATATAATATATTGTAATAGCTAGCCATGCACTTGCACGGGAAATTTTGCTAGTTTAAATAAATATTAAAATTGATTCCATTTGTAATATATACATCTTTCAACAACTTATATATGGCACACATTACAAATATAGGTTTTGTCTGTTTATAAGGTGACTAAAGTTTTTTTAAGCATAAGTCATATTTTTTATCTATTGGATTAATATCCAATCATATAGCATATCAATCTGTACGCAAATCTAATGGTCACAAAATTCGACTTAGACTTAAGAAAATTTTAGGCGACTTACAAATAACAAATCTGACACACACACACACACACAAACACACACACACACATAGGAAAATGGTATGGTACTCCTGGGAGTACGTACTCCCACTTCTTATATACCACTTAAATTGTATGATGTACCTCTTTATCTATTTGAGTATACTCCAATAATGATTATAAGATACTCCAAAGTGAGTTCTATGAAAAAATTCGTTAAAGTCCACTTTTTATAGCAAAATTTGTGCATATACTTCTTTTATATATGAAAAAGGGTATATAACAAAAAAAAGACTCCAATAAAATTTTTTCAATCAAGTCGCATTGGAGTATCTTATAATTGATATTTAAGTAAATTGAAAATGATAAAGAAATATAATACTTTCGTTTAAATGGTATATTTGAAATGGGAGTATGTACTCTAGAAATCTGAAATATATATATATATATATATATATATATATATATATATATATATATATATATATATATATATATATATATATATAAAATGGTATGGTACTTCCTAGGAGTACGTACTCCCACCTCTCATATATCACTTAAATTGTATGATAATACCTCTTTATCAATTTGAGCACACTCCAATAATGATTATAAGATACTTCAAAATGAGTTCCATGAAAAATTTCATCAAATTCCACTTTTTATAGCAAAATTTGTGTATATACTTCTTTTATATATGAAAAAGGGTATATAGAAAAAAATAAAGGCCTCCAATTAATTTTTTTCAATCAAGTCGTATTGAGTATCTAAGTATACTGAAAGTGATAAAGAAGTATAATATATTTATTTAAGTGGTATATTGGATATATATTATATATATATATATATATATATAGGACGGATTTAAATACTCAGGAGTATGTACTCCTTCAATATACCTTAGCATATATTATACTTCTTTATCACTTTTAGTATACTAAATACCAATTATAAGATACTCATCGACTTGATTGAAAATTTTCATTGGATTCCTTTGTTTTTGGTATATACCCTTTTCATATATAAAAAGTATATACACATTTTGCTATAAAAGTGGAATTTAATGAAATTTTCATGGAACTATTTAGTACATAATCATTATTGGAGTATGCACAAATAGATAAGAGTATCATCATCTCGATATCTGATTACTCTCTCATCTACATTTTCATAAATCAGATGATGATACCTCTTTATCTATTTGTCGTATGCATACTCCAATAATGATTATAAGGTACCTCAAAGTGAGTTCCATGAAAAATTTCATTAAATTCCACTTTTTATAGCAAAATTTGTGTATATACTTCTTTTATATATGAAAAAAAGGGTATATAGCAAAAAGCAAAGGGCTCTAATAAAAATTTTTCAATCAAATCGCGTTAAAGATCTTATAATTGGTATTTAAGATATCTTGAAAATGATAAAGAAGATAACACGCTATGCGTTTAAGTGGTATATTGGAAGTGGGCTAGTTGTTGGTATATTAGAAGTGGAAGTGGTATATTGGAAGTAGGAGTACATACTCCCACTTTTTTTTTTGCTATTTTAGTTGTAGATGTGTTACCCTGTATATCATGTCTTTTTCTTTTTTGTCTGATCGGAAAACATTTCGTCTTTTTTTAACTCGAAAATATGTTATGTCGCGATCAGCACTACAGCAGTTCAGCAACAGACCAAGGAAAGTACTTGCTCCAACCTGTTAGCTCTCAAGATGGGCCCCACTCTTACGCATCCACAAGGCCCAACAACTAGCCCACCATGCCCCGCGCGGCCTAGAATGGACGGGGCTTAGTGGGCAAGGCCTCAAAGCCCATGTATCCGTGCATGTGTCCAGTATTCATTCCACCATGGCGCGTCGTCGACACGCACACGCAGCAGGAGGCAGGAGCCAGGAGGAGGGAGCGTGCATGGCCGGGCGTCTGCACGTGGAAACCGTGCCCGGCGGCCGCTCGCCATGAGCACCGCCTCGGACCGGTGGGCCCCCTGGCGCCACGTAGGACGCGCGGGGCAAACGGTTCCGGGAGGCCTGATCTCCTGCTCCATGTATCATGAATCAAACCATGCATGTGCAGGGTGGCCTATAGGAGGTTTCTTAGGATCCTCTAAGCACTTTAGTTATGTAACTTCATTTCCTTGATTTGGAACTTGCCCTACCTGAGTTAGTCATGCAAATCCTGGATTATTAATTAATTCATGTAAAGTTTAGCTTAGCCCATGATTTTATATGTCTACAACTCTTCAGGATGTGTACTAATTGAGACGAGAGTATGAACACTTGCATCCATCTTGGATTGGTGTTTGTAATTAAACTTGTTTTATAACGAAATTTTGAAGGTCTCTTGTGCATTGATTCTCTTCAGAATTCATCCAGCTGACTTAATTTGAGCACTGCATGATCTGAGCTTACGATCTATCGAGCTATCATTATGATTTGGAGTGGTGTATTAGAATAATGTATGGTACTAGACAAACATGACCAATTAAGTAATTAACAAGTGGTTAGGCTTTCCAACGCACACGTAGTATGCACGTACGTACGTACGGGCGTATATCCGTGGATGGCTACATGCACGCATGCATGTTGTCCTTCGTATATACTTGAGACGTTATACAAGTGGCCAATGTGTGTATATATACGTACGGTGTACACTAGCTTTACACATCCATCGCACCACCATCCAGTGGCGGACCCGAGATTTAATTTTAGATATGGTGGAGTTGGAAACACGGACCAAAGTGTATTGTCCCCAAAAAAAAACTCATATGTGAACTATATTGCAATCACACCAATACGAGTATATGACATTAAACGGTATTAATGAGTGAAGATAAATGTAGGACATCGAGAAATATCTCACTAATGAAGCTTAATTAATAACTTGCCACCAAGTTATCGAACATAATAATTTTAATAAAGATAGTATATAGAAGAAGCAACCTGTCAAAAATAAATGGATTAGTAGTGTCATGATTAGTTGATCATAAATTATAAAAGATACAGAAAAAAGAGGAGCCAAAAGACATACCGCTAAAGCACTAATATGATTAGGAGAACGAGGCAATTTCATTCTCCAAGATTTCATCAGTATCTTGTGCTTGTGCGGCAGTACCACTAGCGCAGGTACTTGGGGAAGAAACATTGCTAAAGTATCTCTTCAAATTCATTTCTAACCAATTAAAAAAACAATCATTCAAAATCAAGCAGTACTGCAGTGCAGTTCAATATAGATATCTGATATCTCTAATCTCTTCAACATCTTTATGTGATTCTGTCCAATTCAATTTTAACAACCAATTCAATATTCATATCATCTAATATTCTAATTCACACCATCTTTCTGTGATTTTATTTTAGGCAATACATTCACAAATCACAACCACTGAATCTGAAATTCTGAATCACTGATTATTGAAGTAACTGAACAACACTCTAATTCATGTCATCTTTCTGTGATTTTATTTTAGGCAATACATTCACAAATCACAACCAGTCAACCATTGAATCTGAAATTATGAATCACTGGTTACTGAAGTAACTGAAGTACTGAACCGTACCACAGGTCCACAACCAGACAACCAGTCAACCACTTACTGTTTAATTTTGACATTGTGCTCTACCTACTAGGGAGCAATGAGCCGAGCAGCAGATCCGCAGCCCGTGGACCGATCAGGCAGTGCAAGAACAAGACTTCGCTTCGGCGCTGGAGGTGGAGGCAGAGCAGCGCGCCGCTCGCCGCCTCGCCCGGGACGCGCTCTTGGAGCCTCGAGGCGGCGTCGCCCGTGGCCGACGCCGAGCCTCGACAGTCGACGCTCCGTCGCTCGGTGCCTCGGCCTCGCCCGGCGCCCGCGCCGTCAAAACTCCAATACCATCTCGCGCCACCATTGCAGGCTTGCCGCCTCACCCCGGATTGGATCTAGGATTTTCGGCAAAGAGGGTGAGGGCGTGAGGGAGAGTGGGAGACTGAGTAACTCGAGAGGAGTTGGTTTCGGAATTCGGACCTTTGGTTGGGTTGGTGCTTGGTGGGCTGCGAAGACACTGCCGCATGCCCGGCCCAAGCGCCCAACAGCACCTTTCCCTTTGCCAAACGCCGAAGCGCCAAACTCCCGCTCTACCTTATTTCTTCTCCGATGTCGATGCTAGGAGGGAGAAAATACTAGGGACAAGGGGTTTCCTAGACATAACGAAGCTCTGGCGGACGCCAGACCTTGCCATAATGGCAGATCCGCCCCTGCCACCGTCGGCCAACTGTATACATATGACATACATCTAGCGCAGTAATTAACTAACTCGATGCACAGTAGCACTCGCGCAGACGATCCAACGCCGTGTAGCCATGTCGGATCGTCATGTGGGCCCAGACGTGCATGTCGTCATGTCGTGAAATACTGAAAGGGATCTTGGGCATCTGTGCTAGCCAGCTTTACCGGGAGACGCTGCCGCCCCTGCCTGCCTGAATCAAGCCCATCGTCTTCCATAGATCTATCGGATCTTCTTTTTTCCCAGCCGGCCGGCCGGAGACTATTCCTCCTAACCTACGAACGCCGTGGGGACAGCAGCAACCCTACCAAGCCAGTGCTCCGGCCGTTCTCTCTCTGCGAGATACACAGCTAGCCTAGCTGGGCAGCACTGCCTAGCTATAAATAGCCCTACCTGCTCCCAAAACCCTTCACCAACTTAGCTTTGATCATACGGCTAATAGCTCACTCACATACGTAGCTAGTGAGTCACAGCTCGACAGCGCGTACAGAGAGATCGATCGATGGCTGTGGCCAGGTGCGAGTGTGATCGCCTTGTGTGGGCATTGCTCCTGGAGAGCAACCTCGGCGACGGTGGCAGCAACGGCGACGACGACGACGACGACGTCGATGTGGCCCCAGCAGCGTGATTAATCGATCTAGAGTATGTGGTGAGCTGCGTACTATGCGTGCGCGCAGTAGCGTGGCAGCTAGCTAGTATGAGTGGTGAGTGTAGTATTAAGGAGGTTTTGAAGTGCTATATATTTGATGTGTCTAATCAATAATCGTATGCTAAGCTACTGATCGTGCCTCATGTAATATATAGCTAGCTAGTTGCTAATAAAGAGGTCTGGAGTGCAGCTGGTAGTATGCTAACTCTGGTACTGTAAGCTCGAGTGTATATGAGTATCAGATATTTATGAGTTACGCAGGTATTGGTAGTAAATAAAAAAAGAGTTTTATGCTTAATTAATCATACCACTGCACTTCCTTTTCATGATTCATGATTGACCTTTTTGGAGTTGTGTGAAGAATGATGCGTCGATTGTAAATTTGTAATGTAGGAAAGCCGAAAATGGGCCTGTGTGCCGTCTGTTACTTTTTGTATTAGCGTAGTCGGTGAACCTGCGAAACTACTTTCTTTACCTGTTCTGCATCCTGAACTTGAGCTTTCTTAACAAAGCTGGGTGGTTTCCTGTTGTCCAAAAAGAGGGGTTAGCTCATCCTGCAAGATCTGCGATTATAAACCTGCGAAATTAGACTATTTATCCGTGTACTGAAAGTACCAAATATATAAATAGATGGTCTATGCTTCTTTTTACTTGATACCAAACTAATGTAAATTGATACATTCTAGGAGATGATTAAGTGGCATGTGATAACTTGAGGTTTAAGCCAAAAAAACACAAAAGAACAGCTAGCTAGAGCCTATATAGAAGTCTCTACGTACTAGGGCATCAAAACAAAACCCATTCCAGATCGTTTTTTTAAGGTGTAGCAATTGATTTTTGGCTGTTCCTCTTTATTTATCTGACACATATTTTTTTGAGATTTTTTAGCTGATTACAAGGGTTAATTTTGGCATCGACAGATATGTTGAACTCCTTTGGACTTGATTCAATTCTCAAGGGAACCTTTCTTGATCAGGTTGCAAAATTTCATGAAGAGATGTTTTTTTTTTGCAAGAACAATTATAAATTCAGTCAGAATCAGTGAAAAATTAATGGTAGTAATACAATGTAACTGGGCTTAAATCAGCATCATATATCCTTCAATTAGGTAAAAACCTGACCTTTGCTGGGTAATATGTGGATTAGATAGCTAAAGCACAAGCTACCAAAAAAAATCAAAAACTAATTCTAAAGCATTGAACATTATGTTCTTGCTTCAACTTAACCAAACTTCTCGAATACAGTTCACTTAATTTCACACTAAAACTGTTAACTCCGCGTCTTTAGTTTACTAGATTCTTAATGTTCGTATATATGCTGAAATTTTCTCTTCCGCTTCCCTAGCTAGTACGTGGAATCTGTTTGTAGGGTTCACATATAAATTATTATTTATATTGTAACTATTGATCAGGATACTGATACTATATACACTTTAGTCTATCATTTTTAAGGTTTTGGACAAATTTGGACTGATTTATCATGACAGATTATAGAACTAGTAAAAAATTAAATTGGGAGATCTGTCGAGTACATCATGAATATTAGTATATAACCTGAATATAAACAATTAACACCAAGTGTACAAATGTAATTACAGAACTTTATCTAACGTTATTAGCATAATCTCAAGAGTTGCACATTGTCCTTCAGAATTAATTGCTAGCCAAGAGGCCCAAGATCAAGTGATCAACACAGAACATACAGGAAAAGACAACTCATACTGAAGCCCTTCGAATTATAGAAAGCTTGTGTTGACCGTTGCACCTAAGAAGAGAAAATGGCACCTCAAATTGTCAAACAGGTCAACATTTTCAAGACATAATAACCCTAAAATCTCTTGCATCATGCAAACTGATTTTCAGCTACAAGAAGGTAAGCTAACCAACAAACTCTTCTTGAAACAACCATGCCTGCCCATGTTTTGGACGGCCAACAACAACCAATCGCCAAGTCGACAGCCAATGCCAATCTTCTGAGTACTATAAATTGGCAAGCAAGACTCGTGTATTCGCATCACTAATTAAACAGCTCTAGCTTCTACTTCTTAGCAGTCTTGCTAGCAAGGTACTAGCCAAACAGAAGCATATCTAGATCGATCTCATCATGGCTTCCACTTCGTCCCTCTTCGCCCCGGCGCTTGTCATGGTTCTCATGCTCGTCGGCGGCAGCAGCACCTGTCACGCGGCGCGCCACCTTGCCGACACGACAGCGGCCGCTGCTCCCGCTGCCGTCCCAGGCATTCCGGCCGTGCCGACGGTGCCAGCTGTGACTGCCGTGCCACCAATGCCCGCGGTACCAACAGTCCCTGCGGTGCCAACCGTGCCGAACGCCGTATTGCCGCCCTTGTCCGCGGTGACCGTGCCACCGATGCCCGCGATGCCGACGGTGCCTGCGGCGACTTTGCCACCGATGCCTGCGGCGCCCACCGTGCCGAACACCGCGTTGCCCCCCATGCCGGCCGTGCCCAAGGTGATACTGCCGCCGATGCCCTCGATGCCTTCCATCCCTAAGGTGACACTGCCGCCGATGCCTTCCATCCCGAGCGTGCCAATGCCGTTCTTGGCACCTCCTCCTTCGGCATAACTAAGTATGCGCGACGCAGTGCATGTGTGGCATACTGCCATGTATCTTCTGTACTATTAGTCAGCGTCATTTTGTGGTCTACGTGTTTGGGTCATTCGTGTTTCGTGGGCCATGCTGTCCTTGCATGAACCACCTCAATGTTGGTCTTTTTTTCCTCTTAATTTTGATGTATTTTGCGTGTATGCGAGTTTTGTGTAATTCAATCTAGCTGGTCATTCTTTGTGCATGTACGGAGTTTTCTTAATTTTGGTCACTTTGTGTTCATTTCAGAATGGCAGTTGTTGGGCCAAAATAGCAATTAGAGGGGGTGAATAGGAGCCTACTATTTTTCACCTTAGTATTCAACTGTTTTTTCTATTCAATAGCTACGAGAAGCTATGAAGATTAAGACCTTAAGATCACAGTGGAAGATTTGAGCTGAACCTGAGAAAATCAACCCTCAACGCCCTCTGTCGGTCTAGCTGCTGAGCCAAGGCTGGTATGACCGTTGCCTAAAAAGCAGCACGACAAGGATCCACAAATTGACCTAACTTTTGATCTAGTGATCCAAATCCCCTAATATTTCAGACAAACCTCAACAAGAAGGTCAAGAACCAATTCCAATTGATGACCGTAGCCAAGGTTCCATATATTTCTTGATTGAGGGTAAGAAGGCGCAAAACTGGGGGGAAAACCTAATATTGATCTAAAGACTTGCTCGTGGGTTATAAGGATGGTCCAGATGACCTTAGATCAGATCTCACAAGTCCTAGTAAGCTAGGTCACAGCAAGAGAACAAGGCAAAACCCATAGAATACAAAAATCTCAAAATCACTACAGAGAGAGCAAGAACGAGAGAACTCATCTCGAGACAAATTTGATTGGATTGATTAAAGGAATTGTAGGTTTACAACCACTCTACCATGGAGGAAAAAAGCTCACTCATGAGCACCTAATCTCTCGGTACATCTCTCTCTCTCTCTCTCTCTCTCTCAAACCTCAACTCATCTATTTTCTCTACTTTCCTCAAATTATGATTTCCAAGGCTTGGTTGTGCAAATCCTGCACAAACGTACCCTTATATAGTAGGTGCTAGGTCTAGAGAGAAAACCTTATAAGACACCTGTTCAGCCCACACACACAAACAAGTCTACACTCACCCACGTTTCTCAAAGTGGGTGACGATCTGGGTCTCCCGAATCCGTCTCTTCGTGATATTCTCCTTCTTTTGACATAAAACACTTCTCCTTTGTGCCGTCTTACGTTGCGGTTTCTTCAAGGACATCAACCTGGTATTTTGGCAAAGATACCAAAATAACCCTTCTCGATCCTTCTCCATGACCGAGTCCAATCATCATGAAGCAATCTCATGCTTCGTCGCACGTAGGTTCATCAATGACTTTCCACATGCCAGCAAGTCTATCCCAGCCGGCTCTCACCGGACCACCATGGCACTTGCATCGGTCCTAAGCCACTTGATGCAACCTGTTTCACCAAACTTCCCATTGGGTCGTTCCTATCCATCTTGCGCCATGCTTGAGTTCAACCACTTCACCCGACATCCTCGATCGTTCTACACCTTAGCTCTCCTAGCCTAGTCTCGATCATCATCGACGTTGACCGTAGTTGACTCCAAACATCCCTACACAACAATAAACCAAGAAATCAATTTCAGGCACAAGTTCCTCGCAACTTGACTCGCGTTAGCCAAAACATGCATCATGCAACACATATGCACTGAATCCCATGACTTATGCCAATCTGCAAATTCACCACAGCTCAGTGTGCATGAACTTGCCTTGGCGATCGAAACGCCAACCTCACCGATCGACCTCTAGGCGATGGCGATCGACCGCCAACCGAGGTCGGTCGACCGCCTTAGCCGCCGACCGCTAGCTAGCCCGAATATAGGAACGGTCGGACTGCACTTGATCTCGACCGCCAATAGCTAACTGGTCAGACCGCTTCCTAGAACTCAAAACACCCCTCTTTGGACTTTTCAGCAAAACTATATCTAGTTTCACGTCCAGACTCTATTGTTAATGGCACTTGGTGCAAACACACCCCCAAACACTTTCACACAAGTGTTTGGTGCGTAATCCTCAAAATCCCATATTGTCAGTCTGATCGCCACCCCTAGCTGGTCAAACCGCAGGCCTTGTCTTGTTAAACTGCCCTGCAGGGTCGGTCAGACTACCGGTTTCCAGACAGCAAAAAAGTCATTTTGCTAAATCGAGGGTTTCTCTCAAAACACCTCGACACCGATGCCAATTGTGTAGGGATACAGGTAGGCTACGCTAGCTTGCAATTCAAAAAAATTTACCATGTAAACCAAGAAGTCATGCAAGCAAAAGATCATAGATCGTTACCACTAGACGCGTAGTGCAGCAGAAGAAGAGTTGTAGCAGCCTGATCCAATATCGAGCGCATTGATGTAGTGGCTGTAGTTGATCATGCAATGTCCTCAACACCGATCGTCTCCTCCAGCAACCTATCATGTTCCTTGCGTAGGTCGTGGATCGTACTCAATTAGCGCAGCGACAACCACAGCAGCACCTCTACGATATCCACATGTCCAGGGGTGGAACGTCGTACGCTGGTGTGCTAGCACCAACGTGCACAGTAGAGCCTTCGGGAAGATGACAACTAGGATTTTGGTGGAGCAACTTCGATCCAACATAACAGCCACATGCATCCCCTTATAAAGAGCCCATAACAGATCCTATCCGAACTCGTTTGTTCCAACCCGTTAAGTGTGTGACCTGGTAGGTTCATGTGTAATCGGTTGTGACTTGGAAACTTCTTTCTGACCACAAGTCGTTAGCAGTTCCTAGTAGGATATAACGATTCCCAAATATACATAAATATTATATCAGATGAACCTTATGCAATATGATTTGCGACCATATTCTTATCACTTACGACCAACTCATATCTCTATACGACCAGTTCATATTTAGTCATGACCAGTTCGTAGCTCCTTACGACCATTTTGATGACCAGTTAGTGACCATGTCCGACCAGTTTATGACTAGTCTGTATCTCCATATGACTAGTTCGAATGTGGTCGGACTGAACGACCTACTTATGTATTCTCCTTTTGCCTCATGATATCTGGTTGTAGTCTAGGTGAGATATTTTTTATCCATGGATTGTTCAATACTTTCTAGATCTAGTGATGGATAACTTCACGTGGTCGACTCTTCGACCACTAGTGGCTCGACCATGCACTTTTTTTATCCGATCACATCGAGGGGCTCAAAGATATCTCTCTTGTTATGTTAGGAGAGACAAATCCCATATCCGACCAGTTATATCCCTCCACATGTTTCATAGCATACCCGAAAGCTACCTTTACAACTACCTAGTTACGGAGTAGCGCTTGACAACTACTAAGTGTACTATTACACATGTAAGAAACCATGCTGATCTTAGACCTAATGATTATACATCATCATTACTTGAGACCAACGGATGACACACAAAATCATAACAATCTCAACAGTGTCTCAAGATGGGTCAATCCAACACCATGTTCTCTAACATGTGTTCACATTATTGATTCGATATTCCCATATCCATGGCCGGTGAAACGTGGTCATCTATCAATACATGTGTTGGTCGATAAATCACTAGTGTCCTGACCAGTGACATTTGACTAGAGATACATTTAGAATGACATCATATAATTTTAAGAGCTTCACCAACAAGTCACATACTTGTTAATCTTTATAAATGATAATTCATCCAAGGAACATAATAACATTTATTCTATAACTCATAAACATAGACGTGATACAATCATCTTTATGATTGCCTCTCAGGCATATCACTAACAAATTTTTCAACACTAAGATTAGGACCATACCCATAGTATCCACCGCAATACCTCGCTACATGCATCCTCATCCCTCCTTGTTTGTATGCATTGACCTCACGAGGTCCAAATTTTTCTGATGTGATACTTATTTTCTTGTTCTAAAACCACATTATATATTCTAATGAATATGACATATATATCTTGCTCTACAAAAGAAAGGAAATGTTAATTGCTAGTTTCTCAAGATTGTTTAATTCCATTTAAATATATAGTTTCAAGAAACATATGTATATTCTCTAAACCCCATTTCAACGTCAAATAGATGTGCACCTATTGCTTTTCTTGCCTAGTCATGTTCGTTCCCCAACCATGGCGGTGGTGAAGGTCATCCTCCCTGGCACCGATGTTCAAAATGCTCCCTCCCCTTCCCTAAATAAGCTAATTTATGTTGTAAGTTTGAGGGCCATTTGGTAATTTCTCAATTAGAGAAAAGAGGAAATGCAAAAAGAAAAAAAGGAATGGCGGGCCCACCTGTCATTTATCTAGGGAAAGGATATGATTGGAGCCCTAACCGGCCAGCAGCGATTTTGGGGTTCTTTCCCCTTTCCTCTAGTGCGCGTGTGGCCTGGGCGGAAGACTCGCGAGCGGTGGCGGCGCTGGAGGTGTGAGTGTCCCAGGCTCCTCGGGCGCTAGTCATTCGCTACAACCGCGCCACAGCCCCCCCCCCCCTCGCTTCTTCCTCCTCTTCATAAGGTGGCTCCTCCTCTCCTTTCTCTTCACTAAAAAATAGTGAGCTTTCTCCCCAATTTTGGTTCATCTTCTTCCTCGATTTGGCTTCAGATTTTGGGGTTTTGAGAGCCACTGCGACGTCGTGGCTGGACCCAGCGCCGTCAGTCGTGAGGACTAGATTCTCCTCCTTCTTGTGCATCTCGGTTTTTCCTCTTGCTTCCTCTTCTCTGTTGAGGTGTGGTGAGGGCTTGGATTTGCGTCGATTGGAGGTGGGAACCGGTCGGCTTTGGCTTGATCTTGTGTGGAAGAAGGGCTTTGGTTCTTGTTGCTTGGTGCTCCGTGGGTTCATTCGACCGGTGCATCCCTGATTAGGTCTTGTGCGGCATTCTCTGTAAACCGTCTTCGCACACTGGTGTGTCCCGGTTTGTGAAGTTGGCATTGTATCTCTGTCAACCTCATCTGGTATTCGTAGCACAACGAGGCGATTGGTTTTCTGAGACAGCACATTTTGCATACCTTGCCCAGTTCTACTCGGTGGCTTCGAGTGCTATCCGCTTCGTGAGTTTTTTAGTTTTTAGAATTGCATTACTTTGCTAAGTGTATTGTGCTAGTTGAATTACATTCTGTAATTATTGTCTAGTACTAGAAGACTTTACTAAGTGATGATTGTGGGCTCGGATTTATGCTCGATGAGGATAAATGTCATATATGAAATTGGATTGATAACTAGATCAAACTTAAGCTAATTGTTTGCTTACTATTGTTGTTTCATCTCTATCAATTCGGTTATGTCCCTTTCAGTAGTTCGGTTGCATCTATGCCTATTGAATATGATTAATTTATGCACTGTGATACTTCTGTTTCTTTGTTAGCCGATAAGAGTAAAGGTTGTGATCTCATTTTTGCATTGAGAGATATTTTATCTTCTGTTAGCCGAAAGGCTTAAGTGCTGTTAATGTGATCTCAATTTTGCATTGTAACATAATTGATCCTTCGTTGGCTGAAAGTATAAATTGTTGTTTATTGCTTATGATATAACTCTTGACATATTAGTAAAGCATTCATTTGAGCTCAAAGTATGATTTATTGTTGTCATATCTAATTAGTGAAAGTATAAGCAAAAGTGGCAATGAGGCCAAGATTTAATCTTGAGCAGCTCGACATCTGATAGCAAATAAACAAACATTTAAATCTGAGCTATATGCTGATTTTATTTGTTTCCAAGTCCTATCCATTAAGCATATTATCCTATTTAATTGACATAAAGAAATTACATGTTTATATGTCATTTTTTTGTCATTTATATGCTGCTGAAAATGTATTTTAATTATGATAACTGGTCATCAACCCATGCATCCGAACAGACATGACACTTTTTTAATATTATTTCCAGGGCTAACAATTTTTGTAACTTCTACCTCCTAACTAATATGAATTTTCCATATATTTTTTAGTTCGAAATTATCGCTCAAAATTCTATAAGTTTAAAATTTATACAATTTAAAATTTTGTTTTTATACTTAAGTGAAAAATCTATATATTTTTGGTATAACATGTGCCTAATTTTTATTTCAAATTCATATGTATTTAGATACTAAATTTTGTTGGTGTTTTTATTCGAATTTATACATATGTGTCAACATCACGCTTTTTTACACATTAATTTACTTCAATTTAAACATGTTCTTCAAATATGACATACTGAACTTTAAATTTGTATCTGTAAACTCTTATCAAGCCATTAAAATTATATATATATATATATATATATATATATATATATATATATATATATATATATATATATAAGATACATCGAATCCTAGTTTAGATTCTTTAATAATAAAGGGCAATATTTATTATTTGTCATATTTTTCCTAGATAGAAAAATGATCATGTTGATTCATGTACATCTCATATAAATTACTAAAAGGAGATCTAATCAATCAACTTGTGCGTAAGATGCTTTTTTTGTTTCTTTTGTTGCACTGACCGAGAAGAGGCTGCCACTATTGTAATAGTTGTACAGTGTAGTATATATATATACTCTACCGTATGTATTTAGAGTATGCACTAGTGTACCTTTCGTATTTCTATATTTCCTCTGTCTTCTTTCCGTGAAGTAATAGTGGAGTTCAAGAAGACCTTAACAGGATGAGACCTAGTTGCAACCGGACATGGATGTTACTATCTTATTGGCCGTGTGCATATATCCAAACTCAAATCAAACTCTCTTTTTCTTCTTTTGTACATAATGCAACGCGTGCATTATATCATAGCAAACCAATCGATGGTTTGAGATGCTTTGTTTTTTTTAGAATAACATGAGAATTTCGAAGAGATCTAATCAATCAACTTGTGTGTAAGATGCATTTTTTTCTTTTGTTGCACCGACCGAGAAGAGGCTGCCACTATTGTAATAGTTGTATAGTGTAGTGTAGTGTAGTGTGTGTGTGTGTGTGTACACACACTCTGTCGTATGTATTTAGAGTATGCACTGGTGTACTTTTCGTACTCCTATATTTCATTTGTCTTATTTCCGTAAAGTAATAGTGGAGTTCAAAAAGACCTTAACAGGATGAGAGACCTAGTTGCAGCCGAACATGGATGTTACTATCTTATTGGCCGTGTGCATATATCCAAACTCAAATCAAACTCTCTTTTCCTTCTTTTGTACATAATCCAATGCATGCATTATATCATAGCAAACCAATCGATGGTTTGAGATGCTTTCTTTTTTAGAATAACATGAGAATTTCTAGCCTTTTCGATTAATATGGTAATTTCTAGTCACTGGTGTACTTTTTGTACTCCTATATTTCCTTTGTCTTCTTTCCGTAAAGTAATAGTGGAGTTCAAGAAGACCTTAACAAGATGAGAGACCTAGTTGCAGCGGACATGGATGTTACTATCTTAATGGCCGTGTACATATATCCAAACTCAAATCAAACTCTCTTTTCCTTCTTCTGTACATAATCCAATGCGTGCATTATATCATAGCAAACCAATCGATGGTTTGAGATGCTTCCTTTTTTAGAATAACATGAGAATTTCTAGCCTTTTAGATTAATATGGTAATTTCTAGTCTAATTTTTCTAGGATTTACGAAGGGGCTTCAAAGAGAGCCTCCAATTAGTATAGATATAGATAGATAGATTGTTGCTAGAATTATTTCTAAATATTTACAAAAACCACTAATTTCACAACAGTTTCCATGGTTGTTGTGGCGTGTATCACCTTTATTTTGGTGTCAATCACCTTTCCTTCCCCTTTGTTTTCTGTTCCCCTAATCTTAGGCTCAAGCCTACCAATACCATTTTTTGTCCCCTAATCAGGCCATTACAGGGCCAAAACAAAGCAATTTCCAGCAGCTCTCCTTCTCCAACAACTTCAATGCCGCAGACGTCAGCTTCAACTATGTACATCCTGCTCGGGCTTGTCCCATTGAAGAGGCACTCATCTGCTTCATGACTTAAGACGACCTCATCTCCCACAAGAGTTGGTTTCGGGCAGATGCACGGCGGTCTCTTCATGAGCTACGCTTCTTGTCCAAAATGTTCGTCAGGTTCACGCCAGTCGTCCACAATCATCTTCAGCTTCTCCGTTAGGTTCGTGCGAACCATCACCAACATCTCCGGCGACGCTACCACATGGCAGTAGCGGACCCAGGATTTGTCGGATAAGTGTTCGGAGTTAATAAAATATTATTCAATGAAAAAAATTAAAGGTCCACAATAGCAAAAAACAAAGTACAATTTTTTCGTAGTAAAAATAATTGAGATAAATTACAAAATAATTAAGAAAAAAATATGGATTGGGAATTTAGGATTTGGGACCAAGGAATTAAGGAATGGAGAATTAGGGATGTACATATGTTGCTATTGACATATACAGCCTAACTCGCCGGCCCATGAATTTCTAGTTTGCAGATTTGATTGGTCACATGAATTTGCATAGCTAGAAAAGTTGAGATCATCAATAAATTATATAGGCATGTCTGGATAAATTTATATTCATATTGCTAAAGTATGCCACCATCCTTTTCTATAGCCTGGTAATATAACTTTGTAGGACCGGAAAGGCGACTAGAGAGGGGGTGAATAGACGCTTTCTCTATTTTTCACCTCAATCGAATTCAACACTACTTTCACTCCAATAGCTATGAAAGCTATGAAGATCTGTATACAGGCACAGCGGATAACCTATGTTGAATTCGATCAAACCCCGAAGCAAAAGCCTAATCAACTCAAAGCTGCATCAAGCACATCAAACACGGAGCCGACAAGTGATCACAAGAAACTGCAGTCAAGCCATAAAGAACGCCAAAACTATACATAGTACTGGACTTGTAGCAAGAGAGAAAAATCTGCGTTTCATTGATTAACCATTTGTTTGCAGACGATAATCCAAGGGTACCACGCTACAAGCCGCACGAGAACAAAGCAATTTCAATAAAAACTCAAAACAAAGGAACAGCCATGCTCTATTTAATGCAACAGGAACCGCATAAAAGCTGAATCCTTGAAATTTCAAAGCAGCTACAGGCACACAGATTTTTGGGGTACAAACAAGCCGCCCCAAGCACCAGATGTTTTCCAACTAGACATCAGGCCGAGCTTCCCCCATTCATGAGCCGACAAAGAGTTGTTAAGAAGGAACTAAAAAACTACTGACCAAGAACTTGATTTCGGTTTTAGCAGGGCTCTCGGCGCCACCTCGAGGATCCGGATTTTGGTAGCGGCAAGGCCACCGCCAGAATTCTATCGAGTGACAAGCCGCCTCCAATAATCACTGATTTTTCTATCGGCACACAACAGGGCGAGCTCAGCTGCCAAGAACTTGAATCAACGGCCAAACAAGCGCCGCACAAATTTTTTCTTGGACTGGACAAGCTGCCGATCAACTACTGGCTACAGGGCGCCTCACACACGAGATCTCCAGACGCAAAGAAAAAGAAGAAACCGAGAGGACAAGATCTGCAGCTAAAGGCAACAATAAAATCGATCCACACCAAGTCTGCCACTCTGACTCGATGGATACAGAGCGCCGTGTCTCACAGTACCTGATTTCTACCAACACAAAGCCACCGATTTTGCGGAGACTCCCGAAAGCATCAAGAAAACAAAATGCTGATTTTACCAGAGTACATGCCGCCGCCTGACTCTCGCTTTTGAGCGGACGTGCTACAAGCAATCAAAGCTAACAGAAGCAAAGAAGAAAATAAAATGCAAGAGGCAAAACAATTATCGAAACATCTTTAGTCGCATCACAGGATTTTTTCTTGTTTACTGACAAGAATCAACAAGCCGATGGGAGTAAAAAAAAAACAAGAAATCGATCGCAACAAAAGGCAATCAAATAGAGAACAAAGCGCTACTAATCTCTCGGTTTTATGGGCGAAGAAAAGGATCGAGCAAACTCGGGGCAACAAGGCACCGTGATTTTTCAGTGGACTCGGGCCGCCAACACCCACCGAGGTTCTTGATTCTCTTGATGCCTTTTTTTTCACCGCGCCGACAAAACACAGATCGAGCCGCATGATTTTTTGGGAGAAATCACCACCACTGGGACTCAAATCGCGATCAAAGGCGAAAATAAAGAGCCACAAGAAAATCTTCAAACAAAGACGCAGATAGCAATCAAAGCAACAGATGGGACAAGCGAATCCAATCGCAGAGCTCAATTTTCTTCATGGTGGAGCGATCGCCACACATGGCTCTACAATCGCCTCACCATTTTTTTTTTTACGTGGGCGCCGCCACAACAAGGTTCTCAAAACGCCCATTTGTTTTTCTTCTCAGCAGCACACAAATGACCCATCTAGAGTTTCTTTTATAGGGCAACAACAAACCCTAATGGGCTTCCGTTAGGGCCCAACAACGACGGAACACACACGAACGCATCTCAAAGCGCCATCTTCATCGTCGATTGATCTAAACCGCTTCACCATGCGCCGACCCGCGCCGCGGCTTAGTCAAAAGGTCACCAAGATGGTATTTGGTAAAATTACCAAAATACCCCTTCTCGATCATTTCCAAGAGACCGAGTCCACAGATCATGAAGCAATCGCCTGCTTCGCCACGTGTAGGTTGATCAACGGCTCTATGTCGTCAAGTCTCTCCCGTTCGGATCCCACCGGCACCACTGAGCACTTGCAACGACTCCCGCGCCGCTTGATCCAACTAGTCGCACCGAACCGCCCGTTCGGTCGTCCATGTCCATTCTGCGCCATGCTTGAGTCACTTGACCTCACCCAGCATCCATGATCGTTCTGGACCTCAGCTCTCCAAGCTTAGTCCCGATCCTCCTCGCCGTTGACCGTCATTGACCTGCAAGCCACCTACACAGCAATAGACAAGCAAACACGAATCCGGGAACAAGTTCTTCACAACTTGACCCACGTTAGCCAAAACATGCAATATGCAACACATATGCATTAACAAATATGGATATGACCTATCCCATAATCAAATCACCACTTATATCAACATTCAGCACAAAAGCCGGTCAGACCGCCGCTGACCTGACAGATCTGAAACTTTGTCGAAAACACGTGAAACTTCAAACCAAAAGCCACATTGCCAATTGTTTCATCATCCTAAGATCATGGGCATATCCCCATAATATCCACAATCTCCCCCTTGATGAACACATTGGCAATTTCTCAGAAAATGTAAGTATATGGTTTGAAAAGTAAAATACTCGTAGTTTTCGCACAAAGGCACAACTTGGTCCATTTGCAAGAAAAAGCAATGGAAATGACCAAGCTGGCTTCAGAATAGCACTGGCAAGTGAGATAAGGAAAAAGAAAGCACAAAAGCTTCAAATTCCAAAGAATCGACAAAATCTCACTTAAGGTCCATATGAAAGAACAAACAATTGTTCTAATTGACCTTAGATCATTGTGAGTCTTCAAGATTTGCAATTCAAGATCATAAAAGGCAATAAGACCAAAAGAATGCAATATGAATGCTCCCCCTCACTATGATCATCTTTTTTTAATTTTTCCATTTCTCTCCCTTACAACACTTCTCTCCCATAACAAAAAAAGCTCTTTATTAACATTACATTTTCGCTATATCTTCTCCCTCTTTGACAATGGATTCATCAAGGAATCATCCATTCCTCTCATCCAGAGATGACAAATGCACAAGAAACGAAGAAGCAAAAGAAAGAGCATGCATGAAATGCAATGGGGTAGCTTCATTTTTGTTTTGATTTTTCAATTTTTAGGTAAAAGAAGCTTTGGAGATTACTCAATTGAACAGGCTAGCATTTTTACCATTACTCAAGATACAACAAGCCTGACAAAACTAACAAGATCATGTTAAGACATATATAGCAAAGCTAGGCTAATGAGCTCAATATATCACATGTTGTTGGGTAAAATTAAGCAATGCTTCAAAATTAGCAAGTTCAACAACAGTTATCCTAACGTGATAATGGCCATATCAGAATATCATTGTGAGATCCAGAAGCTAGCAAAGACCATTTTAGAGACCAAAAGTTCTGAATTGAATCATTTAGCTCAATTTTTGTCAAAAGCCCAAATTTTCAACTATTTCTCATTTGCAATCAATATTCAAGTTGATAAAAGGTCTATCTTAGTAAAGAAGGTCCTGGACTAGGAGTCATCCACAACCTCTTCCTAAGCTTCAACCAATTTTGTCAATTTGATTTTTCGCCATGTGCTAGATCTCAAGCCTCACTACGACCATCCCAAGCAACAAAAGCTTAAAAGAGTGGTCTAGGTCATCCAAAACTCCCCCTGAGTTCATGCCTAGTACAATGGCAATCCGTCTCATGAGAAAGAATTGGTGAGATCAGTTTTTTTGCACAAAAGAGATCATTTTTCATTTTACACAAGGGCTATTTTAGATTCTTTAATGAACTGAAAGCTCAAAGATGTTCAATTCTAGATTCCAGAGCTAACAAAGCAATTTTGACAGGGCCAAAGTCACAAAAGAATCACTAATTGTGCAACTAACTAAAAGATCCACAAATTGTAATTTTTAGTTCAAGTTAATTAACAGTTTTAGCTCATATAGCAAAGACATTGCTGCACATGTAAAAGCATGATAATTCTAGCAAGTCAAAGAACTAGACACAATCTTGAGCAAGAATTGAAATACTAAAGCTCAAGTGGGATAATAAGCAAAGCTTCATCAATTTAAAAGACAGAAGCAGTAAAGCTTATATTACAATGCATCTTTTTGGATTTTTCATATGTATGCAATATGATACAACGAGATTCACAAAAGACTTAAAAGCCTAAAAGGTTCACAAAAGAACTAAGAAAGTTCCGAAAAAAACCAACTCCCCCTCAAACCAACCCATAGGGATAAATTATCCCTTACTCGCATCTCAAGGTGGCAAACCTTGTTGGGTCAAAAAAGCTTTGAGGGGAGATCTGCCAATTTGCCTTGGACTCCACAAAAACTAGCACCAAGACTTCAAACACCACAAGATCTCTAGGAAAAGCAACTCAAACAGCTAGGGAGCGAAACACCAACACTAAAAAGCTTACAGGCAACTCAAAAACCTGCTAACACTAGTGATTGGGAGACAAGATCAACCTAGGCTGTGAGAAGAATGCATCCTAGCAAATCATGGGATAAGAAGAGTGCCTAGAAAAGACACGTGCTAGAACAGAGCCTCCTATCTACCCTGAACACAACAAACCCAACACCAGACACAAAACAGATGGTATGCAAGGTAGACTAGAGATACCATACATAAAAGTAAGGTATAGAAGCTCGAACCTGAGTCGCACTGCTTGGCAGTGAGATGTAGTCATGATGGATGAAGATCCATTTCTTGAAGCTTTAAAAGGTAGTTGCGCTCACCCATCATCCTCATCTCAAATTCCTTTGTCTCCAAGAAGTGATAGCCATCATTGAATGCACATATGAAGAAGAACCACTTGTTGGACCACATGTTCTTCTTCTCAACTGAAAAGACTACACAAAAGAGATAGAGAAAGTCTATGCCTTGGTACTGGATTAGTAAGATATTATCTAAAGAAACAGTACCAAGACACATGACTAGGAAGGATAGCAAAAGATGATCCAAAGCTCATAACAGCGTATAATCAACAACTACGAGCATGAGCATGAAGATAAACAAACAATTACAGCACATGCTATCCAAGACATGATAAAGCTCAAACTATCCTTAATCCACAATAAGGCATAGGAGCAAGCAAACAAACACATAGCATATCACCCATCATATACACAGTCAAAAGCAAGCTAGTGAAAGCTATGGCAAGACTCATGCATCCACAATAAACAGTAAAGCACAATAACCATGTAAGCATAAAGCATGTTATAGAACAAGACATGGATAAAGAATGCTAACATGGATGTCAAGTGAACATGTGGATACACAAGGCAAAAGTCAATAGGAGCAAGATAAATCATGTACAGATAACATAGGCTCATGAAGACAAGACCAAGCACATATACCCATGGAAATTAGGAACAACTATGAGATTCATGGATATACAAGCAAGGTAAGGGAAAATGCATGATGACAGATATCACAAGTGTAACACATGCCAATATGATACAGGTGAGCACTAAAACAAGCACAACATGCCAAGTATGAATAATCATGAAGATAAAGGCATGAAGGTATAGAATAGCTCACCATACATGTGAAAGCACCAATTATGAATGCACATGCCTCTTGGAGGCCATCATTGAGGTGGAGAACCATCAAGTGACCCGATCATGTGATGAAGCAAAAGATTGGAATCTTTAAGTCCATGTTCTCCAACCCGCGTTCTTAGTACCTACACACGAGAAAGGCAAGGTGTCCGAGTCTTGGGTCCCGAAGGGTTAGAGAGCGAATGCTTGGGAACCCAAACCTTGGACACATCACCACCAGAGGCAGTCGAACCATTATGTGAGTTAGCATGATGCAAATGATGGTCCATGCAAGAAGATCCAACATCAACCTTGAAGGCATGCCGCGAGTGGACAACTCGATGAGGAAAACGAGGTCTATCTCTAGGAAAGCGGCGATAGCCTTGCTTGAAAGCACCATGATGAGAACCAACAGAAGCATCAAAGAAACTCACACAACCTCGCCGTGGGTGAGTACCTCGATGAACAAAACGAGGTCCACCTCTTGGAAAACGGCGGAAATCCTGTCTCGGAGCAGCTCGTGGACCAAAACCAAAACTATGCAAACCATGTCCACGGTGCTGTCCGACACCACTAGAAAAGGTGTCAAAGAAGCTATCAACAAATCGAGTCTTCGTGCTTGGCTCTTTAGTGTGCATGTCATGAGAAAGACCATGCCCACTAGGAGACTTAGAAGCATGAGCTCGACGCATCTGTTTTGCACGCCGAAAACAAAAATCCACATGATGTCCATTCTTCCCACAAAATGAGCAATGGTGTAAAGGTCTACTAGTAGACACGGTCCGAGAGGACGAAGCACCATTATGGCTCAAAGAAGAAGTCCTGGAAGAACTAGCATCATGACTCGTCCTCGTATCAACACTAGACCCACACATGCCATGAGAGAGGCTATGTGTGTTTCTAGATGTACGACGACGCACTCGACGCTCATGTTTCAAACGGCGAAAGCAAAACCCAAGAGTGTGTCCATTCTTCTTACAAAATGTGCAATGGTACTTCCTTTTTGAAGATTTAGTACCATTTGAGAAAGAAGCACATTTGTCTTTTGAAATCCTTTGGACAACACAAGAAGAGTCCGAAAGAGTTGAACTCACCAAAGAAGAGCTATCCAAAGCGATGCCACAAAAACCAACATCAAGTGACACACGTTTAGCACAAAAAGACTCCAACTCCGAATGCAAAGATGCAAGAGAGATCTTTAGAACATCAATTTCGGAGTGAAGGCAAATACAAGAGTCACAAGATTTGGTGCTCATATCATCGCGCAAAGACTTAACCTCGCTCTTCAATGAAATGCAAGATGTGCAAGAAATTAATGATGCTTTCGAATTAAGCATGCAGTTCAAAGCATCAATTTCAGTTTCTAAACAAGCACAATTCTTGCAAGAGACTAAACTATCCTTAAGCAATTTTTCATGTTCTAAGCACATGCTACAAGGCCTAGCTTCAATTTCAATAATCCCAGCCCTAGCATTCTCTAATTGCTCAAGGTGAAAGGAATTAGTCAATTTAAGCTTCTCAAAATCAGCAAGCATGCCTACACAAGAATCACAATTATTTCTAGCCATAGAACTAAGATTGCCTATTTCTAACTTAGCATTGTCAAGTTCATGATATAAGGCAACACAAGAATCACATGGCATAGAAGCATTTGATTTCAATAAATCATTTTCAGCTTTTAGGCATGCAAGAGAGTTATTCAGGTTCTCCATGTCTACAAGCAATGAATCATAAGCATTCATGGAGGTTTTCAACTCGGCAAGCTCATGAGACAAATCACCATTTTCTGTTTTTAGTAATTTCATTTTTTTCCTAAGAGCATGTAATTTGTATTCATATGAAATCAAGCCATCAATGAGTTTTTCTTTGCTCACCTTGCTTAGCTTGAGTAGGGGATCGTCCTCGAAAGAGTCATCATCATCATCAAAAGGCTCATCATCAAAATCCTCTCCATCATGTTCATCCTCAAAAGATGCTGTGCATATGCCACTGGGCTTCTTCTCCTCGGGCTCTAAAAGTGACACATCCCTGAAACTAGGACAATCAAAACAAAAGGATTTGCCACAGATATCACAGGAGACTTTCTCCTCCATCGCCATTAGACTTATCATGCATTCAAATATTTTGTTACGGCCAACACCATTGGTAAAAGAACCACGACAAGATGCAAGGAAACGCTCACAAGTCCTCACACTAGTCGCCATGCTCAAAGATCAATAAAGATCACAAAAGAGCAAACTTGGCTCTGATACCAATTGTAGGACTGGAAAGGCGACAAGAGAGGGGGTGAATAGACGCTTTCTCTATTTTTCACCTCAATCGAACTCAACACTACTTTCACTCCAATAGCTATGAAAGCTGTGAAGATCTGTATACAGGCACAGCGGATAACCTATGTTGAATTCGATCAAACCCCGAAGCAAAAGCCTAATCAACTCAAAGATGCATCAAGCACATCAAACACGGAGCCGACAAGTGATCACAAGAAACTGCAGTCAAGCCATAAAGAATGCCAAAACTATACATAGTACTGGACTTGTAGCAAGAGAAAAAAAATCTGTGTTTCATTGATTAACCATTTGCTGCAGACGCATAATCCAAGGGTACCACGCTACAAGCCGCACCAGGAACAGCAGCCCAATAAAAACTCAAAACAGTGAACAGCCATGCTCTATTTAATGCAACAGGAACCGCATAAAAGCTGAATCCTTGAAATTTCAAAGCAGCTACAGGCACACAGATTTTTGGGGTACAAACAAGCCGCCCCAAGCACCAGATTTTTTCCAACTAGACATCAGGCCGAGCTTCCCCCATTCATGAGCCGACAAAGAGTTGTTAAGAAGGAACTAAAAAAAAACTGCAGCCAAGAACTTCAGTTTCGGTTTTAGCAGGGGGCTCTCCAGGCGCCACCTCGAGGATCCGGATTTTGGTAGCGGCAAGGCCACCGCCAGGAATTCTATCGAGTGACAAGCCGCCTCAATAATCATCGATTTTTCTATCGGTACACAACAGTATGAAGCTCACCGCTAAGAACTTGAATCAACGGCCAAACAAGCGCCGCACAAATTTTTTTCTTGGACTGGACAAGCTGCCGATCAACTACTCGCTACAGGGCGCCTCACACACGAGATCTCCAGACGCAGCAAAACGAAGAAACCGAGAGGACAAGATCTGCAGCTAAGGCAAGAATAAAATCGATCCACACCAAGTCACTTTCTGACTCGATGGATACAGAGCGCCGTGTCTCACGGGCACAGGATTTCTACCAACACAGGCCACCGATTTTTGCGGAGACTCCCAGGCGCATCAAGAAAACAAAATGCCGATTTTTACCAGGAGTACATGCCGTCGCACAGCTCTGCTTTTGAGCGGACGTGCTACAAGCAATCAAAGCTAACAGGAAGCAGTAAGAAAATAAAATGCAAGAGGCAAAACAGCTATCAAAACATCTTTAGTCGCATCACAGGATTTTTTCTTGTTTACTGACAAGAATCAACAAGCCGATGGGAGTAAAAAACAAGAAATCGATCGCAACAAAAGCGAACAAATAGAGAACAGCGCTACTAATCTCGGTTTTATGGCAAAGAAAAGGATCGGAGCAAACTCAGGGGCAACAAGGCGCCGTGATTTTTCAGGTGGACTCCAGGCCGCCAACACCCAGCTGAGGTTCTTGATTCTCTTGATGCCTTTTTTTTTCACCGGCGCCGCAGAAAACACAGATCGAGCCGCACAGATTTTTTGGGAGAAATCACCGCCACCAGGGACTCGAAATCGCAGTCAAGGCAGAAAATAAAGAGCCATAAGAAAATCTTCAAACAGCACGCACAGGATAGCAGTCAAAGTAACAGGATGGGACAAGCCGAATCCAGTCGGTAGAGCTCCAATTTTCTTCGCGGGTGGAGCAGTCCGCCACACATGGCTCTACAATCGCCTCACCATTTTTTTTTCTGTGGGGCGCCGCCACAACAGTGCTCTCAAAAACGCCCCGGCTGTTTTTCTTCTCAGCAGCACACAAATGACCCATCTAGAGTTTCTTTTATAGGGCAACAACAAACCCTAATGGGCTTCCGTTAGGGCCCAACAACAACGGAACACACACGAACGCATCTCAAAGCGCCATCTTCATCGTCGATTGATCTAAACCGCTTCACCATGTGCCGACCCGCGCCGCGGCTTAGTCAAAAGGTCACCAAGATGGTATTTGGTAAAATTACCAAAATACCCCTTCTCGATCATTTCCAAGAGACTGAGTCCACAGATCATGAAGCAATCGCCTGCTTCGCCACGTGTAGGTTGATCAACGGCTCCATGTCGTCAAGTCTCTCCGTCCGGATCCCACCGCACCATCGAGCACTTGCAACGACTCGCACCGCTGATCCAACCAAATACGAACCGCTTTGTTCGTCGTCCATGTCCATTCTGCGCCATGCTTGAGTCACTTGACCTCACCCGGCATCCATAATCGTTCTGGACCTCAGCTCTCCAAGCTTAGTCCCGATCCTCCTCGCCGCTGACCGTCATTGACTCGCAAGCCACCGCGACAAAGAATAGACAAGCAAACACGAATCCGGAACAAGTTCTTCACAACTTGACCCACGTTAGCCAAAACATGCAATATGCAACACATATGCATTAACAAATATGGATATGACCTATCCCATAATCAAATCACCACTTATATCAACATTCAGCACAAAAGCCGTCGGACGCCACGACCGACAGATCTGAAACTTTGTCGAAAACGCGTGAAACTTCAAACCAAAAGCCACATTGCCAATTGTTTCATCATCCTAAGATCATGGGCATATCCCCATAATATCCACAAACTTAAATCTAGAGTTATCTATTAGTCTCATGTTCTCAGCTGAGTTGAAAGTTTAGTTGCTTTGGCCGAAAATGGTTTAGATATTCCATTACCTGCTACAATTAGCTTGTTATTGCTTAGAGTCTTCATATCCAATGAGAACTCTACATGGGTACTTGAAAGTTTTCAAAGTATAATATGTTTATACAAGATTAAATTTCATGAGGGCAATCTAATGCTTCATTTGGTGTCAGCAAATAATGTAATAATATGAACTACCATGTACATTTTTTAAAAATCTAAGATTTACAATTCACATAAATACAAGATTTATCAACCACAATTCATTTTTCAAACTGGTTTGACCGTTTGTGAATTATGGATTTGGGATTGCATACCCCAACTCAATGGCTCAGTCCTCACTCCTCAGGACCTGTGCTCGGGGGTTGGAGCTCGTTGGCTCGGTCGCCCAGATGGCCACGCCTACACACTTTGCCCCAGCCGCCCTCGCCAACCCATGAATTTCTAGTTTGCAGGTTTGATTGGTCACATGAATTTGTATAGCTTGAGAAGTTGAGATCATCAATAAATTATATAGGCATATCTGGATAAATTTATATTCATATTGCTGAAGTATGCCACCATCCTTTGCTATAGCCTGGTAATCTTACTTAAATCTAGAGTTATCTGTTAGTCTCATGCTCTTAGCTGAGCTGAAAGTTTAGTTGCTTTGGCCGAAAATGATTTAGATATTCCATTATCTGTTACAATTAGCTTGTTATTGCTTAGAGTCTTCATATCCAATGAGAACTCCACATGGTTACTTGAAAGTTTTCAAAGTACAATATGTTTATACATGATTAAATTTCATGAGGGCAATCTGATGCTTCATTTTGGTGTCAGCCAATAATGTAATAATCTGAACTACCCTGTACATTTTTCAAAGCTCTAAGATTTACAATTCACATAAATACAAGATTCATCAACCATAATTCATTTTTCAAACCGGTTTGGCCATTTGGGAATTAGGGATTTGGAATTGGATACCTCATCTCAGTGGCTCAGTCCTCACTCCTCAGGACCTGTGCTCGGGGGTTGGAGCTCGTTGGCTCGACCGCTCAGATGGCCACGCATACACGCTTTGCCCCGTCGCCCTCGCCGGCCAGTCCCGCTCACTGCTCACCCTAGTCGCTGGCTCTGGTCCATCACCAGACCGCCTCCGTCGCGCCACCCGCTAAGAGTTGGAACAGTAATCGAATATGGAATGCCTTGGTTTTAGTGGGCTATGCGAGTGCCGAGTGGGCTGCGAGTAGGTGTCGACGAAATAGGCTTTTGAGGATATTACATGTTGATTTAACCTAATTTCTAGTATATACATGTATTATACCTCATATGTACTGAATTTTTGCCCCAAAAATTTGTGTGTTCAGCTGAACACCCTTGAACCTAGCTGGATCCGCCCCTGCCACATGGTTTGCTAAGGCGATGTGCGCAAGGTTAAGATAGAACAATGAAATCGGCCATGAAGGGCCCCTCTGTAATTTTGTTTTAATTTCAGGACTTTTGTGTACTTTATAATGCTTATTAATTATTCCCCATCCGGTCTACATTAAAGAAGAAGAGCACCCTATCTCGCGAGGCGACCACAGGAGCCAGCGCTCGAACCGTGGTTGGCTGAGAGCCTATAGCTCCCCTCATTTTTACCAGCTGAGCCCCAGCTCAATCCTCAAATAAACCCAAACACAACCACCCCCACCCACCCCACACACACACACACCAACCCGGGTGAGACGCCCAGGCCAAGCCAAAGCTCGAACCTGGGTAGGCTTACTGGGACGCCCCTCGGCTAGCCAAGTGAGCTAACTCACTTCCTGATGCTTATTAATTATCATAATATAAATTAGGGGTGCTTTTTATTTTATTTTTTTATTTTAAAAAAAGATGTGCTCCTGCTAGAGAGTTTCGAGAAAAATCGACATGGATTTTTAAGACACATAAATTTAATTAGGTAATAAAAGCTTAGATGAATCTAATTTCACTAGGCTAGCTTGTCGTTTTGACCCCTTTTATACAAAGTAATTGTTCGCAAGGGAAATTAACGTGTTGTTTTGATCTAAATAGTACAAGCTAGAATTTAATGGGAATTAACAATATTTGTTAGCACATATTTTATAAGAAATAATCATTTCATAAAAAAATACAGTTGCTAAGGGATGGAGACGCCCTAATGCTACAAAACTTAGCAATTTTTACGAAGCCATTCGCTCATTGCTATTGGACCATATGTGGAAAAAAATTTAGACAGTTAATTTATAAAAAAAAAAAATCATTTTTGACAGTTAATTATGTAACGAAAAGAGTGAAAAGGGGAATTCACGGGAATACAAAAATTTAAAGGAATTCCTACGAAACTCCTATGAAAATTTTAATTGTCAAAAGCAACAAGGAGTGGGTACATAACGGAGGGGAGAGCAGAGGACAACCGCTGAACTGCCCAACCTGAAGCCTTTTTGAAAGCAAGCTTGTGTTAACAGTTGTACCTAATGATTAAGGAGAGAAAGCTTGTCCAAGTAAAATTCTTGCGCTGATCGAATCATACTGACGAGAAGGTGAGCTAACAAAAAAGGGACGGAACCAGGATGGTCTCAGGATTAGACCATTGAGGGGAGTGTGTGTGTGCGCGTGTGGATGGGTGCTGGGGGATAAGAATTTTTTTATCGTACTTATGAAAAGAAAAATTAAGAATTTTTCTCTCATAAGCTCCTTAATTTAGGATTTGTCATATTTAAGTTTTTTTTCTTGATAATTTGCCACTCCTAAGCACCAAATACATGTGATTTGACATCCCGGACGTATTCCAGTATTTTTTATTATTATTTTGCACCAAAATCCACTATGAAAAGACACATTTACCCCTCCCTATTTAAGGAGAAACTTAAAGATGGCAAATCCTAAATCAAGGTGCTTAGAAGTGGCAAATCCTCAATTTTTCCCTTATAAAAAAATAGAGGCTTTCTTAGGAGAAAACTTTTTATATCAAAAAAGCAATAGAAAACAAATAATGATCATGATAGATGATAACTTGAGCTTGATGGAGTTTTGGTGCGCATGCACACTTCACCGAGCCGTGGAAGGTGTGACAAAAACCATATACGAGGAAACATGTTTAATCAAACTCTAAACATGCATGAAGATGAAATACTAGCTTAAAATTTTGGGAACAAAATAGAATCTTGATGCTACATAAGATGTGTTCATGTGACACAAATTAACTCCTAGGCTTTTTAGTTTCATCATAACTGTTACATAATTACATAAATTGAATTAGTAAAGGCTTAATCATAGTAAAGTTCTAAAACTCCTACATGCTAATGAGAGATAGTACAAAAAATCACATGCTAATAAAAGATAGTAAAAAAAAATCATGAGGGGGCCAGGCCCTCCCAGCCCTCCTTGTCTCTGCCCCTGCCAAAGAAGAACCATGTAAGAGACTAAAAGTCTAAGACATGCAATCATGAGGGGGCCAGGCTCCTGCCAGCCCCCCTTGTCTCTGCCCCTGCCAAAGAAGAACCATGTAAGTGACTAAGGGCCTGCTTGGATCGTTACCTGACAGCGATCTGCCTGGCTCAAACATCTCCTGAGGACTGCCAGCTCGTCGTTTGCTTTAATGCTTGGCTGGCCTTTGGATCCAGGCGGCAAAAACAAGCGCCTGGGAGCTGCCTCCCAGGCAGCTTTATCCACCTTTAATTCCTTCAATCCAACGGTCTATTTTTCATTCACCAATTTCAGGCACAGGCTTCCAACCAAACAACTCATCTTCAGGTTTTCCTGGTCAAGCAAAAATCATCTACTTTTCAGACTACCTCCAGGCACCACTTTTTCTCAGGCACGAAATCTAGGGCACCAACCAAACAGACCCGAAGAGTCTAAGACATGCCCACACTCGATCACTTGAGGTGAGATGGTTCGGAAGGTCAACAACCAATGTAAAGTGAGGGTCAACTTGTGAGCGATAAATTGTTAGAATTAGGCTTATAAGTGTAAAGACTCATTTATTTCTGAAATTTTAAAGTATACATGATTTAGTCTCATATTATCTGGCTAAGTGGTGGGATAGTAAATTATAAGGTGAAGTTTTTGCCACCTCTTGAAACATGTGAAACATGATATGAGATGGCATGAGTAGAACTATAGGTAAAGTCACATACACGCACGTACGCACGTGCTCGTGTATATTCGCGTAGCAATTGTGCAACTTGCGACGGATGACCGTGAACGTATCGTGAACCTAATCCACCTTTTTTTTCCAACCGTGCATTTCTCTCTCCCTGAAATAAAGTGGTCGAAAAATAATGGTCAGATCCATAGACCAGTGTGGTCGAAATACACTGGTCGAAGCTGTAGACCAGTGTGTAATCAGGATCTGATAAACACTGCTTAATTACCATTAATTGGTAGTTACTAGTGATTTAATATGTGTTTTATTATGCAGTTACTAGAGAGTAATTGTCTCGGATCTGGAGATGTCCAGACCTAAATAGATTGGATTAACTTCCATTTTCCTCTTCCTCCTCTCTGTTCAACTGTGCTAGAGAGTTATACTGTCGAACCAAGTCATCCCTTCTCCTCGACGTGCACTGGGAAGGAGGGTGAGCAGGTATCTCTGAACTATTGTCGTAGAGTTCACCTGCACGGAGTGGTAATAAGGTTTCTGTGCAGCGCATCTGCGCGACCACTCGCTTCACTGCTTCATCTACGTTCCGTGCTACTTCCTGTTCTTCATCAAGCCCAACTAAAAGTTGGTTGTGTGATCAAACTATTCTGTTATAATCCTATTATTGTTTATATTTAGAAGTGTAATTAGTTGTCTATTGTTAGTGTTGTTTTTTGCCTATCTAGTTTTATATCATCTTTGCCTCGTAATAAAATATGGAATTAAAATATTGTCCATATATCCGACATAAATTGCCATGCATTAACGATGAGTTTGCATCACAAAACAACATTTCACCTTCGTTCTCTCCATCAGTAGCTCTCTAGCCTAACAACCGAGCTTATCAGTGGCTTCCACTTCGAGCTTGTTTGCAATGGCTCTTGTCGTGGCCCTCATGCTCCTAGGCAGCAGGAGCGTGTGCCATGCGGCCCGGCACCTTGCCAACACGACGGAGGCCACGGCGCCTGCCTCAGAACGGTACCTTGCGTGCTATTTCGTTGAGGTCGATTTATATGTCGCGTAGAGTATTGTGGCTACCAATCTTTATGTACTCCATGTAATGTATATGTACTCCTACTTGGTCTAATCACATGGCATCTCGATTCGTGTGAGTTTAAACCAAGACCAGAACCATGGCTGACCCACCACAGTAAATACGCACAGTCTAAGGGGCGGAGCTAGAGCCAGCCGAGCCCTCAGGCCGGTCCAGCGTGTGTTGGCATTTTTTTTCCCTGGACTAGTTAAAACACTTCACTTTCCTTTTATCTGGCAGTTTTCGCTGAGCCTCGGACTATTATCAGAGAGGTCCGAGATCTAGCTCCACTTCTAACAGTCTATGATTGTTTGTCCTGCAGGATGCTGTTTACACAGTGTTACTCTACGGTCCACCAGCGAATCCAGATCCCACGACGCAACTTGCTGTTGATGGAACCCACGCGTATTACAACAACTAACGTCCGGATGAGGCGTCCGATCACTCCACTCCAGAGCAAATCGGACGTCCGACTAGTGGCGTTATCCATATATTTCTCGCCACATTTCTCACAAACATTTCCCCGGGATGACTTGGACTTAGAACCGTCCATGTCTAGGCCCAGCTGACTGGCCACGTTCCTCACGAGGCCAACTAATAATAACTCCAAGACAAGAAGCCTAGACAGCTGCGCGAGTCCGACCGAGCCACACACGCGAAAAACTATCTGGGCATCTGCCAATCTGTTACCGTCGGTTGGGTGGCGCCTCCACGCTGCCCGCCAAGCCCTCCCGTCGTCCCCGCGCGGCCGCGCCCTCCTGGCCAAACAAAACGCCCGTGCCCCGACGGAAATCTTAGCGCCTCCTCCTCACCCCACCTTGCCGAAAAAACACCACCTCAAGCTAAAAGATCCACGAGTGGTGGCTCAGTGAGCGAGCGAGTACGGTGCACAGTGAAGGAAGTGTACACGATGGCCTTGCAGGTCGCCGGCGGCGTGGGCTGCTGCCTTCCTCTGTTAGGCCGGCACCCGCGGTGGAGCGCAGCGTTCCGGCCGCCCCGCGCGGTGGCGTCCGACGCGGCGACGGTGGAGGAGGAGGGCAAGGTGAGGCTGGGCGGCTCCGGCGTGGCGGTCACCAAGCTCGGCATCGGCGCCTGGTCCTGGGGCGACACCACCTACTGGAACGACTCCGAGTGGGACGGTAACTCAGTGCGCGCGCGCGTCCGTAATACACCTACAGACGTTTGCACGCTGCAGAAGATGCACCACTGAATTAAATAGCGAGCTGTTGATTTAGGATCGATTTCACGGCCTCGAGATGCATGCTGAATTGGTTGCTCAGAGTATGCTAATTTACTTCCTAGTTTGTCTGTAGACTGATGAGCTGCTGGGTATAATAGATCAGTTCTAGATAATTAAACTCCAGTTTCTACTTGTAACAAAGTTGTAGAAGTTGTTGCGGTCAAATTCGCTGCAGGTAATTGTGTTGTGTTTAGTACGTACCAGCTTTAGCTCACAGGAACAGAAAGTGTGGCTAGGAACGTTCCGAAATTCTGGTCATGCTTCCCATGCGCATGAGGTGCCTGTTGCATTGCCTGCAACTCTGCAAGAAACCGTGTACATATAACTCACCTGCGTTCTTTACAAGACTATATCAGCAAAATGAAATTTACATAGAGTAAAATGTCAAATTATCTGATTAAATCGGCAAGAATGAAATTGACATAGTTTTCTGTGATCTACACTGTAAGCAACTGTAATTGTCTTTGCCATTGCGATAAAAATCGCCGCTACTTTACATTACAAGCGTGTCAGTAATCATCCTTTCAAGTGAAAAAAATGCTTTCTTTGATTTTTGTCAGATAGGAGACTGAAGGAGGCTAAAGCAGCATTTGATGCGAGCATCGATAATGGAATGACCTTCTTTGACACTGCAGAAGTATATGGTACAGCGGTAAGAAGCCAGCTAGCTCATGCTTCCTCGCTCATTCCCTAGTTCATCTGAATTCTTAAGGCACGCTTAACTTTACTTCTGTCCTTCAGCTAATGGGAGCAGTAAATTCTGAAAGTTTACTGGGAAGGTATGCGCTGTTCCATTGTTCATCAATCCAAAATATACAGTAATCTTGTTCAGAAATCATTACTGACTCCTCTCTTCGCATCAGTTTCATCAAGGAAAGGCAGCAGAAAGATCAGGTCGAGGTGGCCGTCGCAACAAAGTTTGCTGCTCTTCCATGGAGGTTTGGCCGAGGAAGTGTTCTCTCCGCACTGAAGAAGTCACTAGACCGCCTTGGCCTCTCCTCGGTTGAGCTCTACCAACTTCACTGGTCGGCTCATCTGCTTCTTCTCTGATGCATCTGCCTCTGAATTATTCACAATTTGCTGATCACTTTTTTTTCATATCTATTTTTCAGGCCAGGGTTATGGGGGAACGAAGGTATCTAATAGAAATTACCCATATACATATAAAAAAGCTCTGAATATCTAGACCTTCTAGGGTGCAGACAACTCATTGTTCTTACATGATTCAGGGTACCTTGATGGCCTCGGAGATGCTTATGAGCAAGGACTTGTGAAGGCTGTCGGAGTCTCAAACTACAACGGTTGCAACCTGACTTCAGCTTGAAAATGGTCTTGTGTTCCACTGGTTGCTCTTTTCAGGAAAGCTTGTTGAAATAACAACCTCTTTTGTGATTTCATATCAGAGAAACGCCTTCGAGATGCATATGCCCGCCTGAAGAAGAGGGGTGTTCCACTCGCTTCAAACCAAGTGAATTACAGCCTGATATACAGGACGCCTGAGGAAAATGGTGTGAAGGAAGCTTGTGACGAGCTTGGTATCACTTTGATTGCTTATTCCCCAATAGCCCAAGGTAGAAACCAGCTTATTAATTTTATTTATCCCGATTGTTCCGATCATATTGAGCAGTTTTTTTTTAAAAAAAAGTAGGTCCAATTTAGTACTTGGTTTCCGTTCAAAAATGTAGTACTTGGTTTCCTATCTTAATTCCTATGTTAATATGCCCTCGAAAAAAAAATCCTTTGTTAATATGTTGCTTTTGTTCAGGTGTTCTGACAGGAAAATACACTCCAGAAAATCCCCCCACCGGTCCTCGGGCAAATACATACACTCCCGAGTTCCTCACCAAGGTCATATTTGCGAACCCAGAACGCCTTAATCTAGTAGTTACATACAGCTTTGGATGCTCCATTCAATATCTGCGACCATGCTGCAACTTTGCTCACTGAAGATTGTTTTCATGCCATATATACAGCTCCAACCACTCATGAACAGGATTAAAGAGATTGGAGGAAGCTATGGCAAGAACCCAACTCAGGTGCTCCATCTACTAATATGATCACTCATACAAGTCATTTAGCCCCATTGAATCTCACCATTGTTAGCAAGAAATGCACAACCAGAAATAGGAGTGACTTGCATGTAACACTTGGAAGAAAGACATGAGATAGGTAAGCAAGTTGTTCACCTCTGTTGTTCTTCTTTCAGGTGGCTCTGAACTGGCTGACCTGCCAAGGCAACGTGGTGCCGATCCCTGGTGCCAAGAACGCCAACCAGGCCATGGAGTTCGCCGGCGCACTCGGGTGGAGCCTGACGGGTGACGAGGTCGAAGAACTGCGGTCTCTGGCGCGCGAGATTAAGGGCATCAAGATGCCGATCGAAGAGTCGTAATCTGTAAATAATGCGATCAGTTCTTGTACTTCGTGTCACATTGCAATGCATGATATAGACTGACAGGAGAGAGTACCATGTAGTAAACGAGAAGATGTAGAGAATGAACCAGACAAAAGAGTCAGTCGGTGTAAGGCGCATCAAATTGTAAGAACTGAAGTCACTGGGTCAAGAAATCTGCCTAGCTGAAGTCAGACTTCACCGGACTCAACATCTAGGGGTGCAAGTGGTCCGGAACGGTCCGACCCGTGCCCAGGACCATCTGGCCCGCGCAGCAAATAGTGGGCCAAGGGTAGGCCCGTTCCTAGTGGATGTCGATCCATTGTGGCCCAAAGGTTCTCCGGTCCGACCCCTATCTGTTCGAACTTCGAAGGAAACGAGCCGACTGAATGTGTGGAGGCCTCAAGGCCGACGCCGTTCCGCATCCTCCGCTTCTTCGCACGGTGGCCGTCGCCCACGGCCGAGGGCTCTCCTTTGATCTGAGGAGGGGCGGGGAATGCCTAGACGCCAGCAGCCACAGGCGCCTCGCTAGCCTTGATGTCGTCGCCACCAAGCTCATTGTCTTCTGTTTTTTTAGCAATTTCGCTGTAAGCTTTAGGTTCTAAGCTTAGGGCTGAAGCCTAAGTTGTCCTGCATCTAGATCTGCCTTGGTCGACAGTCGCCACAACCTCGAACTCAACATCCGTGCGGCCATCCTCAATCTTTCAAATATGGGCAGCCCGATCTTTTTGCCCCCGTCGTCCGCCGATTGCAGACTCGAAGCCGTTCGTCTCCATTCTCGCGGCTGCAGCCGCCTCCATTCCCCTTTGCACCCCCTACTCAATACATTGCAACTCTAGAATTATTTTTAATTTGGCCCAGTGGCACTTTAATTGTAAAAATAGGTTTCTTGGCATCAAAATTGTAAAACTGACCCCCCGCCGAGCGCGGAAGAACTGGAGGCCAACTCGTGGCACTTCCTGCGCTGGGAGCGCGGAACGGTAGTGCGCAGCGCAGAAGCTGGGTGGGCGTGAAAAACAGGAGCGTGGCGCGTGCAGGCCTAGACGACATTCCACGCTACCGGAGCACGGCAAGCACTAGCTAGCGGCAGCACAGAAGCTAGCGCAAGCATGCATGTGCATAGGATGCTTCGTAGCATGCATGTACGCACTAGCAGCATGCATGCAAGGCTGAAGTGCTTGCCACGCTCCGGTGGCGCGGAAGCCGGCCAGGCTTGCAAGCTTTCACGTCGCGTCCCTGGTTCCCGCGCCTGTCCGGCTTCTGCGCTGCGCATCGCCGTACCACGCTCTCATTATGGGAAGTGCCACACGTCGGTTCTTTCGTGCTCGACAGGTGTGGCCAGTTTTGCTATTTTGATGATAAAAGTCTATTTTTGCAATTAAAGTGGCAGACGTGACCAAATAAAAAAAAAGATAGTAGTATGCCCTTAATGGCTAAATCCTTCAACTTTTTTTTCCCAGTGAAAACCTTTATTTTTCCTTCTTACCAAAAAGCAGTTAGAACCTCACGATCCATTTGCGAAGAGAATAGGGATGCACTCTCGCACATGCGCTGTATGTACCAAAAAAATATTTACACAGCTTTCTCCTCTCTTTTTTTTCTTGATGAAGCAACTTTCCCCATTTGAAATGGAACACGGCGTGCATTAGCTCCTTTTGGACCGTTGGATCAGGAAACAGATGCTCGGGATCACTTACGGAGGCAAGAGAACGAAAATTTGGCAACTTCTCCGATGATCGCAAGCGTTGAATTTTGATCAGACGGCTCTCCACAGGGCCAGCGCAGCGCGTCCGGCAGAACCACACGCGAGCGGTCACCGGCGCCTCCACGTCCCCCTCTCCTGGCCAAACAAATCTCGCGCCTCCGGGCCACTCGCGAGCCAAGAGCACCACTACACTCCACCACCCCGAGCTAAACTGCTAAAGCTAGAAGATTTTCACAGCTCGGTAGCGAGTCCAAATCCGTGCATCCAGTGCCTGCCATGATGGCCCTGCAGGTCGCCGGCGGCGCGGGCTGCTGCCTGCCTCTCCTCTGCCGGCGGAGGACGGCGGCGTTCCGGCCGCCCCGCGCGGTGGCGTCGGATGCGGCGGCGGTGGAGGAGGAGGGCAAGGTGAGGCTGGGCGGGTCCGGCGTGGCGGTCACCAAGCTCGGCATCGGGGCCTGGTCCTGGGGCGACACCACCTACTGGAACGAGTTCCAATGGGACGGTACGTGCCTGTGATGCAGATAATTTAACCGAGTTCAATTCTTTGTTTTTTTACAACTACAGACCGCCATTTTTGGTGTGCCACCTGCAATTGGTTGGTTGATCAGTTCTTGATTTAGGATTCAGAAATACTAGAAAACAGATAGCGTTTTTCACCCAACCAACGGTATAGTTCATGTCTTCCAAACCATCCAAGACACATGATTTGCCCTACGTCCATCTTACTGAGGCGGCTCTTCGGTGGAGTAGCAGAGGCCCCACTGGGCTCGCGGTCGGAGGAGGGCGCAGCTTCGCAACGAGGTGGCGGGGCGACTCATTGCATGAGTAAGAGGCGGCAAAGCCAGAGGAGCAGCTGCGGCTTGCGGCTCGCAGCCGAAGGAGGAGCAGGCAGCGGAGCGGCGCTGCTTCACGGAGAGGTGACAGTGCGGTGACAGTGCGGCTTGTCACCGGAGGCGGAGGCAGCGCAACAGGAGGAGCAGTCGTGGCTCATGGCCGGAGACGGAGACGTGGACTCGTGGTCCCTGGCTGGCGGTGATGGTGCGCCAGCTAGCCGGGGGTAAACATGCCTCTAAACATGTTTGAAATTTGTTTGATTTTGTTCGATTTTTGAATTTTTTTTGTTGAAACTCTGCTGAAACCTTTTCTGGAACTTGTTGAAACTTTTTTTTAATTTTCTTGCAACTTGCATGGAACTTCTCACGCAGCACGCTGAAACCTTGTGAAACCTTTTTGAAACTTTTTTTTTCACGAAACGTGAAAACGTTCTGAAACCTGAAACCCAAGAAACCTTATGAAACTCTATGAGTGAAATACGAAACTTGAAACATCGTGAAACCAGAAACCCCATGAAACCTTATGAAACGGTTGTAGCGTTGGAACGCATTCCAAAGCTATAGCTTGAACTAGCGCACTCTTTAGGATTTTGTAGCATTGGATGCTGGGGGTTTTGATTTCTCACTGTACGTGTACTTTATTGATGAGGTAAATTTGAGGTCCAGATAAGTTGATGTTAAGCTCGTAAGGCACCTGGTTATACTAATTAAAGTTAGAACTTAGGAGTTTAATCCCCAGCCAGGAACAAGAAGTATAGTGATATTTTCGATTGATTTATGTCGAAAGGTAAATGTAAAAGATGCCATTGTAGTTCTGGCATTCGTTTCACTCGTAGGTTATAGGCTCAACCGCTTAGGTGAATCTCGGAGCACAGAACAAACGAATATTTGATAGTGAAGAAGGCATCGACCACTTAAGGCTACAGGACCAGAAAGTGTGACCAACAATGTTGAGTTTTTCCATTCCTTGTTTCCTGCTAGTTGCTGGTTGTTGGCTGGGCTGAAATTATGGTCATACTTTTCATGCATATGAGGTGCCTGTTGCATTGCCTGTAAGGAACTGTGTGTCACACGTATGCTTTGCGAAATTTAGTTTATCTCAAGATATTTGACCAAGAACGTAGGGTAGTCAGCAGAAGGTAAAAGTATCTAACATATCATGTTAAATCTGCAATATTAATGAAGTTAACATTGTTTTCAATGATCTTCAGTTGTAAGCCAATGTCTGCCAACTGAATTAAATTACTGCTACTTTTCATTACAAATATGCTAGTGACTGTCCCTTAATATGATAAAAGCACTCTCTGAATGAACCAGATAGGAAACTTAAGGCCGCTAAAGGAGCATTTGATGCGAGTATTGATTCTGGAATAACCTTCTTTGATACTGCTGAAGTATATGGAGCAGGGGTAAGAACCAAGCTAGTTCATGCTTTGTCACTCAATCTCTAGCTCATTTCTGTTATGAATAGCGCTTATATTCATCATGAGACTAATAGACCAATATATATATACAAGTACATTTATGGTATATATGCAGATAGCCTCTTATACAATAGGGAAAATATACATATAATAATATGCATCTAACACCCCCCCCCCTCAAACTTATGGTGGATCAACAACATGTAGTTTGGAGAGATAGAAGCTGTGCTGGGCTCTAGTCTATGCTTTTGTGAAGAAATCTGTCAACTGAAGCTATAAAGACATATACTGAAGAGCAACAACTTGGTCCTGCACCTGTGTCCGCATGTAGGAAGCATCAACACCAATATATTTTGTAAGCTCATGCTTCACTGGATCTTTAGCAATACTAATAGCACATGTACTGTCAGACAAAAAGGGAATTGGTGCTAAAATAGAAACACCAAAATCCTCAAGTAACCACCGTAACCAAGTAACCTCCGCAATCAACAAAGCCATAGAACGTAACTCAATCCCAGCACTCGAACGAGAAACTGCCGTTTGCTTTTTAGTCTTCCAAGCAATGAGAGAACCACAAAGAAAAACACAATAGGCAGAGAGAGGCCGGTGATCAGAGTGATCACTAGCTCAGGTGGCATCAGAATATGCCTGGAGCTGTAAAAAGCTGGAGCGAGGGAAAAACAGACGACGAGTGATACTTCCATAAAAATATCGGAGAACATGAAGAACATGACTATAGTGGAGCCGAGTGGGAGTAGAAACAAACCGACCCAAGATATGCATAGGTTATGAAATGTCAGGACAAGTGACACCCAGATAAATAAGACTCCCAACAAGGTGACGATAGCGAGTAGAATCAGTAAGAGGCTCGCCATCAGTGGGCCGAAGATAAATATTAAGCTCCATAGGAGTCTCAGCTGTCCGCTGATCATTAAGAGAAGCACGGTCAAGAAGATCCTGGATATACTTTTTTGGAACAGATAGAAGTCCTTAGGCGTAGAAATAACCTCAACCCTAAGAAAGTAGCGAAGAGGACCCAGATCAGACATGAGAAACTGCTCACTAAGACGCTCCTTGACAAAAGCGATGTACTGATAATCATCTCCAGTAGTGGTCATATAATCAACACACAAAAGAAGAAACGTCCGACCGTGAGGCGAAGTGTGAATAAAAAGAGTAGGATCATGAGCACTGGCAGAAAAACCAGCCGCAATGACAACAGGAGAGAAACAATCAAATGAGGCACGAGAAGCTTGCTTGAGGCTGTAAAGAGATCGGCGAAAGCGACAAACCATACCCTCAGGAGCAGAATACTTCGACAGTGGCTGCATATAAACCTACTCACGTAGCTCACTATTGAGAAAAGCATTATTGACATCAAGCTGAGAGATGGACCATGCCCAAACAGACACCACAGTAGAAAGAGTGCGAACAGTGGTTATGTCAGCTATAGGAGCAAAAGTCTTATCATAATCACGACCATGCTCCTACTGAAACCCACTTGCCACGAGACGAGCCTTGTAGCGCTCAAGAGAACCATTAAAGTGGGTTTTAACCGTGTAGACCTACTTGCACGTGACAGGAGTAACACGCGCGGGAAGAGGGACAAGATCCCATGTGCCAGTAAGCTCAAGAGCAACAATCTCCTCTGCCATCGCATGATGCCACTCCTAATGAACAGCAGCATCACGATAAGAGGTCGGTTTGGCAAGAGTAGCAGCAGCAAAACCAAAGTGCGCAAGAGGCCGAATAGACTGGCGATCACGAAGAGCATATCGAGGAGGAGAGGCCGAAGAAGATGGCGCATCAGAAGAATCCGCAACTCATGAACGACGAGTGTAGTAGAGAGGATAAGAAGGAACAAGGCCAAGAGGAACCGGCGGCAAAGGAGGTGCCGGCGATGAAGGAGCCGCCGATGGGGAAGGAGGCACAGGAGACACCAAAGGCTGTAGTGGAGGTGTGGTGGCTATGGGGTTGGCAAGAAAAGTCAAAAAAGAAAGTGGCTCAACGAGAGATGCTGGAGTGGTGGAAGGAGGAGGACGAGGGTAGAAAGGACAAGACTCATCAAAAGTGACACCCCGAGAAATCCTCATCCGTCGTCCAACAGGATCCCAACAACGATATCGCTCATGATCATGACTATAGCCCAGAAAAGCACACTCGATGGATTGAGCGGTCAGCTTGGTGCGCTCACGAGGTGCAAGAAGAACATAGCACACACACACACCCAAAGAGGCGAAGACCAAAATAATCAGGAGTCTTGCCACAGAGACACTCAACTGGATCCCTCCATGAAGAGTAGAAGAAGGCTGGATATTGTTCAAGAAAGTGGCAGCAGAAACAGCCTCTGCCCAGAAGTGTGGTGAAACAGTAGAAGCAAGCATAAGAGCATGGGCTGTCTCAGGAAGATAGCGATGCTTCCATTCAGCCAAACTGTTCTGGCATGAGTACTAGGACAAGAAAACTGAGAGAGAGTGCCCTGCTCAGCAATAAAACTACGAAGAACTACTGACAAGTATTCCTCAGCATAATTAGCACGAAAAACACGAATAGGAGAGTCAAACTAAGTATGGATCATGGTGGCAAAATTCTTGTAGATGGATAGAACCTCACTACGAGATGACATAAAGTATATTCATGTGTATCAAAAAAATTCATCAATAAAAATTATATAATATCGATGACCTTCTTTCAAAATGAAAGGAGCCGGACCCCACACATCAGAATGAACAAGATCAAAAGGACGCTGTGACACAGACTCACTTGAAGGATAAGGGAGTTAAAGCTATTTACCAAGCTTACAACCCTAACAATTTAGAGAAGCATCACCGAACACAGGCCCTAAAAGACCACGATGAACTAAAGAAGATAGACGCGACCCGCAAAGTTGTCCTAAACGATGATGCCACTGAGCAAAAGACGCAGTGGAGGATGCAGCAGAAGCGGAGGCGATGGTGGAGGTGATAAGACTGACAGGGGCAGTGGAAGGAAGATGAAGCCAGTCAAACTCTCAAAGACGTCGTGAATCACGACGGCGATGGCCAGTACCAACCAAAGTCCCCGTGCGTTGATCCTGAACAGAACAAGAATCAGAATCGAGAATAAACACGACAACTATGATCGGTGAGCTGACCGGCAGATAGGAACTGCATGATTAGTTTGAGAACATAAGAAACAACAATAACATAAAAAGAGGAATTCGAGAAAATGCCTTGTCTTGCGACAGAGAGATACCATCTACTGTCTGAACAATGATAGGAACAGCTAAAGGACCAATGGAAGTGAGACTAGTGGAATCAGATGTCATGTGAAAGGAAGCATCAGAGTCAAGAATCCAAGGTGATATACCTGAGGAAGAAGAAGTAGAAGGTGGTCTCTCATTAGAAGACTGTGTAGCAGATTTAGATGGTGCAAAAGCAGTCATGCGACGCAACAGTGTGAGAAGCTCCTGAGTATCAGAAGCACTAGAGCTCCTCTCAGAGGAGGAACCTCCGGTGCCCTTTGGAGGATGACCACCACGACATAAATCCTTCTTGTAGCAAAACTGCTCCACATGTTCATCCTTGTTGCAATAGGTGCAGTGGAGTCCCCTTCCAACAACAGCTGCCACTGGTGAAAGTACCACTGGTGAAGGAGTAGCTGGAGACGTAGCGGGTGTAAAAGCTGGAGGAGCTGCCAGAATCGAAGGAAACGACGGAACGACGGAACGACAGCAGACTCATAGCACGGAGGCGAATCTCCTCAGCACAAACAGATGCAAGGGCCTCCAATAGAGTCACACGAGGGTGACGCTCCAGCAACTAAGCACGAGTCTGATCATACTCAGCACGGAGACGTGTCAAGAGTCATAGATGCGACGAAGCTTCAGGTGAGACTGCTAACGCTAACAGCACTGATAAGTGTGACAAACATCCGGTCCTAAAGAGTCAATCTGATGCCATATCGTGGACAACTGGGCATAGAACTTATCCACAGTGGCATCTCCCTGCCGCAACGATTGCCCCTAATGCACAATAGCAAGAGACAAGGAATCACCAAACGACTCATAGCGACTGCGCAGATGCGCTCACATCAACTGTGCTGAAGCCAACCCAACCACATCTCCAGTGAGGTGCACTTCCATGCTAGTAACCAGAACAGCAGAGGCACGGGCATCCTCATCAATCCATATCTTGTAGGTAGCATACTGAGTCTAAAAAGTCTCTATGGCATCCTTAAAAGAAGCAGATGTCTCTTGACGAGTATCTTTGGACACATTCTTCGGGAGCATGGGCTTAATAAGTGGAATTGGTCGAGACGGACAAGGCAGCTCGTCGGTGAGAAAATCCCAAAGACGTTGATCATACATGTGAAGACGTATGTGCTGAAACAGTCTCGATAATTGAGACCATCAAAGATCATGAGATAACGAGGAACAGAAATAGTGTCCTAAACGGACGACATTTTTTTCTTTTCTTTTAACCGAAAACTCTGCGCTGTTCGCTCTATATCGAAAACGTATCCAAGAGAGACCCGGTGTCTTGCGGCGATGGGGGTGGCTCCCCGGCGGTGACGGCGGCAGCTCCCCAGCGGCCACGGGGTGGAGCTCTGAGCGACTCACGGGCAAAAAGGACTTCGGATCGGGCCGAAGCTGCCTCCCCGAAGCTCGGCCCCGATCTGCCCCTCCCCGAGACGAATCCGGCGGCAGCTCCCCAGCGGCGACAGGGCGGAGCTCTGAGCGACTCACGGGCGAGGACTCCGTATCGAGCAGAAGTCGCCTCCCCGAAGCCCGGCCCCGATCTGCCGGGCTCTGATCTGCCCCTCCTCGAGACGAATCCGGGCGGCGGCGGCTTGGGTGACCGGCGATAGAGACTCAGCAACCGGGCTCGGGTGACGCGATGAAGAGGAACTAGCGGCGGTGGCGGAAGATGAACGTGGCGTAGAGCACCAGGTCGGCCGGTACTAGGTCTCGGCGCAGGCCACGTGGAGCGCGGGGGTGGCGAGAAGGACACCAAGTGAACGGTTGGAGATGGCAAAGCCACGCAGCGGCTGGAAGAAGAACCAGCAGTGGCTGGACGAAAAATAACATATATTTGATTTGATACCAGGTTACGAATAACGTTTGTATTTATCATAAGACTAATAGACCAATATATATACAAGTACAGGTATGGTATATATGCAGATAACTCCTTATATAATAGGAAAAATACACATATAATAATACATGTCTAACAATTTCAAGGAAAATTTGAGATCTCTTTTTCATTTTGATGCTATTTAGGTCTCGGGGGCCATAAATTCAGAAAGTTTACTGGGAAGGTATATCATGTATCATTGTTGATCATTCCATATAAATGATAAGTTTCCACAACGTTCGTTATAAATTCTCTCTAATTCCCATGATCCCATCAGATTCATTAAGGAAAGGCAACAAAAGGAAGAGGTCGAGGTGGCCATTGCAACAAAGTTTGCTGCTCTTCCATGGAGGCTTGGCCCGGGAAGTGTTCTTTCTGCACTGAAGGGCTCACTATCCCGCCTTGGCGTCTCCTCAGTTGAGCTCTACCAACTTCATTGGTTGGTTCATCGGCTTTTAGCTCCAATGTTACTTGACATCAACTCTTTTTAGCTCACTAAACTGTTCTTTTTCATCTCCTTTTCAGGCCAGGGATATGGGGAAACGAAGGTATCCAATAAAATCTACCCAAATAAATGTTAAAAGATCTTGTTTAAACCCACTGCAGTGCAGCAACTTCATTGTTCTTAAGACTCTTAGTACTTACATGATCCAGGTTACCTTGATGGCCTTGCTGATGCTTATGAGCAAGGTCTTGTAAAATCTGTTGGAGTCTCAAACTACAGCGGTTTGTCATCTGAATACACTTTTCATTTGATTGAATATGCTATGCTAGTTGCTTCTTTTCAGCAAAACTCAGTTAAAATCACATCCATTACCAGAAAATCGTCTACGAGATGCTTACGAGCGCCTCAAGAAGCGGGGAGTTCCACTTGCTTCAAACCAAGTAAATTACAGTCTGATATACAGAAACCCTGAGGAAAATGGGGTGAAGGCAGGTTGTGATGAGCTTGGCATAACTTTGATTGCATATTCCCCAATAGCCCAAGGTAGAATCTTGTGTTTTCCCCACTTCACCCTTACTGTTTGACTATATTAAGCAAGTTTTGTAAAACGATAGGTCCAATCTATGTATATATGATGCTCATCCCTCTTCCTAAGTAATATCATGATATGCTATGTTAATATACTTCCTTTATTTAGGTGCTTTGACAGGAAAATACACTCCAGATAATCCCCCAACTGGGCCTCGCGGACGCATATACACTCCTGAGTTCCTGACCAAGGTTATATTTTTGAACCATGAAGCTTGTTGCATTTTGGTCCTAGCTTGAACTCCCCCATTCGTACATCTCTGTTGCAACTCTGCTCACTAGAGCTCTTTTCATGCCGTACAGCTCGAACCACTTATTAACAGGATTAAGGAGATTGGAGGAAGCTACGGGAAGACCCCAACTCAGGTGTTCTGTCTATGCTCCGTTATACAACGTTTCTCCTTACTAAGTATACGTGTTGACAAAGAAATTCACATCTTCAGACATGTCTTAGAAGGAGCTAATTAGCAGAATGAAACCAGTTCCTGCAATAGTGATGACGAAAAAACAGCAATATCAACTGGTTCCTGTGAAGTTGTAAAACATGATGAACAACCTGGAGATTAGCCTAGTACCGAAACTGAAACAATCCACTCACCCTCTGAAGTTGAAGAACTTAGGATGCATTTGACTCAAGTACCTTCTTTTTCTGTACTTTCTTTAGGTGGTTCTGAACTGGTTGATCTGCCAAGGCAACGTGGTGCCTATCCCCGGAGCCAAGAACGCCGACCAGGCCAAGGAGTTCGCCGGCGCGCTCGGGTGGAGCCTGACGGATCAGGAGGTCGAAGAAATGCGATCCATGGCGCGCGAGATCAAGCCGGTCATCGGATTCCCGGTCGAGAAGTTGTAATCTGCAGTGAGTTTTTTTTTGGGGAACCCCGTGAAACCGTACAATGATCTAGATAGATAGGCACAGATATAGGCAAGCGTACAATTTTCCTCTGAAAGAAAACAGTGGCTTCTGTGAAAGATGTACTACCAGAAATTACCCAAAAAAGTTTCGGTCTGTAAGTACACAGGGTAATCGATCAAATCGTAAGAACTGGGCTAGCTCTCAGCAAGAATCAAAGGTTTTTTGTGTGTGTTCTGAGCTCCTGAATGCTGAGATGCGTTCGGTGGATACTTGGATGTGCAGAGGTGCAGCTTTCTGGTGACATCACACACACGCAACGACTGCTCCAGATCCTCTGCATGAGCACTGTGTAAACAGTGTTTCTTGTGAGTAGCCAAACAGCGATCTGCAGTATTGTAACAAAAATACTGTAGCAAACAGCGCAGTGTGTACAGCAGAGGTTTGCTGTAGCAAGCACCGTAGCAGTTGGTCTTTGTCTGAAACTTTGCTTTTTAATCGAACGTTAGAGATCACGTCATGTTACTGTAGATCTTTACATTAAATATTTCAATAGAGAGGATCCCAATCACCGCGACTTTAAACCAGTCGTGGTGCTCCCTGTGTATTGGACTTCGGTCTGTCAGGGTTCAACAGTGAACTCAGCCCAATGTAGATATTCCTTTTTGGTTGTTTATCCAATTGAATTTTCAGAGCGTTGGATCAAGGATGGCGAGACTTCGAGCCGGAGCCAGAGAAGCCAATGCCAGCACGTCGAATCTTTCGACACACGCACGAATCTCGCAATAAATCTAACGGTAAAAATATTTAGTCAGATGATTTATAGCAAATTCGTTTTTTTTCTTTCTAGGTAGTAATTTTTTATTCAAAAAAGTGAATTTTTCTTGGAAGATTTCTCTTTTGGCAATATTGAACAGGCTTGTATAATGCTCTTTTTTTTTGAAAGATAGCCTTGTATGATGTCTTTTTTGTTTTTCTTATCTTACATAATTAGGAACAGTAACCATATGTAACTCAGCTAATGTCACCATCTACAATTTTTTTTTTGCAAAGGTGCTATCAGCGGACTGTAGTTCGCCCTCGTCCTTTGCCCTGGCCCCACCTCCCTGCGGGTGGTCGTCGAGAGATCGTCATGGGTAGAGGATGGAAGGGAGTAGGAGGAGAAGGGTAAATCAGTTATTTTAGCCAGGGGTAGAGGATGGAAGGAAGGAGGAGAAGGGTAAATAAGTCATTTGAGATGCTTTCTCTCTTCTAATCAACCGGATATTATTTTAAGGGCCCGACTATAGCCCAGGCAGCTGAAATTTTAAGAAAACCCAGTCATTTTTTTAAGCCTTTGGATTTGCATCCAACGGTTGTCTCTGCTGTTTCTGTTGTTGTGTTGTTTTGGGCTAACTTGTTCTATATCGGGCCTGAAATTTCTATATGGGCTGACTCAGTTTCTGTTATGATTTTGAACAAGCAAACTCCAAGTATCGTTGTTGGGCCACAATTTTAAGGCCACAGTGAAGAATCTAGGTCCTATTTTTAGTGTTTTGGTAATTAAGGACAACCATATGTTTTGGACTAACTTGTTTTGTCAAGAAGTTAAAAGGTTTATTCTCGGACAAAGACGAAAGAGCGCTAAAGGATCTCATCTAGCTCAAGGCAAAGGTATCTAGTTGATAGGACATTTTCATAGTTTTGCCGGTCTAAGAGAATGAAGGATAAAAGACCGGATTGCTAGTGTATGAAGTCCTACTAAGAAGATGGATCTAATGACAAGTAGCTTGATAGCAATGGATGCCACAAATGCTCAAACTTACTTGGTTAAATCTTGGTTTCTTTTGTGATAGTCCGGCCACATTTTATAAGTGTTTTATTTGCACAGTCAGACTGACCGTCGTTAATGGTCCGGACTGACTGGACCCTCGGATAAACTCTGCGGTCAACTTTTTCCAGAGAGTTCTTTTTCTGCGATTTTCATGGTTGGATTGACCACTGGTACACGTCCAGACTGACCGGACCTCCAGGTTAAGTAACACGGTCAGCTTTTTACAGAGAAATGAGTTTTTCGTGTTTTGATTCTGGCCGGACTGACCGGACCTCCGGGTCAAGTGACCCGGTCAGCTTTTTCCATAGTAGTGTGTTTTTGTGTCTTGATACTATATTTCTAAAGCCGGACTGACCGCAAGTGTTACCCTAGACTGACCGGATCCCCGATCTATCAGAGCGGTCAACTTTTTCCAGTAGCACGTTTTTTATCCATTTTGGATTTCTTGAGCCCGATCTGACTGGACCCCAAGTGGGCGGTCTGACTGGACATGTCTTAATGGATAGTTCCTGTGCATTAAATGCAGTGCAGTCGACCGTTAATTCTGTAGCCCAGACTGACCGGCCACATACCGGCAGTCTGATTGGACTTGCTGTTTTTACAGGATTTTGTGTTGTAACGGCTAGTACAGTGGGTGGAGGCTATAAATACATCACCCACTGCAACAAGAGAACTTTTAAGAACCTCATTGAATACTCGTGAGCCCTTTGCTAGTTCTTTCACTCTTTGAGAGCATTAAAATTATCTTGCAAAAGTTGTTGAGGTTTTTCCAAGTGCTTTGAGTAGAGTTTGATTTTTGTGGCACTTGAGCATCTTCAAGCGAAGAATCATTGGTTTATTACTCTTGGAGATTGCTGTCTCCTAGACGGTTTGGAGTTGCGTTGGTGAGAAGACCTAGGCATTTGTGAAGATTGGAGCTCGCCTATCCTGAGTGGAGAAGAGCTACCATTAGTGATCGAGAAAAGCGCTTGTGTGGAGCAGCTTGAGTTGATCAAGCTTCCTCAACGTGGATTAGTGGAGACCGGTAAGTCTCCAATGCTACAGAAAAACATCGTTTGTCTCCATAGTTTGGTTTATTCTCTTGCTCTACTTTTGTGCATTTGCATTTATAAGTAATTGTCTATCTTGTTTGGATTGCTTGGCTTATCTTTAAGTAAGTAGTGCACTTAGAGAGCCTTAGATCTTTTAGGTTTAAATTAGTGAAATTGTATTTCATAGCTTTAATTTGGTGAAATCTGTTTTTAGCCAAAAGATTTTAAAAACCGCCTATTCACCCCCCTTTAGTCGGTTATCCTTGATCCTACAAGTGGTATCAGAGCTTGATCTCTCATCTATTAGGTTTTGCTGCCTAGAGAGAAAATGATGGCTAATGAGGGTTTCTCTATTGGTAAGGCACCATAATTTGATGGCACAAATTATGCTTATTGGAAGGTCCGCATGACTGTTTATCTTAAAGCCATGAGTTCTAGCATATGGAGAATTGTAGGAGAGGGTTTCGTTATGCCTATTGATCCAAATAATCTTACCAATTTAGATGAACGAAATGCTCTCCTAAATGCTCAAGCAATGAATGCTCTTTATGGAACCTTGAACGCGAATGAATTCAATAGAGTGAGTTCGCTTGAGACGGCTCACAATATTTGGAAAACTCTCTCTGAATTTCATGGGAGAACATCCGCGGTCAAGGAGGCCAAATTGCATATACTCAAAATTAAATATGAGACATTTGTTATGTTGCCACAAGAAAACATAAATGAGATGTATTCAAGATTGAATAACTTAGTTAATGAACTTAAATGTCTTGGTTCATCACTAGCTGATCTTGATATTGTGAGAAAAATATTTAGGGCTTTACCGGACAAGTATGAGACATTGGTGACTTTATTTCTAAATTCTTCCGAATTACCGAGAATAACTCCTATCGGTCTTTTGGAAAATTTAATCACCAATGAGCTCTACAAGAAAGACAATGAAGAGCTCTTAGAACAAGTTGCATCTAAGAAGAAAAATATTGCTTCCAAGGCAAAGGCATAATCAATTAATGAAAAGGGTTGAAAATGATGATGATGGTGATTCCGATGAAGAAATGGCTCTACTTGTGAGAAGAATGAGCAAGTTCATGAAAAGACGCTCAAACCAAAGTCTCAATTTCAGCAAGGGTCAATCCTCAAGAAAAAAATCGCTATACCAACATCACATGTTATGAGTGTGAGGAGAATGACCATATTACATCCCATTGCACAACATGATGCACTGAAACTTTCATGATAATGGTATGCATGTTTTTGTTAGTTTGGAATTTAACATATAATATTCCTTGTCAATCATCAGTTAGACTTCTTCACTGCGAAATCGAGAAGATGCAGCACAAATTACAAAAAAAATATATCCTGACCATAAGCATAACAAGAACTATAATTACCTCTTAGAGAACTATTTTCTGCAAAATTCATTATTATTATTTTTTGCATGAATTACAATCATGGCATAGTTTCAGAACTGCCACAAATTCACTACGATATTAAATGCTAAGGTGATGCTGATGCTAATTAGTACTTGTCCATACTATGTGTACCTACATACAGATATAGTAGAACTCATGAATATATATACACATCCAAAGACCTAAAAGCATCAAGCTTTCCGGGCTACTACTTGCCATTGTCTCTGTATAAAGAGCAAAAGTACACATGCTGAAAATAAAGAGCAAAATCTTAATGAAAAAATAGCAAACTGAATATCCAATGTTGAAACTGCACGTATTTCCTCAAAAGTACACATAATGAAAATAAAGAACAATTTATGATGTGCTCAAAATTGCATTAAAGCTTTCCTAAATTTCACATTCACCGGCACTGTATGTTAAGATGAAGTACCATGTAATTTTACATTAGGGAGTTATTTCAAAAGGAAAAAAAACAAAAAAAAACAAGGCATAACCATGATAGTTCTCATATAGAACTATATTACAGAAGATGTGAATATGGTTCCAATGGTTGGACATTCACACAAAATCACCCTTCACCCGATACATGAAAGCATTTTTGGACTTATGTTAAAAAAAATAGAGGCAAGAAACTAATGAATAAACTACACAAAGTAGAAAGATGCCTAATAGATGTTTAAACTAGCCAAATCTCATATATTGTTTAGATTACTAACAAGGGCAGTGTCAGGAAATAGACAAAAGCTTAACTTTATTAGATCAAAAAAAACAAATGCTGGGCTTGGTGTACCCTTATAAATGTTTAAACAAAAATAATATTCTAGGCTAGACAAAAATATTGGATCAGTGAACCCCTTTAGAAACAAAAAATAAAAAGACAACTATTTTTTCTAAGCTAGACAAAATATACACTCTTGGTAAACCCTTGCAGACTAAAGAGTCAAAATACAAAAGTATGTACTCTTGTTGAACCCTTGCAAATTAAAGAAACAAAATAAACGCAAGTTGCATTAATATTGCACATAATGTGCCATTGCAATTTTATTTAAAATGGTGTGTAAGTTGAAATCTGATTGGTATTTTCATATATTACTTCCATATTAAGCAGCATCAACACATCCGAGTCACAATAGAAAAGAAAAGGAATGCAACATTCAATTAAAGATGAAAAAAAAACTAAATTGTACTCAATATAAACCAAAATTGCACAATATCTAATACTAAAATTTTAATTATACCATTATGCAAGTTGTAATTTGTCTATATTTTCTTAGGGTATATCCATAGGTATGTTTCTTTAGATATTTTTGCAAAGAAACAAAATCTATAAAGAATTTTCATGAAAATTACTACACTACATAAAAATTGCACGCACTCAATAAAGAAATTGCACATAACCTAATATTGCAATAAATATAATATTGTGTAACTATTCAATTGAAGGTGTCGAGCATGATTATGCTAACAAAAACATCTATCTCAATTCACAAGAGAAAAGCTGACCTAGGAATGAGAGGATGACTCAAAATGAACCCGCACTTATGTGTAATTACGACCTAACAACACTAACTAACTATTGAACGCAACACAATGGGCAATTGGGGGGGGGAGAAAGTAACAGGTGAGTTGGGAAGTGTCGATGGTTTAGTATTGATCTTATGAATGAATGATGTGGGCTCTCCTAGAGCGAAACCACATAGAAAAGGATACGGGAGTTTATACAGGTTCAAGCATTCTCCTAAGAGAATAATAACCATACTCCTGTGTTTGCTGTATTGATTGTGTTTACAACAAGAATGAGTCACTAAAGCTGGGGCTTAATCTTCGTGTCTCTCGCTTCTCATCTATCCCTTCCCCCTCTGTCCACAGACTTTACTCCTTATATAGTGCATGAAGGGGTGGCAGTTGTCTACGTCAAGAGGCACTTTGTCGTTTGATGCAATGCGCACGTTTTAAGGTAGTCATTGTCAGAGATGCATCCCTCTCGTGTCGCCTTGCGGTTATGTCAGACATAGAGGTTTAATACGTGTAGTTATCTCAAGAACAATGGCACATATTAACTATTGTGTGTATTAAATACATCGCACAAATGTCCCTAGTCGATTGTGCCCTCATGTCTATAGGCTTTATCGACCATATGGTGGTTGTAGTAAGACTTATGGCCATGAGATAATCGTAGTAGAACTTACAATTAATAGGTGGTCGTAGAAGAACTTACAACCATATAGGGTTATTGTAGTAGGACTTACAATCAACAGGTGGTCGTAGAAGAACTTACGACCATATAGGGTGATCGTAAAGCTTACGACCACAAGGTGTGTATGATCTCCCTCATTGTTAATATTGAGGGGTATCTTTGAAGCTTATATAAAATACATTATTATCTATAAACGTTATAGATAGATAACTTAATTAATTGAGGATTATTAGATCCTCGTCGGGAAGCAAAGCACAACGAGAGTCAAGATGAAAGTATGGAGCAAACGGTCGACAACTAGCTAAATTTGAGGAAAAGTGGATGATCTCTGCATAAATTATCTAAAATTACTTTAGTTGTTATCCAGCGTTTAGCCGTTCCCAAGTCAACCAAAAAAGAAAACAAAAGTAAAAAAAAACCATAATTCAAACATAAGACCAATGTAATAACGAAATACTAGAGACTAGAGAACATAGAACTACACTATTGAGTGACGAAACATTAGCACCTACGGATCTACCTAACCAAGAATGCCACCAAGGATTGCACATACAGGGGGTGTGTCTTCTTTCCGGCTGCTAGCAGCCGTTCCAGGAGAGCAGTTGAAATTTGCGACTCATTTAAAGACTGCAGTACCTTACCATGTAAAATATCTGAAGGATATGAGTCAAATAAAGACAAACAATAACTACTAAACCATGCTGTCACACATGTCCTTCCTCTGAGCCAAAACTACAAGTAGATCAGAAAGTGATGTCTCACCGGGGCTTCGCCCTTTAGATAATTCATAATTTTCCAATACTGCAAAAGGATGAGTCAAGAGAAAATATTGATCATGTTTGCCAATTAGGACAGAATAAAACAGTATCAGATAAGCACAGGGAAAAAAAGGCCAAGAAACTAGATAAACGCCCCATTTATGTTTCCCTTATTTGGGCACATATACCAGAACTAAAGAATTTGTTTGCAACAGTGTCTTAAATTCTGACATTCTCACCTCTCATGGCAAAGTACAATTTAGTTGTTCTTGTAGTTAAAGGTTATTGGTATTATTAAGACAACCGAAAAGACTGCAAACGATCAAAAGCAATATAACAGGAAATAACCGAACAATAGATTTGCACAACTAGCTTGTCAAAAATTGATTTGGCATAAATGGTGAATTCAATCAAGATCAAGAAAAGGAGCAATCCCATGCATTATAGTTGCGGTTCTAAATAATTTTGTACCAATGTCCATAGCACCAATAAAATCCAAACTTCAGCTATGCACCCTAGGGTCAGGTTGTTCATAAAAAACAAATTATAGAAATAGCTAGAAACCAGTGGAAGCTAATCTCTTTCCACATGTAGCATTTGACTCATTAATTGCCAGGATCCCACACCCAGGGGAAGCAACATATTTCGCACACATTGAACCAGTAGATTTGCAATAACGAAACCCAACAGAAAAATGCATTACAGCCAACAAGGCACTAGTGAGAAAATAGGAAATGGCTTGGAAGACCAGGTTGGTGTACCCAATTTTACCCAATCTACAGCCATCAGTGTTAGTTTTAGTAGTTGAAACAGAATCTAAAAGTATGGTTCATTTGCATGAGAACATGCTTGCCCAAATTGACAAATACATAATAATGAAATTTCCCATAAAGGGCAAAATTGTGTTATTGCTCTGAGCTCACGAAGAAAATGAAGGACTAATAGGCAAGGTTGTCGGAATCGTGATTCTAAATCGGATCAGAGACACTCCGGTAGGATCGCATTTTAGGATCGAATCGTAGAATCTAAGATTCTACCTGATTCTACCATAAATACATTTTTCCAATGTGTCGTGTATGCCAAGAGTGATACGAGTGTTTATTTGGTCATTTGACATCTAATTTGATTGATAAATGTCTAAATCGTAGTTTAGATTCCATATTATTTAGAGCTATAGCTAAAATATTGATTTTAACAACCTTGCCATTACCTGAACATTTTACATAAAAAGTAAAATAAATAAAAATTATTATTATTATTTCCAAACCTCCAAATCTTAATGTCTAATCTATTAATTACTTAGTACTTATCATACAACTTGAATTGAGGGATAGGACACAACCAAACACCTAAATCTTTTATAATTTGAGGTGATGCGTGATTCTACCATGATTCTACCGCGATTCTACCTGATTCTACGACTAGGAGTGCAATTCTACCAGGTGCGATTTGTATTGTATTGGTGTTGTAGGATTGTATAATCATACAATTCTACGACTGGAGTCGCGATTTTGACAACCTTGCTAGTAGGTATAACATATCCGAGCCCTAAAATGAAGCAACAACAAATCATCGTAAAACCCTAAAATTTAGATAGCACAAAATCCCAATATGACAAAATTTGATACACCCTTCGAAATCAACAAAAAAAAAACAAAAATTGGCCCATAAACCCTAAATTTTCCAATAACCAAGGCATCCCCTGTAGTTGCTGTAGATATGAAATATCAAGACAAAAATAACACACCTAGTAGTCAGATGAGATGATGATCAACAAAATTAGACTCCCTAGCTGCTACTCAACGCGAATTGATCCTAGCTCGATAATACCAAACTAATTGATGAGAAACGGCAGCAAAAATGATGAATCAACAACCCCTTTTGCTTTGGACAAAAGTAGATGGGTTTCAAGAGGCGGTCGCGGCGGCCTGGAAATATGATAATCTGATTAAAGACCCTATGCGTAGGCTCAACACACTTCTCATAGCCGTAGGTCGCTCTCTCCAAAGCTGGAGCCACAGTCGCTGTAGGAGGATACATCAGCAAATAGGGCTGGCAAAAGAATTAATTGATTGCCTAGATCTGGCCGAGGAAAAGTGATTATTATCTTCATGGGAGCGATGGCTGAGGATGGAGTTCAAGAGGAAGCTCCTTGGTCTATGCTCCTTTGAACGAACAATAGCACGTCAAAGGTCGCGCATCAAGTGGTTTAGGGAAGGGGATGCAAACACACGGTTCTTTCATCTGCATGTAAACCACAGAAGGTGCTGGAACTACATTGCATGCTTAAAGGTCATTGATTCGTTGGTTATCACTCAAAGAGGGTTGGAAGAGGCTTTCCATGAACACTTTGCAAATGTCTTTGGAAAGCCGGCTCACCGCGCACACTCCCTGGATCTTAACTTCCTCAACCTACAAGCACATGATCTATGGGAACTAGAAGCTAAATTCTCGGAAAAGGAAGTCTGGGAGGCTATCACAAGCTTGCCACCAAAAAAGGCGCCGAGACCTGACGGCTTCATTAGCCTTTTCTATCAACATTGTTGGGACATCATCAAACTAGACATCATGGCAGCCTTTCATGCAATAAGTTGCCTAGCAGGAGCAAATTTCCATTTGCTAAACCGCGCTTTGTTGACCCTACTACCGAAGAAGCAAGCAGCGCAGGAGCCGAGCGATTACAGGCCTATCAGTCTGATTCATAGTTTCACCAAAATTCTCTAAAGTTTTGGCCAGAAGGATTGCACTAGAACTTACAAAAATGGTAGCCCAAAACCAATCCGCTTTGACTAAAGCTCACTCCATACAGGATAATTTCCTCCTGGTCAGGCAATCCGCCAGATTTCTACATCAACAAAAAAAATCGGCCCTCCTATTAAAGCTAGACATCGCTCAAGCTTTCGACTCAGTATCATGGCCCTTTTTTATGGAGATTCTACGACACAGAGGCTTTGGCCCGCGGTGGTGTGCCTGGTTAAGCACTATGCTCAAATCGTTATCCACCAGAGTGCTAGTCAACGGGCAACCAGGTCCATTGGTGTGGCACGATCACAGCCTTCGCCAAGGAGATCTTTTATCTCCTTTGTTGTTCATCATCACAATGGATGTTCTCAACAGTCTCATACTTGCTGTAGATAATGGTGTCATATTGCAAACGATCGGCAAACGTCAAGGAATTCCACACTATTTGTCCTTATACACAAATGATGCGGCATTATTCCTAACTCTAGTCAGTTCAGATGTGCTCGCCATCAATGAAATCCTTCAACTCTTTGGCGAGGCGTCTGGATTGTGAACAAATATGGCAAAGAGCTCCTTCGTGCCAATTCGGTGCAACTTTCAAGAAATTCAGCTTATCACTGGCAAACTACATTGTAACACCGCGTCTTTTCCTTGCAAATACCTTGGTCTGCCCCTCACATTGCGCAAACCGTCCCATGCAGACTTCCAACTGCTAATTGACAAGGTCGCTAATCGTCTTCAAGCTTGGCAGGTTCGTTTCCTTTCTCAAGGGGACAGCTTGTGATGGTTCAGGCAGTGTTGTTTGCCATGCCGGTGTACACTTTCATGGCCCTTGACCCTCCGCTCTCAGTCATCAAAACAATTGATAAGAGACGTCGAGCATTTCTTTGGAAAGGTTCCCAGAACATTGCGGGTGGGCACTTTCTAGTGGTGTGGTCTTCAATTTGTTGTCCTCTTCATCTCGGGGGGCTAGGCATGCTGAGCTTGATCATTCTTGGTCGGGCATTGTGCATGCAATGGCAATGGCTGCAACAATGCTGGTTGATGAGATCTTGGGGAAGACTTCACACCCAATAGAGCAGAGTGGAGGAAAACATGTTCCATGCTTCAATTTCTATCAAAGTAGGGAATGACGAGAACCGCTTGTTTTGGGAGGACCGATGACTGGATGATCATTCCATTCAGTGCCTTGTACCTTCCATTACCAAATTGGTGAAGCTATCAATTAGGAGAAGACGAATCGTAGCCCAGGCCCTTACAAATAATGCCTAGATTCTGGACATCTTAAGATAGCTGCCCCCTGGCATCATCCATGAATTCCTGCGTCTATTGGATACCTTGCATCTGAGGCAGTTAGTACAAGGAGAGGTCGACTCGATTCTCTGGTGCTAGGAAAGATCGGGTTGCTACTCCTCCAAGTCAGCTTACCGGGCTTTCTTCTCGGGCTCCATTAGGTTCCCATGCGCAAAGGCCATTTGGAGAGCCAGGGCTCCCCTAAGATGCAAAATATTTATTTGGCTAGTGATTCATCAACGTTGTTGGATGGCTGATCGCCTTCAACATCGAGGATTGCCAAACCAAGGAGTTTGCGTCTTCTGTGGGCACAGGCAGGAGACCATTGATCACCTTCTAGTCGATTGTGCAGTGACGACACAAGTCTGGGCGCATTTCTTAGCTCAGGTGGGATTGCTATGTGTAGTTCCCATCGGTCAGCCCTCTCTTCAAGATCATTGGATTGCCGTCAGAAACTATATTCCTAAAAAGAGTAGGAAAGACTTGGATTCATGCATAATACTAGTCTGCTGGATGATTTGGAAAGAGCGCAATCAACGGATTTTCAATAATACAACCACTACTATCGAGCAACTACTCTTATGCATTCTTAGCGAGCGACGCATTTAGCGCATGGGGTCGACATCGAATCTAGAGACGACCGCTGAGGAGTCATAGTAATATCGTTTTGTGTTGTGGTTGCTGGAGGGTTTCACTACTCTTGGTTGCTGTTGTTTGTACCTTATGTACTCTTATTGTTTTAATGAAATGATGTGCAAATGCAAATATTTTGCACTTCCTTGGAAAAAACAACCCCTGTTGCAGCGCTTGAACATGTAATATAGCTCACAAATCTAAGAGCTCAACAGAAATCACAAACAACATATCGGGATTTGGGAGAGGAATGGAAGAAAGACAAACCTGGTGGCGGAGGGAGCTGACTGGTGCGGTGAGCTAATGACCGCGATCGCCCGCGGTCAGAGGAGGGACCGAGGGAGCCGGGCGGTGCAGTGACCGTAAGGGAGGAATAGGGATCGAGGGAGGCCGCCGCTCACCGCCTGTTGTCGCAAATCACCGCCATTCACCGCGAATCACATGTCACCTCCTTGTGTGCTCTCTCTCTCTCTCTCCCCCCTAGTTCTCTCTGCCCATCTCTCTCGCTCTCTGTCACAAAACTACAATATGGTGAGTTGTCCCCAATAAATAATGGGTTCGGTTTGCACCAAATACCTAATAAGATCATCGGGCCCGTTAATCCGAGGCCGATGAAATGCACATCTCAAAGCAAATCCAACGCCCAAAAAATCAACTGAAACTAACAAAATTTTCAGGCAACAGTGTGTGAGTAAAACTGTTATTTTAATAACATCAGTGTGCTACGACAAAGAGTCACAAAAGTTGGTGTGTTTTAGCAAAGATACAAAAAACTGGTGTCCTAAAGCAAACGCCACAAAAGTCCATTGTCCTGTAGCCAAATTTATATATATTTTTTTCACAAAAGTGATTTTTTTTCGGGGAAGAAATTGTGAAGCCATTTATCTTTTTGGCAATATTAAACAAGCTTTGTATGATGCTTCTTTTTCTTTGTTGAGAAAGATAGGCATGTATGTCTTCTTTTTTGCTTATCTTACATTAGTAGGAACGTTAACCATATGTAACTCAGCTAATGTCACCATCTACACAAAGAAAAGGGTCTGTTTATACAAGATTCGACTGTTTTCTCAACCTAAAACAGTTAAAATTTAGTTTATTTATAATTTCATTATACATAAATTACAGTGTATTATTTATATAATTTTTGTTCATGGTCACTGTAATTTTTCTTGAAAGTCTGAATAACTCATATTTCCATCATATGATTCAAAATCTAACATGTACTTAGAGATGTTGAGTAAAAACAAAGACAAAAGATGAAATTATATACCAACAGAATATGGCAATGCGATGGAAAAAAAATGTAAATCTCAAAACATATCAAACGGATGAAAATTCGACTATTTTGACAAAAGAAAACAATTGAATGCTATTTAGCAAAACCCAAAAAGAAAACCGAATGTGCTATCGAATCCATGGGTCTCGAAGTTTTCTCCCTTTAAAAAAATGCAGTCCATTTACTAAGAACCGCAATCATTTTTTGAGGACGAGAAGATGCGTGCAATCTTGAGCGTCGCTTCCCGATCAGACGGTGCCGAACCCTACGCGTTTGGTGCCTTCAGTGTACCGGATCACTTATTTCACGACGGAGTGCGGCGGAAAGGAGATCGAGTGGTGGGCACTGTTCAGTGCTGCGACGAGCACGAAGGCCGAGGCGTGTGTGTTGGGAGAGCGCGCGCGCGCGCGCACGCACGGACGCACGCTGGAGTAGCAGGCAGTGAAGCATGTGTTCCCAACTATGGAAAGCTGTGAAGTCAATTCACCCCGGACAGCCTCGGCCGTCGTGCGCGCGCGCAGACTCGACGGGACGCAACCCAACCGTGGGGTTAATACTATCTGCACTGCAATTCCGTGGCTCACCCACCTTTCGTACGGCCCGAAAAATGTACGGCTTAAGCAGTGCTAGTACTAGCTCTCCTTCAGCTCTACGCAGAGCCTGCACGAGTTTTGACCCAGTTTGTGACATTGGTTTGAGCTGCCAGTGCAGAGCAGAGCTCTACAAGGAGAGGAGGTCAGCTCAGCTCTCTGTTCACTAGTCGATGCCATGATCACTTGTTCTCTGATCTCCTTTCTGAATCCTGTATGAGCATTAGCAAGAATCTTCGATTACAGGACTGACCAAGAACTGTGTAGCTACCATGGACGACAGCGCAAGATCGGCGCCGAATCAGAAGAGGCCCCTCGCGTAAGTAAAAATTCATCACAGCTTCCTCTGATCGATTGATTTCTTGTGTTACTGTGTTTTGTTCTGGTCCTTGATCCTTGTAAGCGGACTTGTTCCATTCGCATGGCGGCATGGCGCAGCCCGGACAACGAGCTCGTGGAGCTGCTGTGGCAGAACGGGGGCGTCGTGGCGCAGGCGCAGGCGCACCAGCGATCCTTCGACCGCGGCCAGAGCGGCGGCAACCCGGGCACGAGCGGCGTCACCGGGGAGGAGACGGCCGTGTGGTTCCCGGACGGCGATGCGCTGGACAGGGACCTGTACTCGCAGCTCTGGCACAGCATCGCCAATGTCGACAGGCGCATGGACAGAGACACGGTCGCATTCACGCGGCCGCCGGCGAGGAGCGGCGCCTGGTCGAGCTTCTGCGGGAGCAACATGGTGACGGCACCGGCGCTGCGCGCGGACGACGACTTCGACGATGCGGCACTGCCGCCGCCAGAGGAGGAGACGGGCGCGCCCGCGGGCGCGTCCTCGTCGGGCGGGTCGGGGAGCAACGCGCTGTTCAAGAGGGGCAGGGACGAGTTGGACAGCCGCAGTGAGGTTATGTTCTTGTTTCCTTTGTTGGTGGAAATGGGATGAACATGTATCAATTCAGCTGAATTGGTGAGGAACACGAATTCGCAGGACGCCGACTGCGAGGCTGTCGACGAGACCCGGCCGTCGAGGCGGCCGGCGGCGAAGCGCAGGACTCGCGCCGCTGAGGTCCATAACCTGTTGGAGCGGGTAAGGCCTGAAGAATCAACCATAGCCGTAGGTGCTATTTGCAACAAAATTAATGTTCTTGATTTGTTGGGATTGCTTCTTGCCGCAGAGAAGAAGGGATCGGATCAATGAAAAGTTGCGAGCATTGCAAGAACTTGTGCCTCATTGCAACAAGGTAAACAAACATTTCTCAGTATGTTCTTGTCCAATTTGAAATTTTGATGCACTAGTAGTCATTCTAGCTATTTTTTCAGACCGACAAAGCATCGATACTAGACGAAGCAATCGAGTACTTGAAGTCCCTGCAATTGCAAGTTCAGGTTTGAAATCACATTTCTCCCCGTGTATGTAACATTATAGTCCTTTGGATCAATCAATATTGGTACTCGATTGAGTGTTGTACCTGGTTCAGATCATGTGGATGACTACCGGGATGGCGCCAATGATGTTCCCCGGTGCTAACCAGCTCATGTCGCCGATGGCCATGGGCTTGAATTCAGCGTGCATGCCTGCGGCGCAAAGCCTAAATGAGCTGCAAAGAGTACCACCGTACATGAACAATCCTCTCCCAAATCAAATGCCTCTGATCCCATCTCCAGCTATCAATGCGCCCAATGTAGCAAACCAGATGCAAAACAATGGCATTTGCGAGCCAAGAAATCCCTTCCTTCATCCTAATGACACTCTAACAGCAGCACCTCAGGTTATTATCAGACATTTAATCTCTCCTTATCTTTCAGATTTTCACTACTGTTAGCTTACGGTATCAATTCTTTGCAGGTGCCGGGTTTGTTTCCCGATGGATCTCAAATGGCACAACAAAATGAGATTCAAGAGTTACTGGCTAGCACTGCCATTCCACCTTCAGGAGCCCAGCCACCGCCTTCCTCTGACGGAACCGGAACATGAGACCACCAGGTTCCAGTAAGATGCTTTATTTCTGGTCAGTACAAAGTTGTGTTGTTTGTAAACAAAAATACAAATAGGCATGCACATGGATCTTCCTATTAATGCAGAAGCACACCACTTTGTTGAATGATCAATCAGGTGTACACGCAATCAGGTGTACATGGCGTCGTTCTTTTGCGGACTTAAGCTTAACTAATCTTCGTTCTTTTGCGCACTTAAGCTTAACTAATCTGGTGAGTTCTTGTGGGACTAGTCCACTCGCGAGAAATCAAATATCAATTTTGCTCGCTCCATTTCTGCTATTGATTTTTTCCGTTAGAATTTGCTCTTGAATTTCAGCAAGGAATGCTGTAATCTCCGACCGATGATTGCTTCTTGAGTGCCACAAATTGACGAGTTGGAGAGAATCAGTTTCAAAAATGACATGGTCCGCATTCCAATCAACGATCATTTGCATCCCATCTCTGGAGAGCGTTTGACAAGGACGGATACTAATGTGATATCGCACCCAAGAACACCCCGCCATCGTTCCTAGCCACTACTGATGCTCCCATGAAACTGTCCACATCAAAAGCTCCATCAACGTTAATTTGGAGGCGGTTTCCAATGCAGAGAAGCATGCGCACGAGCCTCTTTAGTAGGTTTGGAGGCATGGATCAGATCCTGTGCAGTATCCCTTGCCCACACAACTGCTTGCAGGATCCCTAGAAGGGATTCTCCGTGTCGTCACTCATTCCTCACAATCCACAAAGACCAAATCTCGTAAAGAATAGTGCATGCATCCTCCTCCATATAGAACTTGTTATCTACCAGATCAGCCGCCCAAGCTGATGGATGGAGAGCCGGAAGCTTAACATTCACCATCTCTTTCAGTGCTGATCAAAAGGAACGAGCATATGTACACTCCACCATAGCATGATATGTGGTTTCCTCTTCAGATACAATATGTATAGCTACATGAGTGGGCAATTAAGCAAACAACCTCCTATACAAGTAACTAATCACACAGCTTATACAATACTCTAACACCCATATCAAACTCATGGTGGATCAACAACATTGAGTTTGGAGAGGTCTGAGCTCTAGTATGTACTTTGGTGAAAAATCTGCTAACTGAAGCTCCAAAGACACATACTAAAGAGCAACAACTTGCTCTTGCATCTGCGATGTCGTGTACGAAGCATATACTCCGATGGGCTTGGTAAGCTCATGCTTCACTGGATCTCGAGCAATGCTGATCGCACTAGTGTTGTTTGATAAGAGAGGAGTCGGTGCAGGAACTGAAACACCAAAATCCTCAAGTATCTATAGAAGTCAAGTGATCTCAGTTGTCAACAACGTCATGACTCACAATTCAACCTCAACACTCGAACGAGGAACAATAGTCTGCTTCTTGGGCTTCCAGACGATCAGAGAGGAACCAAGGAAAACACTATGCAGAAAGATAGTCTGCTTCTTGGTCTTCCAGGCAGTCTGCTGTGTGCGCTCACGAGGTGGAAGAAGGACGAAGCAAACACAGCCGAAACAGCGAAGGTGATTGTACTCTGGAATTCAATCGTAGAGACGCTCGACGGGAGTAGAACCCTAAAGAGCAGTGCAAGACCGCATGTTGATGAGGAAAGCAGCGCTAGAGACAGCCTCAATCCAGAAGTGAGGTGGAACAGAAGAGGCAAGCATGAGCGCGAGCTGTCTCAAGCATGTGACGATGCTTACGCTCGGAGACAACGTTCTGAACGTGAGCACCAGGACAAGAGTACTGGGGAAAAGTACCCTGCTTAGCAACACAGCACGCAGGTATTCACTAGCAGAATCAGCAAGAAAGACACGAATGGCCGAATTTAACTGAGTGCGAACCATGGTGGCAAACATCTAGTAAATAGAGAAAACCTGACTACGAGAGGACATGAAATAGATCCAAGTATGACGAGAATAATCATAAATAAAGATCACATAGTATCGATGACCCCTTTCGAAACGAAGGGAGCAAGACCCAAAACATCAAAGTGAACAAGATCAAAAGGATGAGTAGAAACAAAATCACTAGAGGGATAGGGGAACTGCAGTTGCTTACCAAGCTTGCAACCCATGCAATGTAAAGAGGTGTCACCAGAAGCAAACTCAAGAACACCACGGCCTACTAGTGAAGACAAACGTGATCCACAGATATAACCCAAGCGATGGTGCCACTGAGCGAAGGAAGCAATAGAGGAAGCAGCAAAAACAGAGGTAGTGGTAGCGGCTAACTGCTGGCTGGCGAAGACAGTGGAAGGAAAGTGCAGCCAGTTGACCTCTCAAAGGCGTTATAATCACGCAGACCGAGAGCCATGCAGAAGAGTCCTCAGCGGTAGTCCTAAACACAACAAGAGTCATATTCAAGAATATGATAGTCGTGTTTAGTGATATGACCAACCGACATAAGCTGTATAGTAAGCTTAGGAATATGAGAGATTGCAGGAACATGAAAAGAAGAAGTGGAAACGGTGTCTCGGCCTGCAACAGGAAGAGAGATACTATCTATAGTCTGAACAGTAGAAGCAAGAGCTGCGGGACTCACATAAGTAAGGTGAGTAGAATATGGTGTTATGTGAAAAGAAACACTAGAGTCCAAGATTCACGGAGACAATATAACCAACGAGTGAGGTGGCGGAGGCGAGGAAGACTGCTAAGAAGTAAGAGCCAGAAGAACAAAACCTGAGAAGTCTAAGGATGAGCCGACATCGTGGCACTAAAACAGAGAGAGTAGGTATTGCATGGTGTCACCGAAGGAGCCTTATCGAGTGTCACTAGCTCCTAACTGGAAAGAACCTCCAGAGCCCTTCGGTGGACGACCACCCTTGCGGCCCTAGTCCCTCCTCCTCTAGTAGTAGTACTGGTACCTGTGGCCGGCACGTTGGTAGTAGGTGTAGTGGAGCCCAGTACTAGAAACAGTAACCACTGGTGCCGCGGGAGTTGGAGGAGCCATGATCGGTGTTGAAGGAACAAACGTTGAAACAACCAAGACAGCCTGCATTTGAGTCAAGCCACGAAGGCGAGTCTCCTTAGCACAAACACCCTTGAGGGCCTCTACGAAGGTCAAGCGCGGGTGGCGAGTTAGGAGCTAAGCACGCAAGGTCTCAAACTCAGTCCGAAGACGCGTCAGGAAGTCGTAGAGACGACGAGCCTCCTAGTGAAGACTGATAGAGTTCCAGGGCCTCCTCTAGAGTAGTAGTGTCGACCTCCTAAGTAGCCCGATCCACACCAGCAGGAAGAGCAGACAAAGCTAGCGGTATAGGGCGAGGCGGACAGGGTTGCTCGCCGGTGAGGTGACCCCAAAGGTGCTGGCTATTGAGGTGAATCTTTAGGTGAATAGCTCACTCCTGGAAGTTTATCCTGCTAAACCGAACATGAGGGAGTGGGATGACGAATGAGCCAACGGTGGTAGCCATCAGTGGAGACCCGACGCGGCGGCTACCCAGGACAGTGAGGGCCTGGTAACAGCGGTGATGTAGGAGAGCACCGGTGAGTGATCAACATGGGCAGCGTCGGGGCGGCGCAACCAGAGCAGAGGGAGACTGGGGTGGCATAGATCAAGCTCGAAGGCAGCAAGATTCGGCGCAGGAAGTAGAGCAGGGCGGCGGGATCCCTCCAGGCGAGTAAGATTGGCCTTGATTTGGATGTCTTAGGTACAAACTTGATACTGGGAATGTACTAGAGTTTTGTTGGTCTTGAGATTGGAAGGGATATTTTCAGAAAGATTGAGGCACCGGCGGCTCAAAGCGGCGTGACTGGAGCTAAGGGAGACTGGGACGGCGCATATTGAGCTCGGAGGCGGCGGGATCCGGCGCAGGAAGCAGAGAAGGGGCAACGGGATCCCTCCTGGCGAGCTACGATAGGAAGACCGAGATGACGGCGGCTCGGGGTGGCGCTGCTGGAGCTGAGGGAGAGGCGGTGGGATCCGGCACAGGAAGCGGAGTAGGGGTGACAGAATCCCTCCAGGCGAGCCGCGACAGGAAAACCAAGGCGGCAGCGGCTCGGGGCGACGTGACTAAAGCTGAGGGAGACCGGAGCGACGCAGATTGAGCTCAGAGGCGGCGGGATCCGACATAGGAAGTAGAATAGGGACGGCGGGATCCCTCCAGGCGAGCTGCGGCAGCGGTCCAGAGAGAGGACAACGGTGGCATCTCAAGCATGGAGGGAGGATGCCGTGCTCAGGTGGTGGCCACCACTGGAGCATGGCGGCAGCGTGGCCTGAGGATGGCGATGGTGAACAATGGCTAAGGTTAGGGTTGGGGGGAGAGAGATATGGGCTCTGATACCATGTTATAAGATGAACCCTTATTCATTTATTGAGCCAAAATGTCAGTATGTACAACTACATGAGTAGGCAAATAAGCAAATAACCTCCTATATAAGTAACTAATCACACAGCTTATACAGTACTCTAATAAACAAAACCACGTGCAATTCAGACATATGGCACATTGAAATGCGCAAATATCGGCAGGAATTCTACACCTGAACCAATGGTTGCCACATCCGGATCCCCTGGTACTCATTGCCCCATCAGGCCATGACCGTTGCTTTGCCCTTATCTTCGGAAGCAAATTCTATAGGGCGGGGCCTCACGGTGAGGCCCCTCCCCCGAGCTATCCGAGCCCTTGATTTCAGGGGGAAGGGGGTGGGAGGGGGAGATGGATGGAGATGGGGGAGGGGCCTTAGGAAGGCCCCATCCCATAAAAAATTTCCCTTATCTTCGGGGCTGTACTGCATGTAATCATATTCCATTGCTTTGTCCTAAGTTAATTACGACAGCAACGACCATCATTAATTTAACAGGAGTAATTAATCCCTGCATGTATCTGTGTCTCTGTGTTTATTGTGAGTCCATTTCAGTCGCCGTCAGTGGAGATTTGGAATTTCTCTTCACATTTATAGGTTGAGATTTTGTTCTCATGCTCAAGTTGGTTGCATGTTGTGGCTGAGACAAGGTTTGTTAGTGTTGCTACATGATTCGAAGGAAGGGAAAAAAGAGCGTTTTCCCCTTCTTCTTGAGAGAAGATTTTTTGTTTACTTTATGCGTATCACCATGATTGATGTAAATGTTTGGCAATTTAGAGGATATATTCTCTATCTTTTTCTCTAGTTTGCAAAAATGAATATATTTTTTTGTTTATTTTGGTCGAAAAAAGTGGAAATATCAAAATTCCTAATAGATTAATTAGTTTGAACAGTATAAAATTCTAGGATAGGAGATTCTGATTTCATTTCACATGTTTAAAAAAAATCAGAAGAAGAAAGAGGGAAGAAAATGGCTTCGCTCGGACTCAAACCGGAGACCTTCGGTGTGTTAGACCGACGTGATAACCAAGCACACCACGAAATTGATGCTTGCTAAGGTGCTAGTATAGTATCGGCTACGACAGTAAGAGGGGGTGAATGACTTCGACAATTTTTTCGTCTTTGTATTCGACAATCTTTTCACTTCGACAACTATAAGCAACTGTGAAGATCAAAATTGAACTTGCAAACATGAAGAATCAACTCAAAGCAACGAACTAGGCAGCCACCTATAGGCCGGTCTGACCGGAAACCACCACCTGGTCTAACCTGTGGTGGGTGGTCTGACCGGTAGGGCTGGTGGTCTAACCGCTCCCCTACCGACGGACTGAAAACACAACTACTCAAATACTTTACGGAGGACAACACATGATGATTTTGGGCCGACCGAAATCATCAAAAGTTAACCCATTACACAGCCGGGGTTTTCACTCACGCATGCTTTTCAAAGCGTCGTTCTTCACCCTTGGCTCCAATAGCCTGAAATCATCATGTCTTGTCCGCTGTAAAGTCTCCTTGACCTAATCCACTTAGGCCACCGCTGCGGTTTTGCAAACCGCTAGCTTTTTCGGTTTTGGGCAAATGATCATATTGTCCCTCCATCGTCATTTCCTCATTCCTTCTCCTCAAAGCATCGCCCGTGCTTCGTCATCCTCCATGTGGTCCCAATGACTCCATGTCAAGCCTCTCACGCGTCTGGATCCCACTGAACCGTCATTATTTGCAAACGGGCCTAAGTCACTTGGCGCACCACATGTCTCACTCGACCTTGATCACTTGTGCCTTCCATAGCCCTTGCCCATCTGGCACTGTGACGGACCGAACCTCCCCACGAGGTCTCCCAGGACCACCGGGTGGTCCTGGAGACCGGTACCGGGAGGTCTCGAAATCCCCTGTGCACAACCGAGCTAGTCCCAAGGATCAACGGCTAGCTCACACAGTAAACAAAGGTGGTAATATCAATCAATGCAACTTCATTAATTAGCAACAGAATTGATTACAAAAGTGGCTTAAGAGCCGACCAAAAACAAAATACAGCGAAAACAAAAGCAGTAGACCACTCGATTCGCCACAGGCAATCGACTAGAGGGAGCAGCCTAGACGTCCTGGTCCTCATCCTCCTCGTAGACGACCTCCCCTACTCAACAGAATCAAGCAAGAGTGAGCACAACAACCGTGCACGTAAGTCACACCCGTCAAGTAACAGAATGCAATGCATACAAGGATATCTCAAAGGAGGTCTTATAGGGTTGTCTTTGCATAAAGCCATGTTTCTTTCCAAATACTTGTACTAAGTTTCAAAGCGTTATACAATAACTAAAATTTGTTTTCTAAATCTCAGTTTTATAGTTGGATAACATTCATCAACAAGTAGTGAAGGATATCCTCCTATCACAAGGCTCCCTGTCCGAAACCCATTTGGATAGACATCCAAAACCAGTTTGAAAAGGTCTTTTGAAAATAAAACCAAAGAACTAACTTGGAGTGGCTTTGCCAGCATGTCTATGATCGTGGACATGGCTATTCAATAGTTTTACACATTGTAGAGATTGTATAGCTTTACCCACATGATACGACCTCTCTAGTTTGTTTGGTATTCGTCGATACCATCACTCACTGCCATAGGTAAGTGGTCTAGAGCATGTGAAAAGGCCTTTACAATGCGCCATTCCACCGTAGTCCCCCTCGCTAAGGTTTCACCCCCTTTGGACTAACCATCCGCCGGGTTCAGGCCCCCTCTTGCGCCAGGTGGGAATGTGTAAAACTAGGTCGTCAAGACACTCACACAACCGGATGGAACAACCACGGTGGAACGTTGCAAATTAGTTGGCCAGGTTCTGCCCATTTAGAACATGTGGTAGCATGATGGGGCTAGTAAGATGCGGCTCGAAGACCGGTCCTTAACTGACTTGGGCGACTTCCAACAAAACCCTGGGCCTCAATCATAGAAATGACTCGATCCCGTGCATGAACATGCACCCATCCAAACAACCAATTCGCCCAAGTCCAAACCAATTTTTCTTTTTTCTTGCTTTTCAAAAACATTTGCAAACTTTCACGACAACCCAGTGTCATGGTTAAACATTTTGACAACACTGGTCTTTTGGCAGTAAAACTCCCTGTCGGTGTTTTGAGAAGCGATCTTACGTAAAGATTGTTTGATTCGGGGGGTCTCCTAGAATGGAATCACGCAGAGAGATTGACACGGGTATTTTTATACAGGTTCAGGCCTTCTCCGGAGAGAATAACAACCCTACTCCTGTGTGTATGGTATTGAGTGTGTTTCGTACAATCGGGAAAAAGACTAAGGCTATTACAGAAGATAGTATCTGACTGTCTTCCTGATTGCTTATTGTCTCTTCTGATCCCCTTTTCCTCTCTGATTGCTGCCTTTATATAGTCGTGAAGGAATAGCTGTTTTCTCCTGTGAAGAGGCGCCTCATCAAATCGATAGAATTCATGTTTGCGGTAATCATCGAGTGGTAACTCCTTCACGCCACCGGCGATTACTTGTCGAGATAATGGGGTATTACGTGCTATTATTTAAGTATAATAACGGATGTTGATTGCTGGATTCCTTAATCAATTGGACCCACTCGCTGTAGGTTTTATTGATCATAAGGTGGTCATAGCTGACCTGATCGTAGAAGAGCTTACGACTATGAGGTAGTCGTAAAATAACTTACGATTGGGTAGTGATCGTAGAAGAACTTACGACCATAAGGTAGTCTAGCAAGACTTGCGGCTATAGGGGTGGTCGTAGAAGAACTTACGACCACCTGGTAGACTTCTCCCTTGTAAGTATAAGGGGTATACCTAGGGACCACATGACATCATATTTTTCCATAATGAGAATTATGGATAACAGATAAAATGAGGATTATTAGATCCTCGTCATCTAGCCCCCCAACTTTAAGTGAAAGTAACTTGCTTGGTTTAAGGAGTCGTAGATGGTCCTACGGCCACGAGAGGTCGTAGAAAGGTGGTCGAAGGAAAAACTCTTCGACATTTGTGTACTACTTTGACCGAAATATGCTTGGTCAAGAAGGTTGCTTCGACTATCAAATAGTCAGAGAACTCCTACGATCACGAAGTGGTCGTAGTATGGAGATGGAAGAAAATCCTTTCCGATTGATATTTCATTTGGTCAAAAAGATCTGACCAAGAAAGTAATTTTGCTTGAGGTGTAAAAACAAACCTGATTTTCTTAAACGGACAAGCTAGAGAATCGCAATCGACTCTCACTGGTCTGTCCATTGGAGCGGTTCCCGAAGCGGTGGCAACCTTTGGATTGCCACGCCTTTAGCCCAGGCATACGGTTATAAATACTTACCGGGGGGGGGTGAGACTTGGGTTTCTACTTTTCCCCGAATCGCTCCGCTGTTTATCGAGTTCTTGCCTTCTCCGCCGTCAACCCAATCGTGCCTTCTCCTAAGATTTTTCTTAATCCAAAACCTCCCCTTTCTGAGAGAGATGGCCGGGACTGTTTCTGAGTGGGCTGAGTCGGAGATGGTTGTGGCGAAGATTCAAGCCTTAGTCGACGCTGGGAAGATTCCAAAGAAAGTTCTTATGAAATGGATTGCGGCGGTTGGACAGCATTGGTCGTCGGGGGAGATTGGGCAAATCCCTGTCTTCCAGGCTTATTGTGAGTGTGGCCTTCGATTGCCTGCTCACCCCTTTCTCACACTTGTACTCGAGCACTTTGGGGTGGAATTAGTGAACCTCGGTCCTAATTCCATCACTACGCTAAGTGTATTCGTGTATCTGTGTGAGGCATAACTGGGAATTCCAGCGGACCTCGAGCTCTTTCAATATTTCTATGGAATGGCTCGACAAAGCTGGATTCTTTGGGAGTTGTGGTCTGAAGCTCCATGACGGAAGTCGAAGGAGTATATTCAGATGTTTACTCGGTCTTCGTGGCGGGATGGAGGAAGAGGTGGTTTCTTGGAAAATCACTCAAGATGACAACCTTTCTTTCAAGGGAAGGCCGCCAAAGAATTCTTCCTGGGATTCGACTCCGAGGGATATCGGTCGGATTGCTCCCTATATTCAAGCCATCAAGGACTTGAAAGAGGAGGGACTGACCGGATGGCTTGTGGTGAAGGATTTCATCACACGTCGAATTAGCCCATTAAAGAAACAAGTACCTCCTATGTGGAGGTATACGGGGCCAAAAGATCCGACCAGGGACTACGAGGCGGGTAAGTGAATCTTGACTTAACCCTCGGTTTCGTCTTTCTTTAAAGAGGTCTAATAAATGTTATACTGTTTGCCTGAGATCTTTCTAGCGAGAGGTTGATGTTTGGGTCAAACTTGTTTGTGAGAGATCTCCGCCACCGAGTGGCGTTCCTCAAATCCTTGCGGTTTTATCATGAAGAGAAGATGGGCGCTTAAAAGGTAATCAAGGGTTGATTTTATCCTTAGGACTTTAGAGTCGTAGAAAAACTTCTGTTGGTTGTTTGTCGAGAAAAGCTACGACTAGGAAGTGATCGTAGAAAACCTTACGATCAAGGAAATGTCGTAGAAAAACTTACGACTTAATACTGGTCATAGAAAATCTTACGACTGGTCAATAATACTTTTTTGTTTTTATTACAGAAGGTAGGCATGGAAAACCGTCAGGACGACCAAGAGGTTGAACTGATAACCATCGGCGCAGGGATGACAGCGGAAAAAATTCCAGCTCCTCCATCTAAGAAGCGTCGACTCGTGAAAGTCGCCGACAAAGGAGGGGTGGGCTCAAGTTCTCTTATTTTGACTAGATCTTCCGCAAAATCTGCTGCAGACACGGCTGCAACTGAAGCCAGGGAGGTCGAAGCTACTGAAGCTGAAGAAATCGAAGCAGTTGAACCTCTTAAGTGCAAAGCCCGCAAGGCCAAGGTACCCTTCTATTATGATAAGAAAACTTTCACAGTTTCTGGCTCTCCTAGTTTTGTTAAGCAACTAGAAAAAGAGAACTGGAAAGACTTTATGTCTTTTGTGAAGGACAATGCTGATTCAGCAAAGCCTACGGTCGAGGGTAGCGCTACTCTTGGAGTAGTCAAGACTAATCTCGGCCATCCGAAAAGTCAGGAGACCAGAGATGTGGCTCCTGTTCAAAATCCACGACCAGACGTGGTCGTGGCCAAGCCCATTCTTCAACTTGAGCTCCGACCAGACGTGGTCGTAGAAAAGAAGTTGAAGAAATCTTCCGTTAGGAAGATGACTCCCAAGTTCCTGGTTAAGTCCAGAGTGCAGAGGTATATGAAACAGATTAAAGTATAAGAACAGTATTTACCTTTTGCTTTTCACAACTTGACTTGCTTTCCTTTTGTTGATTTTAGCTCGACTCCTTCAGCCCCCGAAGATGTTTCTATTGAGAAGCCCATTACCACCCCTCCAGCGGATGGAGAGATGACAGCGGAAGTGGTCGAATGATCATCCACAGCCCGAGTGGTGGAGGAAGTCGTGGCTCCTGAAGTGGTTACCACAACCACTGAGGTAGTAGCTACGACCACTGAGGTAGTAGCTCGATCCGTGAGGTAGTAGCTCGACCACTAAGATGGTCGTGGAGACAAAGCGAGGCGTAGAAGTCTCGGCCAAGGTGGTGATGTTCACGACCACCGTCGGGAAGGAAGTCGTTGAGCGTACTTCGATCTCCAAAGAAAAAGCGCAATCCGTAATCGAGAAGATGAGGAGTACTTTAACTTCTGTGCTGATTTCTTTGGGCCTGCTACCATCGTGGGGTCTTCTGCTTTTAGATCTCGCGATCGAGTCCCTCATCCCAAAGATATTCCAAACAGAGGGGAAACTTTCGACAACGAGCGTCTCGAAAAGGTTTGGTGGGACCAAGTCACGAAGATAGACAAGCTGAAGAGTCCAGAGATGGTTTTTTTTTATGTTTGCTTGGACGACCATGAATGTAAGTATTTAAGGATACTTATATGTGTGGCCTTCCCTTGCTTCTTACCGTCTTTCTTTTTGCAGAAAGCTCTGGAACAAATTGCCGCTGTTGGTGAATATCACCGACAACTTATAGAGCTACGACAGGAAAAAACGGAACTCTGCGAACAAGCAGAGAGGTGGTAAGTCACTGTTATTCATAGTCATTTTAGGGTTTGACTATTTATACAGTGCTTGTGAGGTTTGTCGTGGAAAAACTCACGACTAGGTTCTAGTCGTAGAAAAACTTACGACTAGTTAGATAGTGCTCATGTCTACCTTTAACCTTCTGGGTTAAATAGCGGCGAAAAAGACCACTGAGTCGACTAAGCTTGATTATGAAAAATAGGAGTCGAGAAAGCTAAGGAAGAAAAAGAAGACCTCTTGAAGAAGCTTCAGAGGTAACTCTGGGCGAAAAATTGCGGGGAGAGATAAGCGATGAAGTCTTGAACTTAAGACTACTTATGTCGTTGATCTTTACCTTTTTAACTCTTTCTTTTTTTCAGAAAAAGAGAACGAAATGAGAAGGCTTCAAATTGAAGTTAAAGATAAAACTTTGGTCGTGTGCGAGATTTCTCGTATCGCCAAAGATAAAGATCAAGAAATTGAGAAATTTGAGATCTCGACGAAGCGGTAAGCAATTCTTTACACGTAGTCTTTTACAAGTTCTTTTCCTTTTCTAACTCCCATTTCTTTTTAGAAATTGAGCTCGAACTGGGAATGCTCGAAACTAGAGATCAGGAAAAAACCATGATCCTTAACGAGACTGTCCGCATTGCCAAGGAAAATGCAAATGACATCAAATTATGGGAGAAGCGGCATCTTTGAGACCATTGCTTCCCATAATGAAGAAATCGAAGTTAGATTCTCGACTAGTAGGTAAGGAATTCTTTTACTGTGATTATTTTTGTTTTTCCTCCTCTAGGAGTTTATTTTTGCTTGACCGGTCTTATTCTTTTGAGCAAGTGGTGAAAATAAACAACTCATGAGGCTTCGACTCGTAACCAACGAAGATGAAGTCGATGAAGATTAATCTTCAAGGCAACATCATGCTCCTGAACAATATACTTGGTGAGCTATGTAGTGAGGGAAAAACTCCTCAAGATGATACGATAGCTGCTCACATAAGTACTATTTTGGAACAAGTCAGGACTTTGTAAGAACTGGTGACCACTCTGAAGGCCAACCAAACTGTGTCAATTAAGGAGGCGGTCGAAGGTGCAGTAAGTTATGCATTGGCAAAACTTAAAGCTCATGACCCCAGCCTTAATGTACAACCAATCGAAGTCGACTTCGACTGCCCTGTGGCAGAAGCAAGTCGTCTGATAGAAAAAATGCAACCAGTTGGCAGGAAGGTCTCGGAGGAGATGCGACTAGGCTCTCCCTCTTCAGAGTAGTTTGTAAAAACCTGTGAAAAACAAGCTTTTGTTGATGTATTATATAATCCATCTTGTTTCCTGCAAACTATCTTGTTGAATAGTTAGTAACTCAAAAGATAATTAACGAAAGAAAGACTAAGAATTGAAGTCAAATTAATAACTTTATCCTAGCCCCTGACTATTTGCTTAGTTTGTATAGACAAACTAAGTAAATAGTGTTGAAAAGAGTTTATGAAAACAGAGAGGTTTGGTTAACTTGTAGTTTTTGGTCACGATTGTCATGCACTGGTCGAAAAAGTGGGAACGAATCGACACTAGGAAGTTCCTTCTAGTGGGCAGGACCACGTGCAGAGAGGAAAGGTTTCGACTAGGTGATGTTACCATCTCCGACCAGTTTAATCATATCGAGAACGGTAACTTGAGTTAAGCAAACGTCTAGAGGACCTTTTTAAAAAATTCGTTCGCCCTTCCTTGGTGGATTCGATAAGTCTGTTCTGGTAGCAAAAGTAGGAAACTGAACAATACTAGGAAGTTCCTTCTAGTGGGCGGGACCACGTCGAGAGAGGAAAGACTTCAACTAGATGTGTTTCTTCCTCCGACTGTTGAGGCGGAGCAGAGTACACCAAAGGCGGTTGAATAAATCTAAGAAAGTGCACTCTGCTTAGAGTATTTTTCAAAATAATCAAGAAATAAACTAAGGTGAAAAGAGTGGCTTTAAAAATATTTCACCAAATAGAACCCGAGCTCTTTGTATTGACGGCAAAAGTGAGTAACGAGTCGACACTAGGAAGTTCCTTCTAGTGGGGCGGGACCACGTCTTGAGATAGGAGAGGCTTCGACTAGGTGATGTTACTCGCTTTTGACCAATGTAAAAAAACGGGTGTTTGGAATGTAGTCGAAAGATTATGAAAGCACTACTCAAAAGTAAGACAATAAAGGTAGAAAGAACACGAGTCTTTATTATGCGAATGATTGGTTACACATAAAACTTGCGTGGCGAGTCGATATTCCAAGAATTTGAGAGAACTCGCCGTCTTCCATTGTCAATCGTCTTGACTCGGTAACTTAACCGACCAGCTGTAAAGACCTTCCCACTTGGGAGAAAGTTTGTTCGATTAGACTTGGATTGGCGAGCCTCAATACCAAGTCACCTCTGATGAGGTCTGCGAGGTTGGACCTTCGATCGTAGTATCTGCCACGAGGGTTGTTGGTAGGCCGCTGAGCGGATTAGGGCTGGTTTCTTCTTTCTTGAGTAGGTTAATGTCATCCGCTCGAAGTTGTTCCGGGTTGGAGTCATTGAAAGTTTTGACTCGTGTTGACCGTGTCTTTAGTTCCGGAGGGAGCATGGCTTCAGCTCCGAAGACCAGAAAAAAGGGTGTTTCACTTGTAGCCCGACTAGTAGTCGTACGAATTACCCATAATATGAAGGGTAATTCTTGTACCCATGCCCCGGAGCGCTTGACGAGCTGGTCGATGACTCGGGTTTTAATTCCTCGCATTATTTGGCCGTTCGCACGTTCGACTGCCCCATTGCTTTGGGGATGGGCCACAGAAGCATAACATAACTTGGTACCCAACTCGTCGCAAAATTCCTGAAATTTTGCGCTCGAAAATTGTTTACCATTATCTGTAATTATTCGACTCGGTACTCCAAATCGAGTAATTACGCATCTCATCATGAACCGTTTTGCTGCTTCCGTTGTTATCCCACTTACAGGTTCGGTTTCGATCCATTTTGTGAACGTATCAATAGCCACAAAAAGGAACTCGAAACCTCCGGAGCTTTGAAACAGTCCTAGGATATTGAGACCCCAGTGCAAAAAAGGCCAAAACAGAGGTATCGTTTGTAATGCTTGAAATGGTTGGTATATTTATGCGCTATGAAATTGGCATTGGACACACTTTTAACCAACTCTTTAGCATCGTCTGAGTGTTGGCCAATAAAAACCTTGTCGAAGGGCCTTATCGACCGGCGTTACGAGGAAGCATGATTTCCTGAGATGCCACCGTGTATTTCGTGAAGGAGTGTTAATCCTTCGCTCTGCGGAATGCATCGCATGAGCACCCTTGAGTACCTCGTTTATAGAGGACTCCTTCAATCAAAGTATACATTTTGGCTTTTCGGGATAAGCGATGCGCCTCAGGGATGCGTCTTGGTCTGAACCCTTACGAAGATACTCATAAATGGGAGCCATCTAGGTATCCTCGTATTCTAGAGAGGCCATCTCAATAGGAGGTGTCTCTGGTTCTTCAACTAGGGACGGCTTCTGGAGTTGTTCAAGAAGACTCCTTTTGGTACTCTGATTAGGAAGAAGCCATTTGAGCAAGCCGGATGCAGAGAGAAATTATCCTTCAGCGGGATGAATTGTGCCTCAAAACCTAAAAATGCTTTTCTAGCTTACGCGCCGATAAATACCGAGACATTGTCGGGTTAGAGCATTGGTACTCTTTCGACTTGATTCACGACTAGTTGAGAGTCTCCCTCACGAGTAGTCGGCGAATCGAGCGCTTCGCAGCTTCGTATGCCGCCTAGCAAACCTTAGTCTTACGCCACGTTGTTAGTGGCACGAAAGTTTAATTGTATGGCATAATTTAAGGTCTCTTCGGTAGGAGATACTAGGACCACCCGACCCAAGAGCCACTTAAAATGGCGACCGTCAAAGTACATAGATCCAACGGTTGTGGGAATCGTCTTGGGGATCTGAAACGAGTTCAGATTTGTTCATTCGACGACAAAGTCTGCCAAGATCTGGGATTTAACGGCCGTTCGGGACACGAAATGGAGGTCGAACTCCCCAAGTTCGACTGACCATTTTGACATGCGCGTCGCTTTGTTTCCCTAATACGGAGGATCGCTCCCAAGGGAAACTCAAGCAGATCTGACTATTTTGTGCGCTGAAAATAATGCCGCAGTTTCCTCGAAGACATGAGGAGGGCATATAGAAGCTTTTGGACCTGAGGGTAATGCTCCTTAGGCCCGTGTAAAACTTCACTAGTGTAGTAAACCGGTCGTTGTACGTTTTCACGTTCTACGACTAGTACTGCGCTTACTGCTTGTGGCGTGGCAGCTAGGTCAATTAAGAGTGTTTCTTCTGGCCTCGGAGAAACCAAAATAGGAGCACTCGTAAGATACCTCTTGACATCCTCAAAAGCAGCGTTTGCCTCGTTCGACCACTCAAAACCTTCGTGTTTCCTTAGAAGTTTAAAGAAAGGTAGTCCCTTTTTTCCTAGTCGTGCGATGAAACGACTTAAAGCCGCCATGCACCCTGTGAGTTTCTGGACTTCTTTCTTTGTGGTTGGAGGGCGCATTTGGAGAATGGCCTTTTATCTTTTCGGGATTTGCTTCGATTCCCCATATAGATACTAGGAATCCAAGCAATTTTCCTAAAGAGATTCCGAACACACACTTCTCAGGATTGAGTTTTAAGCGATGTTTTCTGAGGTTGTCGAATGTTTCTTGTAGGTCAGTGATATGATTAAGTCTCTTCATGCTTTTAACAACTAGATCATCAACATAGGCCTCCAGGTTTCGGCCTAGTTGAGATGAAAAAGTCGATTGCATCAAGCGTTGAAAAGAAGCGCCGGCCTTTTTTAGACCAAATGGCATTTTGACATAGCAAAATATACCAAATGGTGTAATAAACGCGGTCTTTTCTTCATCGTCTAGACACATATTGATCCGTGGTATCCGAATATGCATATAAAAAACTTAACATTTCACAACTTGCGGTAGAATCAACCAACCGATCGTCTGAGGTAAAGGAAAATCATCTTTTGAACAAGCTTTATTAAGATCAGTGAAGTCTACGCACATACGCCATTTGCCGTTTGACTTCCTAACCATTACAGGATTAGCCAACCACTCTGAGTGGTTGACTTCTCTTATAAAGCCTATTTTAAGTAGCTTATCTAATTCTGATTTAATAGCATCTCGTCGATCAGGGGCAAATCTCGTAATTTTTGTTTCTGGGTACTTTGTCGGTAGTAAAAGCTAGCTTTGTGCTCGATCACCTCCTAGGGACTCGGGCATGTCGGATGCTTGCCACGCGAAGACATCTGTGTTAGCTCGGAGGAAGGTGATGAGGGCATCTTCCTACTTGGGGTCGGAAGTATTCCCGATGCGAACAGTCTTCGAGGGCTCCTCTGCGTCCAGAGGAACCTCTTTGACCTTGTCGTTCAATTTTGGTGCAGCTTTAGGCTTCGACTTGCTGGTCGAAGGCTGACTTTCATCTCGAGTTGGTATTTGACCAACCATCTCGAGGGATCGACGGTCGCAGGTATGCGCCATCTTCTTGTCATAATGAATCGTGATTAATCCTTTGGGACCTGGCATCTTAATACATTGATACCCGTAATGAGTAGCCATTAAGAATTTTACCAAAGTTGGTCGTCTGAGTATTGGCGTTATATGCTGTATCGAAATCGACCACATCAAAGGAGATTTTCTCTGTCCTGAAATTACTTGGTGAACCAAATGTTAAAGGAAGAAAACTTGGCCAATAGGTTTGGTGAAGACCGATGCGATCCATGAAAAGAGTATCGTACCGGTCTTACCTTAGTCCTGTGTACTTGCATCTCGTCCAGGGAACTTGTAAACAAGATGTTTAACGAGCTGCCACTATCAACCAAAACTCGATTGACCGGACAATTGTTGATGGTGGGCTCGACCACGATCGGATATCGACCTGGTCGAGTCGAAGGAATCGGGCAGTCACCCCTCTCGAAGGAGATGGTGACTTCCGACCACTTCGGTAATTTATTGACGAGAGGAGGATCTATGGAGTTTACCTCACGTTCGGCAGCTTTAAGCTGTCGCTTTGATTCGTATGCCGATGATCCCCCGTAGATGTGTTCGACGGTATGTTGCGGATCCTGGAACAGCATCTCCTCATCGTCGTCTGAGGACTTATGACCACTCGTTTGTCCTACCTGCTTGAGAGTGAGAAGTGGTCCTTTGCCGTTGTAGTAGTCCTCGAGCTTTCGTTGAAAGACCCGGCAGTTGCGAAGTTTATGTCCTTCCTTTTTATGGAAAGGACACCACCTTGGCTTATCGTTCTTCCGATTGGGGCGCTTATCTTTGCCTCGGTCAAAGTGCGGCATGGAGGTGTGTGGCTCTTTATCATTTACAGCCAAGACCTTTTTGGAACCGCTAGCTTGGGGTTTTTGACCATTCGCCTTGTTCTTGGACTTTTTTGCTTTCTTATCCTTTTTCTTACCAACTTTGCCTGGCTCTCGAGAGGTATTGTCTTCTCGATCGATTGTGTTGTTCCACTCGACCACCTCAGAAGCAGTCACATATCGATCGGCCATCTCAAAAAGTTCGGCGATAGTAGTGGGAGGATTTAAAGCGATATCTTCTGTTATCCTTCTACTACGGACTCCTTGCTTGAAAGCCCTGATAACAGATGAGTCAGAAACTTCCGGAATTGAATTACGAACCAGACTAAAGCGTTTGATAAATTGGCGCAAGGTTTCGTGGTCGTTCTGTCTCATCCGGTGCAAGTCGTCCTCCTTCCCAGGGCGATTGTAGGTGCCTTGGAAGTTCGCCAGTAGAAGGTCGCAGAGGTGTTGCCAAGAATAGATCGACTCAAGTGGTTGGTTTAGTAACCACGATCGAGTAGACCCTTCGAGCACAGTTGGAAGGTAATTCGCCATTACATGCTCTCCTCCTCCTGCTTTGCTTCGGACGGTTGTTGTATAAATTTGAAGGAACTTCGATGGGATTTTGGGATCCATCGAACATCTCCATATTCACTTTGGTCGAAAACGAGGGCGGTGAGCGGCTCGGAGGTCGGCGAAAATGCGGACATCCGTAATAACCTCTTAGCGTCTCCTTTGTAGGAAAGAAGGGTTGATATCACCAGGTGATCGTATTCGACGATACCCAGTAGCAGGTTGACCGGACCTGTAGTAGGTCTCGGTCCTATGAGGGAAATACTCGTCATATTCCATCTGCTACTGCAGATTTCCACGTCGGAATGGTGAGCGATCACCTTTCCGAAGAGCTTGTTGATCATCAGTCGTTCGAAAGGCATTTCTCCGAGTAGGAGATCGATCGACGACTTCATTGTTGCCGATTTCTCAGCGGTGATATGTTTGATCGGTGGTAGCTAAAAGTCGTATTGCTACAACTTCCGAATGATGTCGTGAGGTGCTTCGATCTTGCCATCGTGGTCCGGTTTTGTGCGATCTCTTGACGAAGAGATCGTAGCCTAGCGCGAGCTCTCGAGTAGGGTTCTCGAGCAAGTCGTTGATGTGCTAGAGTTCTTGAGCTTCCTCGATTGATATTGGATCGCCAGGCATTTTACGAAACGCAATCTTCTTCGTTGAATAGCCTCAAGATCTTCCATGTCGATTCTTGAGACTATCTCAATGGAGTGTGAGTATGTCGAGGATTTCCTCGCGCTCATCAAGGTGTTGGTCTGTCGAGTCATCGGTGGTGCCCTTACCATTGCCACGAGTAGCGGTCGTGATCTTGGGAGTGTCCCTAGCTCGGACTCTAGAAGAGTGACCTTGATCTGAGGAATGGCGAAGACCTCCGTTGATGATTCTCACTTGCGCCGAGGCCTCCCGCTCGAGGAGTAGTCGAGAGACACCATCTGGCGACTTGGAGTAATCCCCTCGGGAAGGGAACTCGGGTTATAACTTAGTCTCCATCCGCAGTGTGATCTCTGGAGAGATGGTGAATTCTGAGGAAAGCGTGCTTGATCCGCTCTCTATGGGATCATCAGGAGAGAGGACCACGGATCTTTGGTGAAGTCACAGGAATTGTGGCTTCGAACTTGTCTCACCAAGTCGGACCGCCTTAGGGGGACTCGGACACTTGGAGGAAAAACTCTCGTCGTGTTGTGAGTCCGCCTGGGTGTAGACCTTATTGTGGTTGGATTGACCCTTGTCCTTTGAAGGAATTGATTCCTCCGTTGGACGTACTGTTGTGGGGGATAAGGATCCCTCCTCGACTCTATCAGTGGCATGGTCTCCTGGATCTGCGGAAAGATCCCTGGAGGCAGCAACACCATCGGATGAGTCGATACTCGGTTCGTAATCAAAACCGGCATCCATGTCGACGTCTGCGTAATCTGCCAAGTCAAGCCAGTTCTCCTCGTTCTATTCTCCTGCCATGAGTGCATGAGATTTGGGAAAAAGAGAGTATGTTGACAAGAGATTACCGGAAGCTCCCCACGGTCGGCGTCAACTGTCGGTGTTTTAGAACCGATCTTACGTAAAGATTGTTTGATTTGGGGGGTCTCCTAGAATGGAATCACGCAGAGAGATTGACACGGGTATTTTTAATACATGTTCATGCCTTCTTCGGAGAGAATAACAACCCTACTCCTGTGTGTGTATGGTATTAAGTGTGTTTCGTACAATCGGGAAAAAGACTAAGGCTATTACAGAAGATAGTATCTGACTGTCTTCTTGATTGCTTGTTGTCTCTTTCGATCCCCTTTTCCTCTCTGATTGCTGTCTTTATATAGTCGTGAAGGAATAGCTGTTTTCTCCTGTGAAGAGGCGCCTCATCAAATCTAGTAACATGCGTATATTTGCAGTAATCAACGGAGTGGTAACTCCTTCATGCCGCCTGGCAGTTACTTGTCAGAAATAATGGGGTATTACGTGCTATTATTTCGTATAATAACAGCATATATTGACTGCTTGGATTCCTTAATCGATTGGACCCACTCGCCTGTAGGTTTTATTGATCATAAGGTGGTCATAGCTGACCTGGTCGTAGAAGAGCTTACGACTATGGGGTAGTCGTAAAATAACTTACGACTGGGTAGTGATCGTAGAAGAACTTACGACCATATGGTAGTCGTAGCAAGACTTACGACTATGGGGGTGGTCGTAGAAGAACTTACGACCACCTGGTAGGCTTCCCCCTTGTAAGTATAAGGGGTATACCTAGGGACCACATGACATCATATTTTCCCATAATGAGAATTATGGAAAACAGATAAAATGAGGATTATTAGATCCTCGTCACTCCCAAATCAAGATTTTTAGGTCTAAGCTTCGACTAAGCATAGCGTTTTGAAACGTGTTAGCTCATACTATTGTACCAACTAGCTCTTTACTATGGTGACAAGGGGTGGTCGAATTAATAATCAAATTTGGTTATACAAAGGAATCGGGAACAACTATAAAGTTAATACAGGGATTTCAAATGCTTAAATTCAAATAAGCATGCAATAATAATTTGAAACAGAAATTAGATAATTTGAGATACTGAGATCAATATGATCAAGGGTGTAACTTGCTTTGCTCGAAAGCTTGAGGGTCTTCTTCGAAGTACTCGGGCTCTCTTGAGTCGTCAAAATCTACACGGGAGAACGAAACAAAATCAAATAAGGACCAAACAAGAAATCCAAATGAACTCCAAAACAAACCAAACTAAAACCAACAGCAAGGGAGGTCCTGAGGAGGAGGTCCTGAGAAAGTCAAGGGAGGAGGTCCTGTAGAGGAAGTCCTGAGGAGGTCAAGGGAGGAGGTCATGAGGATACAACTACTCAACGTGGTCGTAAAAAGGGACACAACTACGCAACGTGGTTGTAAAAGAAATACAACCACACAACGTGGTCGTGCGAGCAAAAGGAGAAAAGGGCACGGAAAAACTCACCCGAATAGAGAGAAAGGGACTGGAGAAGGATAGCGAACGGCGCGGGCGCTCTGGCGAACTCCTTGGCGACGAGGAGGCAACGGCGCAGCTTCAGCAGACTCTAGCAAAACTCCAAGCACAGAGACATAGGGTGAGAGCAAGAGAGCAAGAAAGCTGAGTGAGGAAAAAGGTGATGAGAGGGGGCTGCTCAGGCTTTTATAGCCAGGGAAGTTAGAGAGAGAGTCACTGAGAGACTTGGAGGTACACACGAGGTCAAAGGTAGGTGAAGGAGGAGATGGAAGCAGGTCTGGGAGGAGACAAGAGGGGGAAATGAGTACTGCACAAGGACATCATTTAATGCACTAGGACTTGGGCGTCAGCAGCGACGTGACAGAAGGAAGGAGAAGGTGAGCAGGACTGACAGGTGGGGCTAGTCAAAACTCGGGAGGGTGGTCAAACCAAAGGGGAGGTCGTGACCCAAGGGGAGGTCTTTGCGAAAAGACCAAGAGAGTGGTTTTTGCAAAAAAAGACCAAGAGGGTGGTCGCCTAGGACCACCCAGGAGGTCTCCCAGGACCACCCAGAGGTCTTGGACGGATAAGGAGGTCCAAACGAAAGGGAGGTCTGGACGGAGGGGGAGGGTCCAAACAAGAGGGAGGTCTGGACAAAGAGAGACACGGAGCGAACAGAGAAAGGAAAAACAACACCAGAGAACTCCAACGAACCCAGAACAAACCAAACTTTTGATTTAGTTGAAGTTTGATTTAGTCATTTTAAAACGCCTTTAATTCCAAAATCTCAAGTTAAGCTTTAGAACTCTTAACAAAACCAAATGGTTCTCTTTATTTTGAAAATTCCAAGAAGACCGGAAAAAGCTGGGATGATGTTACATGCACCTTGTTCGAGTCCTACTATCTCACCTGTCCTCTATGACCACTTTGGACCTTGGTTCTTCTAACCAAGTCTCGGTCTTCCTTGCCATTGACAATAGTTGACTCTGGAACCTCCTACACAACAATAGACTAAGCAAACTATTTTCGGGCATAAATTCATTCCAACCTGACCTATATTAGTCATAAACACAAGATGCAACACATATGCACCGTCACCAAATCCCTCGGCAAAATCCACACAACACTTGGCTTGGCCGGTCAGACCGCCACCCTTGTCGGTCTGACCACCACTTGGCCGGATTGACCATCGGCAAATGGCTGGTCAGACCACTCGGGAAATTCCCCCAAGTCTTGGACCGCATCTTTTCTGGAAATTTCAAGTCTAGCTAGTTTTTCCTCGAAACTCCATTTTCAATGAGACCTAGTGCAAACGAATCACCTCACAGCCCTACACGAGTGATTTTCGTAGTTTTCTAAAATGCTATTATTTCATAATCTGTCGATCTGACTGCCACTCCTTGGCAGGTCAGACCGATGCCCTCTAGCCGGTCAGAACGACATGCCAGGGCCGGTCTGGCCGCTAGACCTCGGTCGGTCAAACTGCCACAAGGACCGGTCTGAGCTATTCAAACCTAACAGCATCTCTGAACTCAGATTAATTTCAAACTCAAACTCAAATCTCAACAAATCATACAAAGTATAGTTAATTACTCATAGCAAACAATGAGATGACCTTCGCATGGTCTCACAGCTGGACACAGATCGGTAAGTGAGATAACTCTTGTCGATCGAGTGAGATAAAGGGAATTAATTTCTGTTAACTCCCAGAGAAGCCGCTTAGCATTACCTTTATGTTTTTGAATAATTGATTATTTGTTACTATAAAAAAGTGAATTTCATGATTTGCTACTGTATGTGTCTATGACATATAGATCCCGGGGCCATATGTTATAGACACATAAGTGACAAATCATGAATTACCAATCTTTGGCAGTGGCAAATGATCAGATCTCCCTTATGTTTTTCACATAAATATGTCCACTTCAGAAATGGTAAATTCAGTAAAGTTACAAGAATCGAGTTGCTTTTTGCCCGTTAATTTGTTCACATGGTACATGTAAAACAATCGAACTAGTCATTCTTAATTTCATCTAGGGCATGCTCAAATGTTGCCTGTGTACATAAAAATAGTATCGGTACCTTAGTTCTTATGTTAGCAAAGCCATTAGTGTTAAACAAAAGTTTTTCCTATTCCTTGTTTCAATTTTTTTTTATCTTATTGAGTTTCGGGATTTCGTCTCTTCACTTTGTGCTAAAGATGGTCAACTCAAGTTTACATACGTGCTGTGCTAAGGTTCACTGGCCCGCGAGAAGTGAAGTACGAGCGTTGGAAATAATGTGTTATTCATGCTGCTTAGGAGAGCTGAGCTGCATTGTGCAATAGATACCATCTATTATTAGGTATCAATCCGTGTCATCACAACGGGGTGGTGGCGCAGTTGGCTAGCGCGTAGGTCTCATAGCTTGAAACGTGAGTGATCCTGAGGTCGAGAGTTCGAGCCTCTCTCACCCCAAGTTTTTCTTCTTTTGATTCGATCCTTTTCTCTATTTTCTTTTTTCCTTTTTTGCATCTTGAAACTTTCGGCACCTCCTCACAGTTTAGTGTACTCAAAAGTGCTGGTATATTTGAGAACAGAGCATGATTTTCCCCGAGTTAAATGGCAATGTTATGAAAAAAAGAAGAGTGTCGGTAATAGATTAGTCGTCGATTAATAATTCCAGATAATATATTCATTTCTGTTTAAAATTAATTAAAAATAGTTTTTATCAATATTACAATAAGTAATCACTATTTTCTTTTTTCCTTTTTTGCAGCTTGAAACATTCGGCACCTCCTCACAGTTTAGTGTACTCAAAAGTGCTGGTATATTTGAGAATGGAGCATGATTTCCCCCGAGTTAAATGGCAATGTTATGAAAAAAAGAGTGTCGGTAATAGATTAGTCGTCGATTAATAATTCCAGATAATATATTTATTTCTGTTTAAAATTAATTAAAAATAGTTTTTATCAATATTACAATAAGTAATCACTATATCAATCATATTAAATAATAACTTACATCATGTTTTTTTTTGTGATAATAGGTAGGCTTAGTTCAGATGACAACAAAAATTACACACGTCTCTATTCGAAACAGCACCATTGAAAACTAAGAGTAACTAACAGGTTTTGAGAGAAGCTCAGAAAGCCCCTAAACAAAATCAAAGTTTTTAACAGTTTTCATGAACTAATCTGCTAGTTCATAGCGCCCATCTTCTTCGAGTTCCAAAAACTTCAGTAGCAACCTCTCCAATTGCAATAGTGCCCTTGAGAAGCAACTCCCGCTCTTACTCCTTCTGTAAATTGGACCAAAAATCAATCCAATGGCAGATAATATGAATCACTGAAATAGGTTCCATAGGCCATTTTTTTTTATGAAAACACGCCGTATTGCGTACTTTCCAAATGCTCCACAAAATGGCTGTTACACCAACCAACACCAGCTTCCTAGGCTTTCTACCAAACTTCCCTACCCAGATAGAGAATAACTGGGCAGTATCTGCTAGAGGCCTAGGCAGGCTAAAAGTACAACTCATGATATTCCAAATATATCTTGACAAAGGACACAGCAAGAACAAATGATCAATACTTTCATCAGCCACACAAAACATACAATTTTTGTCACTCACGCAACCGCTGCGAATAAGATTGTCTTTGGTCAAAACGCTTTGTTTCATCACTAACCAAAGAGAAACTTTAAGCCTTAGGGGTAGTTTAACATCCCAAATGAATTTATGTGGGAAAGCAATACTCTACACCCTCAGAGTATTATAAAAAGATTTGACAAAAAAGATCACCGAAGAAGACAACAGCCACACCAATCTATCACATTCCTCCTTCAATATCGCACCATCGCAATCTGCTAGGAGCCTATTCTACAGAATAGGCCCTTCTCCATGCAACAACCTTTAAATCTGATGTTTCTAGTCCAGAGCTCGAGCTTCTTCAGACCTCACATGGTGAACACGCTAGTTATGGCTGTCACACGAAGCTACAATGCGTGCAGGCATGCAGCCGAGCCGTCGTCTAGAAGTCGCGGCCGCAGTTTTGACCGTGATCGTCTCGATCCATCTTAGCATGCGAATTGGCAAGTTTTTGCTCTGGTAATGGAGGCATTAAAAATGACTTGCTCTGACATAGCCATCTCATCTTTTGTTTGATACTACTAAATTGTAGGGTGAACAGTCAGCAATGCACCTCCAAGGATTCAACCTGCTGGTGAGGTGAAGACTAGATTTGATGGATTGAGTTGCGAAGAGGCTTTACAACTTTTCTGTAAAGAGATGGACAGGATTAACGAAGAAACAAAGTAAAAGCACTAGCTACTGTTTATTCTCATATGACTTAACTAGGAAATTAATTCAGCCGCAATTATTCATTCAGTTATCGATCTATATCTAATCTAGTGCTCACTACTACTCCATCAGAAAGAAACTGTTTATGCTGTTTTATGTAGTGCTACCTCCATTCTCTTTTACCCATCTAGCACCTGACACGGCACATTACATTTGATCATTTGTTTCTTATTAATTAATTGTTAGTAAAAACTATCATGATACAAAGGTACTTTGATGACAAATCGATTAGTATTATTTCGACGTGACAAATCGAAGTAGTTGGTTCTTCTTTCCTATTAGTTGTCGCGCCAGGTGTGAACCGGCATCTGTCTTATCTCTATACGCGAGAGATTTAAGCGTTCTCATGCGTTCGTACAGAGAGACACTGTGCTGCGCGGGCCCCGTTAGTGCGTTGCGCTGCCTGCCGTGGCCTGCGCACGTGCCGTTCGCGTCTTCGCTCACCTGCGAGCTTCGCGTTGCCGTCCACGTCCGTGTGTTCAGAAGCATCGAGTTGGCCGCCGTGTGTGCGCGCACGTCCTTTTTCGAATTTTTTACTGTTATAGCCATGTAGCGACAATTTATTTCGAAAATAGCCTTAACTCACCATAATTAGCAAAATAGCTCAAACAAGATTTCATCATGGCTAGTGGGCGCCGCAGGGACTCGCTTCACCGGGCGCGGCAGCACTGCCCGGTGGCGGCGCAGACACTGCCCGACCTGGCGCGGCAGTGCCCAGCGCTTGCAAGATTTCTTTCTCCTTCCTTTTTTTCTCCTCGCTCGCCGCTGGTAATCGAAAGAAGGCCGGAAGCATGCGATTTTTCCTGCTCACTTTTCTTTACATCGCGTCATTTGTCTTTCATTGTTCGCCTTGTGGGCGATATAAACCAACGCTACGAGGTCGATCGAGGAAATCATAAGTCGCAGCGCTCGATTAGTGAGGTTTAGTTCGTGTTTAATTTTTGCTTATTGCATTTTGTACCGCTAAGTCACGCATTTAGATTTTGCTAATCGTTAGTTTTTGTCTATTTGCAAAGAATGGCACGTACTCTACCACCCCTACTTGAAGCGGCATGGGATGGCAAGCATCATTGCCACGCTTGGATTGATGGCGATGGGCCACCAACTCTGGTGACACGGGGACCGAGGGAGGCCTGGCCGTTCGACGAGCGGTATGTTTCGAGACTTCAATCCCGGCCGATTGCTCGCCGCATCTTGAACATAGGCGAACTTCCTAATTGATGCCTCTCTTCTTTCCGCCTTGGTTGATCGTTGGCGGCCGGAGACCCACACGTTCCACTTCCGGTGGGGGGAGATGACGGTGACACTGTAAGATGTCAGCTTCATTACCGGCCTTCCGTTGCGAGGCCGTGCAGTTGTTCCCCCTCCGAGGTCGCCGGACTGGAAGGCGGAGGAGGTGGTTCGATGCCACTTTATTGCATATTTGTTGTTTATATTCGGGTGGATCATGTTCCCTAGCACGCAGGGGGACATGGTGTACCCGAGTTATATTCACCTTGCGGAGTCTATCGTGGACGCCGACGATGAGGACGTGCCGCAAGATCTGATTGGGGTTCAACAGTATCTTGTCGCGACGCATCATGACTTTGTCTGGCGACGCTTAGCAACGTCAAGACGGAACAGAGCCCGTGCTCTCGGGTTGCCACACGCTGTTACAGGTGTGGTCGTGGGAGCACTTCGGTCAGACGGTCAGATTCGCGCCCCTATCCATCCTTACCCGCACACACAACATTTCTATGGTGAGGCGGACGAGGAGGATCCCGTGGAAGGCCCGACCATGGGATCCCGATGGACTGTGGCAGTACTGGGGTGGTCTAGGGAAAGGGTGCGTCGCATATACCCTGAGTTTCACAATGAATTCGAGACCCTGCATGAGAACGACATAGTATGGGCTCCTTGGACGAATGCCCACGTGCAGGGCATGGCCCCCGACGGCTTGAGCTCGTTATGCCACCAGGATGCGGCGTACTGGAGGACAACTTGTCATCTGGTGTTCTTCCACATGGTTGAGCCGTACAACCCACAACGGGTGATGAGGCAGTTCGACCTGCACCAGGAGATCCCCCCCTGCTCTAGGGCGACCGCTTGCGAGGCGTAGTCACTTGTAAGTACATTGCATTGTTTAATAATATTGTAGATCCTTTAGTCATATGTTATGTCGATTACCATAATTTATTTATTTTGTTGGACCTTCAGCATAAAGAAGGGCCGCAAGAGCGATGACTAGCTTCAAACGCAGCAGCCGTGGGTAGATGCATGGCAGACGGCCACTGATTCCAGTTTGCAGGAGGCACGACCGTACGATCTAGGGACTTACGACATGTACTTGGAGTGGTACGTACGGAACACGCGGACGAGATTGACTGGCGCCCCCCCGGCCCGACATGCAGATCCTAGTCACGCCGAACGCTTGGACTTGGGGATGGACCCGCACCGTGCAGCACGCAATGACGATTCGGTATGTTGAGTACGTAGTAGATTAACCACCCTCCGAAATAGGGTTAACTAACAAAATTTTGTTTGTTCTGTAACCATGCAGGTGGATCGTTTGGAGATCGCTATCGAGCGCGGCCGCCGGGAACTCGAGCGGGGTACAAACAACACAGTGGACCGCCTTTTTTCGGTCTTGAAGACGGTTATTGATGATGTCAAGCATGTCGTTCGTAACATGACCTGCGGAAGGCCCAGCGATGTCGACTCGAGGCATCGGATGGAGCGTAGTCGCGTACCCTCGCCCCCTCCATCTTCCCGTCCGAGCGAGTCGACCAGTGGCCAAAGAAGATGGGGGGGGCGAGGGTCCGCGATTGCCACGCCAGGACTCTGTTGCCGATGCCATCCTCATCTCGGAGGACCCTCGCCGATGCCGTCCTCGCCTCGGAGGGACCCTACGCTGATGCCGTCCTCGTCTCGGAGGGACCCTACGCCGGTGCCGTCGTCGTCACAGAGGCACGAAGAGGACATTCTGGAGAGCACGGACGTGCAACCCGGAACCGCGGCGGATGTTATCCCAGATTCTCCCTTGCAGGCCCACACTGTTGGACAATTTCCAATGGGCGATACGGCGCCATGGTATGAGTCCGGGTACACAATGTACCCTCTGGCGTTCAACCCGCAAGGCGAACCGTACCACGAGCAATTCACCCAGTCCATCCCGCACCACGAGCAATTCACCCCGTCCATCCCGCAACCTGAGCCGAGTTGGTGCCCCTCTACGGATCCTACTACGGATCCTACTATGGATCCTAATGCTTGGGTCACAAACTTGTTCTCAACGCCAGTTCTACAGGTGATGCCCTCCCTATACGCCGACACGGCGGTTGAGGAGCCTCGGTATGACCTGCGGCAAAACCCACGGTCACCTGATAGGTTGACGTTTACACAGGAACAGATTCGTCAGAGACCTTTGGGAGGAACACGGCGCGAAGGCCAAGACAGGTACTATTCCCGACAAAGAGGAGGAGCAACAGCGAGCAAGAGTAGCATTAGTACTCTATTGTATGTTGTAAGTTGTGCTTCATTAAGTGATTTGTAATCCAAGCAGAGTGTGCTAATTGGAATGTAATTGGACTCTTGTACTTCGTTATCTATGTCCGTAGAACAATTTTATTCTCATTCATCAAGGATCGCGATGCATAGATAACGAGTGGACATTACACACTGACGTTCTACTTGGCAAGAACAAGATACAAAAGAAGAAAGACCGCAAAAGTAACTAACTTAAGTAACTTGTGAAGCAGCTTCTCAACTCTTTCCATCCTGTCATGCAGTGTTTGAAGTCTTTTATCTTCACTTTGCATGGGTTGATCGAACGCCGAGGCATTGCACTAATTGCAAGAACACCATGGGAGTCTTGCATTGGTTCATCTGGACGCCGAGGCATCAAGATTTAATTTCACCAACACCACGGAGTCTTCTTGCAAGGCAAAGAATTTGCATTGCAATATCTTGAAGCACCGAGGCGCCTTCACGACCCATTGCCAAAATCGACATGTTGTGTTCTACAAAAGAATTGAAGTTTCAAATGAAAGTAAGAAAACCCGATATGTACAACGCAATTCATTCGTGCTGAGTTTGCAGAAGTCACCGAAAGATTTGAACACTTCATGAAAACTCGGGACGGATTCGTTGGCGTATGAGAGGTAAACACATTAACCGGATCCCTGCAACGAGGGCAAAGCAACTGCTGTCGTAGTGATTGTAATTCTCTGCTCACTCCAATGTTCGATGAGGCCGAAGACATCTTCTTTTACACTGCAGGAAAGGAGAAGAGGAAGAGAAGAGTGAGGTCAATGGCAGCCAAAGCATCCATATATAGCGTTGGGAGCACGAAGGGGCCACTCTGCGGAAACGAGGACGTGACCGCGCAGTGTGGAAAGCAGGAAGTGAGCACTATCTGGAAAGCTGGACGTGACCACTCTCTGGAAAGCTGGAAGTGACAACTCTCGAAAGTCAGACGTGACCACTCTCGAAAGCCGGGCGTGACCACTCTCTGGAAAGCCGAAGTGACAACTCTCTGAAGCGTGACGCGACTACTTTCGCAAAGCACGACGTAACCCAAACGAAGCGGTAATAATAACTCGAGCGGTACAGTTACAAGGCAAATCATTACGACACTCACATCACTACAACACCGACATGACTCAAATACACCGGATAGCTTACGATACTAAGTGGCGCCGGAGGAAGAAGGTCTACTCGGGCGGTTCTGAATGAGTGCCCACGAAGTCTTACATAGCCTACACCTTATTGGTGTTGGCCGATCTCCACGCTGGCTCGCATCCATGTCGCTATGATGCGCCTTGATCGACGCCTCCCACGGCCCGGATGCCGCAGGCTTCATTCGGTGACCACTTCACCGCTCCCTACCGTAGGTCCTCAGAGTGGCTTTCCACACCGTAGGAGTTGAACTCCCGCTCCAAGTATCATACAGTGTCGATGTCGTAGTACTCCGACATGTACATGCTAGAAGATTGGTGAAATCTGACACATGCATGCAATATATACGGGGAGCAAGGCTTGTGCAAATAGCTTGAGGCTTGTTGCGGTGCAAACCGCCACATCGCCTATGGTACAAACATGCTTCCGTCACCTCTCATGTGGCCGCTGAACGTGCTTGTCCATAAGCGGATCTCGAACTTTCTTCTCACGCCATCCATTGTGATAGCTACATGGGATCGGGCCTTGGTAATTTTCTTCTCCATGTAGGCAAGGGTAACCTCCGAGCTTCGCTTCCCTTCGTCCAAATGTCGCTTGGCCATCATTGCCCGATTCTGAAGTAACCGATCAGACGGTTCCATGTCTCGCTCTACAACAATGGTGATGGGGAGGGCACGGACCCCTTTCAACACACCGTTGTAGACCTCGGACATGTTGGTTGTCATGATACTGCATCGAGCACCATAGGTGTCGTGAAGAAGGGACCATTTCTCGTAGTCGGGGCATGCTCGCCATCCACTCGTGAACTCGCTGCGGTGCGCTGGGCCGTAACCTCCACTTGCACGCTGGTTTCGACCTCAAGTTCCCGCCACGGCATCGAACTTGCGCTTCGGGTTACAGAGGCGAGCTTCTTGAACTTCTTCATGAGGTCTTTGCTCGAAGCGTGTGTGGAAGTTGGTAGCTAGATGCCGCATGCACCAACGCAGCGCATGTCGTTCCATTGAACGGTGCCCTAGTACCGGCTCGCATGGTGCGCAACGCGACAACAACCCGGCATGATGACGGCCGGTTATGACACACACATTCGGCCGATCCTTACAACATATTGCTTTATGTTGGCTAGAAACCATAGCCAATCGGCGGTGTTCTCATTCTCCACAATTGCAAAGGCAATCGGGAGCAATTGGTCGCTGCCATCGGCGGCAATAGCGGTGAGAATGGTGCCCTTGTATTTCCGCAAAGAAAGTACCGCCCATACTCGGGGCGGACGACGGCGATGGTGAAAGCCACGACCGCCGCCAAAAGCCCGAAGACTCGATCAAGGATTAGGGAATTTGGGTTGTTCGACCTGTCGGGCCTATCGTCCCTATTGACGCATGTCCCCGGATTAGCATCCGCAATTTGCTTCAGCATTCTGGGGACTAGGTCGTACGCCTCCTTGTAGGTACCGTACAACCCTTCAAGGACCTTCTGCTTCGCTCGCCAGACCTTACTGTAGCTAACGGCATACCCTATTGTATTCGCTACGTTAGCCATCAGAACCTTAGGCGAAATGGTCAAATCGACGACAACTGCATGGCTTACAATGCTCGCGATGTAGGCCGAGGTTACATTCTTATGCGTTTGCAATGGCTCCTGAAGCTCACATGTGTGATCCGTCACGACTGTGATGCGGAAGGCCGTTCCCGCCCCAGGGAATCTCTCACACGGACTTTGCGGGGCAAGAGGTAAGAACGCCTTAACTATGTAAGTGTCGATTAGACCGCACATAACGCATTTACATATATTAGTTAGTACAACCCATCAGAGATGGTTGAAGATACATCAAACAAAGTTCAAACTCACCTGTACACTCGGTAAGTCCGACTGGTCTTCACCGCGAAACTCACGATAGCTTGCCTGGCCACAGCCTTGTGTGGGAAATGTTGCCCCACAAGCAAGGTATCCGCATCGAAGGCCCACGACGACTCGTGCTTCTGGGCCAGAACAAGGGAAGAGGCCGCTTGGCAATCCAACCGACTTGGAACATAGTCCGTGTCAGTCGAAACAATGCCACCGACGATCCCGCCCTCATCGTCGGCTTCATCCTCGCTGGATTGCGAGTCAAAGTCCTCCTCATCTTCGGTGGCAGTGCCCTCGGACATGCCATCGATAATCTCGTGACAATCAACACGAGCATCCCGCCATCTATCCACACCTTCATTGGGTTGGAAAGTACCAGAATCTCCATCAACTAGAGCATCCTGCGTAACGACGTCTGGCGCTCTCAAGACCTCTCCCATCGTCAATAAACCAAAGAGGGGGGCAAGAGCGTCGCTGGCTCCTTGAACGGCGCCCCCCCCAGAGGATTGAGCAGGATAAACAAAATGGACGTACACCATGGGTCATCCATAGATCGGAGCGTGAGGATTGCTAACGATCTTCATGTACTCTGCCCACATGCCACTGCTGGTCACCTTCACCAGGCCCCACAACATCTGCCCGTGTGGTGGGACCATGGTGGCGGTGACCGCCTTATTACTATCTTGTTCCTAGCGACGTGCCTATCAAACAAGCGCCAATGCACCTCGTAGCTCTAGCAAATCGACGCGTGCGGGTTGGGAACGCGTTTACCAAGCGCTACCGGCGGTGGACAAATCAACTCCGTCTCGACCAAGCACGACGTTACCATGGAACACGACAAAGGTTCCATTTCGACAAAAATAAGACAATATTTCAACCAACACACAACATAAGAACCATACGTGCGTTCTTTGAAATGAACTTACCGCTACGATGTTACCAACTCTTAACCGCAGAACCGTAAGATCGCAAATTCAAACATGCATCGCATTAGTAACGACTAACGAATTCAAACAAAGGACAAAGAAAAATGTTAAAATACGGAGAGGGAGGCACCTCACAAAGAGGAGAGATTCCCGAGAGGAACGACGAGCGAGTGTGTGGCCGCTTAAATAGCCGAGCACCGAGACGAACGTGGCGTGAAATTTGGTCCCTACCGCGGCCGGCGGAGGGGCAGTCCGCATCATGGCCGGGCGGAGGCGGCAGTCCGCACTGCGCTCGGGCGGAGGGGCAGTCCGTCTGCTGGGCTACCGGGCGGAGGGGGCAAGTCCCTACCATGGCCAAGGCGGAGGGGCAGTCCGTCTCGCGCTGGCGGAGCGGGCGGTCCGCATGCGCTGGCGAAGGGGTAGCTGGCGCAATGATAAGACCAAAAGAGACGACTTTTGCGACCGACAAGACCACACGGGCGACTTTGCGCAAATGATAAGACCAAAGGAGACAGACTTTGCGCAAAGACAAGACCACACAGGCGACTTTGCGCAATGATAAGACCAAAGGAGACAACTTTTATGCACTAACAAGACCACACGGGCAGCTTTGCGCAGATGATAAGACCAAAAGGAGACGAGCTTTGCGCGGTGACAAGACCACACGGGCAAAGATTGCGCAGTTGATAAGACCAAAAGGAGACGACTTTGCGTGGTGACAAGACCACACGGGCAAGCTTTGCGCGATGATAAGACCAAAAGGAGACGACTTTGCGCGATGATAAGACCAAAGGAGACAGCTTTGCGACCGACAAGACCACACGGGCAGCTTTGCGCGATGATAAGACCAAAAGGAGACAACTTTGCGGGACAAAACCACACGGGCAGCTTTGCGCAAAGGATAAGACCAAAAGGAGACACTTTTTATGAGTGACAAGACCACACGGGCAAGCTTTGCGCGATGATAAGACCAAAAGGAGACAAATTTTCCGCAGTGATAAGACCAAAGGAGACAGCTTTATGCACTAATAAGACCACACAGGCGCTTTGCGCAGATGATAAGACCAAAAGGAGACAACTTTGCGCGAAGGACAAGACCACACTGCAAGCTTTATGAGTGATAAGACCAAAAGGAGACAGCTTCCCGCAGTGATAAGCCCAAAGGAGACATCTTTATGCGGTGGACAAGACCACACGGGCAGCTTTGCCCGATGATAAGACCAAAGGCATAAAGGAGACAACTTTTATGCAAAGGACAAGACCACACGGGCCACTTTATGCGCGATGATAAGAAATTAACCGCACCATGCCAACCATGGGGCTTATAAAAGGGGCTTGAACCAAACCCAACACTACACAATAGATACTCAGCTATGGACTCTTCGGCAAACTTCTACGCGAGGATGTTGAAGAAGCAAAATTGGCTTAAGCGAAGAGGAAACAAATACAATACCCAGATAAATCAATGAAAGATGCTCCAAGACCACCACGTTTTCCGATCCCGCAATGTGTGTGTGGCGAACCAAATAGAGATCATTCAGTTCACACCCACCACCGCACCGCATGCAAGGCGTACTACGTCGGGCACCACCTCGTAAAGTATTTCTTTTCACAAGATTGATTTTCGCCAACGTTGACTTCCTTAAAGTTTTAACTTCATCCCCACGAAATGACAAACCAGAGATGCGTTGCCACTTCTTCCAATGGATCGACGGCCCGAGATGTACGACAGGCATTCATCCAAATAGGCGATATATCTTTGAACTACTCGGTCGGGCCGAGAACTTCGCGGTGGAAACCTTATGTACCGGACCCTGTTGAGGACGCACCGAAGGAGCCCAGTAGTCGCCCGGGCGTAATCCATATCGACGACGTGAGTTATGAAGAATTTACATCCTTTTACGCTTTCCACTTACATCATACAATCACAGACATGGACGACTTCGACATACCAAATTTCCACGTGGGCGGTCCCGCTACAAGGGCAAGGAAATGCTCATGTGGTCGAGCCCACCGCCACAAGAGTTTCCGGTCGCCGGGCGTTCAGATCCACGACGTGAGTTACGAAGAATTTACATCATTCTTACGATTTTCACTATACGACGCACTAACATCATGGAATCGCAGGACATGGACGACTTCGACATACCAAATTGACGTGGGCGATCCGCGACAAGGGCAAGGAAAGGCTCATGCAAATGAGCCCGCCAAGACATGTATCCGGTCGTCCGGCGAATCCGACGACGACGTGAGTTATGAAGAATTTACATCATTCTTCCGATTTTCACTATACGATGAACTTACATCGTAAAATCGCAGGACATGGACGACTTCGACATACCAGCCCGACGTGGACACTCCCGCGACAAGGGGAAGGGGAAGGCCAGTGAGGAGTTCAATGCCGAGCTAGCAAGGAAGGGAAAATGGCCCCGGTCCACGCAGTAGGTCAGGTCATTACGTAGTAGTCCCCCATCCTACCCCCATGTATTTTACTATCCCCTAAAGGCATGTGTACTTATATGGTCCGGATGCTTGTGTCGCAGTGTATCGTAGTAGTAGCGAGGATGACTAAAGCAATTAGCCGGACCATCATGCCATGTTACTACGTGTAACGTGCTTCTGTCCGCATACTCTAATGTAGTTCTTGTTCCGTGTCTCCGCTAAGCCTATATTGCAAGTATGTCTTCATCGAGGAGAGACTCTGTATTTTCGGACATCTTCATCATCACAATGACCGCTCCTAACCCCTCCAATCACATTCTCAGATAAGCTTCATAAAGTACCTCATCGATTTTGTCTATATACGCCAGATACGCCGACGATTTCATTCAGAGACACTCCAATAGTCCCGATACCTTTTTATATATATGCGCTCAAACCGTGATTTAAACCCCGATTTGGATAAAAAACCCTACTCCTTGCCCTTATGTCATAATGAAATTTTTTATAAATCTCAAGGTCGATATTCATTTTCAATCAAATATAAGGAAATTTCGTTTTTTTACAAAATATAATGAAATAATATTTCAACAGGCGAGGAGAAAAAAATGCGCGACCATGGGAGGGGGCACTGTCGCGCCGGGGCGGAGGCAAGTGCCTCTCGCCCACCACCAAGGCGGGTGTGCACTGCCGCTCGGTGTGAAGGGCAGTCCTGTCGCGCCCACTAGCCACGGTACGAGCACTGTTTCGAGACTATTTTTGCTAATTATGACGAGTTAAGGCTATTTTCGAAATAAATTGTCGCAACAGAGCTACAACAGTAAAAAAATTCTCCTTTCTCGTTGAATAGAAAGCGATAGGAGGGACTAACAGCAGAGCACTTCCCCCATTCCCATTTCCATCGCCTCTTCACGCCACAGCCAGGCCAAGGCCAACAAAACCCAAGAACCTGGCCACAATCTAACCTCAAACATGAGGAAGACGGAGGGAAGCAGAGGGGGAGCTAGCCTGCGGCGCGGAACCGGCGTACATGCCGCCATGGCATCGGGCGTTAGCTATCATAGTTTGCTTTCCATTCAGTAATATATGAACATCCAGCCTATGATATAAAAGTTATTTGCTCTTTATTCTAGACATTGCATTTGCCTGGTCATGTTTCGTCAGATTTCTTATTACATAGTGTTTTATATGTGTGTCTCGTTGGTTTCTTATTACATAGTTTTTTACACTGTGCTTGTGTTTCTCCGAAATTCTCATTGTTACTATGCTTGATTCATACTTATTTTTAAACAAGGATTAAATAATCAAACAACGTATTAACATTTAACCGGGTAGTACTATTGTTATCCAGCTTCTTTTTTCATAGATTGGCCTATCTTTATAAGCTAATCACTTGTTCCTAAAGCTGGAATGGATTTTTGTTGTTACAATTTACTATTTAATCACTTCGACTGTGGTTCTTTTGTTCCAGATAAGAGTTATGCGAATGTACTATTTCTAAAGTTCTTTTGAGTTTCATGTGTAAGAAAGGAGCTTTATTTGCGGATACTTTCAGAGCTACGGCTCAATATTAATTAGTAACGTCCGGTAAGGTGATATGTAAGTGCAACCCCTCTAATGATTTAATGTTTCACTGCAGGTGGTTCACCAGTGGCCTGGTTTGCCTAAAGGTGTAAAGTTTGATCCATCTGACCAGGAATTGCTTTGGCATTTGTTGGCAAAACATGGAAAGTAGGTGCAAAACCTCATTCGTTCATCGATGAATTTATTCCAACAGTTGAGGAAGATGATGGTATCTGCTACATTCATCCATAGAAACTTCCTGGTACCCCTTCACTTCCAAGTTCCAAGTACCAAGATATCTCACGCCTTAAAAAAAGTAGATATCTTGCATATAGTGAAATAATATTTCTTATTTTTTTGTCATTGTTTGGAATTTTCCAGTATTGATGTTCTGAACATGAGTAAGAGAATGCCATTTTCATTTCTAGATAGGACTAAACCGTAATATCTACAGTTTATAGCTTTTGTCAAATGCTTGCCTGTGCTACTTTTTCCCATTTGGTATTTATTTTTCTTAATCACACCCTAGGACCAGCAAATTTAGTAAATCTAGCACTAGTGCTGGTGTGGTAGTACGCCTACTTATTTTACTTCTATTCATTCCCTTAACTTCCCACTGTGTCAAATATTCAACAATCTACAACTCTATATGACTGATTACATTTCTGAACTGGTTCAAATATGACGTTCCACTTTCTTTTTTTGAAACAGATATTTCACTTTCTAATTGTACAGTTGTCATTTTCCTACTCTTCTGTGTTGCTTTGCGGTTTTCTTGAATTGACACTATCGTTTTCAGGTGTTAAGCAAGATGGAAGTGTGTCACGCTTCTTACACAGAACATTTAAGGCTTATAACACTGGGACTAAGAAGCGTCCAAAGATTGCGGTTTTCTTGAATTGACTCTATCGTTTTCAGGTGTTAAGCAAGATGGAAGTGTGTCATGCTTCTTCCACAGAACATTTAAGGCTTATAACACTGGGACTAAGAAGCGTCCAAAGATAAACACTGAAGATCTTGCCGATGTCCGCTGACACAAGACGGGCAAGACAAAGCCAGTAATAGTTGATGGAAAGCACCTTGGCTGTAAGAAAATAATGGTGTTGTATATGAGTACTGTGAAGGGTGGGAAGCCCGACAAGACTAATTGGGTGATGCATCAGTACCGTCTTGTCACTGGGGAGGATGACAAGGATAGCAAGTATGTCGTCTCCAAATTGTTTTTTTTAGCAACAGTTTAAACCAGGGGAGAAGAATGCACAAGGGTTTACCACCGCACATGCTTTGGAAACTATAGCTGCTGAACCAGATCTTCCTGGCCCTTTATTGCCCCTGGAAGAACATGTTAGCGATAGTTCTAATGAAGAAATTCTTCAGAACAATGAACACAACGTTGTCCAGGTAGTTGCATATGTTTGCTTTATTTTTTCTCATGTTTCTTTTTCTTTCTTTCTATGTGCACCACACGTTCATAGGCAAGTCTGAATTAGCGAAGAAAGCATATAAACTTGTTTATAATAATTGAAAAAGGAAGTCAATAAAAGCAGTGAATTTTTTACCGGACTACCAGATTTGTTTTTGCCATTTAATTCTGTTTCGGTTTCTTAGTTTATCCATCGTATGCTGCATTGGTTGGAGTTTTGAATATTTCTCCAACAGACATCATGCACAGTTGTAGTTCTATATCCTTTTACAGATATCCTTATGGCTGGGTCACAAAATCTCAGTCTCAGTTACATGTGTTGTTCGTACTTATGTACTGAGATTATTAGATGACTTGCCTCCACATTATCATTTTATACTATTTTGTGAACTCCACTTTGCTTCAGATTTGTAAGCTCCATTCAAATTTGTCACTTAAGCTCCGCCCGGTTCAGAACGCCAACTCATTCTTGCTATTACTTCCCCACATACACAAATAAAGGAAGTGCAAATAAAAAGAACATGGGCAAAATATTCTGTAAGTGCAAATAAAAAGAACATGTGCGAAATATTGAAAGCAATCGGTGCTAGCCACTCTTCGAATGTCAACATAACAATCATGTATGTGAATGTCCTTTACATGAAACTTTTGTTTGCTCTATGATACTATGAACTCTGGGAGTAATTCCCTTCGTCTACCAGCAGGTTAACTGATCTAAAGGATTTCAAGAAAGTGAATGAGATTTATGCAAACTGTAAGGTCGATATTTGTATGCCCAAAACTACAGAAATTACAGGCCTATTCTCATGACAATTTGTGTTTTATTTCCTTTTCCATAACTTAGTATGGTGCATCCTTGGGAAAATATGTTCATGCCCTGATCAAAGCAATAGTCATTTGTCAGTATATTATACATTGCTTTTGCCATAGTTTGTTTCAGTATCTCTGTCTTTCCACATTTTAGTCCTATATGCCAATATAGTGACTCGCTATGAGATATTACAACTGCCGTGCCGAAGTTAGAATGCAAACCTCGGCATGGTAAAATCGTTTCAAACCGACATTTTCACATATCTTAGGTCACCAAGTACTGTACGGGCGCGGCGTAGCACGCTCTCCCTATCTAGTAATACTGAACTAGCTATCTATCTAGCAGAGTAGTGTGGTGCTAACCAATTTGCATTTTGTTGTCAGCTTCCCTGGTTTTCGCTTGGGTTGCTAATTTTTGTCAATGCTGCCAACTGAGAATATATATGACCATTTGCCCGTGGAATGTTGGGGAAAACTCTCAGAAATCTCAATTTCATTGGTCTCCCTTCTCCTTGCCTCTACTTGGATTTATCATATATCTGTCGGCCCCCTATTCTTCCTCTCCTCCTTTCTGCAGTGTCTGTCCTTGCGCTTCTTTTGCTCGATCAATATTGTCCGATTGATTTTAACAGGAAATAGAATTTCGATTTACATCCATATTAGATTAGATTCCCATTATTTCCACTTTTCTAGACAGTTCCAGACTTGCCAGCCAAGTCGCGTGTCAAGAACTAGGATTGTGCATATTACCACCGAATCAAACCAACTGAAACATATCGGTCAACTCGGTTTGACCAACACCGGTATTGGTACGTAGCCAAAATTCTGGTTTTTCTAGGGTGCGATTTATTCAGAAAAAAAAAACGGCTAAAACAAAAATTACTGAAAAAAAAACAATTTGGTTTTAGCCCCTCCCCAACTACTAGCGCTCCGCCATCCCAGCCCCTCCCACGCAGCCCAGTCGCCCCCACAGGCCACAGGCCTTGATTTGGTGGACTTTGAATTGTTGAATCTTGTTTCGTTGCTGCTGCCTTATGATTGTCTGCTTCAAGTCTTTCTGTAAAGCGAGCATTCAGTACTGCTGCTGTCGTGCTAGTACCATAGTTTTTTTTATTTATTGTGCATCTGACCAGTCGACCAGGCTTCAAGATTTTTTTTTCTACAATTACCAAATGCATAAAGAAACTAAGCTGAAAGAAAAGCACAAGCTAAAAAATTTACTAACCGCTTCTTATCACCATCTGACCCTAAATCAGATGCGGATGATTCACTGGCCAGTTTGGCCAGAAACACAGCCACGAGCCCACGATCTCCTAGATTAGTATCCCGGGCAGCCGATGCACAAGCACAATGAACATCAGTCTCTTCTCCCAGGGAATGTGCCGCGAGAAGTATCCCCCAGTTTGAAGGAGCGAATCATCCGAAAGAGGAATCAAACAATCAGCATCGACGGCGTCCTCAGCAAACAAGAGCTCGGTAAAGGGGTATCCTCCCGAGTCCGTGCCTCCAGTGCACGGACTCGGCGATGTGTCCACCACCGATATTCTGCAATGTCATTTTTACATTTGATGTTCGGAGGAGGTTAGATTTGCTATTGTGGACATCAGCAGCGCTAATTTAGCCAAAAACTCAAATTGGTTAACATCAGGCATGAAGATGGGAGAGGTAGTAGAGAAATCACCTTCTGGCGTCATTGCAACGACATCACTAGAATGAGTATGCGGTCCGTGGTGGTGGTAAACTCCGTTCGAAGCCATGGCGAGTGGGAAAGGAGGAAGAGGAGAACGAGGAAAGCTAGCTTAGGAACTAACTCTGACATACGCAGTTCGTAATCGAGTACAACCTACCTCGTTATCTCTTGGTGCCCGGTGGCTGGTGCTGGGCTGCTAGTGCCTGGTAGCAGTGTAGTGCTATAGTAGCCGCTAGCCAGTATTGTCCGGCTATTGTCAAGTGTAAAAATTTGTGACCATAAATTGCAGACTCGCTATATCCTTCTTAATTCGTATCAACTTTGGTAAATATGGCATTTATCGACACCTTACCAAAATAAATTGGTATTTATCGATACCGAACCGTTTTTTTAATATTGTATTTACTGAACTAACAATACCATATTTACTGAATGTGCCGTATTTACCAAAAATACGGAACGCAGGAGAGGATCACAACACAAGGGTGACAGCTACGGATGGCAATGGGGCCATTCCTCGTCGGGGAGTGGTGGCCGAGAGAAGAAAAATTCCCTGTTCCCTGTCCCCGTCCTCGGATGCTATTCTCCTCCGTTCCCCGTCCCCATTGGGTTATCGAGGCCTCACGGGGGCCCATACATGAAAGTTGGATTCTCAATCTCTCCTACGCAGACACAATAGTTACCTAAAATTGTCTTGCAGCACGAGCTGCCTTCTGCTCTGCGTCCTTGCTTTTTGCAACTTCACCAGTATAAGTATTCCCATCAAACAACACAGATGCAACAAATGGGGTCATGGACCCTAACCCTTCTGGATTAGCTGCAGAGTAAGAGGGTTGAGTAAATTTTGTCTTAATAACAAATTCATGAAGAATTAATTTACAGAACACCATATCTTGACGGAAGAAAAAGGAATGTGTGTGTTAGATAGAAGCCAATTCCTTCATTTATTGCATGATTGTTAAAATTATAAATTTCAAAAGAAGAGAAAATAAGATCCACAATGTTATAAAATTGGTATGAATATCCACATGCAATGCTAAAATGATAATGTTTTTTAATTAATCAGCATCTGGAAAGTAAAGGATGCAAAAGAGATTATCGAGCTATAATCGCCTTATCGGGTTGTGCAATAGTGGGCTAGTATCCCACATGTCATAGAGTTATCAGGGGGCCATACAAGTAGCGGGGATAGGGAGTAGGGGAATGGTTCTAGCCCCGCTTCACCCAACAAGAAATTATATTTGCATATTATTATCCCCATACAGAAAGAAATAGTCTCAATCCTACTCTTGAATGGATGAATTCCATTTCGCCTGTCGGGGAACGGAGAATGGCCATTGCCATCCCTAGAGGACTACCTCGCCGTGGGCGTTGGCGCTCACCTCACTGCCCGGAATGGAGCTGCTGGAGCCCATGGAGATGGAGGGAGGGAGGCGTTGCATGCATTGTTTCAGCCCAGCCCAGCCCATGGGCGCGTCCTCACGAGGGCCGCGTGTGCCTGCGACCCGAGTCACCTGCGCCGGCCGCGCCCAGCAGGCTCACTTGGCCAGGCAAGGCCGGCACGTGGAGCGAGCCATGCCGCGGCTGACGCGCGAGTTCGCAGGCAGGCCACGCTAGGTTCGTACGTGGAAAGAATTGAATCGTGGGCCGGCTGCGTAGCGTTGCTTGCGCAGTCGCACAACTCAGAAGCTCGTGGATGGTAGTGTATCGACTTTGTAGCATGCGTTTCTGGTCGAGTGCCATGCTCAAGCTCAAGTGCTCAACTGTAGGTCGTGTCGGTTGCTTATATATACTATATGGCAAATCCCAACACTGTCACTATGTTGTTCTTCTTGCAAATGTTAATTGGCCCCAACATGTATCATCTTGTGCTATATATTCAACCAACTTAACTTGGATGGACCTAGCTATCCTAGCTCAGAAAGTGGCATCGGGATCAAAATAGATTAAAGGGGAGCTCTACCTCAATAAAAAATGGTATCATGAACTGTACTTCTCCAATGGCTAGATCGCAAGGCTTGCTTGCGACTCTGGAAGTTACGAACTAATTACTTATAAGTTATAGTTATCGCAAAGTAACGTCGGGGTGGTGGCGCAGTTGGCTAGCGCGTAGGTCTCATAGCTGAAAACGCGAGTGATCCTGAGGTCGAGAGTTCGAGCCTCTCTCACCCCAATTTTTTTTTTTGTAGTTCAAGCTTTTCCTTTTTTAAAAGCTTCATATATCTGCCAACTAGCAAGTAAAATCAAGCGATTCCTCTAGAATTCCCACATAAGATCTCACCCCCGTCTTTTGCCATTTAATGTTTTTCATAGTTTAAGTTTCATTTTTTTGCCGACTAGCATGTAAAAGCAAGCAATTCCTCTGCAATTCCCATGTAAAATTGTTTGTACCGAACACATCAAGGTTGGGAAAAACACGGTACCATTAAGAAAAGGAAGAAGTTTATGTAACACCCTAAACTTTATTTGAAAGTTCATCCATCATTCTGAGCTAGGAAACCAAACATTTGACACCCCCTTCTCTCCTTCGAATTTTGCAATTCGGATCAAATAACACCCTAAACCAGTTTCATGGGTGGTATTGCCCACGTAGAACAATGAGTGGCTAATTTTGTCACGTAGGATGACACGCTAATCAAGTTAGATCAATGATAGTGTGACTCGCAGGTGTTTCTTTCTAAATGACCTATGGCATTCTAATGTGTGCAATAAAGGATTGCGATCTTCAGCTTGTTGCTTTGAGTGAAAGAATGCGGGGTGAAACCTTTATAGGAGGGGAGGCCAGGTGTGGGTTGGTAACGACCTAAGATCCTACCCTTTTGTTGTTCATCAATTTTATATGGTTTGGAGTGCAGATTAGTGGGAGTTTTTGCGAGTTTCACGATCCAAACTTGCCATAGACAACTCGGATAGGATATTCGTTCACAGGCAGTGCATGATTAATCTAGAAAAGTGATCACTAGGGAGTTGTAGGTAATTTCATTACCTTTCAATAGAATGTCTGAACATTAGGTTGGGTTGGATGTAACTAATGTTAGGACAATGTGAGGTTGTCTTGCCGTGAACTGTTTATCTTGGGCAGTTGCTCTCCTAGTGCGAATTAGCCTAGTAGGTGACATTTAAATTTTGTTGTTCGCAATGATGTTGCAGGGAGTATTTAATTGTAGTAATCAGAGGCTTATAAAAAAAATTATATAGCTCCAAAATTATGAAGGCTGATGTACTGAAAAATAAATATAGTGTGTTATTGTGAGCTATTGCTTTCAGGTGGTAATTGTCCTGACATTAAATAGTTACCCACTTATGAAAGATGGGGTTTTGTGTCTAGTTATGAATTATAAAAGCAATTATATGTATTAGTTTCTGGAGTAAAAGTTTTGTACCCTGGATGTTCAAGCGGTTGGTACCTGTAACTCGATGGGAAGGGACATATGCGTGTTTTAAGTGTAGGATCTCGTGTTGACCTTTTCGGGTTGGGTACAACAACGAACTGTGGTTAGAGTGATGAAGATCAGGCATAATCTCCTTAGCCACTTAGTATGTAGAAAAGCTACGCTGATGTGATCAGGCATAATCTCCTTAGCCACTGAGTATGTAGAAAAGCTATGTTGATGTGAGAGGAATCTGAGTTGGGCGATTAGGTTTTCCCACCAAAGGTATTGTGTGGTTTGGTACCAAAGAAAAACTTAGCCCAAGGTACATTGGGTTGTTTCCGATTTTGGCGAGAGCTGGAATTTGAGTTCAGCGATCAAGAGATCCTAAAAGTGTCTCCCACCAAATGTATTGTGTGGTTTGGTACCAAAGGAAAGCTTAGCCCGAGGTACATTGAGTTGTTTCAGATTTTGGTGTGAATTGGGAAATTGGCATATCGCTTGGACCTTCTTGAATTCTTACAAGGAGTACAAAACATGTTCCATGTTTCTATGTTGGGAAAGTATCTGAGAGATCCGGAGTACAAAATTTCCCTAGGGCCGCCGTTGACCATTGAGCAAGACCTCACCTCCGAGCCCCGTCCAGTGCAGATTCTGGGAGGGTCGAAAAGAGTGTTGAAGCATATGACGCTGAAGTATGCCAAGGTGCTTTGGTTGCATCAAATTGAGTATGAAGCGACTTGGAATTGGAGTCTCGTATAAGCGAGAAATATCCGCAATTGTTCTCAACAAGTATATGTTCAAGTTTGATTTCTTTTCGGTTTTGTTTCGTTTTACTTGTAGAATGACGAGTGTATAATTCGAGGTAGAATGTAATATCCCCCTTTTTTAATGAGTGTTGGGCTACGCCAGCCCAAGTCCAGGCAAGCCAGGCCGTGCACGTGTATAAAGGAATAGGGGGCCTCCTAACCCTAGCTCCCTCCCTCACTCCTACTATTGTTGTTGCATGCTGCCGCCTCTGCCCTAGCCCCGCCCATGCTGTCGCCGCACGCTGTTGCTGCTGCTGTTCCATTGCCACTGCGAACCACTGCTGCTAGCCGCACCGCTGCCGGAGGTAGCGTTATCACTGCCATCGCTGCTCGTCGGGGGAGAAGGTTGCAAGCTGAGTTAGCCATCGTTGTGCCCTTCCCTTGCGTCGCCGCTCGCAGCCGTCCCTAGCCGCCGTCACCGCCGGCGTTTGCTACGACCACTAAAGGGGCGTCACCGAGGGAGGTGGATCTGTTGGTCCCAAGTTGAGGTCGTGCCGAGGTGAGCTGGAGCACGAGAGCTGATTGCGTATACTGCATAATTGCTCTTCGTGAGCATCGGATAATGCAGCGAGGCGGCGAAACTCTCCTTTGCCATCACACCCGACGTCGCCTCGTCACCGGTGACACAACTTTCTGGAGAGCGCGGCATGATCTTGGGCATACACGGATCAAGAACTCAGGCTCTGATAGCAATTGCTCGCCCAAACCGAAGACGAACACACGCGAACACAATGGAACCCTCAAACACAAACGCAAGAGCACAAGAAAAAAAGGGGAAGGAAGAAAAGAAGAAGAAGAAAAGAGAAAAGAAAGAACAGAAACAAAAAGAGAAAAAAGAAATAGAAAGGAAAGGAAAGGGAAAAATGGATGAAGAGAAGAAAAGGCGTGGGCGCGCATTCTGCGGCGAATTCGACTGACGAGGACGAGCGACCGAGAAGGATGCGGAGCCGGTGGCATATACAGTGCGGTCCCTCAACTTCAAGTGAAAATAGCTTACTTGGAAAGAGGGTCGTAGAAAATCTTACGACTACAATGTGGTTGTAATATGATGATCGGAAGTAAAACTTTGTCAACTAGTATTTTATTTGACCAGAAAATAGATTTGGTCAAGAAATATTTCACTTGAGTTGTAAAATTACAACTACTTTTCCCCAAAAAGAGAGCATCAATCGGCTTCATTTATTAAAATAATTATTAAAGAGACGATTATGCCTTAGTATCGGCGTGCGTGTAGCCGCCGTGCCGGCCGGCGCGGTGTTTATCGCGCTGACCGAGGCAGCTGGACTGTCTCTGTGTGTGCGTGGACACGGTCGGTCACGTACGGAACTTACGTACGTTGGTTGCATCGACCGGTAGTCTCAACTCTCATGTGTTATACATGCATGAGTACGTACGTTTCATGCGTGTTGGTTAAGCAGCGAGACGAGATTGGCGAATGGGCCGGCCGACCGGGCGTGGTGTGTGTGCATGCATGCGTGCCGGCCTCCATACACGTTCCTTAATCAGATGCATGGATGCGTTACCTCAGCTTAATTTTTGAGACTCAACTTAATTAGTAGTGAACTAGAGAGGGAATAGATTGAAGATCCTCATCTCCCCAAGAAAAGATAAAAAAAGTTAGAAGATCGATATTTAAAGTACGTAGAGATCGATGGATCCATACGGTGCGGAAGCGAAGCCTCTATATTAGCATGGGCTAATGCAGAGGAACACAATAATATGCATTAAGCCTTTGTCTCTACCGTTCAATCTAAAATAAACGGTCTACATCACACGTTATAGCACTAAAGGATACAGTAAAATAGCTGCTACAGTAGACCTTCGTCGTTCCTACCGTGTTCGTGCTACGGTACGGCTTGTGAACAGCGCTGCTGCTGACCGCTGTTCACACATGCTTAAACACTACTCAAAACAGTGATTCTCTGAAGTGCAGCGAGAATCCGGATACCAACTGCGCATATGTACATCATGCATGGCGCACTATGCAAGTACGAACGCTGGTTCAAATCTTGCCTGCTGGAGACCAAATCATTCCCACGCGGGCTGACCCTGAAAACGATCGATAAGCCACTTCCTACGTGATGCATTTGATGTGAACAGAACCGTATCATACGTGCGTAAGCCCCTACAGCTCATTGCGACAAACAAGCTAAGTGTTAATTATAAACGGATCAGCTCATCAGCATGAAACAAATCAGCAAATATGTGTGTGAGAGATGAGAGAAGGTCATGCTTGGCCCCTCGCACGCCAGCCGCAGCGGCCAACGATGAATCTCCGGTTGGCAGCAATGCGAGTGGCATACAGGGAGCCAGGCATATCCCCTAGCTTTTCACCTCTTTCTCCGGCCGCCGCGCTATGCATGCTGCTTCCATATTATATATATATATATATACATGCAAAGAAACACCTACTCCTAGCTAGTACTCTCCAATGCCATGCACATGCCCAATCCCACACACCATGATATGCATGCATGCAAGCTCGTCCAATACCCTACTTGAATCTCAAACTCACTCTTTCTTTCTTTCTCCCTCACACTGCCACACACAGATCCAAACAATGGGAGGGAAGCTAGGAGGGTGGCTGGGAAGATGAGGCAGAGAAGATGAATGGTGTGCTACGGCTATACAAAATGGCCTTTGCTGAGAAGAGAGAGGGCCTATACATATGTCATATCCACAACTACATCGATCCACTGCCTGGTGCCTAGCTAGCTAAATATATAGCTCCAAACCCCAAGTCCTCAAAGTGCCCTAATCCCACATCCAATACACACTTGCATTGCATATTTGCATGGACACACTCCTCACCATTCACCAAACCCTAAACCTTCTCCATGGATATATGATAGTATATGCAAACACTGACAAACACATGCACACACACACACACACACACACACACACATCATGGCGCGATGGAATAAAGGGTGGGGGCACTAGGCACCAAAGGAAACCCTAGACAAGGAGCCCTAGCTGGCACTGTGCCTAGAGGACTTCTTCTTTCCTTGCTGCTCTTACATATAGGGGTAAAATGTTGTGTTTGTACAAATATATATATCACCAAACTGAAATGTAAATACATAGAGAACTTTTTGTGTTGATCTCTCTCTCTGTCTCTCTCTCTGTCTCTCTCTCCGCCTTGCAACGAGCTGGCTTTCTGGACTAGGCTTTGTCTCCCAGTGTTTGGCAACGAGTAGGATTCCCCTGTGCATGGATGTGGACCAAACCTGTGTGGGTCAAGCTAGCCACCGCTTCACCTCTTGCATGCTCTCTTTTACAATCAATTATTACTGCCAAGGTGAGAGGCCATGCATGCACACCCCTTCTTACTTTTCCGTCGTTCGAAATGGTAGGTACAGAGCTTGTTGATAAGAATCTTGTCGTTTTATATTTTGGATTTAGAACAAAATTCAATTTCATGCATTACCGGATCTTCACTCAAATTCTAAGCAGTGTAACCATTGCAGTATTGGTTGGAGTTTAATGTAGCTGAGTGAGTATGGTCTAAAAAAATGTAGCTGAGCATAAAATGGACACAGTTTTAAGTAATTTTGAATTAACCGGCCATCATCTTATTTTTTAAGAGGAATTCGCATAGATGCATGCCACATTGCAAAGTTTTTATGGTCTGAAAAAAATGCCGCAGGTTCGATATGATATCTCATTGAAATGTAGTCCTAGACAAACATGTCAACCTCACATTATTGATTGAAATTTACCAACGGCCATCATTTATAGCACTTCTTATTTACTCATTTATATGGTTGATAATCTAATGTATTGTGAGAAGTTCTAGCTTTTAATTTGGAAGATCACGAGATGGTGTGCGTATATGTATGTATACATTGTTCAGCTTTTTTTGTTAACAGATGATCATATGAGGCATGCGTAGTAGTATAGTGCTTGAGAAAACCAAAATGTGACCACAGTCTATTATTTCCTTTTATATTAGAGATCATATGAAGTTTGAACAACAGCTTTCTTGCGGTAGCAATATTTTACCCTGTCTGGCCGACATTATTGGTCGCCCGCCCGCCCAACCAGAAAAACGTACAAAATGGAGCACTGATATAAACGGAGTCCTCATAAATGAATGTTAGATGGGGTTCTTGTTGTTACCCCCTCATTCTCTAGCAGTAAACTGACCCTATAGTACGCAATTTTGTTAAGATGACTCTCTTGCCTTTTAGAAATCATATGAGAAGCTTTTCGAATTAGGACGTACGTCTTGTTTCTTGGCTCAGAGTCAGAGATCGATATCCTATCCTTGGACATGCTAGTTTCCGCCCTAACTAGCTAGCAGCAAATGTAGCGAGTGTGAAAACAGAAAAATGGAGAAGAAAATCATAGCATGCATGTATATATGCGTCCATATGGTTGCGCCATAGATGCAAAAAGCAACGTATTGCATCATCATGTTGAAGCATGAGTGTATTGCCCTCATTTTCTCAAGGGCTTAAGCTTTTTGGGTAAAATATATGGTTGGTGCATAAAACTAAAAACGTCACAATGTTCACACGTCAATTGGTCAAAATTAATACATGCAGATATATCTTTGTAAAGCATGAAATGAACGGAATTTCTATACAAAGTTACAAACACGCCCAACTAAAATTTTTGGGATTCAGTCCGCCGTTGGTCACGTACTCATGCGATATCCAAGATTCGTGCGCGCGCCAGCAGGCCTCGCCTCCTTCTCTAGTGAGAGGTGAGAGCAGGAGCACCCTCCGTCGAATACCATCCTTGTCCCCCAATTAATAGAACATACGATTTTTCTAGCTATCACTGCTAGCACCGGCCGGAGGCGGCGGCGTTGGCCAGGGTTGGGCAAGGTGGTGTGGGGGATTCATGAATTTTTTTTTCAAATAATCTATTTTTAATTATTAATTACAATATTATACCTGCGAAAATATTTTTTACAGAAATATACTCCTGTCGCCGAACCGTTAGGCGACTGGACCCAGTCGCTCAACCGTTGAGCGACTGAGACACTTATCGCCCAACGGTCACAATGCATACCCGGCTAGATGAGTAAGCTGCACACTAGGACCAACCGTTGAGCGACAAGTGTCCCAGTCGCTCAACGGTTGAGCTACTGGAGCCAGTTGTTCAACCGTTGAGCTTACTGGGTCCAGTCGCCCAACGGTTCGGCGATAGAACTATATTTCTGTAAAAAATATTATCGTAGGTATAATGTTGTAATTAATAATAAAAAATGGATTATTGTGAAAAAAAATTCGGGATTCGATCGGGGGAAGAGGTTTCCTGTAATTTGTGTCTAGATCAAACAGCAAAAAAAATCGTCGATTGATTTGACAGAAGAGGATCAGTTGATTTTCATATGGATCGACCATCGATCTAGCCGGCCGGCCGGGGCCTAGCTAGCTAGCGGCCCCGCGGCCTCATCCATGCATGCACGTAATTAAACCGGAGGGTCCGTATACCTGCACCCTGCAAGTATACGTGAGTAGACGATACTGCGTAGGTGTGCATGCCTGCAGCCTGCGCCGCGCGCATGTGCGCAGTATAGTGAACGGTGGTGGCGACGGAGCGGGAGATTCTGATTCGCCGTGGCCGCTATCCAACAGACGCTGCCGCATCTGCTGCTGCTGCATTGCATGCAAATTAACTGCGGCTGCGCGCGAGCGCGAGCAGCAGTACAGTACTGCTCCACTGCAGGTGCAGGTGTGTGTGTGTTGTATAAGTCAGTCGTCGCGCGGCTGCATTCACTTGTCTTGCTCCCGTCGCCGTTTTCCTCGCTGTTTGCTTCCGCCTAGCGCTCTCTCACCTCGATCGCTCGTGTTCCCGCCCGGCTGCCAGGCACACCAAACACTGGCTGGAGTACTTAATAGTTTACGCTGCCACTGCACTCCTCTGAAATTGTTCAGATCCCGGCCTCTCCCAGCAGGGTTTCCGTTTTCGTTTGAGCAAAAATTTTGGGGGTGAGTGAAATTACCGAAATTTCGGCAATTTCGAATTCAATTCGGGCAAATGGCCGACATTGGCATTCAAATTTAACTGAATTTCATAAAAAAAATGACGAATTTTGACCAAATTTTGAATTATGTTTGAATTTGGCCTACATTCATATGCAACCGAATTTTTTTGACCGAAAGTGCAAAATCTCGAGCTCCAGCGAAATGGCCGAAATTTCGCAAAATCGAAATTTGGAACTCTGCCTCCCAGCCCTAGCTAGCTAGCCTCCCTCCTCGCACTGCTTGCCTGCACGTACTGATCTGTGCCGGCCGGCCGGTTAATCCAAATTATATATCTGTCACAGATACTGTAATTCGTGAGCTAGCTAATTGGAGTGGCAAATGTTTAAATTTGAAACTATTATGACACATATGGCCTTATGGGAACATGAATGACCTTTTGTGTGGTGGTGTGTGCGTGTGAAACCTCCCTATAATCAAAAAAGGGAAAGAAAGGCCATGCTGGCCGTCGATAGCGGTGAGTAGGGGTGGACAAAAAACTCAAAGCTGGCGAGCCAGCTTGGCTGTTAAGGGCTTGACTCGATTCGGCTCGAACTCGTGTCTTAAACAAGTCAAGCTGAATAGTCATTTCTGTTTGTTTGTTTAATAGGCCGAGTTCGAGTCAGCTCACGAGTTGCTCGTTAGGCTCGATTTTCATCCCTGTTTCTAGCCCAACAAACAATTCGGCCCACAAGCACAGCCAAGCCAACACGAAGAGTCGGTCTACACCGCTGCTCCCCCGTCGCCACCTTCCCCGGGTACGACGCCCGCTTCTATAGCTATTGCTTCCAAGGAGGATCCGGAGGAAGTTGAGCTCGAGCCCTCCTCCCCGATGGTGCTGGGTTCCCAGGGCCTGGGCACGGCCCAGCAGGGCCCCCTGTACCTCATTCGATTGATGCTGAGGACCTGGAGGAGCCGCAGTGGTTGGACCATGTCGACGTCTACATGCCGGGCGTCGACCTGGAGAACTACTCCAACTTGGCGTTCGCCTACACCGAGCCCCCTGCTGCTGCCCCCGCCCAGGTCATTCGGCGCGCGCTCCGTGCGGAAGGAGGTAACCCTAGGGTTAGCCTCCTTTCCTCCTCATGTGGCACCAAGCTCGTCGTCTTCGCCAACAAGAATGCTAGGGAGAACACCATTAACCACAGCCCCTTCCTTGGGTTGAGCACTTCGTTCTCCTCGAGCACCAAGAAGAAACCGCCTATTGGTTCCTCTACGAGCACGAGTCTCTCGCTGCCCTCTCCATCCGCGACTACCCGCTCGAGCATTGGTTCCGTGTTAGACCATGTGGCTAGGTCTAGTATATTTTAGTTGATGAATAATTGACAATATTGGGTATTGATATTATTTGAGGCGTGTGGTGTGTGTGGACTAATGTCGGTCAAGTTGAAAAGAACTTGTACCGGGAAAAGATGGTGTCTTGGTGTTTGCATGTGCAGGGTAACTTGGAGGCGATCGTGGTCTACGGCGGCGACCAGGAGATGGCTTGGTGTGAAGTCATGGTCTAGAGGGTCAAGGATGCTGGAGGAGACGATCGAGCTCAAGTTGGGGTGCGTGGAGATCAAAGATGGATGATACGTGTTAGAGCTACAGAGGTGTGGTACGGAGGCTACGACATGTGACAATTTTGGGGTGACCAAAATTTGGAAAGCTGAGAAAAATCCTTTAATTGTTGGGATTAGATAGGATTGTGACCGTGTCGGATGAGGACACGTTTTGGGTTTGGAGTCCGTATGGGTGCAGGTGCTAGCATGGACATATACATATATATATGCTGGTGGCAGCTGGGAAATAGGAAGGCGAAGAGTTATTTAGGGCGGCTGCTGGAGTCACGCCATAGGGTTATTAGGTGCTGCAGGCAAAAAAATAGCAGGCGGCGGCCTCGGCTTTTGGGGCGGTACAGAGAAATCAGGCGGCAAGTGAGGTCAAGGGCTCTTGGTGACAGGGTTTGCATTAGCTGGATCTTCGCACGTGAACGCATGGGGATGCGGATGTGCAGGTGCTTGTAACAGGTATTACGATCGACAGCCCGTGCTTTGGCCATTAGCAGTAGAAAAAGTTGTGGCTTTTGATTTTGGTGATAATCAATACAAGATTGTTTCTTTTTCCCTGTTACGTCATGTTGCATGACCTTGTGCATTGAGTTAATATCAATTGATTGATTGATTTGACAGAGCTAGTCATTTATTAATTGTTTTTGGCTTTGAGACGAGCTGTGGCTTTCGTTGGGCAAGAGTGTGTCTTGAGCAATCTTTATGATCGGGTGCTAGCAATGAATGAAGATGCGTCTTGGTGTTTGATGTCGCTTGAGTTTTTCGGATTAGTTCATAGCTAGCGGCGGTGTGCATTACATGAGTGCGGTGTGGCTTTATTTCTCTTCGCCAGGTGAAAATTGGTATCGATGGTTTTGTAGGCGTAAACAAAAGAAAAAGTTTACACAATCATTCACCCCCCTCCTCTGATTGCCATTGACAATCCTACATTCCGAGACCCACACCCTCCACTCCGTCAGACCCTTTGCCAACCCTCATCTCATCGCCCCGATCTGCCTAATGGGCGTCGATTATTCTATTGTACCTGTCACCATCAAAGCGAATGTCTCTTCGACGTCCCGACCAACCTCCACGTCAAAATTCATGATGGCTTCGGTTCCATCTGCACTATCATTGTCCTGCATGTTGAGGGGCTTGGGGCCCCGATGCTTCCTCTCCTCTAATTGACGACCCGGACCCGGATGAATAGGACATTGGTGATCTCAGCGCCCCTCCCTAGCCTCCCGTGCCAGGCTCTCCCATGCTGCAGGGGCCATCCTCGGGTCAGGTGGACCCTCAGGTGTCTACCCTGGGCGCCCCCGCTGGTGCGGTCAACTCCTTGAGTGAGCAAGCAGTGTTGCCGGTGGTTCATGCCCAGCTAATTGCATCCTGCTCGGTCAACATCGTCGTCAAGTTGCACTACGGCTTCCTTGAGGTCTTTGCTCGTGGTGCGAATGGGGAGTGCGCCTTCTTTCATCTTCCCATACAGCCGCCCGGAGCAAAAGGGTTGGCTTCTCACCAACTTGGCTACTGGCGCGGTCGGCTTCCTCCACAACATTGCCACCCTTAGCCCTCAGCACTCTCTGGTGATTTCCGTGGACGTTCTTTGTCAGGAGAGCTTGGCCCCTAGTGGTTCTGTCCTCTCTATCCACCAAGCTGAGTTCTTCTGTCTTCCTCCTTCTGAGGCCCCTCCTGCTTCCACGGTCCACATTGTGGAAGGGATGGATGAGGATGCTCACAAGCCTACTCTAGTGCCACACCCATCAGCACTCCCTGCTCCACGCCAAAGTGCTCGGCTCGCTGCCTCTGAGGAGCCCAAGTTCATGTCTATCCTGGACAAAGACACCATTCGCAAGAAGCAGAAGCTGGAGGGCCTTGGTCGCCATCCCTCCATCACCGTTAGTGAGCTCCCAGGGGACGCGCTGCTTGCACTTGCGGATGAAGAGCCATGCCCCCTAATAGTGGAGGATATCAAGCGCATCACTGATGCCTATGACGTTTTCGACACCGTCCTGGCCAACAGCAACGGTACAACCCTGGACGCCTTTACGGCTTGATGTGTCACCTGCCTGCCCTTCGACACCAGCCCTTCGCTAACCTTTGACTTATTAGTTCTGGTCCAGACGTTGTAGTCATGGTCAGTTCTGCCAGTGGGCTTCCTCCCCGGCTCCTACCTTCGTCAACCAATGCGCCTTTTACCGTGACGTCAAGTTGCGCTGTCAAAGTCTGTTTTTTGTGATGGTTTTTGTTTGAAACCTTATTTTCCTCTTTGTTCTATTGTGGCATGTGATGTCTAGTATCTTGGCCATGGCGCTAGTTTATTTATCTATCTTAGTCTCTGTCCTGTTGCTTGATCCTGGTTTGCATGGATAGCATGTCCTTTAGGAAACTTACTCTCTGTACTTGGAATGTCCGAGGTTTGGGGAACTCTGAAAAATGTGCCGACATCAAACACGCTCTCTCCAACCCTGTCCCCTCCTTTCTGTCTCTAAGAAACCAAGCTTGTAGATGTCTCCGTTTTCAAATCCCGCTCCTTCCTCCCGTCCTCGCTCTTGCTCTTCGTCGCCAAGTCCTTTGTGGGAGCCTCAGGAGGTATCCTCACCGCCTGGGATGATAACCACTTAGAACTTGTTGCTTCGGATGTTAAGGCTTACCCTCTTACTTGCTCCTTCGCCTCTCATGTCACAAACTTTTCCTTCATGACTACGAACGTCTACAGCCCGTATGACCACCAGCGCAAAGAAGATTTCCTTGTCGAACTCTGGGATTTAGCCTCCAACGTTTCTAGCCCTTGGGTCATTCTAGGAGATTTTAAACTAGCTCGCTGCCCCTCAGACCGATCTTATGAAAATTTCGACGCTCAAGAAGCAATGATGTTCAATGACTGCATTCATGAACTCCATCTCCAAGAAATTCCCTTGATAGATATGTTTTATACTTGGTCTAATAACCAAGAAAAATCCCATCCTTGTAAAACTAGACCACACCTTAGTCAACAACGACTGGTGCATCTTTTTTTCCAGACTCCACCCTCTCCACCCTCTCCTCACTCATTCTCACTACTTCAGACCATATTCCTCTCCTCCTGACGGTGTCAACCAACGTCCCTCGCCCTTTGACTTTCCGCTGCAACAATCATTGGTTGCAACATCCTCAATTCCTGGTTCTTGTTAGCCAAAATTGGAATAGCATTGGCTCTGCCCACTCGCACTTGGGCAACACTGGTCGACTATAACTTCGGCTCAAACGCACTTGCAATGTGGCTAAAACTTGGGGTAAGCGTCTCAAGAGTCCAGCCACAGTTATAAAAAAATTGCAAAAATTGTCATCGCTCTTATTGAAAAGATGGAAGAACGGCGCATTTCTCCCATCTAGAGTTTAATCTATGCACTCTTGTCAAAGCCTCCCACCGGCAACATGTGACGATGAGAGCATCCTACTGGAGACAACAGGGCAAAATTCATGATTGCATCCTCGGCGGTGAGAATACTGCCTATTACCACATGTGTGCCTCTCTCTGTTTGTCCCAAAATAAGATCAAAACACTTGACCTAGACAGCAGCTCGATTTTTAGCCATACCGGCAAGGAGTTCATTCTTCTAGATTTCTACAAAAATCTGCTAGGTACTCCAAATATCTGCCACTTTGACTTTGATCTTGATCCCTAATTAACTCCCACTTCCCTCGATGCTACACAACGCGCTCACCTTATCCAGCCATTCCCCTTTCCGAAATCCGGTTGGCCCTCTTTAGTATGCGAGACGATTCTAGCCCCGAGCCAGATGGCTTTGGGCCAGCTTTCTTCAAAGTCAATTGGAAAATAGTTAAGTTTGACCTCCTCGCTCTTCTTTAGGATTTCTACGATTCTAAGGCTGACCTCAAATGAATCAATAAATCATTCCTTGTTCTTCTTTCAAAAAAGCCTAGAGTGACCAAAACTGAAGTTTTTTGTCCTATCTCCCTCCAAAACTGTATCATGAAACTAATCTCCAAATACCTCACTTCCCGACTCTAGGGCTTTGTGTAGTTCCTTGTCCACCCCGACCAAATTGGTTTCCTCCATGGAACGAGTATCTCTGAGAATTTCTTGTATGCAGCATAGATCATCCAAACTTGTTACAAACGCAAAACCCCTTCAGTCGTTCTCAAGCTAGATTTTTGTAAAGTGTTTGACTCTATTGACTAGCAAGCCTTGGACCTTATCCTCCTCGCTAAAGGTTTTCCTCATCTCTGGAGGAAATGGATCTCTGATCTCTCCTCATCTAGTCAGTCGGCGGTCCTCCTTAATGGTTCCCCTGGTCGTTGGATCCAATGCAAAAAGGGCCTCCGCCAGGGTGACCCCCTTTCCCCTTACCTTTTCATTATCGCTGCCGACGTTCTTCAACATATAATCCTCCAAGCTTCCGCTAGAGACGAGCTAAAGCATCCGCTAGTGGATGGCTCTCCCTGTCCTGTCCTTCAATACACCGACAACACCCTCATCATCTCTCGAGTAGAGGTGAGCTAGCTTGCCACTCTCAAGAACAATCTTCTTAGCTTTTCTCGAGCTACGAGCCTTCACATCAATTTTGACAAGAGCACCTTTGTCCCCATTCATGTTGCTTCCCATGACTCTCTTGGCCTTGCGGCCATTTTTGGTTGTCCTGTTGCATCCTTCTCTCAAACCTATTTGGGTTTGCCTCTCTCCACGCACAAACTCTAGATCGCGGATTTTCAACCTCTCATATCCAAGTTTGACAAGCGCCTTGTAGGGTGGCATGGGAATCTGCTAACTTCGGGAGGGTTTTTTTTACCCTCTCCAGCTCTGTCTTTGCCAACCTCCCCACCCATGCTATGAGTGCCATTTCCCTCCCTAAAGGTGTTATAGAAGCTATGGACAGGCGACGCCGCACCTTCCTCTGGACAGGTGAGCAGTGTTGCAATGGAGGGTAGTGCAAAGTGGCATGGAATGACGTTTGTTGCCCAAAGCAAAAGGGAGGATTAGGTATTAAAAATCTCCATGTTCAGAATAGTTGTCTACTTCTTGAATTTCTCTTTAAGCTCTATGAAGCCGATAACACTCCTTGGGTTGCCTGGTTCCAGACCCGTTATGGCTGGGTTGGCAATCGCGGCCTAGGAGATCCACACCACTTAGATACCCATACTTGGAGAGGCCTTCCACCAAACTCCCTAACTTTTGCCAAATCACCAGAGTCACCGTCGGCAATGGTGCCCAAACCTCCTTTTGGCACGATCTCTGGGAAGGGGACACCACCTTTGCGAACCATTTCCCTACTCTTTACTCCCACTCCACTTGCCCAAACATTGTAGTTGCTCGTTCTCTCTCCTCCCTAGATTTGGATCTCCACCTCCAACCCCGCCTTACGTCGGCAGCCTTGTCTGATCTAGCTTCTCTTCGCTACCTAGTTGGAGGTTGTCCGCTCCACCCCTGTCAGTCTGATGTGCAGTCTCTACGACATGCTACTCAGCCTTTCTCCTCCGGGTGGCCTACTCTTTAGCCTACCAAACCGACCGTGACGACCCCTTTGCCCCTCGTATTTGGAAAAACTACGCCCCCCCCAACGTTGCAAAGTGTTATTGTGGCTTGTTCATAAGTGCAGGATTCACACGAATGATCGACGCCGCCGGAGGGGAATGGCCGACTCTGCTCATCGCCCCTTCTGTCCAAGCTATGAGGATGTTCAACATCTCTTCTTCCTTTGCGCCCGAGCCAGATGCGCCTGGGAGGCCATGGGCCTCCTCACCCTGGTGTCGTCTGCTATAGATCAAGTGGAAGATCTTTGGAGTTTCGCCTTCCCTATTGCACCGCCTGCCTCCAGCACCACCCGTAACATCGTCCTTACGGCCATCTTGTGGAACCTTTGGAAGTGTCATAATGCTAAAGCCTTCAAGTGAGATAACGAGACGAACTCCCAAGTTTTTTGTCGATGCGCTGATGACTTGCTCTTGTGAGCTCATAGGTGCAGCCGAGAAGTGACGAAATGTCAAATTGTAATGCGGGGTGAATGCTTTCTTGTAATGTCGTCCCAATAGCTACCCCCTCCCCCCCTCCCTATCCATATATCTCCATTTGTTAGTACCCCTTTGTAATCATTTATTTATTAATATATGGTTCAGGCCAACGCAAGCCCACCGAAGTTCCCGTAAAAAAAAAAAGCCAAAACACATGTGTCCAGCCTCCATCCTCCCCCTCTGCGTTTGGCCTCTGCCCAGCGCCCTCGTCCTCTGCCGGCCTCTGCCCGGCGTCCTACCTCTGCCCTCCCCCTCCGTGTCCAGCCTCCTCCGGTGCTCCCGAGCCGAATGAGCCAGCTTGCGAGTTCAATCCGAGCCGAGTAGAGTAGACATTTTTGCTCATTTGCTTAACAAGCTGAGCTGAGCCGTATTCACTAACGAGTTTGACTAAGCCGAGCCGAGCTAGCTCATTATCCCCTAGCAGTGAGGGCTATATATATGATAAGAGTACATACTGCGTACGTGCACGTAGATAAGTTGGCACTACTACAGAAATGCTAATACTGGATGCCTGATCACAGACGGTTCATCGAAACCGTCTGTATCAAACACAATCTCAGACGGTTTTTGTTTACCCACCGTCTGTGTTATTCTGCACGCTAAAAACCGTCCGTGAAGAGGTCATATCACAGACGGTTCATGTTTAAAACCGTCTGTGAAGTATCACAGACGATTCTGACCAAAAACTGTCTGTGATATTACCCAATATCACAGATGGTTTTTTGTCAGAACCATCTGTGATACTTCACAGACGGTTTTAAACATGAACCGTCTGTGATATGACCTCTTCACACTACTACATAAAATGCCTTCACAGACGGTTCGTAACGCCATCACGCATTTCGGTTACGGAGCCGCCCGAGTTTATGGGTCAAGAATGCATGAGGTCATCACAAACGGTTTTCGAACCGCTCGTAATACATACTATCACGTATATAGATGAAACCGTCGTAGTGATGACGACACAGACGATGCATCAGATGAAACCGTCGTGGTAGTCGATCACCACGCACGGTTTCATCTACAGATCGCTCAGGTGGTGGTCGCTATCACGAAACGGTTTCATTTACGCATCAGTCTGTGGTAGTCTTTTGCATTGCTAAATCTATTTTTTTATTGGCTAGCCTCAAGAATACTAGCCATGCCCTCTCAAACAAGCACATCCAATTCGCATTCATTTCGTAGCACATCAAAATTGCATTCATTTCGTAAACAAGCACATCCAATTCACAAATCAATTAACTTTAACCATTAATGTACATTAATTTACACACATGTACCATTAAGTTCAATCTATCCCAATCAAGTTCAATCTACACCGTGGAAACTCCCATCCGGATTTATGACCGTCTGCTCAGAATGACGCAAGGTGTGATCGAACTTTTATGAGCTCGCTCTGCTCCAACGCAGCTTAAATGCGATGGTCGCAACTCGTCGATAGGAAGATTAAATTCGTTCTTATATAAATTGGTAAGTATATATGAAATAATTGTTGAAAGATTGACAAACCTGAGGATCATTGGTGATCGCGGAACCGATGAGTAGTTGCATGTTGTGGCAAACATAGTATCCACAGACGCTATGACGGCCATTCTTCGGTGGCACCGCAAAATAGAATTGGTTAGTTCGAGAGGCATTACTACGAAGTGCTATATAGGATTAATGTGTACTAGCTAGCAAGTACCAGGAATTTTTGATCATGTGACAGCGTCCTTCCCTTGATATTCCATCCTCTAGCATGTAACACGTCGAACACCCTACGTGACTCCAAGAAGTTAGCCTTAGCCATTGCAAAGGAAGGAAAGACTACAATAGAGTTTCTGTGGAGGAAATATGTTTACCTGATAATTAAATTCCAGATAATTGTGAAGTTGTGAGTGGCCCTCAGAGGGAATCTAGGTATATTACGATTTCGCTTTTGGTATAATTACAATTAGAATCCATGGTAGCTACACGTATGTCAAGATGGTCATTAAACCTAAGTTCGTGTTGCTTATAAAGTACAAATCAACAAGTATAGCCAGTAGTGCAACACTTACTTCTGGTTGTAGGGCAAAAGTATGAATTCCTTGTTGTGGCGAGCCATGAAAAATCTATAACGTAATTCTCGACGAATGTTGCATTCGTCGTGATGCTTTGCTCGGAGACAATGTGTGGGTCGAGGAAACCTACCGGTGATTTCTTTCTTTCGGCTTCAGAGATCATGTATCTACTATACAAAAGCTAGGAGTTATATATAACATTTATCGATATTACACCTAACATTGACCGTGATAGTAAACACTTACGATTGTCCAAAGATCGTATGAGTGAGACGCCGAGCTCGCCGAGGTTGAAGAGACAGTAACAAGTCGTCGAAGGTCACCGTGAAGACAAATGGCCTTGATACACGTGGTTAAAATGATCCTCCTTGAACTTGACGGTGAAACCCGAGCGCCGTTGATCAACCGCTTGTTGGACTGCTCCATGTACCATGTATGTAATTCCGCAATCCAAATCCTAGGGTAGGGCTGTTTAACTTCTTGAGCAACGGCTCGCCTAGCTTGAATTTTCGTACAACCAGAAGAAGGGATATCGAGAGAGGACTCGATCGCCTTCGATTTGCCCTTGCTCTTCTTTGCCTCGCTTTGTATAGGTCGACTTCACAAGAGTCGACTGAGCACGAGGTGTAGATGCATGTGATGCAGCGGGCCCTTGCCGTGTTAGTGCAGGTAGCTTCGGTGCAGTCAGATCCCGTGGACTTGATGCCGTTGCAGGACATTCCCGTGAAGTTGACACCGGAGCAGGTAGCTCCAGGCAGATGTCCTCCTTGGGCCACTGGATGAATGTTCCAACGGCTTGCCCTAGAGTCATGACCTCATCGTTTGGGGAATTTTCAACGACGGCCTCGAAATTGGCACAAACACCGCCCACATTTACTTTTATGAAACCCGGCGCTAGATTTGCATCAGGCACCAAAGCTCGACACCGGATGGATACATCCGCCCCAAGCGAGATCTAGGGCAACAGAGACATATCTCACTTGGAGCTTGCACTTCATAGCCACCTACGTACATAACGATACAAAATTAGCTACTCCAATAGGCCTATCAATGGATCGAGCATTCCAGAGATAATAATTATTACCTGGATATCATCGACGGAAAATCTGTCGTCACCTATTGTGGTAGGGTTAGGGTTGGACGCGCAGCTACTCGGATGTTTGGGGGGGCTGGCTAGCACAGTAGGGGCAGGGGCTTGCAACTGATTTGGGAGTTGCAATCCTCCAATCCTTTCCTCAAAGGTCTCTATCTGCTTTTGCTCGGATGCACGAATCTCCAATCTGAAGGATTGAGTGACCTCATGTCCGATTTTTTCAAAGACCTCCTCTCGATTTTTTCAAAGAGCTCATCTCGAGGATGCACGAAGATCCTCTCGTAGCTTTGCATCGCGCTCGGCTTTGGCTCTCTTCCTACTCCGGTACGATCCAGAGTCCGCTTAGAACCATTGTTCCCATGTAACAAAAACACCAGCGCCTCTCGTGCGACCCGGATGCTCACTGTTTTCTAGGGCTGCAGAGAGTATATCTTTCTCCCTGTCTGCCTGAAATGAGCCTTGGGAAGATTGTGCACTTAGCGTTATCTGCAATAGCCCGACATGTCATTTCACTTCCTATGAAGTTATGGAGTAATTACAAATTAGGTAGTACGATATCTTACCAGGCGCTGGGACACTTCCTGGTCTTTGGGGTTTGGAAAGTACGCTTCAGAGGCCCAATACATAACCTCGCAAATAATCACCGCTCGAGCGCACATCGCTGATCTCGAAATAGCAGGAGACATTCAATAGCTTGCCCGCTGCTCTGATCCTCCATATCGGGGCTTTACCCGCATACCCAGCGTGCCGAAGTCCGTGGGGGTGCTTGTTTTTGCCTAGAGGGCGGCAGCGCCAGACTTTACTCCTAAATTCATCTATCGCCTTCTTCGCCACAAACTCGCCCAGACTCTTCCAAAATGAATACTTGTGGAAGGGCGCCTCGAGATCCTTCTCCACGTAGTTCTTGACAAGCATGCTCTTGAAGTTCTTCCACGCTTTGCATGCTCAGAGTAACGCTGCGTCGTCGCCGGAGTCCGTGTGTTCTATCGATCTCGAACGATGCGAGAATATCCGCCAAGACAAAGTTTTCGATGGTCCGCACCACCTTCCACGAATCGAGGTGATCTTGACCTGCTCGGCAACCATTCCGACCGCTCTCCGGAATGTGGACGCCGCTCGGCGAGGATTGATAGGGTCCTAGATCGACGACTCCGTGATGGTAAATCGCCCCGTGCCTTTTCGATATTCCTCTTCTTCTACCGCGTTGGATATTGTTCCAGAGGATGGTGCATCATCAGACACATGAGGCGGCTATGACGAAGAATGAGTGGAAGACATCTTCACAAGAAATATAACATCATGTGAACAAATGAAATCAGCATAAAGCTAAGATTTAATATTTTGATATTGCTATCAGATGTAGAGTAAGCATTCCAATTATAGCTCAAGTACAAACCCGATTATCAAAATAATTTCAGTACAAGACTATTATCATCATAGAGCATTCATCTCAAGCCCACCACACCACATTGCAATATATTCCAGTAGCAGTATCAAAACAAATACCATATGAATAACTGACTAGAACAAATACAAATTCCTAAAAAAAAGTACAATTATCATGAGGGACCATGACAAATTATTGAGAGAAATAGTTAGGGAAAGGGGCGCTGGGTCGATAACTCAAAGATTGGTTACCTTTAGGCGCCGAGGAGAAGGACGAGCAGGAGCAAGACTGAGCAAAGAGGCGGCGGCGAAGGGGAGGCGCGGCTGGCTCGGGGAGGGAGGAGGCGGCGGCTCGAGGCAGAGGCACGGTGGGCTCGGGGAGGTGCACCGGTCAGAGGAGGAGGCTCATGGGGCTCGGGGAGGCGCGCGGGCCGGGAGGAGGAGGCGGCGCCGACGGATCGGGGAGGAGTCGCACTGGGCTCGAGGAGGCGCGACGGCCTCGGGGAGGAGGAGCGAGAGGAGTTGAGAAACTTAAACGCTTGAGAGTGGCGCGCGGCAAACCCTAGCTAGAGTCCTAATATAAATAGGATGGATATCATGCACGGTTCTAAATTAGAACCGCTATTGATACACACTATCACTGCATTTGTTCTCACTTAGAACCGCTCGTGATATAGATGTATCATGCACGGTTTTAATAAACAACCGTCTGTGATATGTGATGTAAGACGGTTTGTAGTTCAAATCGTCTGTGATATTATTTTGTATTGGTTAATATCTAGATCTGTTTATTAGCTAGCCTCAGGAAATGCTAGCCATGCCCTCTAAAACAAGCAGAAAAGACAACAAGTACATGTATATACATCCAATTCACATTCATTTGAGAAACAATCACATCCATTTTTCACAGTACAAATCAATTAATTAACTCAAATGAACTAAAATTAACCATTCATCGAACGCATATATATATACACACATTGTTCAATTAATCTTTAAAAATTAGCCCTTCATGATGATCGACGCAGATGTAGCTAGTTTCACACGCTTCTTCTTCCTCGACCTTTATGCCGCTTCCTAAAGGAGGCTACTCGTCAAATTGATTGTATTCTTCCTCGCCCACTACATTCTCAACTCCGACAATCCTCCTTTTTCCACTAAAAACTACGTGGCGCTTCTTATTTGCCTGTCGGTAACATAGAAGACTTGAACAACTTGGTTAGCCAAGACGTAATGGTTCGCCTTTGTATCCGGCACGCTCGAGGTCCAAGGTAGTGACACCGCATTTGTCGACCTTCACCGGGGAGATGGACCCAACGGCACCAAATAGGGGATCTTGAAAAGCACGTAGTCGAGCTCCCATATCTCCTCTATTTGCCCATAGTAGGAGCTCCTCACCCATCGGCATCGAATGCATCTATGCGACACCGCTGCTCGTTAGTGCTTTTTATATCCCGAGCTCGCAGATAGAATGTGTATCCATTTATGTCGCTTCTTGCCATATTACAACCGTAAATGTTGGCCCTTTTGCCAACCATGTCAAGATATCACTTGACGAGCTCCTAGCAAGTCGCCTTCAACCATTGGTTGAACCGCTCATGTGTTTTCTCGTGATCCAAACATCCGCCGCACCGGATTCGCTCTCAAGCACGCCCCAGTCCGGTCGATATACGGGACACTTCACCATGTGTTGCAAGACCGTGAAATGGGCTTGAGCATACGATCCATATTTAGAGTGATTGCTTTCCTTCCGATGGTCCCGATACCTCGAGCCTCCCTCATGGCGAGATCGAGGCACACCCATCGGTTCAACTCCGAGCCATGTAATCGACGCAGAACTCAACGACCTCTTCGGTTGCATAACCTTCGACGATGTCGCCTCTCGCCGAGATCGATTCCGCACATATGACTTGAGAATTCCCATGAACCTCTCGAACAGTACATATCTGCGAGGAACACGGCCCGCACATCTTTATCTCCTCACAATATGAACAATGAGATGGACCATGATATCGAAAAACGACGAAGGGAAATACATCTCAAGATCACATAGAGTTGTCACCACCTCGCCCCGCAGAGCATCTAGTCCTTCGATCGATGACCTTCTCGAGCAATTGTGTTAAAGAAATAACACGCCTCATGATTGTCTCTGATCTTGATCGCAAAATACTTCTAATTGCAACAGGAGCATTTGTGTCATCAACACATGACAATCATGAGACTTCATGCCAATTAACTTTAAATCTTCCATCGAAACAAGTTTCTTCATGTTGGCGGAGTAACCGGACGGAACTTTCACACAATGCAAACACCGGCACAGTTCGGTTCTCTCGGCCTTAGACAGAGTGTAACAAGCAGGGGGAAGGTACGTTCGTCCTTTATCGGTCCTTGTTGGTGCTAACTCAGTCCGATGTCCATATCAACCAAGTCAAGCCGCATGCGTTGACACCATCCTTTGTTTTGTCACGAATTTTCAAGAAGAGACCAATCAAGTCATCACATACATTTTTCTCTCGCATGACGCCGATGCAAAGGGCTTAACTTCTAGGTGCTCCCAATAAGGTAAGTCCCAAAATATTGATCTCTTCTTCCACATGTTCTTCTTACGGGTCCTTGATTTACATCCCTTTCCAAGCACAACATCTAAATCCTTAACCATATTATAGACCTCTTTTTCGCTTAAATGCCTTGGAGCCGAATCGTCCTCCTTCTCTCCGTCAATTGTTTCTTCATCCTGCGGTATGGGTGAGCCCTCAGAAGGAACCTACGATGACGCATGTACACGGTTTTGCAAAGTGATTCACCACACACTCTCGGTATCATCTAAGCAAAGGAGTATAGGCTTTGGCCCTTTTGTACTCGCCCGACAGATTAGCAAGGGCAGGATAATCATTTATGGTACGTAACAACAAGGAACGTAAAGTGAAGTTCTCTCGCTTGTACGCATCCCATACCGCATTCTTCAATCCACAAGATTTTTAGATCTTCCATCAATGGTGCTAGGTACACATCATATCATTTCCGTGTTGCTTCGCCCTTGGATAAGTATCGACAACAAAATATACTTCCGCTTCATACACAACCAAGGAGGAAGGTTGTAGATACAGAGCGCCACGCCAAGTGCTATGTCGGTTGTTCATGTTACCGAAAGGATTCATTCCATCCAGACTCAATCCAAACCTTATATTCCTCGATTCCGACCAAGTCTCGCAAACCTCCTATCGATGTTTCTCCACCGGGCGGAATCAGCAGGTGTCTTAACTTTCCGTCATTCTTACGCTCTCTCGAGTGCCAATACGCTAGCTTTGCATTCTTTGGGTTCGCAAAAACCGCTTCAAACGGGAATTACAGAAGATACCACTCCACCTTAGCAGAGGTCCTTTCTTCACCTCGATTCTCTCGTCGTCATCCGATTGATTCTTACGCTTGTATCGGGATGCGTTGCATACGGACATACATGCATGTTTGTATACTCGTTACGGTAGAGGATACAATGTTCGGACATGCATGTATTCTTTCTACTTCCATTCCCAATGGACAAAGAACCTTCTTGGCTTTGTAGGTGATTTTGGGCAACTCGCTTCTCCAGGAAGCATGTCCGCTAAGAGACCTAACAAATTCGCGTGAAACTCTTGTCGGACCAACCGCTGCTTGCCTTCAATTTCAGCAGCTTAAGCACGATGACAACCTTGTGTATTCCGACTTGCGGCCCGAACAAAGGTTTCTCCGAGTCCTCCATCAAGCCCCGAATTGAACATACTCCCTCTCATCACGCTTCCTTCGCATCGCAAGCATCCGATCTAGATTGTCATCGTGCGACCCTATCCGAATCGGAACCACAATCGACATCATTCGGCGGCCTCCTCCTCCCCCGGCCCGTCGTGCCTCCTCCCCGAACCCGCCGCCTCCTCCCCGAGCCCGTGCCTCTTCGACGCCGCTCGCCGCTTTGCCCGATTACTCCTCTCGTCCTTCTCCTCGACGCCTAAAGGTAACCATTGCCGAAGTTCTTCTCGACGCCTTTTCCTCACTCTTTCTATCAATAATCATCATGTTGTTTTAGGAATTTGTATTTGTTCTAGTCGATTATTCATATGGTATTTGTTTTGATCGACATCGCTCTTCGAATATATTACAATGTGGTGTGGTGGGCTTGAGATGAATGCTCTGTGATGTCATAATAGTCTTGTACTGAAATTGTTTTGATAATCGGGTTAGAACTTGAGCTCTAATTGGAATGCTTACTCTACATCTGATAGCAATATCAAAATGTTAAATCTTAGCTTTATGCTGATTTTATTTGTTCACATGATGTTTGTGTTGAGCATATTATTCCTTTTAAATGACTTGGAGGATTTAGTACATGTCTATGTCAATTATCCCAATTATTATTAATTGGTGTGTATACCCATACACATAGAGATCAAATCTTATGATAATATGTTTATGCGTATCAGAACTTCTATTTCTTGTGAAGATGTCTTCCGCTCATTCTTCGTCATCGTCACCTCATGTGTCTGATGATGCACCATCCTCTGGAATATCCAACCGCAATAGAAGAAGAGGAATATCGAAAAGGCCCGTGGGCCGATATACCATCACGGAGGTCGATCAGTCTAGGACCCCTATCAATCCTCGCCGAGCAGCGTCCACGTTCCGGAGAACGGTCGGAATAGTTGCACGGCAACAGGTCAATGTCACCTACGATTCGTGGAAGGAGTTGCCGAAAGAACTGAAAGCTGCGCTGCTGACGGATATTCTCAAATCGTTCGAGATCCCAGAACAACACCTGGACTCCGTGCGACGACACGCGTTGCTACAGGCGTGCAAAGAGTGGAAGAACTTCAAGAGCACGCTTGTCAAGAACTACGTGGAGAAGGATCTGACGCCCTTCCACAAGTATCCATTCTTGAAAGAGTTCTGGGCCGAGTTTGTGGCGAAGAAGACGACAAATAAATTTAGGAGTGAAAGTGTGGCGCACACGGCCCTCCAGTCAAAAAACAAGCACCCCCACGCACTCGGCACACTGGTATGCGGGTAAAATCGAGATGGAGGGATCAGACCAGCGAGTAAGCCGCTCAAATGTCTCTCCGCCATTTCCGAGATCACTAATGTCTTGCTACCGATAGTGGTTATTTGGAAGATTACGTACCCTGCCTACGGGGGAAGTCTCCTTTCCAAACCCCGCAGACCAGGAAGTGTCCCAACGCCTGGTAAGATATCGAACTACTTAGTTTGTAATTACTCCATAACTTCATAGGAAGTGAAATGACATGTCGGGCTATTGCAGGTAACGCTGAGTGCACAATCTTCCCAAGGCTCATTCCAGGCAGACAGGGAGAGAGATATACTCTCCGCGGCCCTAGGAAACAATGAGCATCTGGGTTGCACGAGAGGCGCTGGTGTTTATGTTACATGGGCAGAATGGTTCCAAGTGGACTCCGGATCGTACCGGAGTAGGAAGAGAGCCAAAGCCGACCGCGATGCAAAGCTACGAGAGAAGATTCGTGAATCCCTCAAAGATGTGATCACTGAATCCATCAGAGATGAGATCGAGGATCGCGTCAGAGCTGTGTCGCAGCGGTTTGAGGAAAGGATTAGGGAATTGTAAATCTCAAATCAATTGCAAGCCCTACCCCTACTGTGCTAGCCATCCCTCCCAAACTTCTGAGTAGCTGCGCGTCTAACCTTACCCCAATAGGTGACGGCAGATTTCCTGTCGATGACATCCAGGTAATAATTATTATCTCTGGAATACTCGATCCATTGATAGGCCTGTTGGAGTAGCTAATTTTGTATCGTTATGTAGGCGGCTATGAGGTGCAAGCTCCAAGTGAGATATGCCTCTGTTGCCCTAGATGCTGCTTGGGGCTAGGTGTATCCATCCGGTGTCGAGGCTTTGGTGCACGGTGAAAATCTAGCACCGGGTTTCGCAAAAGTGAATGTGGACGGTGTTTGTGCCAATTTCGGGGCCGTCCCGCTGTATATTCCCCCAAACGACGAGGTCATGACTCTAGAGCAAGCCGTTGGAACATTCATCCAAAGGCCCAAGGGGATATCTCGCCAGAGCTACCGCCCGGTGTCAACTTCACGGAATGGCTCGCAATCAGATCAAGTCCACAGAGCCGATCCGCACCAAAGCTACCTGCACCGACGTGGCAAGGGCCCGGTGCATCACATGCATCTACACCTCGTGCTCACTCGACTCTTGTGAAGTCGACCTATACAAAGCAAGGCGAGAAGGGCAAATCAAGACTCGACTCGCTCGATATCGCCTTCTTGCCGCTGGGTCTTAAATTGCTAGGCGAGCCGTTGGTCGAGAGGTTAGACAGCCCTACCCTAGGACTGGCTTGTATGACATTGCATACATGGTACATGGAACAGGCCAACAAGCCAGCTGAACAACGACGCTCGAGTGTCACAGTCAAATTCAAGGAAGATCATTTTAACCACGTGCATCAAGACTGTGTCTTCACGGTGACCTTCGAGGACTTGTTCTGTCTCTTCAACCTCAATGAGCTCGACGTCTCACTCATACGATGCTGGACACTGTAAGTGCGTACAATCACAGTCAATGTTCGTGTAATACCGATAAATGTTATATATAACTCCTTGCTTTTGTATATAGATACATGATGTTTGAAGTCGAAAGAAGGAATTCACCGGTAGGTTTCCTCGATCCACACGTGGTCTCCGAGCAAACCATCAAGGCGAATGCAATATTCATCGAGAATTACGGTATAGAGTTTTTCCTGGCTCACCGCAACAAGGAATACATACTTTTGCCCTACAACTAGGAGTAAGTGTTGCACTACTGGCTATACTTGTTGATTTGTACTTTATAAGCAACACGAACTTAGGTTTAATGACCATGCTGACATACCTGTGTAGCTTCCACTGGATTCTAATTGTAATTATACCAAAACGGAAATGGGTAATATACCTAGATTTCCTAGAGTTCCACTCACAACTTTATAGTCATCCGGAATTCAATCAACAGGTAAACACATTTTCTCCATAGAAACTCTATTGTAGTCTTTCCTTCCTTTGCAATGGCTAAGGCTAACTTCTTGGAGTCACGTAGGGTGTTCGACGTGTTATATGCTAGAGGATGGAATTGCAGGGGAAGGTGGCTGCAACACGATCTAACTTTCCCGATACTCGCTAGCTAGCACACATGAATCCTATATAACACTTTGTAGTAATGCCTCTCGAACTAACCAATTCTATTTTTGCAGTGCCACCAGCAGCCGCCGGGCGGCAATGTCTGTGGATACTATGTTTGCCACAACATGGAACTACTCATCGGTTCCGCGATCACTAATGATCCTCAGGTTTGTCAATCTTGCAACAATTATTTCATATATACTTACCAATTTATATAAGCACGAATTTAATCTTCCTATCGATAGGTTGTGACCATAGCTGAAACTGCGTTGGAACAGAGCGAGCTCATAAAAGTTCGATCACACCTTGCGTCATTCCTGAACAGTCAGGTCATAAATCCAGATGAGAGTTTCCACAGTGTAGATTGAACTTGATTGGGATAGATTGAACTTAATGGTACATGTGTGTAAATTAATGTACATTAATGGTTAGTTTTAGTTAATTAATTTGTGAATTGGATGTGCTTGTTTCTGAAATGAATGTAAATTTGATGTGCTTATGAAATGAATGCGAATTGGATGTGCTTGTTTCAGAGGACATGGCTAGCATTTCCTGAGGCTAACTAATAAACAGAAATAGATTTAGCAATGCAAAAAAAATATCACGACGGTTTGTAGATGAAACCGCTGCGTGATAATCGATTATCACGCATTTGTTTCATCTACAAACCGTCAGCATGATTTTCGACTATCACGATAGATTTCATCTGACGCATCGCCTGTGATTATCGACTATCACGAGATGGTTTTGAGTTAATAACCGCAGCGTGATATTATGTATTACTGACGGTTGGCAAACCGCTCATGCATGATGACTATGTCATTATTGACTTATAAATTCGACAATTTCACAAAACTATCTGTGATGATGTTTTTAAATTGTCTGTGAAAGTCTTTTCAGTAGTAGGGTGGGACAAGAACATTATTGGGTAGAGATTTTCTCTTCGAAATTATTGGCTCAAGAGATTAATTGATTGCAAATGCAGAGGGAGGGCGAGCCTGCAGGATCGGATCGGATCTGAGCGTCGTGCAATATTGCATGCATGGCACCCTGCAGAGGTACCTGGTCACCATCATATGTTGGTCTGCTGGCCAACACGCCCCACATGTCACCAACTACCGAGCAGACCACCCATTTAATCCTGCGTCCCATGCGTATATGAAGGCGCCGGTACACACCGTACATCGATCATACTCTATCTGTATGATCGAATTCACTAACTCTTTCTTCAAAGAAAAAACAAATGTGAATTAACAGGTGACCACAAGCTGTAGTGAATTTTATGCAGGAATTAACTGACGACATTTCAATGACATGTTTAACCAACCAAAAGAACACCATCGTATCCTCTATGAATAGAAAGAAAATTTTATGCAGGAATTAACTGACGACATTTCAATGACATGTTTAACCAACCAAAAGAACACCATCGTATCCTCTATGAATAGAAAGAAACCGACAGGGTAAAGGATCGGTGATGTACGTAACCATGCATGCATGGCTTGTATCATGTATGAATTTTAGATTTTGCTATGTTCCTCATTTCTGGTCTCAAAAGGAAGTGTTCCTCATTTCCTGCATCAGCAATCAGTGTACAGTAGTCAGCATATATATTAGTTAATATTGAATGTTTTTTTCCAGTACGAGAAGTACGTAACGGATCGATCGGTACTAGAGAATCAAGTATTGTATACAATGCAAAGGTCCAATTTCAAGTTCCAGGCTTCCAGCCGATTCAACCGAATGAATGTCTAGCAGCATGGGCTGTTACATTACATGCAAGTAAATAATTTTTGTAAGAATTAACAGTCCGATTTTGTGTTTTTTTTTTGGAAAAACAGTAAGAAATGATCCTACTGTATATATATTATACAATATAAAAAAGCAAAAAAGTTACAAGTACAAATGTACAAGGAAAAAACTAAGAAAAGGTTATCTGGCCATTCTTCAATAGCAGGTAGATATTTCCATTTTTAGGCCTATGGATAAGCTTCGTTTCCATGCGTCAAAAGTTGGATCAAGTGCTTGAAAAACTTTCTTATTCCGTGTTATTCAGATACTACATGCTGTCAAGATAATTACTTCCATGTAGAATGGCTGATGCAGACGTACTTTGAGCCCCATTTTGTTTGCTCTGGACTATAATGAGCAGATACAACAAGGATCACACAGGTTGTAGCAAAACCACACGCGATCAATCTTGTTTTTGTGGATGCAACCACAGGTGTGCGTGCGTGGTGGTGGTGTACGTGCGTGTCTTCCTTGTAACCGAAAATAACTCACCTGCATTACATCTGCTTGGCTGTTTTTACCCGATGAAAATGCTAAGGATCCACGAAATGGCTGAGCTAGGTGGCAATTAATATGTTCCAGTACTTGTTAGTAGCAAAGAGACGAGCATTTCCGAGATAAACAAGAGAGCCAAGAATCTAAAAGGTTCAGTAAAGAACAAATGCCTCTTGGAATAGAAAAAAATCAGAACCCATGCCATGGTTGCAGGGCTACCACATATCAGTGTGTTTTCAAGTAGCTGCTAATGGTACTCTGGCGCATCCTTTGATGCACTTGTCACTTGTCAGTTGTCACTAGCTTGCATGTGAACAATTCCACAATCGCATCTGCTTCAGGTAGCAATTCACGTAATCCGAGAATTCTGCCTTCAGATGGCTATTTGAGTATCTGTTTTAAAATGAGAACGGCGGAAAGTCAAGCTTACGCCTTCATAGAGTACTTGCGTACCACAATTCCCGCCTCCAATCATCCATAAGCTCAAGACTCAAGTTGTAATAGTCCAATGGTACACTGAATGAATACGTGCTTGAACGTTATTTCATAATTTGCCATTATGATATAGATAGATTTCAGAATTTACCCCTCATGTGTCTATGACATGTGGGAGGGAGCAATTCCTGAAATCTATATATTCACTGTGGCAAATTCTGAATTATTGAAAGTCCCCCTCTTCACTGGAATCCAGCAATCAATATTATGTTCAAAACGGTTTCAGAATACCAAGTTCGACATCACAGATGAAGGCCACATTTGTGCAGAGTAAAATATAATTGGAATTTTATTTTACAATACAAGATTGTTGTAAAGTGCTTGGATAAACATCAACGTTATATGTACAGATGCATCTACAAAAATGACTAACTAGGTTACAGTCTACCATTTTCATCGGCTGGAATAGTTTCCTCTTTATCAGTTGGCAACATTCCCGTACCAAAATTATACTACTGATTTCTGAATTAAGTGCGCCACGGGGTTATAACTTATAAAACAACCAGCTTTAATTTATTTTAAGTGTCTTTTAGCCTTAGGGAGGCCAATGCTGATCTTTGAATGCCTTGATACACTCCACTGTGGACCGGATGCTACTTGACGCGCCCTTCCCCAGCTTGGGCAGATCAACTCCTGAAATCTGAGGGTTCTCCTGAAACCTTAGAAGCTTCTGTCGAGATTCTTTCCTCGTAGCTGCTACGTGACTCGCATAACTGATAGCATCCCATACCAAACCTCTGATGATCGTCAAGGTGTAAAACCTTGCCGATTCAAAGGGGGCATTGCTTGCAAAACCTACAAATTGGGGGCAAATCTGTTATTCAAGTGTCACATAACGGGTACCTTTTAACAACAGACACAATGTTAATTGGGAATAGCAGTGAGCTACAAAATAAGGCTATAACAGATAAGTGCTAGCTATTGGCTGGCTAATTCATGTGCAGCAATCACATGGGATGTCAAGTTGCAAGGAATCTTATATAACAACACAGATGAAGTACCATTAAATTAGAGATCCAATCCAACACTATAAGCGGGCATGTGCAAGTTACTGAAAATACGTTTTTTTACACTAACGACGAGTTGTTTCCGTTCTTCATTTCTTCTCACAAGAGGAAGTACTACACTAACTGCAATTCAGTAACACTCCAATAATCGACCAAAGTATTTTCGAAGCAAGTACTAATCTTGCTAGACAAAGAAAACACTACAGCAGACGGGGTATGGGTGGGAGCAGAGCATACCGCGGTGGTACTGGTTCTTGACGAGGCCGTGCTGCGGCAGGCCGATGCCGACACCGGCGAGCGTGACGCCGACGCTGAATCCGACGCCGCAGCCGGCGCCGACGTATCCGATCACCTCGGGCCCGAAGCCGGGCCCCCAGCCGACCCCGCAGCCGAGGCCGAGGCCGACGCCCCAGAACGTGCCGGACGTCGGGTGCACGGGGTTCCACCGCTCGTAGCGCCCCAGCATCCCCTTTACGATCATCCTCGGCTGCACCGGCACCGCAATCTCAAGAAGGAAACAGCAAAACACCAATCTTAGCTCGAGCTCGATTTTTTTTTTTGGTTCCCACAAAAGAAATGCAAGAAATGGTGGGAACTGGGAGGTTAGGTTAATCAACTTACCTGCAGGTTGCGTTGGGCATTTGCCGTCGTGGACGTCGCGGCGGGGGTTGGATCTGTGGGCGGCGGCGGGTGGTCGATTTTGGGGGGCTCGGGCATGAGTTGCGGCTGCTGTGGAGAAGCCTCTGGGTTGGTCTGGACGCGAAAACCACTTGCCGCCGTACACACTTCCAACCGTCTTATCCTCAAAAACCAAACAAATATCCACCTTATCCGTCGCCGACTCGCCGTCGCTTGCGCTTTGCACTTTGCGCTTTTCGCTTCGCAGGCGGGCGTTGTGCGTTGTTGGCTTTAGGCCGGGTTCGTCTCCTTTTGGGCTTGATTAGGCTGGACTGATAGGATTGGGCCTACAACTACAGGCCCGTGAATTGGTTCCATAGGCCATGATTAGGGGTGGTAATGGTTTGGATTGAAATAGGTTAAATGGGTAGGTTTTAATTTGGATTGACTTTGAATGGGTAGAAACGGGTTGAGGCATCTAACGGGTTGGGGCGGATTGGGTTTGCAGTGCAAACGGTTTGGTTTGGTTTGGTGTGGGTTCAAAAAATTTTGGTTCCAATGGTTCCAACCCGTGGACGAAACAGTGGTTTTAGCCCATGGTTTACCTTACCCTCCAATCCTCTTATTGCTCGGTGCCCAGTGGATAGACTGCCCACTCCCCATTCCTTCACCACAGCCTCAAATCCTTGCCGCCGCCTCAAGTCACCATTGTCGCCCTCACCTCCCGGCTCACCGTCGACACCGCCCTCTCTCCTCTTTCGCTGCGCCTCTCCTCTCACTCAACGAGCGCCTCTCTCTTGCCACACCGCTACCTCAAGTTGCTTCCACCTCCTTCGGCCATGGCCGTCCTCTCCTCTCTCTACCACCGTCACCATCACCTCCCGCCGACGTCACCACCTCAATCGCAGCTTGCCCTTGCACTTCGCCGCACACTCGCCACCGGATCTCGAACCATGCTGTCTTCTTCCACTCCCCGCCGGCAGAAGGTGATGTCTTGGCGCCCAGCATCAAATCGAGCGTGGGAGGCAACGGCGGCAACTGGCGAAATGGCGCGGCCAGAGGCGTGACCAAAGAGATCACCATGGGCGAGGGTCTCGATGGGTCGTGAGACTCAGTAGAGTGGAGCTTCGTTGGAGAGAACCGAGACCCGATCGGGAGAAGATGTTGGTGGCGGCGTCGTGATGGCCGGATGCGATGGCGAGCTAGCCGCCGTGGGATCCGCAGAGCGAAGCGGCTAACGCCCTTCGGAGGAAGATCCAGCCCTTGCCGGAGAGGAAAGGCGAAGGGCGACGACGTCGTCCGTCCGCGGCGAAGCCACGGAGGCTGGCGCCATGGCGGCGGGCGGCGAGATCCTGCGACGACCGCCACGCTGGCGACAGGCGGCGACAATCGACGATGAGGAGGAGCTCGAACGGGATCTCGGAGCAAGAAGCCGCTCGACGAGCCATCGGAAATAACTACGAAAGTGAGAACACGAGACTAGCCGAGAGGGGATTCTTGATTTTGGGTGTGTCGAGATTGTGCAGACTGCAGAATTTGTTTATGCAGATTTTGGCTGTGTGGGTTGAAACGGGTTGGCAAAATGGGTTGAGACCATTTTAGAGAAAAAGTTTGGGTTGGGTTGGGTTGGGTTGAAGTATCATATGGGTTAGTTTAGGTTAGATCCTAGGGGATGAGAAGTAGATTGGTTTGGGTTGAGAAAGTAAAACTTGATGCTGTGGGTTGAGCTGGGATATGGATTGGTTATGTTCCCCTTTAGCAGGCCTAGCCATGATTTGTCTGCAAATTTGGCCCGTAAAGCTGTTTGAATGGACCGTGCTTTCACGTGCGCTTCTTGTTGCCATATAGGGATCGCCACGTGCGTTAAGTGGTATGCGCGTGTCTCTGTCACTCTGTGTTCCAATCCAAGACATCCGCTTAGCTCTAGCGTGTGTCCTACGTACGCACGCACGCGGTGTGCGTGAGTTCGGTGTGGGTCCGATCGTACTTTTCCATGGACGTTATATATATATATATATATATATATATATATATATATATATATATATATATCGACCAGCGCTACAGTCATGTTACGTACGAGTTGGCTATAAGAGCTGTACCGGTGACTGTATCTGAGCACACGCAGGAGATAGTGAACGTTTTATCTTCCATATCTCAACTATTAGCTTATCCGTGTTCGTTCTATTATATTTTTATTGTCTAATGTTCTATATACGGATACAAAAGAAACAGATAATATCTAGCGGAACAAATATGGAACAGAGAAATGGGTATCCCATACTTTCCATGTTCGACTCCGATTCTAAGAAAAAAAAATACAAAATATGATATATTATAGGCGATATCCGATCGTATCCACTCTGATTACACCTAACGAGTAATGCGCTAACCTTAATAAGAAGCACACTGGGCATCAGTGATCCGCAACTTCTTTCAGCGAGTTGTCTTTAAGGGAATAGGAGAGTTTCAACTTATCTACCAATTAAAAGTTTGATTTCATTAGGTAACCTAGCTTTCATACCCACCCATTAAATCATTGATCTGCATATCCCCAAGCCTCTTAACAGAATTTTTGCCCTTGCTTTATACTAGGATTCAATTCATTCGTTTTCAGCAGTTAGTTGAATGGCAGCAGATTTATGCATAATCTTGCTCCATATTTCGGCCAGTTCATAAGAGGGTATCTCCTAAATGTGAGCCTGTGATCTAAGCATCCCTCGAGATACTTATATCTTGCTCAGGAGAGGGATCATCTGCATTAGTGGTCCCAATGCAGAGATACTAGAGTGCACATGAATTAGAAGCGATCTTTACCGTCCAATCGGAAAGCGAAGATCAAGATCAATCAGTACAATGTTTTGCTACAGCATTTTACCAGCCGTGCTACGGTAGAATATTGTTAACGTGTCGCGAAACACTACAGATGATTCGGATCCATCTTGCTCATTAGCAATCAAGAACATATCCCAAATCCTGATGGCTTTGAGCTTAAGGCTGTTCCTGGCTAGACATCTTCCCACATTTTGACATCAAACCCGTGAGATGGTCCAGGTTGATAATGTCACGGTGACATCATCAACACAAATGATTCATATCCTCTGATATTCCAATAGCAATGACAGAGGGCTACAGTACCATGCCATTAGGTGAATCTCATCCATCTATAATATCTATTTAGTATTTACCAAATGAATGCACCAAATTAGATGGTATTAATATATATATTTTAAAAAGCTACAGTGTTTCTTGGCGCTACAGTGCCAGCCGCATCTTGTTCCCTTGCTTTCATCAGATGGTCAGGTTGATAATGTCACGACGACATTACAAACACAAATTGAGAGGATATGAATCCCACCGATTGTCGCTTTACCAGCACGGCCACATTACAACACAAAGTTAGAGGATATGAAGCCCACCGATTGACGCTTTACCAGCTCCCGGCCAAAGTCCGGGAAACTTTTGAAAAACTGTCTTTGAAACTTTGGTTGATATTGGGAGCTTCCGTTCCGAATGATAATCAGATGGTTGGATCTTCTTTCAGTACATGGAATGTAGTATTGTAAAGGTCGATGTACAATTGCACAAGCGGTACATGAACAGAAATGAAGTGTTACCTTTTTGGGATTTTTTTTCCTTCGTAGAAAGAGTACAGAGTCAAAAACGTACAGGTAGGCACATACATCGTAAATATACATATTTCTGAAACAGCCCTAATACAAACGAACTACATAGACCAAGCGCAAGAAAATACGACTGGCGATCTCATTCGTGGAAGAAACCAGAAGTCAAAAGGCTCGAACCTGTACAAAAGTAAGTCCTCTGATCAGTGGGAATCCTTGAAGCTGCCTGATTTGCCGAAATATGAGGAGCCAAAACCATTAGAACGTTTGCTGTAACGCGAAGAGCCTGAATCGTCAAAGCTCCTGGAGCGCCGAAAGTCGGGGCTATCACTTCTGCTGAAATGGCCTTCTCCAAAGTCGCCAAATCCATCAGACCGATTGAAACTAGACCTGCCAAAGCCATTGGAAGGTCGAGAAGGTCGTCTAAAATCTCCAAACCCACCACGATATCTTGAACCAGAGTCACGGGATCCACCAGCACGATCAGGGGAACCACCGAAGCCATCAAAATCACCAAAGCCACGGGAAGGGCGCTCTCTGAAGCCACCATAGCCTTCGTGGCCAAAAGAAGACCGACTGTTTCTTCTGCTTCCAACTGATTTAGATCGAGTATCTCTCATAACATTAAACATGTCTGCAGCCTTGTCTGCAACTGCAATCTTTGGAAGCTACACTTATTAAACACAAATCAGCAAATTAGTTTTCATATTTCACCCCAGCTACAAAATGACTTTATTAGTGTTCAATATGCACCATTCTTTAAGTGCTTTACCTCTGTGAACCTGCATCCAATATCTTGCTCAATGACCCTTACAGCTCTAGTTTGCTCATATGTGTACATTAAAATTGCACTGCCTTTCTTCCCTGCTCGTGCAGTTCGCCCAGATCTGTGAACAAATAACTCCGAGGTGTTCGGGATTTCGTAATGTACCACCTGAATAGATAAGAGGCATAACATTTTTCAGTTAAGCTACTATGCACATCAAACAGCTAAGCAATCAAATTTTCAGGGCATTGAAAAGGTCCTTGTGTTGATCATATCCATAAAAAAATACCTCAAGCTACTTACTAGATCAACATTTGGTATGTCTAATCCACGGGCTGCGACATCAGTTGCAACAAGGATGTTAAAGCGACCATCTCGAAATCCTGAGAGTGTCCTTTCTCTCTGATTTTGTGAAATATCTCCATGCAGCGCCTGACATGCATAACTCCTGCCCATGGCATATGCCAAATTATCTGCTTCTCGTTTAGTTTGAGTAAACACAATGCATTTCCCGCCATTAGCATGTTCCTGAGGAAGTGAAAGGAAAAGAAAAGTGATTATGTAGAGTTGTTGACGAAGCAGACCATAAAACACATCATATAGTCAGGAGAACGCTCACTTTAATCAATGAACCAAGAATTGATGGCTTCCCATGGTTCTCAGAGGCAATGGAATAAAGAGAGATTCCTTCAGGTAACTTCTGGTCTGAATCACCGACCTAAGAAGAAAAGTAAATGTCAAAGCCTCACAGAAAATTCAAGTTTTACTTTGATATTCGTTTCACGGAAAGGTAAGAAAGTCCACTTAGCACTTCATAGTTCATACATATGATTTTTTTTCTTTCTGATGTACTCCTATCCAGGATTAAGATCTCTCCAATTCGCCATGGTATATTGAACCAAACAACTATAAGTCGTCACACTCTCCCCCACTCTACCTCTATCTAGCCCCCATTCATCTACCCATATTTAGTTTCATGCTTCACAATTCATACAAAATTACAAATGCATTTGCATAAATCCATAGCAAGGCCCTTAGGAAACTATACTAAGGAAAGAAGCGAGAGAAAACATAGAATAATGAGCTATGACAAGGGCTTGCTATTAATGATTCATTGCTCAAATATACACTTGTACAGAAACTAGAAAGGGATGCATGATAAAAAGTAAGATAATTCACAGGGCAAGTAAAGTAAGATAAAAATTCACAGGGCAAATAAGACAAAAAAAAGTCACTCACAAGGTCAATGATGACTGGATCTTTTAGGTACTTGTTTGTAATTTTTCTGATCCAACTAGGCATTGTTGCAGAGAACAGCATGCTTTGACGATTTTGTGGCAACTTCTCCATGATCACCTCAACATCTTCATCAAAACCCACAGCCAGCATCTGATCAGCTTCATCTAGGACCACAAATTGAATCTCTGAAAGGTTTAAAACACCCCTTCTCAAAAGATCAATAACTCGACCTGGAGTTCCAACCACAATGTCAACACGATAATTAAGAATTCTCATTTGCTGACTGATGGGAACACCTCCATAGACACAAAGAGTGTCCAAGGGAGCGGATTCTCTGAATTCCTTCTCAACCTGTCGAGCAAGTTCTCTAGTAGGTGCCAAAATGATGGCTAGAGGATTCCTACCGCTTCTGCATGCACCACACTATGTAATTATTACAATAAATTCTATCTGTCCGGTAGATAATAAGAAGAATTCCAAATGAGAGAGAAACCAACCCATTCTTCTCATTGTAGCTAAGAATCCTGTCCATGATAGGAATGCCAAAAGCCAAGGTTTTCCCCGTTCCAGTTCGAGCACGGCCGATCATGTCTTTCCCTTGCATTGCTGGATCAAGAACAGCCCTCTGCACAGAGGCACAAGGTAAAACCATCTTTCTAACAGACAAAAAAATTAGGCTAACATAGTAGAATGAAGCAAATCATATTGCAAAGCCAACAGAATTACATAAATAGCATCTTCCCAATTGAGATGACACAAACAAATAGGTACAGATGTATATCTCATCCTAATCTTGCATTCTTGCGCATTACTTAGTAATTACAAATTTACTGTGCACAGGTAAAAACATTAATTTTCTTGTAAAGACATCCATATATTCCTTTGTCAAATAACAAAGATTCTTAAGACCAACTCTCTAGTCCAGTATTTGGCTGTTTATACTGGATGTACTGGTATCTTACAGTAACTGATCAACTACCAGATGTAATACCAGGCCAGATTGCTGGTGGATCCAGAAATAGAGGACAGCAGGGAAAAATAGCAAGCTTGCTCTACATGGTAGTAAGTTATATCAATTTTGGCTGTTTTCTGCATGGATTTTTTTTGGGGGCAAAATTGCAGGGATTTACATACATAGTTACCAGATTCGCAGTTCGTTGGGTTCAAGGTTTGCCACTTCACAAAAGTAGGGTTCATCGGGTGGTATACCTCTTTGGTTCGTGAATCCAAGACAAGGTTTGCGAACCCAACTATTCCGGGACGCCAACTCTAGTACGCAGTATATTTTCTCTATACAGATGTCAAAACAGTAAGCAGACCACAGAATTTTATGTTCAAATGATCTTTACGTGGCTTTAAAAAAAGAAAAGGAAGAGGAAACAAGAGAAGGGGAAGAGAGTGGGTCGGACCAGCCCACCAGAACCAGGCCAGCCCAAATCCCTTCCCCCTCCTCCACTAGGCACTAGGGCTTCTCACAAAACACAACACACAACCACACACGGAGACAGAGAGACACGAAAGAAGCTCTGCCTCATCCTCTCAAGCTGCAGCCTCCATGACTCATCCTATCCTCCACCTTCCTATCATGCCACTTCTCCATCTTTTGATACCTTTTAGCTGCTGCTGCTGCTCCGCTTCATCCTCAAGCAGCGACGGGCGACAGAGGCGGCGATGACGGGGCTGGGGATGGCCGGCAGTGGCAACGGTGGCTGATCTACAGCAAGATCAAGCAGCGATGAGAAGCAACAGTGGCAGCTATCCCTCTCCCCTTGATCTCCTCTCGACCCTCTCCCCCTCAATTTATGGGTTCGCCCCTTTTTGGTGAATCAGACTGTGTTCCCCAGCGAATCAGATCACGAGCGAACCCCAAATCAGACCGCACGATCCAGATCAGGGCTCGAAGGTGGTTGCCACGAATCCAGTAACTATTCTTACATACAAATGCAATGTATCACCAGGTAACCATATAGAACTGTTCCATGGCTGCTGCATTGGCTAGATACCAAATGGTTCTGGACAATTCCAGTGGCACTTAAGGAATTCAGTGATTTATGATTTCCTTTCGTTTTTTTAATATCATGACTTGTGAAGCTACACATCTATAAACGGACGAACTTAACTCGGTCAGAATCAATAGACCTTGTTCATAGCTCTTACTAAATTGGCACAACAAGACTCCGTTCATTGAATTTTAACTCGTTAGCTCCAAGCAACGTTCTATTGATTTCAATCCAAATTGTCACTAACGTAAATCTAAACCTCCTTTTTCCACATTTGCAAAAAAAAATCAGTAGGACGCCAATTACAATACCAGCAGACCAGTGTACAGCACACAAATATACAGCCAGCTTCCTCGTTTCCAACTTTCCATGACAAAACTAGATGGAATTCGGCCAAAACTGACAATTCGGTATATCATGACTCGTATGGCTCTCAGGATCCTATACAGTTGGTAGAGATTGGGAAGCTAAAGACGTCAGCTTCTCATTTGGCCACAAGCATTTACTCGAACAAAATTCTACCAGTTCCAATGAAAACCAGCCCAAATCAAGCAAACCCTACAGTCTTGCATCTTTGAATTAGCGTGCAGCAACCACTACCTGGATGGGGAAGAGCCTGGTGATGCCCCGCGCGGCCAGCCTCTCCACGATCCGGCCCGAGATCCCCAGCCCCGCGATGTCCAGCACGTCCTCCCCCACGGCCACGCTGGCCTCCGCGCCGGCCCACGTCGCTGGGGTCTCCCTGAACCTCAGGGGGCTTGGCGAGGCGTGGAACGCTCGCCTCAGCGGCTCCGGCGGCGCGGGGGCCCGGCATGGGCTGGGAGGGCTCGCCGGCTGCGAGTGCGAGAGGAGCGCGGCGAGGAGTGCCCTCCGCGTAGCCGGCGACGAGGAGGAGGAGGCGGAGAGCGCGCGGCGGAGCAGCGAGATCATGGCGACGGTGGAGAGAGAGCTCGTGGTGGTGGAGTGGTCAAGCTAAAACCTCGGGGCTCGGGAGGAACCCGACGATTTTTTTTTTTTGAGAAAAACGAGATTTTTTTTTCATGTCCGCGAACGTGGAGTGGGCTGGTCTGTGCTGGGCTGGGCTGGGATAGACATTGAGCCCACGACATGCGGGCCCAGTTTGTGGTTAGTCGACGTTCATTTTTCCTTTTTTACTAGTATTTTTCTTTTCCTCTTCGTCCTCCCGTGATTGAGGGAAAGATTTAGGGGTTGTTAGCATTAATGGTATTTTCTACCACATATTTTGTCCGTACAAGCAACCAAACATCATCTCGACTTTCGACTTTGCCAGTGCGATCAAACAACTCTTACTAACGATTTAGTTCAAAATCCAAACATTCGTAGAATAATCCCGACTTCCAAACAGGCTGTCCCTTAGTTTGTCCTTGCGAAATGAAACATGTTCGATTGTTCGTGTCACACCATCACTTGGCATCACCGTTCGGTGGTATTTACTACCCGGTAAAGAGTAAAATGGCTTTACATCAGTATGAAACAAGTGTCATGTCATTCAATCAGCCGCAAATCTGCTCGATCTGTAGGACGAATAGCCGCAAGATGCATGCACGCAGCACGTACGTATTAGTATTTATTCGGTACTTGGCATGCGGTGACATCTTGCACGCAGCACGTACGTATTAGTATTTATTCAGTACTTGGCATGCGGTGCGGCGCAGAGATGCGACAGAGAATATTTTTTATTAATTAACTCAATTTTTAATTTTTTTATTATTAACCTCTCGCAAACCTTATTTCTAATTCTAACACTTTTGGACACGACACCATCCGTGACGTGACAAAATAACCTTGTCACGTCAGCACCGTATCTTGTTACGTTCTTGTCACGTCACCATTAGTGGCGTGATAGTGTTATTTGGTAACAAAAGATGTTATTTAGCGGATTTATCCTATAACGTGACAATGTTATTTGGTCACGTCATAGGTGATAGCGTGACCAAAAGGATCAGAATTAAAAATAAAGTTTGCGGGTTAATAATAAAAATAAATTAAAAAAAAGAGTTAATTAATAATTAAAAAAGTTCTGCCAGAGAACACAACACACGAGAATCGGAGAATCTGATAACCAAACGGCAAGCGGCCAAACTGCCCCACATGTGGGTTAGCAAGTTTTACTGCCGCAACAAGGATGCCTCGTGTTGGATTGGACACATACTGCAGCGCTTGCGTGTAGTTGCCGCAACATATTCCAGCGGTTGAAATGACCGACTCATCATCCCCTCCTAGACAGATTAAGCCCAGGGGAATCAAACAAAACGAGGAGCGAGCTAGCTGCAGCAGATGGCCACTCGTTAGCTAGACTACCGCTGGCTGCTGCTTGCTGGCTCCATGCATCATCCATCGGTGCGAATTAAGATTCTGATGTGGTTTGCTACAAACAGATCATTGCTTGGTACTGCAACTGTACAAGTATACTGTTACACTTGTGAGTTGCGACTTGCGACCCATGTATGTATATATCAGTTACTCGCCTGCCTGCCTGCCTGCCTGCCTGCCTGCCTGCCTGTGCACGCATGGAATCCAAAGCTAGCAGGTAACAAACCAGCGTGTCCTGTCCTGTGTGGGCAATCTGCCATGTGGTACATACGAGGACTGCAGACGATCTCTGATCCCTAGGCCATTCCTGTGTGTGCGAGGCATTTGTTGTACCAGTTTTCGTGGGTCAGGGCAGCCTAATTGCTAGCGGATCAGATCAAATTGATGGGCGAAAAGCGAAACCAAACTCGAGCGGCGAATTGAATGAGGTTTGCTTGTACTCGTGTACGTGCGGTAGCAGTCCCTACTCCCTACAGGTCGCTGCGTGCAGGTGACACGAACCTAACAATTAACCGAGCGTGTACATGTGCAGTGACTGCTTTCTCACGCGGATTGATTGCGTGCAAACGACTCGTTGGATGTACTAAACTGCTAATCCGGTATCAAGAGATCGATCACACCCTTTTTCGTTCCACTAAGAAGAAAAAGTAACAATTACATAAAGCAATACAGGGTACTAAAGCGGAATAGGCCACCTAAGTAGTACAAGAAGAAGGGAAAAACCGCGCGAGGCAAAGAGAAGGACGACCCAGATCGGCCTAGACGACCGACCGGTGTGGGGGGAAGCCTAGCCCACCAACCGGGAGACCATATGGGACTACTCCGAGTGTGAAGGTGCCTAGCTCCCGTCGTATGCCAAAGGCTGGCTAAACTCGTCCCTAATCTTTTGGAGCAGTAGGTCAAACGTTAAGGCCTCATTGTTGAACACTCTTGAATTCCGCTCCTTCCAGATCATCCAGGAAATGAGGGTGCTGCAAGAATCAAGCGCCCTCCTATGTTTCTTGGGGACCAAGGTGCAAACTAAGATCCAATAGTCTTGTATATTGTTTTGGGCCACCGGTAGGCAACAACAAAATCCGACTTGTGTGAGAAACAACGATCAGATTTGAGATGTGACTGCACACCCAACCACACTACTACAAAACAGGCTATAGTAGACGTCCCATCACAGACGGTTCCTTTGGAACCGTCGTATTCAAATCGATCCGGCATAAATGTGGCGGAACAACTATCACAGACGGTATTTTTTAGAACCGCTCAGTGATAATCACTATCACAGACGGTTGAGAAATAGAATCGCAGTGAATTATCCTGACGGTTCTATTCACAAACCGTGCGTGATAATCTAATCACGAGCGGTTTCGCGTTACGTTACAACCGTCAGTAGTATCCTGAGCGGTTCTTATTTAGAACCGCCTGAGATCCTCTGCCACGCGTCTCAGTCCATCGCCGCAATGGACGCCGCCTCTCTCGCCTTTGCCGCGATGGAGCAACCCGGCCACCGGCCCGGCTCCGGATCAACATACCTCCACACTTCAAGATCTGGAGTGGGATGAGGATCTAGCTCTTACTATGGGCAAATAGATATTGTAACTTCTCCTCCAAACTTTTTTAAAATTTTGGAATTTTCATATATATATATAGCCAAACAACGTGCGTGGCGATGAGCTTACAAAAGATTAAAAACTAGAAACCTATCTAGTGGTGGAGGTAGGTCGCTATCTCCGTCTTCAACACTTCAGAGGCGGCGTCTTGGGCGACGGTTTAAGATCGAACGAATCTGAAATCGTCCACTCACGACGCTCGTTCGAGTGTGTCCCAAGACCCTCGATTGTTGAACCAAGTTGAAGAGAGCCCATAGGCTCTCTTCTCTTATGAGGGTCTCGGCACGGTCGACTCGATCGCTTCTTTGCCTCGATTAAGCGGTCCAAGTGACGACAAGCCTCTGAGACGTGCAACCGTTTTGGAGGACCACGTCGACGACACGATAAACTTCGCCGAAGTGGGAGATCACCCGGAAGACACGGCGGAGGAGAATGTCAAGACGGCGGAAGGTGGCCGTCACCCGCTCCGGCAAATTCTCGGACAGAGGAGTGAAGACATTGTTGAAATAGTGTTCTTCCGCAGCACGACTCAACGTATAGCGAGAGAGGTGCGCGTACAGTGCGTGTACAGAAGAGGAGGCAGCCATTTCTGTTTTTGTGGAGAAAGGGGATCAAGGAGGTTGTGTGAAATACATTGTAGAAGGGGACACATCTATATATAGAACAATTTCTAAAGCCGGAACGGGAGACGAAGAGATATTTGGGGAGCTGTAGCGACGTTGGAAAATGAAGAGATGAAGCCGCACCGTGTGATCGTGAGACGAAGAGACACACGCAGGAAAATGAAGACGAAGAGACACGCGGGAAAATGAAGAGAGTTATCACAGACGGTTCCGTTGTATAACCGTCTCAGAAAAGGAATCCTGAGCGGTTCTATTTAAAACCGCTCAGGATGATACGTTCATATCACAGACGGTTGTAGTTAAAAACCGTCTGTGATTATCACAGACGGTTCTTTTATAGAACCGTCTGTGATATTATTATCACAGACGGTTCTCGTTATAAACCGTCTGTGATATACTTTTTATAAGGCGGGAAACGCTAGGGTTTTGCTCTCACTTGTCACTTCCTCTCCCGCGCCCCTTAGGCTCTCGCGCGCTCGTTCGCCTCCTCTAGGGTTTAGGGCTCGCCCGTAGTTTTCACCGCCGACTACGACCTCGGCGCCGCCGCCCCCAACCTCGGCGCCCCCGACCTCGGTGCCGCCGCCCCCGACCTCGGCGCCTTCGACCTCGGTGCCGCCGCCCCACCACAGGCGCCCGTTCACCTCCCTGTCAGTAAGCCACACGTCGCCGCCTCCGACCTCGGCCGCCGCCGTCCTCCTCCCGTGTGGGCCTCCTCCTCTGCACCGCCTTCTCCCCGCCGTCCTCCTCCCTCTGCACGGCCTTCTCCCCGCCTCCTCCTCCCGTGTCGGCCTCCTCCTTGCACCGTGAGTTCTTGTGCGGCATCCTCTCTGTGAGTATTGCTCCTCTGTGGCGCTTCGGCTTTGTTGATCGATGGGCTTTGTTGACATGCTCTGTGATGAACTATGTCTTATAATTGAGATTGAATGTGATAGTTAGTTCATACTTGAGCTCTATTGTATTACTTACTCTTTAAATATGATCTATCGTTAATTGGTTACTTTCGGTTGAGCTCATCGTTCATTGCAAATTGATCAATGGGCTTTGTTGACATGCTCTATGATGAACTCTGTCTTATCTTGAGATTGAATGTGATAGTTAGTTCATACTTGAGCTCTATTGTATTACTTGCTACTATCAATATGATGTCTTTATTAATTGGTTACTTTCGCTGAAAGCTAGTTATTACGATTCTTCATGTTGATTCATTGAGAGTATTCGGTTTTCGTTGGTAATCTAATGACTAGTTTGTGATTCTTCTAGTAGTCAGTATGAGCTCATTCAACTTTTCATTTGCCATCTTGATCTCTGTAGTCAACCTCTGTTTGATCGAAGTTTAATCTGTTTTAGATTATGCTTGAGATCGTTTGACGCTTAAGCAAAGTATTGTTTAGAGCTCATAGTTTGAATTTATATTATCATATTCATTTAATGAAGAGTATAGACAATAGGATTGAGATGGCAAAGACTTGTTCTTTAGCTACTCTCCTTCTGAGAGCACATAATATCATGAATCAATATGTTGGAATAGTGTCTGTGCACTGTTAATCTCTAGACCTTTTATTGGCTGAGCATTTCCTTCGTCGATCATTTTACTTGATTCTAGTTCTATGTCTTCATTAAAGGCTAGTCTTCTGTACATGAAGCATTAAACCTTTGCTTAGCATTTTCTTCGTCGATCCTGACACACTTGAGTGTACCTTTGCTTCGTGCCAATCCTCCACGGCACAAAGCAAATGGTACACTCCAGTGTGTCGAGCTCGATGAAGTAGGCTCGGGCAAAGATTTGTATCACTAGTTTCTATCTATACAAAGATCATAAGAGAGGCTGGTGGATTAAGGAGTGTTAGAATAGAAGCTGGTGGATTAAGGAGTGTTAGGAATGTTAGTAGTCTGTATGAGCTCATTCAACTTTTCATTTGCCATCTTGATCTCTATAGTCAACCTCTGTACTTCTTCCTGAGATTAATTGTTTCATATTTATGCTGGAATTATTTATGATTATTTGCTATGTCTATTTTACTTGATTCTATTTTGTTTCTATGTCTTCATTAAAGGCTAGTCTTCTGCACATGATGCATTAAACCTTTGCTTCGTTGATTAAGGAGTGTTAGGAGTGTTAGAATAGGAGCAGGGAGGCGGCGAGCCCTACAGGATTAAACCTTTGCTTAGCATTTCCTTCGTCGATCCTGACACACTTGAGTGTACCTTTGTTTTATGCCAGTCCTCCACGGCATAAAACAAATGGCACACTCCAGTGTGTCAGGGTCGATGAAGAGTATAGACAATAAGATTGAGATGGCAAAGACTTGTTCTTTAGCTACTCTCCTTCGAGAGCACATAATAGGAGCGGAGGAGGCGAGAGCCCTACAGATTAAACCTTTGCTTAGCATTTCCTTCGTCGATCTCGACACACTTGAGTGTACCTTTACTTCTTGCCAATCCTCCAAGGCAAGAAGCATATGGTACACTCCAAAGTGTCGAGGTCGATGAAGAGTATAGACAATAGGATTGAGATGGCAAAGACTTGTTCTTTAGCTACTCTCCTTCCGAGAGCACATAATAGGAGCAGGAGGCGGCGAGCCCTCACAGATTAAACCTTTGCTTAGCATTTCCTTCGTCGATCTGACACACTTGAGTGTACCTTTGTTTCATGCCGGTCCTCCACGGCATGAAACAAATGGCACACTCCAAAGTGTCGACCTCGATAAGTAGGCTTCCTTAGAGAAGCTAGTGGATTAAGGAATGTTAGCACTCTGTATGAGCTCATTCAACTTTTCATTTGCTATCTTGATCTCTATAGTCAACCTCTGTACTTCTTCCCGAGATTAATTGTTTCATATTTATCTTTGGAATTATTTATGATTATTTGCTAATATTGCACATGTTGAGCATATTATTAAGTTTCAATGTATATGTTAATTTGGGACACTTGCAATCCATTTTATTGCATATGTAACTTATATAGATAGCAAGTGGCGAGATGGCAGAGACATCGTCTTCGCCGCCAAACCGACGCCATGAGATGGAAGAGGCGCCGACGAGGTCACGACACCGACGCCGCAGATGGAAGAGGCGCCGACGAGGCCGTCACCGTCGATTTATAATGACAGGCGAAATGGCAGAGGACAATCGAAAATGCCTACGGGCGGTGGTCATCACGGAGGTCGGTGACTTTGGGGTCCCTCTGAGTCCCAAGAGATCAGCGGCGAGATTCCGGACCATCTGCGGGATACTTGCAAGGAACGGGTCCTTATCACCACACCAACGTGGAAGGACGACAAAGAAGCGAAAGCGCGGCGTGGGATGAACTTTCGGAGAAGTTCACTATTCCAGAAGCACATGTGGCACGCGTGCGACGGACGGCGATGCTCACGATGGGTAAATTGTGGAGGACCTTCAAGAGCATTCTTGTCACGGCACGTGAACACGGGTCAAACGCCTTCAGCGAAGACAAATTCTTGGCGCGGAAGCATGGGACACCTTTGTGGCTATAAAAACGCGGCGAATTTAAGGAGCAAAGTCGCGGCGCACAAAGCTCTCGACACGAAACACTCACCCAAGACAGACTTCAAGACCACTGAATGCGCGAGTAAATACGAGGAATGGGCGGCGGAGAAGGAGAACCCGTTTCTGATGTCACGCACCCGCGTTCCCTAAGTGGTTAAGCGAGGCACAAGTCTCGTCTTCGGCAAAGATCTCCTTCACAAACCCGCAGACCGGGAAGTGTCCCAACGTGTGGTAAATATGTCGAACTACTAAGTTGTTAATAAGTCCATCACTTCATAGTGCCTATAATAACATGATGACCTCTTGCGGCGTGACTTGATCGCCCAAGCTTCCCAAAGCTCCTTCCATGCGAGCGAGGAGAATGATATACTATCTACGGCCTTGGGAAACAAGGAGCACCGGGTCGCACGCGAGGCTTTGGGGTTAACGTGCCTTGGAGTCATGGATTCGCGGACAACTCATCGCACGTATAGGACTAGGAAGAGATCCAAGGCGAGCACGACAACCGGTTGGTACAGATGATTACTAACCAATTTCAAGTAGAGATGGCGAGATTGCGAGTCAAATGGATATACTCATGAGCGGTGATGCATAAGCCGCCCCGCTAATTCGGGAGGCGCCCTCCTCGGCGTCGGAGTAGCGTCGCGTCAAGCATAATTGTGAACATGACGACGTCCGATTACCGATAGACGACATCAAGGTAACGTACATCTATGGATCGCACCAAAGATAGACCTATAGGGCGCCTTAGCTAATTGCGTATCATTTTGTAGGAGCCGCGCCTGTAAGCTCCAAGTGAGGATGGATGGGTCCCTTTGTATTGAGGTCAGCGAGGATGGTGTATCCATACGAGGAAGGCGGTCTGACGGTGCCGGTGGCGCCGCAGTTACGCCAGGTCCGTGGATATGGTACATGTCAATTTCGAGCCGTCCGTTGAAGATTTGCCCGAACGAAGAGATCACAACACTAGGGATGCCGTCCTCTCTTTTATCCAATGGCCCAAGAAGGACATCGCCTCGACCCAGCCGAAGGCTTGCGATCCGGACACGACCATTCCTCTCAACGGGACCCTCGATGACTCCACCTCATGTTTAGCCTCATAAGGCCACCTCTTCGATTCCCGTGGAGAAGACGCCGAAGGAACGACAAAAGCGTGCCAGATCCGTTCCCGAGTCATCTCACAAGAAGACGCTGCCAATCGCTAAGGCCAAATCGAAATCCACAAACGTTAAGGCGCCTCCCAAGTCCGGGAAGTCCGCGATACCCGGGAACTACATCATCGGAAAACCATTGTGCTCCGGCGCATGATAATGCACGCCGATATGCTTGTCGGGCTTTGCATGCACGGTACTGGCGAAGACCCAAAAGAAGGGTGCGATCATCGAATCACCGTCGAATCGAGGATAAGCATTTCTTCAGCGGGGCGAGATACTTCATCGTGGGCTTCAATGACTTATTTCAACTATTCAACCTCGTTGGCCTCGACGTCTCGCTTCTACGATGTTGGACACTGTAAGTGCGTACAATCAAGTTCTACATTCATGTAATACCAATAAATATCACAACTCATTGCTTATGTATAGATACATGCTAAAAATGTCCGAGAATGGAAAGAACCAAAGGGTTTCTCGACCCACATGTGGTATCGTTGCAAACCATCCAACAAGACTCCTCCTTCGTCGAGAAATACATAACGAGGTCATTGCTTCGTCGGATTTAACATGAAGTACATAGTGGTGCCCTACAACCGGGGTAAGTGTCACTACTTGCTATACAAATTTCATTTGTACTTTATCTGCAAAGACGAACTTAGGTTTAATGACTATAGCGACATACATGAGTAGGTACCACTGGATCCTTTTAGTTATTATACCCAAGAGGAACCATGTGATATACCTTGATTCCCTAAACCGCAACAAGCACGACTTCAGCACTCTAAGAGGAATACTCGAGAGGTATGCTCATTTCCTCCTTACATAACTCTATTGTAGTCTTCATTCGTTTGAAATGGCCGAGGATAACCTTTTCGAATCATGTAGGTCGTTCATCAATTATGTTGCCAACAAAGGAATATACAATGGAAAGAGCGTCCAACTAACACACAGGATGGATTTTTCGGTACGCGCTACAACACTATAATCCTATATCATACTTCATAATAACGCGTCTCGAACTGACTATACCTATATATGTAATTCTATTTTTTGCAGTGCCGCCAGCAAAAAGATGATGAGTTATGTGCAATCTCGTCGCTATCATATGCGACTAATCCTTCTGACTAGGAAGAAGGATCACGAGGTTTGTCAATCTCGAAATAATTATTTCCTAATTATAAATTTAAATATATATATCTTACCACTTTACTCTTGCTAGTGGCGGGCCTTGAATTTACAATGTGATTCACTCGTTGCGGAAGAGATCAAGGACATTCGAGGAAGCTCTGCGCCTTTATCAACACGAAATCATTAACGACAACGGAGAGTTTCACTCCGTCGCCAACCCGAGCATCACCCCACTAAAACCTCTCAACGCAAACAATTGTAATCTAGTTGTAACTATAGCGACAATACTTGAACAAATGCGGATCTTTTGTAATTTATTTTGAGTAATGATCACTTTGAGTTGTTATGGCTCCTTGAATCTGCTTTTTGTGAATGCTTGAATCATTTACGTGAATGCTTGTTTTCGAGGGCATGGCTAGCAATTCCCGAGGCTAGCCAGAAAACACCAAATTGTGGGCGAAGTGCGAGCTATCACGAGCGGTTTTACGTTAAAACCGTGCAGCGAAGTCAAATATCACGAGACGGTTTGAATGAAAACCGTCGTGATAGGAGAAATATCACGAGCGGTTCTAAATAAAACCGTGCAGTGATAGGAGAATATCACGACGGTTCTACAAAAAGCCGCCTGTGATATTCAAAAATTACAAACGGTTTTATTTAGAACCGTGCAGCGATATTATCCTATCACGAGCGGTTTTTATTTAGAACCGTCGTGATATTCTCCTATCACGAGCGGTTTTACATTCAAGCAAACCGTCGTGATACTTGACTTCGCTGACGGTTTTTAATAAAACCGTCAGTGATATTTCGTATCACAGACGGTTTTGTACCGTCTGTGATAATATCCTGTTATCACAGACCAACAAACATAGACGGTTCGGAAACCGTCTGTGATGACGGTTCCGAACCGTCTGTGATGTCGGTTCCTGTAGTAGTGCCAGGAGATGATCAATAGATTCTTGAGAGGATAGGCGGAAGGCGCAATTAAAGTCCTTGATTGGGAAGACCATGGCGCTCTACACGGTTAGTTTTACGACAACGCCGATGGATTGCTAACCACATGAAGTATTTACAGTTCAAAGGTGCCCAAGCTTTCCAGATTGCCTCAGCCCAGGCGAACCCGAGAGATACAAGGAAGAAAGCCTTACAGGCCGATCTCGCGGGGTAGTGGCCTGAGGCTTCCCAAAGCCACTAAACCATATCCTCCTACCCCTGCGTTGTGTGAACTATCTGCAACAAGTCCCACGATCGAAGATACTCTGTGAGGACATTGGCATCCAGCCATCTCGTAATATCTGTAATCCAGGTCCTGTTAAGTACGACTTTACCCTCAACGTTGGCGTGCAATCGTGCACTCTAGGGAGAAAAGCTTGAGCATCTTCTTCTTGAGCTCTGACCAGAACCAAATTTCCGAAACCGATAGCCGCTTGTTCTCCTCAGCAATATGAAACCGCCAGATGAGCTCTTTGGCTAACCAAATTTGTTGTCGCACCTTACCAACTTGTCGTTGGCTCCAAGTTTGTAAGGCGCGACTGGTGGCTTTAAAGAGAGAGTCTAGCCTCCAAAGCGGGCCTGAGATCGAGGCATCACAACGCCAAGCATTCTAGACCGTGGTGTCGCAGCCCTTAATCTTAGTCTAGAAGGATTTGAACCTGAAGTACTTCTTGGCGCCAAAATGGAACACCATGGACAATAGGAGCGGGCAGTGATCGGAGGTCGTAGATGGGAGAGCTCGGAGAAAACAATCCGAGAATAGCTCCTCCCAATCAGGGGAAACGAAAACCCTTTCAATGCATTCTAAAGTCGGTCTCTCTCGCACTTGTCCAAGTGAACGCATGGCAGTTGAGATGGACTTATTGGAGCCCTAGGTCATCGATGGCTCGCCTAAAGCTTACCCATCATACATCTGTTCACACGATCATTGTTTTTGTCTTGCGCTCGATTGCTCGAAGGATTAGATTGAGTCCCAAGTATCAACCAAGGGCCGGTGATCGAGCACCGAATGTCGTGCAACTCTAGTAGGAAAGCTACTTTGTGGGCCTCCTCTTGGGACCGTAGACAACTGTTATCCCGGAGGAGGGTCCGCCCGGGAACACGACCTTTGCCGTAATGGAATGGTCTATGAGAGTTACGGAACTACAAGAGGCCTTGCTCGAGTTCCAAGGTAGGAGTATACGGCCTCTAGTTTGGGAAGCCGGAAGGTAACAAGTCTCATCGATGGTCCTAGGATTTCCATAGAAAACGAGGAATCAATTACATCAAGTTTGGTTTTTTTTTTCACTGTTTCTCTGGCCACGTTACGCTTAGCCCTACTGTTGAGACCCCGGATATTCCAATTGAGAAAGTTACAATTATCCAACCTTGCAAGGCATTCTGAAGAGGAAACAACACACGCACGCACGTACGTGCCGACGTACTCGACGTGCCACGCATTGGTAGTACCGATAATTAATTTACACGAGCGCGGCAAAAGAGAGAGCAAGAAACACACTGGTGGCATGCATGATCTATCGGATGCTGTTGAGCATCTGGCTGACAAGATTGTTCGGGTACGACGTCGCCGGAGTGCAGTTTACTGCCGCCGACCGCGGCGGTGTGCGGCGACGGCGTCGCGGCACTGACGCTTCGTGAGTCGCGGTCTGCGTTGTTGCGGCAGTGGCGGAGGAGGTCCTACGAACCGGCGACGCCTTCTGTGACGTCGCTGGCAGCTGTTTGTTGGTCACCGTAGAGTTCATCAGGTTGCCGGGGGTGACTGCCGCCGCTGCCTGCTGCTTCCTCCGGCCGTGATCCTTCACCAGCTCGCGCGCGAACCTCTCCAGCTTCTCGGCATTGGTCTCGCCGGCCAGTTTCCTCCCCTGGAAGAGCACCGACTCCACGTTCTTCTGCAGCAGCATCTCCTCCACTTCCCACACCGCCGTCTGCTCCGTCTCGCCGCCGCATGCCATCCTCGGCGCGCGTCGGTCCGCGCTCCGCCGCCCCCCTGTACCCTGCAGTCAAAATTCGATCACTCGAAAGATGAAAACTACTACTGAAAACTTGATATACAGTGATGCTTGCCTTATGTGCCAAATTAATTACAGCACTCTGACAACGTAATGTAGAACCTAACAGCGGTTAGTAATTGAGATTGTATTTACCTGGATGCGGATGTAATTGCTTGTCCTGTTGTGTCCGAACGCCATCGCAACAGCTTGATCTACCTAATGACAGGTCAGATCAGGCACAATGTTATGTCGAGTAGAGGCAACAAAAACCAAATGCACCAAACTCTCATATAATTCGTGCATGCATGCATGCATAATGCGTACAAATGTACAATAGATCGAGCTACAGTGGTAGATCGATCGAGCAGACAATTATGTAACGTCCTTTTATTTCTTGCTGCTGCCGTTGTGCGTTTGTGTTCGACAAAAAAACGCGGGAACAGTAACGTTTTTGTACTAGTACAATGTGGTTGGCACGTACCACGTCGGACACGCCCTCGGCGGCGATCCTGGCGATCTCCGGTGGCCTCGCGCGACCACCGCCGCGGCCGTTCACCTTGCGGTCGGCCTCCCCTGTGCCGATGGACACGACGAGGAGGTCATTGATGCCGGCCGCGGCAGGGAACTCACGCCTGTTGTTGAGCACGTGCGTGATCGCCGCGGCAGTGGGGTTGCCCAGCGCGACGCCGCTGCCCACCGCCGAGATCCAGGTGCTGCCGTCCACTGAACTCACCTCCACGGCGGCGCCCGCCGCGCCCGAGCACGTCGCCGCACAAACGTCACGCAGCCGGAAGTCGTACGCCGGCGACTCCACGGCGTCGGCGCGCGAGAAGAGGAACGGCGCCCGCGTCGCGAGGTCGTAGCACGGGACGAGCACCGGGCGAACCGTGTCCCGGAGCGTGAGTTCGCCAAATACCTGGTCACGCTCCATGGCTTAGCTTGGTTGCTTGCATCTCCCTAATGGCTACGTGTTGAGTTCAAAGAATTTAATGCACACGGACTGACGTACGCACCTTGAGGAAAGCAGCGGCGGGGCGGCGGAGCAGGCCGCCAGCGCGGGCGGACCAGCCTTTGCGAACACGGCGGAGCAGGAACGCGAGCACGTCCTCGGCCGAGTACATAGGCCGCCCGCGCGGACCACGCGCGAACAGCATGGCAGCAAGGACGCCGCCGGCGCCGGATCCGGCAGCCACGTCGAAGAAGTCCGCGAGCCGCGCGGCCTGGTTGCCCGCGCGCCGCCGCAGGGCGGCCTCGAGCCGCACCAGCGCGGCGGCGGCGAGGAGCCCGTCGACCGCGCGGGCTCCGCCGTCGAGGAGAGGACACACCTTGCCCGCAGCCGCCGGACCGGCCGCGCCGCAGCCGCCGCCACCGCCGACGGAGGGGAAGCGCTTGGGGTCGTCGTAGCCGAAGAGAAACTTGCTCTCGAGGATGGAGAAGATCTCGTAGGTGAGCCTGTCCGCCGCGTCCTTGCTCCGCTCTGCCTCCGCGCGATCCGCTTCCATCTCCATCACTTTGCGGTGGCGCGTTTCTTGGACTGCAACCTGCGTGAGCCGGTTCGCGCCGAGGCGGCCTTATATATTGGCAGAAGAAGACGGGAGCGAGGCGTAGGACTCGTTAGTGCAGGCGCGTCTGGCGCAGCGTATAGCATACGGCCGGGCCGTGCATGTACTGTGCGTATCGTGATCGCGTGTCTACATATACTAGCCGTGGCTTTAATTCGACCGTATTAGATGGTAATTACGGTTTCGATCGTTTCGGTACATTAACCGTGCAGGTGCATTGATGATGCGTACGTCATGGCCCTTATGGGACGTCGTACTGGCCACTGTGCCGTAACATATATAGTTTAGTGTGCCAGAGATCTATGTCATAGCCGTTAATTCGGACCGCACTCTGTTTAGGAGAGCTTAAGATCCAGCTGATCATAGCATGCAGCTCATCAAACTTGAGAAAAATCCTAGCTAAAGGTCGTGTGAGTGTAACGAAGCGAGTAGGTGGCTACATTAATTATGCTGCTCCTAAAGCAGTGGGGTCTGGCGGAGCCACGATTTGGTCAATAGAGTGCAAACTTTTTTTTCGATTACAAAAAAAACATGTATACACACACTCTATTATATACATCCGTGACTATGCCTTATAGCAACAAGTCGAGAATTCTTTTGAAATATGAGAATAGTTGCTTGGTGTTCTTGTTGGATTTAAAGACGATTACATGCTCAAGAATAGTTAGTTGCTAATACATGATGCCACTTCCCCGTCGAATCTACAAGCATCAATGTCACTTTCTGAACATAGCGACGTCCAATCCAGGTAATTGGATGTCCTGACGATCTCCTTGCATCCATACTTTTTAAACTTGCAGGGGCTCAATGAGGTTGCCCGTAGCTCTTGTCTCATCCTTCTCATGTCATGGCGATCCCCCAAAGTGGTGAGAGACTACGAACAATATATATATGATCTGGGATTTAATGGCACAAGCGACCCTTGTTTGGGGCTTTATAGAGAAAAGTCATCACAGACGGTTTCAGCCACAAACCGTCTGTGAAAGTATGCATCACAGACGGTTCAAAACCGTCTGTGATGACCTCATGTCATCACTGACTCATAAACTCAGACGGCTCACGAAACCATCTGTGATGACGTTTTTGAACTGTCTGTGAATACCTTTTCTGTAGTAGTGATATCACATGTCTAGAAAAACGGGGGACAGAGATAAATCCATGACCTTACAAAATATCTACTGAAAGCGCACTCGTGTGTGCATAAATATGTGAACTTAAATAACATATTTCAACATAAAAGTTTAAATGACACAGTAAAGATTCAAGTGGAACAAATTACATGTTTTTAGTATAATCGACATCACAAAATATTGCTTATGTTAGTGGGCTGCTGTCTATTGATTGCTGAGAATAACTTAATATAATTCATTGTATAGTTTGTATAGTATAATAGGTATATATACTGTATAAAGAGTATGTATGTAAAAATTTTGGGATGCAACTGCACCCCCATACTCTAGTGTATACGTAGCTCCGCCATTGGGTCTCACTCGGGCGAACCCAATTACCCAAATTAAAGGCTGAGTGAGGGCAAACTTAAATTTTAATTTTTAGTGAAGCGGTACAATATCTTGGGTCCCCGACAACTTATTTGTTCCCGCTCATTTTTTTTTACCTAGGTCTACCCCTCATCTCACTCATGCGCCTACTAAGTACAACAAAGGTTACAATGGGCGTACATACGTCCGCACGTACGCCGTACTGAATATTAGTACATATACACACACTAACATACGGACGTGGTAACGTGGAAGCACGTGCTGCTCTATAGCTCGAGCGATACCAAGTTTTGTCGCACGCATGCAGCATTGACGCATGAACATGCACTTCACTGAGCTCGATCACCCACTCTGCTCCTGTAAAAAATTACCGCCGGTAAGGTAAGGTAATGCATGAGGAGACAAGAAGCTAGCAAGCGAAGCGGCCGCTGGACCGGCCGGCCGGTACGGCGCATCGCACACGGCACACGTAAATAGCAGCTAGATGCGTGCGTCTCACGGGGTGGAGTACGCGTGCCAGCAGATGGGTGCCGTCGCGCGCGGGCACGAGCACCACCGATCTCTCGGCTGGCCTCCCTCTCCCACGAGGAAGAATTTAACGTGCGTACGGCGCACTTGCACACGGCACGCATAGATCGACCGGGCGCGGGACGAACGTACGCGGCCGTGCGGGCGGGTGCATGCACCGGCGTCGTCTCTGCCGGCCGGGCACGCGCGCGGTTAATGAGCTGCCTCCCGCGCGCGCGCGCCCCGCCGTACGTTCTCCTGTCGATCTGCAACTTAATCCTCCGTCCGTGGTATCCTACGACCGATCCGTCGGTCTGCTTCTCGTACTAAGAAATCTAAGAAAGACTACATCACTACTGTATCACTCACATGCTAAGTTTACTTTTTCCTACAGTGTCTTAGCACCGCTTCTCTCTTCGATCCCCTTCTTTCTCCTGTCCCTTACTCACTTACAGACGGGCTCGTATTTAGAAAGATTTCCTTGGCATCGGTGCCTGGGCTAGCACCGGTGCTAGCTTGGTAGCTCCATCTTCAGAGTTCTGAACTGGCCGACGCTAGAGAACATTGGATGCTCTCGCTTCACTTTGCGCTTTTCTTTTCTGGAGTAGTGCATGGTACATTCCTGGACCAGGCGGCCTACATGAGTTATCCATCGATCGCCTCCCTGGTTTTTGGCTGCTTGATATCATCGGATTCCAGGCATGCCGGCCGTGCAAATTAAGTACAGTAACCCCTTAATTAGTCCTTACATGCATAGATACTTTATGCTTGCATTGCACAGCATCATCGATCGGTCTCGCGCGTCTAGACGGCTAGGCACGCACGTGACGTGCATCATGAGTACGTACGTGTGTGCTGCGCAACAGCATGCCTTAAGCTGGTGCTTGTAGAGGCACAACTGCGAATTCACTGCCAAGGAAGCCACTGCCTCAGATGCTTTTGCTCACTACGTATTTCTCCCACGACATCACAGAGATATTGTAGGGATTTCCATGGCTGAACGAAGAGCTGAGAGATGTTGGGGATTGATTCACACTTATTTACTCCATTATCATCAATTCTTAGTAGTACTAGTCGTCAATTATGAAGCAGAGAAGAATGCACAGGTGAGCAGGTTCTTAATGGAGCAGAAGCTGATGGAGGAGGACAGTTCCAAAAGGCAGCAGCAGGTTCATAATAAAATGTTCCTTGCGTGAGAGAAATCCCTGGCAGATGCAGACTATTACAGGCATGCCTTGCATTACTATTTCTAAAATCTGTCCTGCTCACGCACGCTTCTTATCAAACTAACTGCATTTGGTTTTGTCTGTCCAGGATCATGAAGGAAGAAGAAACCAAAAAACTTAGCACTTGACTATCTTGAGCTGAGGTTAATTGAGTCAATTGCCAATAACTCAAATATTTCTTTGGTGAGAAGGTAACGCTGAGTTGTTGTTCGCATTTTCTTCTTTTTACTCCCTCCGTTCCTAAATAGTTGACGTCAGGGAGTATTATTTCTGCTGCATGAGCGTCAAGTAAATAGATCTGGAGGGAGTACATTTCCTGAAGTCTGGTGCTGAACTGTAGATTATTCCTCCACAGATTCCAAACATGATCTAGACAGCTTTACACACGGTGGCTTCAGTAAAAGGTAAACTTCCCTGGTAATGAATTATTGGCTGAAATCCCATAATTTTGTTGTTATGCATAGGGACTGTTTCATCTCAGCTGGCTCCATTGGCAAATAAAAATATAGAGACAGACCTCCTGACAGTATTGTCCAATGGCCTATTTACCTTACATAATTCAGATTTGGTTGCATCTTAATCTTTTGTCACTTTTATACGTGGAGGGTTTCCTCAAATTGAGTTATTATAACTAACCGGCAGTAAATTATATGTTTTGAATTTAAATAGAACGGTAGATTATCTGTACGACAGAGTAGTTTATTTTAAATCAGGAAAAAAAATTCTTGGTCAGTGAATGGCGTGGATGTAAATTATATTCTTTGAAATTTTATTTGCCCTATTAGTAGTGAAAACGAAAACTTGCTTAACCAAATGCGTAAGGAATGTACGCAGAGGTAGTTGCCCTGTACCGCTTTAGCACAAAAGTCTCTTCTCACACTGATGCCACTAGGGAAAACCTCAGAAGCATTTAATTTCTCTTTCTCGCTGCATAGAACTTAAGCATACAATATCTTGATCAATTTGATCTTTTCTCACAGGCCATTAACTAAACACCACATTTTTCAAACAGGGACACCCCAATTTCCGCAACCGCCTAGGATTTGTAGTGGACTGATATAGTATCAAATCTGCTCACGAGCATTTAAAATGCATTAATTTGATTAAATTATAGCCGAACGACTAATTTGAAATAGTTGCACGAGGAAGCCAAGCCCAAAACTTTAACTTACAATCAGAAGGACCAAAGAGCTTCCACGGGAAAGCTTGAGTGCTATCATAACCTTAACATGTTCTCCATTGTGTACGTCATTCCTTTGCTATACCTTCTGGTGGAAATTAAGAGCTTCCACAGGAAAGCTTGAGTGTTGTTGTAACCTTAACATGTTCTCCATTGTGTACGTCATTCCTTTGCTATACCTTCTGGTGAAAATTAAGCAAATTTGAGTACACAAAGTACTCAGGAAGTCACATGGAAAAGCTATTTAACTACTTGGCAGGATTTCAATTGATTGATGAGGGTAGTGGCGGATCTAGAAGAAAAACAACTGGGTGTCTCTCATATATATCATCACATGTGTATAAAGTTACTGAACTTATATTACGGGGTGTGCACCTATGTATACATAAGCTTTAATAAGGTAAAATAAAATCAGACCCGGTGTCCTGTGCACCTCCCTATGCCTACTTGGATCCGCCCATGGATGAGGGTTTACCATAATATGAGTGTGGATGCATTTCTTTGAAGTAAAACCATATAATAATAAGAGAAGGGTTTTCAACATCTGTAATTACCACATTAACGTGTCAAAATCTCTAGTTTTGCCTTGTTTATTGGAATCACCCATGAACACGGCTCCATTAACCGAAGCACAGCGTATTCGAATACCATTGATTATATTCTGCAGAATTACCCAACTTTACCCACAAGATACCCCAGACTCACAACGTCATGCAATAGACACGCAACATGATAGCGTGCGACTGAGTTGATATAACAAAACCTTTTGACTGCTTTTCCCTTTCTAGTCTTTACCTACCAGGTTCTTGGTCAAACAGCCATTAGGAAACCACTGCCAATAGTGGAGTTCGCGGTCCGATGCTGAGTGGATCTACCGTTGTATAAACTAGCGAGTGACCCTTCAGGCCCACTCTTGTCCTACCCCTTATCTGTGGCTGCTCACTACCATTAGAGTAGGTGCTACCTGTAGATATTCGATTGGAAAGAGCAGTGTACTGAGCTAGATTGGATATACCAAACATGTGGTTTAGCGAGATCTATGTCTATTACTTGGCACAAGGTTCTAGTCCTTATTTGCCTCAAGTGAGGAGATGGACCCTCGACCAACTCGTGGTTGTCCACCTTCGTGGTCTCACTTTCAACTTACTTTCCGGCATCTATTGGGTGAGGAGATGGACTCTCAACTAACTCGTGGCTGTCCACCTTCTTGGTCTCAACCCTCAACCTACTTTTTTGAGTCTATTGTGTGAGGAGATGGACTCCCAACCAACTCGTGGTTGTCCACCTTCTTGATCTTGACCCTCAACTCACATTCCAAAGTCTATGGGGGGCAGCCAAACATCCTTATCAGTGTTTGTGAAAACATTGTGTGACAATACCAATGATTCATTTTATATCATATAGTAATTATGCTTGTCAAGGTAAATATGGCCTACAAGAGCACATGTCGGCTTTCATGTGGTAAGAATCAACTATTCATCATCACATTCCAAACTATTATTTCATTAAAGAATAAATGGCAAAAATACTGTAATGAAAGTAATAATACTAGTAACTATGATGTGGGCTCAATATGATCAAAGAATGTGATTTGCCTCCTTATTCGAAATCTTCAACTTGATCTATCTCACATGCGTCTTGATCAACTCCTTCTGTAGCTTGATCATCAAATTTGGTTCTAACGCGAAAGAAAGTCAAATAAATAAGTCCGAGCTCAACAAGAGACGAGCTGGGAACAAAATGGGATAAAGAAATTTGGAAATAATTGTAAAGAAAGGTGTTGTGGGTGGTTGGGGTTTATTTAGTGCTTGGTTAGGTCTAACGGAGTCAAAAATATGTTTCATGGGCTCGAAACAATCGAAATGGGTATAATATGTCTTAACGGTCTGGATAAACAGTAATGGGTCTGATTGCATAGTACCGGGTTGGCACTATTTGCTATCGGGTTCAGGATGGAATAGTAACGGGATTGGTGAATAGTGTTGGTCAACACTATTCTAAACGGGTTGTGTTTGGTGAACAGTACTGTGCTTCGGCTGGGTTGGGCTTGAATAATATTGGGCCACAGGGTACTCAACAGTACTAGGCTAACCCAGTTGGCTGTCTAGGCTGGGAGGCCAACTGGGTTGGCTTTGCCAGCCCACCAAGGCAACCCATGGGGCATGCGGCCCGACTCATGTAAGCGAGCCAGAAGCTTGCTCCCATGGCTCCCAAGTCAGTGAAGACGGTGGCAACGGCAACTCCGGCGGTGCCGGGTGGTGCGGTGAGCATCACCATGGCTCGCACAACCCATTTGGGGTCTTTGCGCGGGTGGAGGTGGCTCGGTGAGGGGTCAGTGGCAGTGCATGCCCGAGGCAGGGGAGAGGTGGCCAGTGCTTGAGCACTAGTGGGCCAAGGGGAGTTCGGCGGTGGTGTCAGTGAGGCTAGGGGAGCTCTGTAGTGGCTTGACGTCGTTGGCCGTGGGTGGCATGACAATGGAGCACGGTGGTGGCGAACTGGCGACGGGGATGGGGAGTTTCGTGGTCAGGGTGGCCTCGTGTTGTCAGGGCGAAGCTCGTGATGGGGCTGGAGGGGTGAGGGCGTGGGCAGGGCGACGGATTGGAAAAAAGGGGCTAACAGGGGCTTTGGACACGGCGGTGATTGGCAGCTGTGGCCGGAGTTGGGGACGAAGAGGGGTGTTGGTGGGGTTGTAGTGAAGCCAAAGGGGGGGAGGGAGTCGCAGGGGTGGCTTTTATACGCGGTGAAGGCGACGGCGGCAATAGCTGAGCAGGGGCGGGCGCGTGGCGGCGGTGTGGACGACGGTGCGACTTCGGCACTATGGGAGGGTGTGCTGGCGATGCAAGAGTGGGCGCGTCCCCACTAGCGCGGTAGCGCGGGTGGCAGGGGTGAGATCTTAAGTTGGCAGCTGGAGGCAACAGCGTAGGCGTGGCGCGGATGAAGGGCGGAGGTGATGTGGTGCTGGCACAGTGACGTTAATGCCCAGGGTGAAGTGGTGAGGGAGGTGGTAGGGTCCTGGTGAAGGTTTGGTGCGGGTGTAGGCGACGGTGAAGCGAGGCAGTGTGCGGCACGGCAAACGGGGGCGCGACGCGATGCGAGGAAGAACAGAGTGAAGGCGTACACGCACGGGAAGCCTTCAGGCTAGAGGAAGCGGAAAGCCGAGAAAGAAAAGTGGAAAACGGAGGGAACTTTCCGAATTGAGAAAGAGACCAGAATTCAAACCAAAGAACTCCAAATATTGAAATTTTGGGTTATTTCAATTGGCGGGTGACAAGGTTGTTGTGTTTGGGTACTCGAAGGCTACCGAACTCGAGAATTCGAGAAGGAAGGTGGCTCATCTTGTGTGGCCGGCCCCTGCCAGTACGAATCATCGCCATTATTTGAGGCCGACTCCTGCCCCTTTGCCACTGCCCTTCCTCTCCATGTTGCCTGCGGCCACCCTTCCATCCTGGTGTAGGTACTCGCTGTAGTACAATTTTAGAGCAAATATAAGTGAATTTATCTGGATTAGTTTCTCTTTGATCGTATTTAGTGTATTCATGGTGCCTGAATTGGGTAGCTTTTGCGGGGATCTGTGCATAGTCGGTTACAAAAACTGGAACTTTTGGCATGGTCTCAAGTTGAACTGAAGCTAATTGAAGTTGATTATTCTGTGTTTGGGGTGGAGTTTGCTTTTATAAGATTTGCATCCATTATTATTATGCTGGGTTCTTAGTGCTAATCCTCCAAGCTTCTATAAATTGTCCTTCACTATCCAAACACGCTCAACTGTTATTTTTCTTTCGGCACAGCTTAAAGCTGACTCAGCTTGCATCCCGTCTTTATTTTGTTAAGCTCTTAGTACTAATCCTCTAAGCTCATACAAATTGTCCTTGATGTAGCTTTTCCAATCTCTGTGTTAAAGCTATGGTTAGAGGAAACATTCACAGTAGAGGAGTTAACATACGGAGAGTACTAAGATATGGTTGTTTATTATTTTCATTTTTTATTCGAATGGAATTGTTAAGTTAACAAAGCGTATGCTCTAACTGTGTAGATACTGAATTTCAGAGTACTCCCCTTTCTTTGTTAGTCATTGGGGTTTGTCGCCACCGTAATGAAGTACAAGCTCCTAAATACAGTAGACAATACCACGATAGGCCAATCTCCCTATATAAAAGGGCGCAGCGATGGGAGCTTCTCAGGCTCGCTACGTCACCACTTTTTTTTGCTTCGTTCGATGCCCTTATCGTTTGTTGAGCACCGTTCGATCATTCTTTGCTGCTCGCGTCTTGTCGTCTTGAGCTCGCAGCGTTGGATCTATGCACTCGCCACGCAGGCCGGCACGTGTTCCCCTCTGGATTCTTCAGTTTCCTTCGTCCTCCGCGTGTTGTCGCGTATACACACGAAGGGGAACCTTCCGGATCGGCCTTCGTCCCCTCCATTGCTTCCTCCTCTCCGCTCGTGCCCCGCGCCATGCTTCCGTTCCCCTCATCCGCCTCCCCTCCCCGTCCCTCTGCCTCATCTGCCGGCCCTCTCCGCTCGCGCCCCACGCCATGCTTCCGTTCCCCTCCCTTGCCTCCCACTCCGTCGCTGCCTCGGCCCCCTCCCCATCCTTCTACCTCCCCTGCCGGCCCTATCCGCTGCCGCTGCCCCTCCCTCCCCACCTAGCCGCCACTCCTTGGCCCCGCCCCTCGCGTGCTCTAGCGGCGGCCAAGGCCCCTAGATCCCACCCCCAAAGCGGCTCGCTCGCGCCGCCACACCACCTCCAGATTAGTGATTGTGAGGGAAGAGTTTAGTGCTGATAATGTTGAAGATCCGTCGCATCAGAGGTTGAAGACGGTCATGTGTCCTCGCCTCCTTCACCGATGATCCCGTGCGTCGATGCTCCATCTTGACGCCTGCCGCTATGTGGTTGATGGATATGAAGCTCCTTCCTCCATACTGGTGAGATCAAGACACCCCCTGTGTGATTGGTCCGATCTTAGGAACGAGCCGTGCCTCGGTTGGTGGAGGTGGATCCGGTTATGGTTCTGGTCGTGGTTGGTGGAGGTGAGTTCTGTATGACCGATTGATCCGTTCTTGGTTCGCTTGTTGGTTGTTTTTCCTTTTTTTTTTTTGCTCATAGGATTGTTGCTTTATGCTTTGGCGGGGCATGGCGTTCACTGCGATTGGCTGCGTTTGGTTGGTGTGTATCCGTCCCCTGTTGCTCCTCCTGCGTGCTAGGTTCTCTCATCTCGCTTTACGAAAAGTCTTGCCCCTTTTAGATTTCGTGCTTCATCCGTTATGTGTTTGTTGTGGATCTTTCTGGTCTCGAGTGTTAGATTACTGTTAGCGTCTGGTGTTGTTGTGGGATCAGGGGAGTTACATTCTCTACCGACAAAGATAGTTCTATTGGTTCTGCTGAAAAAAAATGCATGTGAGTGATTGCCGGTATTAATCTATGGTTAGATATGACCTGTTTTCTAATTTTCCTTTCATTTTGTTTGGTTTGTGCCTCAGACCTTACCTCATGTTTGTGGACCAAACCTAATATTATGTACCAATTGATTTTGTTGTTGTTTCATCTTATTAGTGAAGTTATCTCCGTATAGTTCTGAGTGTTTTAGTGCATGCTTCGCACCAATACTAGAGAAATTCATTTAGATATCTCTCAACCTAGCAAAGATAATCGGATATGTACCTAGATGAGCCATTTTTTTTTAACAAAACTAGGTAACGGCTTCTTTGAGCTTATACATTCCTTCTTGTAGGTCAAGTTATCTGTGGTATGAATATATCTACAAGAGCTTGCATTTCCTTCTTGTAGGTCAAGTTATCTCGTGGTATGAATATATCTACAAGCTAGACAAAATTACGTTACAACAAGTACCATCCCTACACATCATGGACTCCTATCACGTACGTGTAAAAAAATGCTATCATTTTTGACATAGCACCTTATTTTTTACAATGTTTATATCTGCCTACGCAATTGCACCCAGCAGTTGAGGAATGCCTCTTGGGCTCTTTTCGCGTAAGCATCTAAATTTGTAGCACCCTACATTGATGGTTCAGGTGTTTGCTTTCTATTCCTTTGTTTTCTCCTTTTCTAAGAGTTTAATCTAATTTTTTATAGTTGGCATGGCAAGATCACACTAGAGACTTATATTTCTCAGATCCACATTTGGCTCAGGTATGGACCGAGTTGTTTCAGCATATGCTACTGTTTTTTTTCAATTAGTGAATATACTTCCAGACCGGTAGTCATGACTCATGAGTATCCTATACCATGTTAAATATAAGGTCTAGACTCAAGAATGAAAATAAAAAAAAAAGATTCAACTGTGTTAGTGTTAGTACTTTGAGAACTTAACTTTACAAGCATATCCATTGGTATGCATCAAATATTATGTTCAGATACTTTTCCGAGTTCTGTTTTCTCTTTCTTTCTTTTTTTGTGAGGGATATTCTGACTTGGATAATTCCACTAAATGTTAGACAAAATGGCAACTATCCCAGCTGAGTTTCTATCCTTACTTAATGCAATACATTATGTCCTTGGCCAACAATAGAAGGTTTCTCGCTTTGCCGAATGGTATTGTTCAATGTTCACAGCAAATTAGAATTGTTGCTTTGCCAACAATAGAGGGTTTCTTATTCTGCAACCGTTCACAGCAACTACGGTATCATTTTGAGACATGAAAATAACATGTTTCTACCTTCAAATGTAAAAATTAGAATTTATGAAAACTGTGGGAGATGAAGATTTCTTGACAAGACTATATCAAAATTTTGTTTTGAGATGATGGGTTTCATTTGACTGTGAAGTGCATGTAGGATTGTTGTCATTCTCCACATTTTTATTTATGGTGTTCTCTGCTTGCAATTGCAAGATATCTATGTCTTTTTTTAGTGTTGATACTTTTTTACTGTGTCTAGCATGTCAAATGGGCACCAAAATGGCTTCTATCTTTCATACCGGATTATCCATTGCTTAACTTCATGCTTACTACAGCAATCTATCTTTTGTAAGTTTTCCAACCTTAGGTGCATTTCATCCAACAAAATCATCAAAGATATTCATTTCATTATTTATCTTTGCAGCTATCATACAGAGTGTTTGAGCTCATAAGCGTCTTTGAAGGGAGCTTTCATACCCGATAGAGACAACAATAGTCTATATCAAAATTTTATTCTTTGGGATTGCCATCTCTGTATGCTGTATTTACGCTCACTTATTCTTACGAAAATTCCTATTGTATAGGTAAGCAGATGGAACCTACTATACTCACTATTTTCACGGAGTCTCTGTCTCTCTATCTCTGCGCCTTAAGTTATTTGTTCCATGTACTTCCGGTAGACAATTTCATTTCGAGGATGAAGAATTGCCAAATTATCTTGATAGAAGGTCATTTCGCAAAAAATTAAGCTTGGTAGGATTCTCGATCCCGGCCTCAATTCCATTTGCATTTGGAGGTAAATGCACTCCTGAAGAACCCGCTCATTTGCATATGATGGGAATTGAATTGCGGAGGGTCGAGATCTGAGATCGCCATTTTTATATATATCTTTTGTTTAGTTCTCTCTCCAAAACATTGTCTGCGCGTCGACCAAGCCGTGCATTCTTTGGAAGTTATAACAATTTGTGGAAAGTTGATACAACGGTGTAAGAATTTACTCAGAGAATCGAGCGGATCAATCACTTCAACGGATATTAAACCGGTTCGAATCTGAATAGGCAAAAACTAATCTATTGTTAGGTTCGGTTCTTGAGCACCGCCATTTCTCTTGTTCCTACAATTTCTGCTATATACTTCAATCTGTTTGTAGCACATTTTTACATTACATGTTCTTTTCGCTTTGATGTGTACACTATCGAGGACCACCACCTTCTCGCCTCAAGAAGAGTCGTGCAGATGGTAAGCAAATTATTTCATAGAGTTTATTCTGAATTAGATATCTCTATGTGCTATGGTCCTTTTCGGAGAAATTGTGAATAGCTAACGGAACCTCTGCTCAAAACATCGATGAAAATATCTTGCATTTTCAGAATGATGAACAAAAGGAGATATCGATAGATACAACACGCAAGTCATTGAGATCAAGTCCTCAAAGCATTGGTATGGTATCCCGAGAACCTCTCCTTTTCTTCTAAGGTGCTTAAGCTTTGAGAGTCTTGAGACATATTTTGCTTCCCTAAGAAAATCGTGTTTTGTATTTTCTTTTCCCTTCAAGAAGGTTTCTCTCGACTTGGTGTGAAATTAGTATCGAGGATATGACACAGGATTATATCTAATTTGTTATAGTGTGGACATTCAATAGCATTATATGGGTGAAGAGTTTGATTGGGTAGCTTAAGTAGTTTGCTGACAAGACTTGATTCCTAATTTCTGAAAATATTATGGATTAACAGTTAGTGCTTAGTCTTTCAAGCATTGAAATATATTCGCCTTTCAACTAGCTACTTGAAAAAAAAGTCGTTTATATAGACATTGGAAGAGAGTATCAACAGAGGGCAAGGAACAATATCTCACCAGGTTTTCCTCCAAGACTTCCTCAGTCTTTCCGGAGATGCTTCTAATGACAATTGCCATGGAGAAAAAAATGCCTTGGCTTTTGCCGAGGAGATGGAATTCCAGTTCTTGTCTGAGAAGCTAGGAATTGCCATCACCGACGATTCCACCTGGATTGTTGACCCACTCGATGGCACCACCAAATTCGTCCATGGCTAATGTTATTATTCTATTCTGGATATTTTGTTCAGTTCTGTTCTATCCCCAATAAGAGGGGTCCTTCCTTCATTGTGCATTTCTCTTATTCTCATGTAAAGATTGTGCAGATCCTTCACATTGTGGCTTTCCATTTGTGTGTCTCGATTGGCCTCGCCATTTGGAAGATTTCTACGGTTGGAGTCGCGTGCAACCCCATCACGAATGAGGTAAAAACCGATTCGATACTTTATTTATTTGTGGAGTGTTGTATTGCATGCAAGTCTGTGTATTCTTTCCCTCTATGGGATTTATATTCTTAGAACCAATGCTTGTTTGATTATTCATATAAAACTCAATTCTAACAATATGATCTGTGGCACCCATGGATTTCTGAAATGATTTGAGTCTAATTTTTTGCTACTTCTTCAATTAGCTTTTCACGGCTGTTCGTGGAAAAGTTGCTTCTCTCAATGGTTCTCCAATCAAAAGTAAGGAATTTATTTTGGTTCATTAGGTCCGGATGTGTTGACAATCAATAGAAGAAACGTGTCACACTTACACAATTTGTTTTTCCCTGATTGCTTGTGCTAATTTCAATATACACACCTTTCACTTGCAGCATCATCCCAAGACGAGTTGGCAAAGGCCCATCTGGTAACAGAGGTAGGTGAAATCGTCACAGATTAATTTATTCATTCCATACATGTTTGTACAAACTCAATTGATGGCTTGCTGCTACTAAAGATTTCATCACCGATATTTCCTGATTCTTTCAAAGACTCACCGTCCCAAATGTGATTTACGTGCGGTGAAACTCAATTGACTAGAGCAAAAAAAGCCCTTTGTAAATGGCGACAATGTCAAGCTTCACACTATTATATTGATTGCACAAATATTTCCCTGTTTTCCCCCTAATATATAACACAATTCGTGTCTTACTCCTTATTGCCTTAATATATGCTCTTTGACACTCTAACTATGGATATGTACCAGTTGCTCTTCGTGTTCTTTGATCTAATTAGTGGACCTGCCTCGCTATGTGTACACAACACCGTCGACTGGTTTATATAGTAGCTTATAGCATTGCGTTATCGATTTCTATATGTAATAACTCAAATGCATATGTACATTGCTAATACTTGTCTCCTATACAAAACTGGAGGTATCAAGACTTGCTATATAAAACCCTTCATTTCATCTTAAACTTTATATAACAAATATGTTTTTGATGGACTTGGAGTATGAAAACTGAATACAGCAATGCCAGTTTAGCCGTTCCCCTCTTTATATTGAGTTTAATCGACCTGCTCATTCAGGCCTGCCTTTCCATTCCAAAGACAGCATGCAGCTACTGCTTTTCTAGGGAACAACTTGGTGACTATATAACGATTGACTATATCATGCAAAACAGTTTAGTTGCACTACCTTTTTGCATTAGTAACAGCTTCCATATGCCTATCAAGTGTCGAGTATCAACTGTGTTTGTAACACATTTGTGAGTAAATGATACCCAAACCAGTATTGCTAATGATGTATATTGAGAAGCTATTTCTTTTCTGTAGCTTCTAGCCTATTACGCATAGTAAATTTGTTGTGTTACTATTGTGGCACCTTAGTTCAATAAAACAGTTACATCATTGAGGCTCGTATGTGCTATTTGACAATGTGCGACCGTTCCTATCCAAAGAAACTTGCATTCCAGTATCTAGAAGATCTCAAAAATGAATTTGAGAGAGTAAATGGCAGCCAAATTGAAACTGCTGCAAGGGCATATGCTTTTATTAAATTTGGTATGGTTCTCACTTCTCAGATTCATATACTTTCTTTATATTCGTTCTCTTATTACCAACTAGCTGATAGCTTATATGTCTCTGTTTAGACACATTTACATAGAAGACCAAGAAACTGTATTTGGATACCAGAAACCAAAGAAACCTTGCCAAGTTGAATGGTAAGCTCTACGCGGTTCACCAGATGATGCCTCGCAATGTTCAAGAAGTTCTTAGTGTTGGTGAAAAACTTGATCGTGAGTTTGGCACTGTCATCTGCATTGTGTTGCTTTATTAAATTTAGATACCATTCATAAAAACAAATTGGATACGGTCGAATGCTAATTTGCTACTGTGCAGCAACGTTGCATAGCTTTTGTTATAGACATTCACATGCTCTGTGAGTGCAAATTTCCCAGTTAGAGTTCAATTGTATTTGGTCTGTGCTACATACTTGAGAAGTACAGGTCTATTGCACTTGCCTATATTGACATTATTTGATGGATGCTTCACTTTGCAGCGTATGCTTTCCACTTTTGCATCAACGAATTAGGCCCGTCATCGAAGATACCGGTGATGGAGATGTGTTTGTGCTGAATGTCCGAGACCTATTTCAAAGATTGCTTCTGCATGGTGTGTGCGAGGTAAATATCTTCTCAGGTCGTGTAGCATTCACGATTTATCTGTTAGGAAAATTTTTATCTGACAATAGAAAGTTTTTCACTTTTAATCGCCACATATTTGTTTGTGCTTTTACAGTGTGTAGTATCTACAACCATAACCACTGTAATAGATTGAAAGCTGTTGAAGACATCAACAGTTACGAAGAGAAGGTACAATTGGTCCTTCCAGAATCGTATTAATAAGCATGGAGAAAGATCGTCCTTTCAGAATCGTATTAATAAGCATGAAGAAAGATGTCATGAAGTGACACCGGTTATATACAGTACCCCATCCTACTCTTTGTTAATCTAGAAGCATTCTGCTATGCGTTTTTTGTATCTATCTAGAATTGCTGCTGAAAGATTCAGAATTACTAAAGAAAAAAAAATGTGCATGAGTACTCTATGATTGGTATAACCAGTTTTGCCATTAAATTGTTGATTCTGTACTTAGAACTATCAGTTAAATCTCTATTTTTCCTATGTTCACCATTTTCTATGTCCTCGCCGCAATTGCGCGCTTTCAACTCTGCGCGCCAAGGCGCGCCCGGGTTTCTAGTAATTATGATAGAGTGCAAACTCCAGATCTCTCCATCATTTTAATCACAGCGACTACGCTTCATGGAGAAGAAGAAAATTTATCTGTAAGGTATATGGTGTTTGAATAGGAATAATCTGTATTTCTCTATCTGTCTGTTATATTTCCTTATCTGTATATGATATATCCCCATTGTACTCCCTATATGAATAGTCCATTGGGCCTCATGAATATACACACAATATTCATAACATGGTATCAGAACTAGGGCACCAACACCAACCTAGCTCCTTCTGCTGTCATCCCAACACCACTGTGCGAAGCTCGCCTAACGCCGCCATTGTCGACGCCGTTGCCTCCCAGCGCCGCCACCGTCGCGCTTCGAAACCGTCCATTCTTTGCCGTGCTTCTTGCCGCTTCCGCCGCCGCCAGGCTCTGGCCGCCCAAAGCGACATTGCCGCTCTAATGCCGCCGTTAGAGCCGCCGGAACCGACGCGAGGACGACGATCTCCGCCGACCGAGCTCGACGCGTCCCGACGCCACCTACCAGGAGCCCGACGCGTCCACCCACCACATCTCCGCGAGGACGACAACGCTCGTTGGCTGCCGCCGCAAGTAGGGGGAACCCTAGTTTCACCGGTCGGAACACTACTGACTTATTGACCAGCACATGTATTTATTGATGTCCATGTTTCACCGATCATGGATATAGGGATATCGAATCAATAATGTGAACACATGTTAGAAAATATGGTGTTAGATTGCTATGATTTTATGTGTCATCAGTTAGTCTCAAGCAATGATGATGTATAATCCTTATACCTGAGATCAGTAAAGTTTCCTACATGTGTAATAGTACACTTACGGGTTGCCAAACGCTACTTCGTAACTGAGTAGTTATAAAAGTAGCTTTCGGGTATGCTATGAAACATGCTGCGGGATGTAACTGGTCGGATATAGGATTTGTCCCTCCTAACATAACAGGAGAGATATATCTGGGCCCCTCGATGTGGTGGTATAAATAAAGTGCATGCACATGCTACTAGTGGTCGAAGAGTCGACCACGTGAAGTTATCTGTCACTTGATCGAGAAAGTATTGAACAGTCCATCGATGATAAAACATCTCACCTAGAGTTCAACTAGATATCGTGAGGCAAAGGGAGAATACACGAGAAGGTCATTCGATTCGATCGATCTGGATTTGGTCATATGGAATCTGAAATGGTCATAGGTAGTCGAACATAATCACTATCTCGGTCGTGAATCGTCGTGAGGGGTTCTGGCTCGGTCGTATAGAATCTGAATGGTCGTAAGTGATAAGAACATACTCGTAGATCATATTGTATTAAGGCTCGTCCAATATAATTTATGTGTATTCGGGGATCGTTATGTCCTACTAGGAACCGCTAATGACTCGTGGTTGGAAAAGGGTTTCCGAGTCACAACCGATTACGCATGAACCTATAGGGTCACACACTTAACGGGTTGGAACAAACGTGTTCGGATAGGATCCGTCATGGAATCTTTATAAGGGGATGCATGAGGCTATTGGAAAGAGACAAAGAACAGAACGTGAGTTGCTCCACCAAAACCCTAGTCGCCATCTTCTTGAGAGCTCTACCGTGCGAGTTGGTACTAGCACACCGGCGTGCAGTGTTCCATCTCTAGATGTGTGAATACCGTAGAGGCGCTGCTACGGTTGCTATTGCGCTCAAGGACGGTCCACGACTTCACAAGGAACGCGATAGGTTGTTGGAGGAGACGATCGACGCCGAGATCACTGGACGATCAACTATGACCACTTTATCGACGCGCTCTTCATTGGATCAAGCTGTTCCAACTCTTCTTCCGCTGCACTGTGCGTATAGCGGTAATGATCTATGATCTCTTGCTTGCATGGCATCCTAGTTTACATGGTGAAATTTTTGAATTGCCAGCTAGCATAGCCTACCTGTATCCCTTCAGTGGTATCAGAGCTATCTTGTGCAGTTTTTGATTTAGATTGGTCGCATATACTTGATATGTGGTAGTAGTACATTCGATCTATTACTGGTCGGGTCTGATAACCTAGATCGATTCATACGGATGGAACGGTCTAGACACTGATCGATAAGATCGATCGGTTTTCGGCGATAGTAGATGGGTTTGCGGGAGGTATGAGTTGAAAGCACCAGATGATTACTCGACTTGTTTATGATCACATTGCATGATACTCCTACCGATCGGAATTCCGCTATCGGGGTATGCCGCGATGCATGGTAGTATGGAAGTGGTGATCAGATTGGTTCGGAATAGGGTTAATATGATTAATTCTATGATTTCCAAGGCTTGATTACGCGAATAAGATTCATGTCTCGGAAAATTTTTCCAAGGGCGCTGCCCGTGACCGCCGTGCTAGGTAATCGTTGTCGTGTTATATAGTATTATGTGTTCGTGTCACTCGATAGAATTTGATTTTGTGCATAATACCTTTTGCAGGGATTGATGTGAATAGTATGGCCCATTGTGTATGTGATGCATGTATGGATTTTACATGGCCCGCGTGTCATGCTGTATGATAGCCATCGAGCTACATATTATTGTATAACGGTCTACGTAACGACATGTGATGCTTGATATTATCTTGTATAATTCATTACTAGCTTTTAGGAGTAATTGCTTAGTAGATTAATGTGGTGATTTCAAGCATGATGGATCGGTGGACAGGAAGCATGGTGATGGAGATTGTCATGTTAAGGGCTATACTATTCACAGTTTAATACGATTATCTGTGAATGTTTATTTTGTTCCTGTTATGCTTTTGATCATGTTTTATCATTAGATGTTTTAACATGATAGAGTAGTATCTCTAAGAAAAATTAAGTAAATTTGATGCATTTATGATTGCTACGCCTATCACGATTTTGATCGTTAATTTGTAGGTCTACCAAAGTAGGGTGCCATTAACTATCTTAATAAGATGGAGTGGGTGTCAGACACCTACATGCATTGTATTAGTTTAACTTGACAAGACTATCAAAACAGTTTTAGGCCTTGGGGCATAATGTTGGTAGCCAGCACATACAGATGTCACCCAACAGACAAGAGTCATATGAGATATGATTGACAAAGAGTTGCTTACCTAAATCACTAGGTTTCTAGCAGTGATGCCAAAGCTCACTAGGACTTATTAATATATGGATCTTGAACCCACTATATGAAGTTAGAGGGAAACTTGGTTCACAATATATAGTGGGAGTATCTTTTATTAAAATGTTTAATATAAAATCTTACATAAACATAGTGCTGAATTTTTGCATATATTTCTGTTGTAGACCATGTCACCTAATACTTCCTCCACACCTACCTTTAACTTGCGATCTATTCTTGAGAAAGAAAAGCTGAATGAAATAAATTTCATTGATTGGTTTCGTTATTTGAGAATTGTTCTTAAACAAGAAAAGAATGAATATGTTCTAGAGGGTCCGTATCCTGAGGAACCGAATGTTGATGCTACTCGTGCTGAAAAGAATGCTTATGAGAAGCATTGCAATAATGTAGTCGATGTAAACTGCCTTATGCTTGCCACTATGAACTCTGAGCTTCACAAGCAATATGAGACCACAGACGCTTACAATATGATTGTGGGTCTGAAAGATATGTTTCAGGATCAAGCAATGACAGAGAAGTATAATACCTCCAAAGCATTGTTTTCTTGTAGGCTATCAGAAGGTAGCCCAGTCAGTCCTCATGTGATCAAGATGATTGGTAACATCGAGAGCTTAGAAAAGCTTGGTTCTCCCTTTAACCAAGAGTTGGCTACTGATGTGATTCTCCAATCACTCCCTACTAGCTTTGAGCCCGTCATATTAAATTTTCATATGAATGGCATGAAGAAGTCAATGACCGAGTTGCATAGCATGCTTAAAGGTGCTGAGGAGAGCATCAAGAAAAGTTCTAATCATGTGATGACGGTTGCAAAGACTACTAGCTTTAAAAAGAAGGGTAAGTCTCAGAGAAAGGGAAAAGGCAAAGGAAAGACTCAAGATGACATCAAGAGTCTCAAAGCTAAGCTTAAGAAGCTTAAGCTAGGTTCTAAGCCTGATACAGAATGCTACCATTGTCATGAAACTGGGCATTGAAAGAGAAATTGTAAGAAGTACTTGGCAGAGATGAAAAAGAACAAAGGAAGTAAGACTTCCAGTTCAGGTATAAATGTTATAGAAATTAATCTTGCCACTTCTCCTACATGTTCTTGGGTATTTGATACGGATCAGTTTTTCATATTTGCAATTCGATGTAGGGACTAATAGGGAGTAGAAGTTTGGCAAGAGGTGGGGTTGATCTTCGCATGGGCAAGGGAGCAAGAGTTGTCGCATTAGCTATTGACACTTTACTATTAGCTTTACCCTCAAGATTAGTTATGGAATTAAATAATTGTTATTATGTTCCTTCCTTAAGCAAAAATATTATTTCTGCTTCATCTTTAGGAGAAGAAGGTTATGAGTTCAAATAAAGAACAATTGTTGTTCAATTTATTTTGAAGATATGCTTTACGACCATGCTCTATTGATGAATGGATTATATATTTTGAATCTTAAGGATGTGCCTATCTATAACATTAATGCTAAGAGACTTCGACCTAATGATTTGAATCCTACTTTTATTTGGCATTATCTTCTATGTCATATAAGTGAGAAGCGCATCGGTGTCGTAGCAGGACGCGACAGTGTCGACAAACATGTCGGCCGTGAGGCTCGCTGGTAGGTCCACGGAGATGTCGCTGCACTTCGACAGCTGTCACTTTAGGTAGTTTCTCTGCGACGTGATCGGGTCCCTATGCAAAGGGAAGCAATGTTCTTGGACATGAATGATCACATCTGGCTTGCACGATCTGTTCGCCTGCGACCATTCTTGCACCGCATTCCTAAACGTCGGCAGCAAGGACGACGACGGCACCGCCGACGTGGTCGACAAGCACTCCTCCTCCTCTTCCTCCTCCTTCAGCATGACATCATCCTCTTAGGCGTTGGTGAGATACGCCCATTCTTTCTTCGGCTCATCACACTCGGATGCAAAATGAACGAACTCACAACAATTAAAGCACTGGATCTTTGACTTGTCGAAATTTCTGCAGTGCTTCTTCTTGTCATCGTCTTGGCCACGACCATGGCCACCGTTGAGCCCACCATTCTTGTTTGTGCCGCTGCTGGAGCCCTCGCCGCTCCTCTTCTCTTCGGCGGCTTTGGTCTCCCACTTGGTGCACGTGAGCAATAGGTGATCTCCTTCTTCCTTGTTGCGTCGACACCCCTTCAAGCTCTCCTTGTACGCCCTCAAGCGTTCGACATCCTCCATCACCGACATCACCGATACGTCGCCCCATTTCTCAATGGTGCCGACAATGGGTAGGAATTTGTCAGGGACGGAGCGTATGAGCTTCTCCACGATGGTGCTCTCCTCCACCTTGGTATCGAGAGCACGTATCTCGTTGACCATGGTGGTGAGCCTCAAGGCGAACTCAATGATTGTCTCCGAGTCCCTCATGTAGATACGCTTAAACTCCCTCTTGAGAGTTTGAACGCACGTCTTCTTGACACGATCTTCGCCGATGTGCATCTCCTTGAGCGCGTCCCAAGCCTCCTTTGTTGTCTCCTTCTCAGATATGGTCATTACAATGGCCTCTGGCACGACTTGGACTATGGAGGCGAGAGCCATCTGGTCTCTCTTCTCATCGACCAATTCTTCACCCTCCACTGCCGCCCACACTCCTTGCACACGCATGATGATCTTCATCTTCATCGCCTACACCCTGTAATTTCTCTCTATGAGCATGGGGTATTGGAGGGTCACAACTCCCTCCCTCGCCGGCGGTTCCACCAGTGCGCGGCCAGCGCTGCTCGTGTCGTCCTCGGCACGGATCCTGGTACACGATGGAGACTCCGAGCCATCGCACGACATCTTCACAGGCAGGAGAGCATGAAGCTCTGGTACCAATTGTTGGCACAGCCGGCTACTACACATGCGAAAACGCTTGGTCACCAACACACACGATGGGCTGGAACTCGAAGAAGAAGATGAACACACGAGACGAATTGGTGCTGCTCAACATCACAACATTTTCTGTTTTTCTCGTTCTCTTATTTATACTCGCAAGTAACAAGTAACTGAAGCACTACATACAAACAAGTAACTGAACATGCAAATAAGTAACTGAAGCACTACAATGCTCAGGCATAACTAGCATCAATTGGCTTCAATGCCGACTGCTACTCTGTGCCGTGCGACATCAATGCCATGCAAACAAACTGAAAATGATGTTACAATAAATCAATAAACGCAATAACAAGCGTCAAGGATTATTCAATAGATGCGACTATGCCCTGTCTGCTTGAGGTTGAACTGGTTGGTTTCTCTATAGATTCTGCTAGCTAGCTAGTGCTCACTGCTCAGCTAGTTTCTGCTTTTGCTGCACCCGCTAATTTGTTTTGTAGAGACCTCATCTGCTGGCGACATCAGCCGTCCCGTCTCCTCACACTCGGTCTCCTCCTCCTACTAGGTAGCACCAGTACAACACAGGATACAAGAGTACAAAATATAAAGACGAACCGAGACCTGGTCGTATTAGAGGTATTGCATCCAGCACGATCGGTAATGGGAGACCAGCTCTTTTCTGGAAAGACTCTTAGAACAGTATAATCTAGTGGAGATAAAGTTTCCTAAACTACACTCATTCACAACTAAGCCAAATATTTCAGTACAAGATGCCCTATCAACGGAGGAACTCCAAGACATTTTTGCATTCATAACCCTTGTCTGCTCTAGCTTTTTAACAATTTCAAGAGCTCCTAAACCTTGCGGAAGGACTAAACATTAGCGCCGAAATTTATACCCATACATATATTTGGGAAGGCTGTAATACACTGGCTCATTCGTAGTGCGACCCATATAATCTATGTGGAGTTGTGATTGTGTGATTAATTAAACATTTCTTGTCTAAATTGAGTTGTCGTAGCATATAATGGATGTTGGGTCCAAACATAACACATCTGGGTTAACTATTTTACACGATGCGATGCCAAAAGTATAAATTGGGTGATATGCATGCATGGATCTACCTCATGGGTAGGCTAGACATTGAATGGATTTTAGGCCATGATATTATAAAAGCTTTCTTCTCCTCCCTGAGAGCTTACAAAATTAAAATGGGATACATGCCACCACCTCCGGTTTTGGGATGAACATGGAAGAGCTCATGCAGATCAAAACACAAGGTATTTTCCTTCATACGGAAGGAATACAAGAAATTTGTTGCGGAGGAAAAACTTCTGTTATCTTATTAAAGCAGAGTCGAAATAAGCCACCATGTTTACTTTCAAAGGCTAGAAATTCCCATATTAATCGATGCAAAAAGAGAAATATTTACACCCTCGATTGTGGTGGTCCAGATTATAACGGTCTATATTAAAAGAAAGATTCAATGTCAACTATAGTAAAACTGATATTTGATATCCATACAAGTTCATAAGTAAAAGAGTCCATGTCAAGTACGATAAAACTAAAATTCAGAATAAAAATAAAATAGGATTAGCAAATTGATTTTGATAGGAATTCCTAAGTAAAATACCTAAATAATTAAAGAAAAATTAGCAATTGGATTAGTGCAATTCGAAAAAAAACCTGAAATTCGAAATAAAAATAGGAGAAAATTAGTAATTTGATTTCCTTAGAGTTCCAAAGTAAAATCCCTAAATAACTAAAATTCAGAATAAATTTAGCAATTTTAGTAATTTGATTTGAATACGAACTCCAATAAAAATAACTAAAATATTGAATAAAATAATTATTATAACGAGGATGACACGAATGGTATCGGATGAGACACAAAAGATGCTACTAATGTTCGCTCTCAAGGTCACGTGTTTCTTTTGTTACTTCTATAGAATACAAATAAAAAATATCAAAAAAATTGAGCCGAAATAGTACAATGACATCGATCTATCCTACAAGATGAAGGGGAAGCGGAGAGCCGAGGCGACAACGATGGAGATGACAATGTTGTGTTGCTCACCTTAGCCGTTCAATGAGGGCAATGTTGCGCTGCTTGCCGAAGCCATTGAAGAGAAAGTCCAGTGTTTAAGCAGCCAAGGGCCATGATGATAAGTGGTGAGCATCGACGTTGTTGAGAAAGTTAGTGGCTAAATAAGCTCGATGATGGGGAAGACCCGGCAGAGTGGAGATGAAGATTTGCATTGAAAACAAGCTATGGACAATATGAGGCCATGGGTAGCTAGGAGCGTACAATTACTGGTGAGGGGCACATCATCACCGGCGATAGCGAAAAGGTTCTCAATATTATTAGACAATGACTAAAGCAGATATGTCGGCATCAGTGAAAATGGGAGGTTATCGCGGTTAGTGAGGAAGTCATAACGTTGAGTTGGCCAACATAGAAGAAGAGGAGTGACCGACACAATAGAAGAGGACATCGAGTATGTATAACATCATGCATGCATATGTACATGCATCCGTACGAATAGAAGCGCGGGAGTACAGAGGTAGAGGAGCAAAAAACTTGAAGTAGAGATGGCACAATCATAGGGAATAGTCTCGGGGTCACTAGAGAAAGCGTGATATGTGTCCCCAGCTGGGATCGGCGAAGGTTGCATGTATATGTGTGTTGATTTCGTAATGGTTAGCATTAAGCAATAATTGGAAAGAAGTAGAAGATAACTATGTAGTAAAGTATTTCCTTGGAATGAGGTAACAACTGAGAGGCTGTGATGACGAGAAAAGATAGAAGACACACGGTTTGGACCATTTGGTGGGGGTAGCCAGCATGTGAAGGAAGATAGGTTCAAGGTAGGTCGTCCATACTGTATCGATGTATGCGTGAGCAAGATACTCTAATACCACGTAAACTAATAAGATAATAAGCTGCATACATAATCAATGTATTGTTTGAGATTAAATAGAGGTACATGTACATGCATATAATTTGAGAAAAAAATAACTTATAGAGTAAGAATAGGAGCATGCAGCTACATGATCTATGCATGATAGAGAGTGGTCAGTTTCTAAGATCCCCAACAACTTATTATGTTCAATGATTTTCTTCCATCAAAACTCATACTTCAATTACGTTCCTCATGTTGTAATTTTCTTCAAGCTTCTATTATCATTTTCAACGTTTAGAATATCTTCAAATTCTAAATAGCCTACAAGGATACGTAAATATATTCTCAAGCATTTGTACAAATTCGAAACAAATCTAGCCGCGCAAATACGCAGGCAGCCCTGCTAGTTCTTGTTGAAGGAAATGATTTTGAGCTTTTTTACGGTACACTTAATTTAATATGTGTCGTTCATTCTTTTTTTATCCAATAGTTCAGATTTGTTAGAATTTAGTTATACTACACCTGTTAGTATGAGTAGTAGAATCTTAAGGAGGGTAGAATTGTAATTGCCCATATAGGAATCACATAGCACAATAGCAATATTCTCAATCCTAGTTGAAAAAGTCCATAATACCATTACAAAGAAATTATAAATACAAAGAAAAATATATTATGTCTTTAATAAACCAATGGTCATATTTGATTTATACTACCACCATATACTACCGGTAGAATGTACCGTGAAATTTCCCATGATTTTACTTGTGTTCTATGCTCACAACAAAATGAGGAAACATCGTGTTTTTTGTGTGAAAAAAAAACCATATTTCAATTTTCAACTATGACATCGGTCTGATGTTCAACCCTCAACTTAAAAACCGTCTAAAACACAATCCTCAACTACTAAAATCAGTTCGCTTGACCTCCCCAACCAATTCTAGCCTGGTTTTGCCTTCACGTGGTGCTGACATGTTGTTAATAGTTTTTTTGTGACATGGCGACAAGTGGATCAGCTCCGCTACGCAGCGGACCCCACACGTCAATGACTAAAAAAAAAAAATCCCAAATATGCTCCACGTCATCTCGTGCCAACCATCTCCATCTTCCGTATCTCTCTTTCAGACCCATCGCCAAAGTTGGTCGTCCGACCATGTTGTCGCCCGTGTCTTATTCTTGCTGCTGCACCTCCTCCATATGTCCCGTTCACAGCCATACCAAAGCAAGCATCCATGATGCCTTAGATGAGAAACAAAGACCATGACAAGAAGAATTGCGGTCACATGCTTCGCAGGTCGCCATCGGGGCCAAGAAGCTGGATGTCGTGCCGCTTCACTCTAGTCATGTTCACGACCTTATTCTGATCTGCTCCCCGTGATGGCTCTGCTCTGTGTGCACGAGATGTAGCTCCAGGTGTTGTGCTTGTCGCCGCCCGAACTCTGGCCGAGACCCGCCGTCATGTTCTCACTGCACTGGCGATGTTTTCACAAATTCTTTCATGTGATATTGCGTTCCACCCATTTCTCAGCCTATCCACAAATTAATTTGATTTTCACGCTCACATCTCACCGAATCAGCCATTTCCCTCCTCCGCCTCCGGTCATCTTCCCCAGCACCGTTAATCTCCACCAGTAAACCATGGTCCGATTACATATCCTACACAAATCACTTCGTCATATCCAACAAGACCGCGTTGATGTAGAGCACAAGAGCAATGATGTGACGAGCAGTAATGAGTGCACGTAGTGTAACACCCCAGTCCAACACGGAGACTAGAATACCACTAACTACCCAAACTAACAAACATTCGTCCACTCACTATAAAATCTCAGCAACCAAAGCATTAATAAAACCCAACGGGTCACAATAGAACATGAATAAAGACTTGTCAAGCATGAATAAATAAGCGAGGGAAACATAGTAAGATAAAAAGTCTAAAACAGCACCAAACCAGTAAATCCAAAACCTTGGAACGAATAGACTAGTCCAAAACATTCATCTAAGCTTATTCAATTTCTAACATGTCCTGAAAGTAGTCCACCATAATAAATAAAAAGTTTCTCATGGCAAATAATCATGTCCTGAAGTATAAAACTATCCCATATGCACTAGTCCCTCTCAATCGTAGCGTCATCAACGATCACCTAAAAACAACAAAAAAGCAAGGTCGAGTCCACGACTCAGCAAATACATCAATATACAACGAACCATGATAACCAACAGTATTCAATAACTTCATTATCATCACATGTCCTTCTATTAATATTCTCATGCTATTCTCTTCTCTTTGTTTTCACACACATTCATCTCATATCTCATTGCAACTCTACTCTACATGTCCACATACACTCCTTTGGCGTATACTGGTACACGTGAGTGAACGCTCGCAACAACGTTCACTCTCAAGCCCGCTCCTCCTCAAGGATCAGAGACCTCCTCCACTCCCGTGGAGTTGTGATCAATCATGATCACCTGCTCATATGCAAAGATGCTTATGAATGCAAAATGCATAATTTCATCATATTTATCCATATCCAATTTTCCTCATATTCAACCACAAGATATAGTCATACCATTTTATTGCTTGCAATTAAATAAACATAAAAGCACAACAATAATGGCAATGAACGATAAACAAAATACAGGGATCAATCATTGATCGTTGTCTACCATGCACTTGCCTTTACTAGCTGCGATGCACGGTTTGGTGAGAAGATGGCAACAAGCACGACGTCTCTCTTATATTAAACACTCAAATTTCAATACAAGCTACAGCATCACAAGAACAACAATTAATTGACATCGCTCCTACATGTCCCCCAAATCTGCAACGCTTCCCCGGTACCGAACAGTCACCCCTTGCTATCCTGGTACTAAAAATGGCGTAACTTTTGACTCACAAGTCCGATCATAGCAAACCACCCAGTTCTGGAATCTACACAAAATTCTCCACATTTTCTTAGTTGACCATGACTCCTATTTAAATCATCTAACCCCCTGTTTTTATCCTAGAAGACCGATCTGTCATCTTCTGGATAGCGGGTTTTACTAAATTCATAACTTTTATTTTACCCAACCAAAATTCCAGTTCTTGGATTCTCCAAAACCCTTGGACAATTATATACATCTTTCATGTAGATCAAAAACTCTAATTAGTCCATTTACTATTTTTAATCTACAGTCTACTAAGACAATACCAAAAGACGACAACTCCCTAGACAGTAGTCTTACAAAATTCATAACTCGAAAATCACTCCTCCGCTCGATATGATTAAATATTCTATTTCTCTACAATTAACTAGAAGATGATTTTCCCAAAATTCGCCATTAAGGTACCCAAAATAATCGTACAACAGAACAGCAGACTAAACAAATCTATTAATCGGTCCCTCGACTAGAAAATTTTAAAACCCTCTCTAATCTCGATTCTAATCTCTAATTAAATTAAGAAAACAAGGAAGGAACAGGCAAATCGTTACCTACGACGAAAACCGAGGTCTCGACTTCCTCCTAAATTTCCCTCTTCTCTTTTCTTTCTCTTGGTTCTTCTCTCTCTGTACTGTTCAAACTAGTATCAAACCAAGCAAAAGATGCAGCACGTACTATTGCCAAGTAGCAACAACAGCATCAATTGGAAGGACGCACCGGTCAATCGGCTATGCAGCAGCAACAAATGGCAAAAGCTTCCACGCGGCAGCAACCAGATCGGCTGGGACCCCACGTGCACGCTGCAGGTGCTTCACGCGGCTGGCGGGCACATGCACTCGGGCGACGCATGCATGCAGCGGGCAGCGCGTGGGCAGGCGACCGCAAGCACACGGGCAGGCTTCACTCGCGGGCGGCGCAAGCGGCTACAGGCGACGGCCTCCACGCGAACGCTGGCGACTGGCGGCGGCTACGCACGGGAAAAACAAATGCGCTGCTAGGGTTTTGTTTTCTGGATTTTTGGATCCCTTAATCTCCACGTCCCCCTTTTATCACGGCACAAAAACAACTCCTCCAGCATGAACCGTATCAGAAAAATAACTCTCCAAAAATTCCAAAGCATTCTGTTTTAACGTACCCTCTCTTGTTTAATTAGGCACTAGTCCTCAAGAGTTTTTTTTGGAGGATATTACACGTAGGTAGCTGCCTCGAGCGTGACGAGGAAGGATGAACAGAGGGGAGGAGCAGGAAGGGACGGGGAGCGGGAGGGGGCCAGGGTAGGGTTAGAGGCACACGACAGTAGGCGGGGAGGAACAGTGGCTTGGAGAGGAAAAGATAGAGAAAATAGAGGGAGGGAGAGAAGAAAATGAAGAAGACATCAACATGTAGGCCCTCTTTCTTTTTTCTGTTTTATTGGGTGATTTGGCATTCACGTGGCATCCAAGTTAGAATGGGTCGAGGGTAAATTGGACGGTTTCGTTAGTATTTTCGGTTATGATTTGAACGGCTTTAGAATTCAGTGTTAAAAACGAATCAAGACTATAGTTGGAGGTTGAAACATGGACTTTTCCTCTCTTTTTTTTCTGTCCGTTTAGTCAATCGTGCTGGGGCCAACTTAATGTTGGCTGGAATATGAATATCTCAATCCTGGAAACTTTGGATCATATGAGACATGAGCTTCAAGTTCCCTTCTATGCTGAGATCATCATCTTAGCTTGTCGGGGACAGTTAGACACAAGCAGATTTTTTAGGTATTCGGTGAACGTTCATCGCGAACAAAAGCGACGAATAACACGTGGGCCAGTTATCACTTACAATGCAGGGGTGAATCTGCAGTATTTTGTAGGAAAAACAGTAGGAAATGATCTTTGCTGTATATAGATACATATGTTTAATATGAAACAAGGAAAAAAGTTTATGTACAAATGTTGCAAGCCTTTCGGCCAAAGAATCAACTAAAGCCAGATAACCAACTTCGAATAAATGACGAGATAATCAACTAAAGTCAGATAACTAAAGACCAAGGATTGAGTGGACTATCTGAATTTGCCATTTGAACAAAGACAGGGATTGCTTCAATGTTTTGTAACTTTTCTACAGATAGACTTGGAAATTGGGAGCCCAATATGGAACCTAAGGTCACAAGCAAAGTGGCGAAGCCAGGTTAAAGCTATGGGGTCAATTGACCCCACAGCTTTTATGCAAAACCATTCAATATAAATGAAAAATCATGCAATATTTTAAAAAACAATGAAATTTTTATAAGAACTGACCCCACAGGGTTGCAATCCTGACTCCACCACTGCAGGCAACAACCAACATTGTAGACCACAGCTCGACTCCTCCATTACAGAAACCATAGCCATATAGCACTGACTAGGATGTTAGGCGTGCTGTGTTGCACCCTTGCTGGCATGGTAGCACGTTTTCATGTGTGAGTCGTTAGAAACGGAAATGAGTATTCTCTGTAGCGCATAATATTCATAAGGGATACAAAGAGAGTTGCATGTTATGTACATTAGAAAGCAGAATCGATACATGTTAAGGGGGTGTTTGGATTGATGCCCGGCTGCTTTTTGCCTGGCTGGGAGGACACCTGGTAGCTGCCGGCCCGCTGTTTGTTTAGATTCCTGCGGACGATTGCCACGCCAGGCGAGCGCTGTGCACAGGCGCTCGAAAACAACGCCTCGAGTGGTGCCTGGGAGCGAGCTGTTATATCCACCATTTATTGCTTTAATCCAACGATCTATCTTTTATTCATCAATTCTAGGTACAGGCTTCCAACCAAACAACTTATCTTCATATTTGTCTGGTCAGGCAAAAACCATCTACTTTTTAGGCTACATCCAAGCACCACTTTTTCTTAGGCATGGAATCCAGGGCACCAACCAAACAAGCCCTAAGTACCTGGTATTTAAAGAGGCGGTTAAAACGGCAAGGTAAATAATATGCTTTTTGATCAGGAAATATGAGTATCTTATAGGTAAGTGAACTGGTGATGTAGGAATGGTATAGACACAAACTGTGAGTGGAGAATTCCTCTGCGGGCTGATCGGCATAGGGAGGAATGGCCAGTTTGAGAACAAGCAGGCATACGTACCTGACCAAACTAGGTATAAGGTGGAATATATCGCCGAGCACTAATCCAACAAGGAATGGAACATGAGGCTAACTGGGGAAACGAAAGATATGTTTCGGTAGGTACATACAGCAGGCGCAACATGATAGGACAGGAAATACATAGAGTTTACGACGTTGGTAGTTACAGTTTACAGTCCAGTGGACAGTCCGGGAGCTGACTGACCTATGTTCAGTTTATTTCGTTGGATGTACGCAAACCCGAAAGGTACGCTAAGCTAACGGCCTTCCTCTGTATGCTTCTTGCACAAAGTAGAGTAGGTATGGACGACCGTCGCAAAAGGCATAGCTTGTTTGCTTCAGATTGGTGACTCTGTACATAGAATTCCTGAAAAAACACAATCGGTACAGAAGAGTAAGCACGCTACATAACAGCGGACAAAATTAGTAAAGATTCTCAGGTGTTTTGCATGTATGACCTGTTGCTCTAGCTGTTTGCTGGCGTATCCATGTTGATTTTCCTAACAACAGAGCTTTTCTTCCTCTGTTCCAAGTCACTGTAAATAGGATAACAGCAGGGTGATATATGATTCATAGTAAATAGTATTAACTCATTGATTGTAATAATAGTATGCAGCGGAAGCACCTTTCATTGTCATCAGCACTAGCAAGCAGTACAGTATCGTCTGGAGCAGGGCGTTTTGTGCACCGCAAAAGTGGCGCATCAGTCTTTGTAAATCAGAAATCAGAACCGATACATGTTAGGTATCTGGGATTTAATGAGGCTGTTCAAACGACAAGGTAAATATGTACGTAATATGACGGGAGAAGGGCTAAACCTCGCTGAGTTCTGGGGACGGCGGTGTATGTAGTGCAGGTTGATGTGCTACCGGTTGTGGTAGAAGTGTAGTGCTTGCTGGAGTTGGAGGTGGACTGTGCCTTGGTTGTGCTGAAATGGTGACTGCCAAAAGACGCTGCTGTTCCGTTGTAGCAGTAGATGAGCTAGTTCTAGCCTGAGAAGTAGGGTCGAAATCTTCAGAAGTTTTGGTGCCCACTGCAGGAAGGAGGGGAACCGGAGGCGCTGTCGGTAGGATAGTGAAGGTATCAGCATAGAATGACACGGATATCCTCCGTCTCTGAAGTGATCCATGTGATCCGCTGATCCTTAGGCTATAGTTTCGGCCATAGAGTCATGTTATTTTAGGTGGTATGAAACCAGTAATGATAGGAGCAAACGCTGTGAGGGTTAATGTTGGGATTCCCACCAATTCCTGTCCTACATCTCCAACTGCTACTGGTGCGGTAGTTTTCCCTACGCTGGATATATCGATACCGCGCACATGCAGCTTGTACCTACATGTAAAGCACATAAGTTAGATGGTTGCCGGTGGCTCTAGGAAGTAGACAGACACAGTAGTCGAATAGAAATGCTAGCTATTGTGGTTTAGTAAGAACCTTGGTTCAGCTGTCAAGTTTTTTGCATCTTATGCATTTGTAACCTTCAGCGGTTCGCATTGTGGTTCTTTTGCAATGGCTAGGTACCAACATCCCTCATTTGGAGTGAGTTTTTTGATTGCGATGTCAATAGTGTAGGTGTGACCCTATCATTTCTTTTGGCAGAAGGTTCAAAGTTGTGTTAGGAGGTACATAAATTTGTTATGATATACTGCAGAAAAGATGTTTGGAGGACGGCCTACTACAGTTTCATGTGCATTCAAGGTAGCTAGCTCATGGACTGTCGTGGGTACCAGGGCTGCTTGATTTGGGCTTTGACCAAACCATTTAATCTCATGAGGCATGCCAGCAAAGCTAAGGGCAAAGATGATAGGTAACACTTAATCAGTGGTTGTGTGTTTCATATATATATATATATATATATATATATATATATATATATATATATATATATATATATATATATATACAGTGGCAGGAAACATATAAAACAAGTGGAACATGAAGAAGCTAAACTGATCATAACTACCATCAACATGTGCATTTTATCAAGTGTTGAGGCACCTCTTGGTATGGAGTAACTGTCACCCCTTTATATGCTATATAAGGGCTAAAATCAGTGGACAGAGGGACAAGGCAATCGGGGTTTGCAGCAAGGGATGATTGAGTCTTAGTTTGAGTGATTTCTTCCCTATTGTAACAAGCATAGTGAATACAAGAACACAGAAGTAGGGTTATTATTCTCCCAGAAGAAGGTCTGAAGTTGTATAAATCCCTGTGTCTCTTTCTGTGTGGATCTAATTCAATGGAAGCCTGAAACACTTATTCATAAGATCAATACTAGATCATCGACAAGTATATTATAATTGGTATTTAAGTACAATGAAAATGGTAAAGAAGTATAATATATTCGTTTAAGTGGTATATTGGAAGTGAGGGTATCTACTCACAGAGTACGAAGCAGACGTGCTATAATATATATATATATATATATATATATATATATATATATATATATATATATATATATGTGTGTGTGTGTGTGTGTGTGTGTGTGTGTGTGTGTGTGTGTGTGTGTGTGTGTGTGTGTGTGTGTGTGTGTATTTCCTTTTTGGGTTTTGAGGGCATCACATCATGCATAATTGATTGTGTGGTGCATGCTTTATCTAATTTGATCAAAGTATGGGTAGTTCTTGCGAAATTATAACATAGTAGTCCGGTCGCACAACTAACTTACAGTCGGATTTGATGCAAAACATGAAGCAGCGTAGACTCGATGCAGTGTAGAACATAGATGAAGCAGTGAAGCGAGCGGTCACGAAGATACGCTGCCCAGAAACCTCATTGTTGTCCCGTGTAGGTACTCTCTGCGGCAATGGTTCAGAGATATCCGCTCGCCCTCACTCCCGATGCACACTGAGGAGAAAGGATGGCTTGGTTTGACTGCACAACACACCAACATAGTAGAACAGAGAGGAAGAAGAGGAAATAGTAGTGAATCAATTTGTTTTAGGTCTGGACGTCTCTAGATCCTTTCAAGGTCGAGACAATTACCTTCTATTAATTGCATAACAAAGCATATAATAAACCATGTAACTGCTAGCTGGAAAACCAATCAATGGGTACGTACCAGTGGGTGGGTGGTGAACAATCGACGCCGGCGGCCGGAGAGCGGCGGTGGTTGGGATCCTCCTGAGTCCTGTCCAGGGAGCACAACACCATGCAAGATCCAGACGAGGATGTGACTAACTAAGCTTGGGGTTGGTTTCAAACTTGGGAACGACTACGACTCAGACGTCCGATGAGAGGATTCTCATCGTACGCCCCAATCACCCTCCGAGTGCAACATCTTAGCCAGTGAAGTGCAACAAAACGCATGGGATTGAAACAAAAATATCAGGCGTTCCAAAAAAAGGTGCAACAATTTACCGCAACAAATTCATTCCATTGTACTCAACATCAACATCCAAAGTCAACATTTGCAACAAATTCGAAAACCACGCAGACTTGAGAAAATCACAACATTTCCAAAAACTACTTGCAACATCTCGAATAGGCTATTGCAACATTTGCAACTAACTTATAAAACATTTTGAGAAACTATCAAATTCTCACCAAATATCCCAAACAAACAGGCGTCGTGCGAACATATCAAAAAAAACAACATGCAACATTTCAAAGAAGATTACATCTAAAAAAACTCAGATGCAGAAGAACGCTTTTAACAGTAAAAGGCGTTGGTTTTGTAACATTTTTTTTTCAACGGGTCGCAACATCAGAACATTTCACCAGTTGCAATAGATGAGCCTAACTTATAAAACATTCTGATTTCACACGTGCAACATGAACAACACCAGATGCAACATTACGCTCCGATGCAACACATAACAACAACAAAAAACTAGGTTTCAAACTAGGTGGGGGAAAGAAGATGATGCAACATCCCAGATCCAGCGTTCAGCATCTGGAAAATGGATGAGAGTGGAAAATCCGATGCAACACAAGGGAAGAACGGGTGCAACATTTTTTTTCAACAGTTGTAAAAAAAAAGAAACAAAAAAAGTTCAACAATCGCAACAAAAAAACCTTGGGGCTAACAGATGCAACATTTTTCAACATCTCAAAAATTGTCGCGACAATCAAACACAAGAGAGAAAGAGAGAATTAGGTAATGTTGCTAAGGAGCTCCTCAACGCCATTCCTGCACTCCTTCCTCTCCTCCTCCTCCCCTTCGTCGCCTTCCTCCCTCCAGCTCCGCCGAGCCATCTCCGACAACCACCTCCCTTCCCTCAACCCCTCCTCCTACTCCAACAACAAAACCACCGGTCTCCACACTGAGCTTTCCTTTTCCAGCTACAACACCTTCAACAAGGCACCGCTGGCCCAACCACACCACCAAAAGCAAGAGCAGGAGCAACATCATCAGCAGCCGGGGCTGCCACTATTCCTGGCGAGGGGCCTCGAGATCGACCGCATCGCCTTCGGCCTGTTCACCGCCGACGCCGCCAAGTCCAAGGCTACCACAGCTAAGATGGATGGCGTGGAGGGGCGGCTGTGGGATGAGGTGGTGGCGCTTGACACGCAGTATAAGAAGATGGTGGACGAGCAGCCGGGCAACGTGTTGTTCCTGCGCAACTAGGAAGCCGACAATATGCTTGGAGAGAGAAGCACTAGAGGCAGCCGGAGAGAAATTGTGGAGACTAGAAATGAGGAATGGATAAGAAACAGTGGACAATAATAAATAAGTGTACGGACGAAACGTTGTATCGGACGTACTCCCTCCGTACCCGAAATTCCTGACGTTCTAGGCGAAGTGCCCGTTTGCGCAAAAGCTGACGTTGTGGCCTCGCGTGGTCTTCTTTTCACGCGTTTGCCCCTGGCCATGCGCTGCTGCCCGTCTGTTGCGCTTCCGCCGCGCATGCTCGCATCGTTACTCGCCCGCATTGATTGCGCGTGTGCGCGCTGGTCTGGCTTCGCATTCATCGCTTCGCGCGAATGGCTCGCTTCGCCGCCGCTCGCTGCCGCTGCCGCCGCCGCCGCTTCGCCAGCGTGTTTCGCCGCCACGCTGCCACGCAGACGCGTCGATGCCTCGTCGGATCAGATGGAAACGACGGAGTCCGTTGCGGCGCTGGACGTCGCCGTGCAGGACATCTCGTCGGGCTCCATAGCGTCGCTGGACACCGTGGACATGGCGCCGCAGGAGGTGCCAGACTCCGTCGAGGAGCTGCCGGACACCGTCGACATGGTGCCGGACTCCGTCGAGGAGCTGCCGGACTCCGTCGACATGGTTGCAGACTCCCTCGAGATGGTGCCCGACACCGTCGATCCCGACTCCGTCGAGTCTCTGTGTCCTCGCTGTGTTACGTTCCACGCCGGCGGCGTCTTCGGAGAAGCCTGCTACCAAGCTCGCCGCGAAGCTCGCATGTGTGCCCGTTGTGGCCTTTTACATGAAGACTACGACATGACAGCGAAGTGGCTCGATGACATGGAAAAGTTTGATTGTGAGGTCTACATTCCTGATGTGGAGAAACTTGAAATGGATGGTGACACAATACTTCTTCCTGAGCATGTTATCAAGCGGTTGGGACGAGATGACTAAGGTGCACAAGCTAACATACTACTACATGCATAAACTAGTTTGTTCATAGTTTGCTACTAACATGCTTGCATCTTCTTACATGCTTGCTGCTGCAAAAGAGTAACATGCTTGCATCTTCTAATTAGCTGCAGGAAGGCTTGCAAGTGCTTCGGCTAGCAAGGAAGCTTCACAAGGGATTTGCAATGGCAGCCTATCTTCTCTCTCAAGTCTTTGTTTCTGGATGTGAGGAATTTTGATTTTGTTGCAACCTTTTATCTTCATTGCTTCCTTCAAAACAGTTTGTAGTGTCACAAATATCCTATTTGCTTTCCATGGAGAGTACTCCAAAATGCCTACAAAACATGTTCAAGATCAGTGATTATATTATTTGTTCAAGATCAATTTAAACACTGTAATGGATGATCATTTACCTGTTGGACTGCTGGAATTAGATCTTTCAATGTCTTAGCATCTTTCTTGTATTGAATTGCTTGAATAGCTCGAAAAAACCCAAATCTAGAATGTTAAAATCGGAGAATTGGGTGGTTGACATATGAGCCTAATGTCAAACCCATCTTGCTTAGCAACCTCACAAAACTGAGGATCATCCACCTTTAAATGAGATGGAGCATTATCTTGTTGTATGAAAATTGGCTTGTGTACATCTTCTCTTGGCCACTTTGCTCTAATTGCGAGCAACACTCTATTTATCATGAAATCTCTTATCACTTCCCTATTGATTGATTGAATTGGCTTGATTACTTGTTCTCCACGAAGACGGTTTTGGCTTCCTCTAATAGCTTGTTCAAAAGTGACTAGTGGAAAACAACCTATTTTGCCATCAAACACACATTCTCCATTTCTAAATCTTGGCGAGCACAAACACACAAAAACATGATCCTAGGGATGTAATTCTTGTTCTTGCAAGTGCGATGTGGTTCATCTTCGTCGGGTAGCAAGTAGTATCTCTCGGATTTTTGAGAGAGGTAGAACCACTTCTCATCAATAAACACAAAGTCAAACAAATCCCTGAACTTTGGATCATCAACCAAACCTTGCTCAATCATGTCAATGCACCACTTCAACCTAGTCTTCTTGTTAGCATCGGTGAGGTAAGGTTTTATGCTACTAGAGTGGCGCCTAAGCAAACCCTTTTTCAAATACCTTTGTATCCTAGATTTGCTAATACCAAGTCTACTAGACACATCTTCTATGGTCATTCTTTGCTTGAGAGGAATGTTGCGCAATTGTTCCAAATCAAGAGGGGTTGCTTTATGGCCACTTCTACCTTTCTTTAGATTAGCAACCACGACCGGAATGTTTTGAGCAAGTTGGTTTTTACCTTGCTTCCATATGCGCTGAACTGATCGAATCTTTACTCCAAATTGACTGGAAACAATTGTTGTATCATGATTGCCTAGTTTCCCATTCTTGCTTCTCATCAACAATGCTTGGTACACTAGTTTTCTAACATGTTCAGGATAGTCATGCTTCGGAGGGTGTACTTGAACGGGAGCCTCAACATCTTGTTCTAGCAAAAGGAAATAAAAAACAAGCATTTTAATAGTACTTAGTACTCACGGCATGATCTAAATATACTCACGGCATGTTATAGTTATAGAAATAAAACAAGCATATTCATACTACTATGTAGTCACGGCATGTTCTAGCTATACTGTAACGAGCATATTCATCGTAAAAAGTATTGACGTCATGATCTAGCTATAGGAATAAAACAAGCACATGTTCTAGTAAAAGGAAATAAAAAACAAGCGAGTTCATAATACTATTATTCACGGCATGTTCCAGCAAAAGGAAATAAAAAAACAAGCGAATTCATAATACTAGCCATGCTTACCAGCGAGGTTTTGTACATAGTCGAAGTCGACGGCACCAAACTCATCTAATGGCAAGTTCAAATCAATTCCTATCGAAAAAGGAAACGACAAGCTCAGTAAAGAAAAAAGGAAACGAGAAACTGAGAAACTAATTTGACGTTTTTGCTTACCATTGTTGTGATCTTCCAATATTGGCTCGTTGAGATCAAAGGGAAGATTGCCGTCATCATCTTCTTCTAACCGAACGTTCAGATCGAAGCCAGAATCTATTGGGTCAGCCATAGTACAGGAGTCCGGCATAGGAAGACAACAAGGAAGGTTCCAGGCGTTTAAATAGAACAAGCAACGAGCACTCCAAACGTCGGCCTTCCAGCGCGCCAGATGAAAAAAAACGCGGCCTCAAACGAGCCTCCACAGCGCGAGGACAAAATTTTGAAAATCCAGTGCATGCAACGAAATTTTCGGGCAGCCATGCAACCTCCTCCGTGCGCCAGGCCCAAATCCACTCGAAAACTAACGCCCGCAGCGGCTAAGCGCGCGCGACGTGCGTTGCCTAAACAGTGCCATGCAAAAATGAATAAACAGCAACAAGAAAAAAACCTGCGTCCGCGAGGTATCGAACGCGCACCACAGGACTGAGGCCTCCGCGCGCTAGCCAGTTGAGCTGGTTTACTTTCTCGTACAAAGAGCACCCGTAACCATATTTATTAGGGGCAAAGATGGAAAACTAACCCCTAATTAATCACTCCTTGGTTACCACAATCATGTCCTAAACGTCAGGAATTTCGGGTATGGAGGAGTAATGGTCTTCGAACTTTCAATCTAGCTAGCACGTATTAATTGTACGAGTCCGACACTCGGTAACACCGTAACTGTTACGGTTTCGACTTCAGAGTTCAGAGTAGCACTCGGTATACTGGATGTAAAAGGGCAAAAAAAAAACTAACTCTTCTACAGGTCCAACAGATAACAACTGGGCTAGGCTGGGCCTGCGCTACAAGAAGAGCCCGTGTTCCCGCAGATTGGAACCCACCACATGCGCGCCCAGGCGCCAATGCAAAATTTGTCCTTCTATACACACACTTGCTGGTTTGCCCGAGAAGAGCTGCCTTTGCCTACGATCAACTGCGCCTTTTCGTACCTAGAGGCAGAGCTCCGCGACGAACCCGGCAGGACACTCCCTGTCCTCTAGTACTGGTCCGCTCCCTTCCCCTATACGATTTTGACCAGAGGGGGGGTTGAATGCATGAACGCAGGAGGTAGCTAGTAGGTTCACATGCTGAAAGCTAAAGCGATTTTTTTAAAAGCATAAAGCTAAAACTACTTTTGTTGGCCAGGATCAGAGACCGCAAGGAAATGACAAAACTGCCAAAGCTATGTACACTGCGCCGATCGAGTGTCTTGACTGGACTGGGATTCTCTGCGTGCAAACACTGTTCCCGGATCGGTCTTGGCCTGCTTCTTGCACGTACGGTCGATCGATCACTGGTCTGCCGGGTGGATATATATATTGCCCTTTGTTTTTCCATGCACATGTGTCAGCCACTTATAGGCCTCGCTAGCTAGCTCGTACAAAATCCTTCCCAAAGCCGAAGGAAAGGGATCGAGGCTGGGTTGCTACTTGCTACTTGCTACTTGCTAGTGCCAGAGTACGTCCTTCCACGCACCGGGCCAGCGGATCATACCTAAGCAACGGAGGAGTACGTTGGAAACGAGAGACAAACAGCGGCCGGTCTGCCGGCGTTAGGACTTAGGAATGGAAGGTACGTTGGTAAGAGTTGGTGCCACAGTCATCTTGCTTGGTTCAGTTTTGAGAGACAGAGTCGGTCACTCGGCCGTATACGTGTGTGAGACGGATTTACGTGAGTGTATAAAGCAGGTCTAACGTCATGTAAAATTATGAGTTGAGAAAAAAAAATATACAAAACACAAAAAAGAGGAGCACCGCTCCCGACGAGAAATCGTTGCCTCGGCGTCTCGCGTCTTGTTCATCGGAAAGCGTCTCTTACGTGAAGAAAGCTGAAGACCAGGAGTAGTGTAGCTGCTGCTAGCATCACGTGAACGCAACTAAAGGCAGGAGAGAAGACGTTGCTTTGAGGGGCTGTTGTGCTCCAAGAAGACAAGTCACGTCTGGAGGACAAGCGGGTCCCACGGGAGTTGCTGCTTCGTGACAACCGAAGACAGCAGGACCGAGCGGTTTTTTTTTTTTTGCGAAGCAGTACGTAACAGAGCGAAGAAAAAGCAAAAAATCTAACATTTGTTATTAGAGCGTTTAGGTTTATTGGAGGTGATGGCCCGCGAAGAAACGCAAAGGAGCAGCTAGCTGCCAACGACTACATCGGGAAGAACACACAAATTATTGCTCGTGGTCTGTGAAAATAAAAATCATCTTACGCTCTCTCGGCATATAATCGGCAAAACAAGGTCAAGCTATGGTTAAGAAGAAAAGGACCAAGGCATCCTCATCTGTGAGAACTCTGACAATCTAATTAAGCTAAACAATGTTAAACAGTATTGCACACTAAAATAAGCTAATCAACACAGTAATTACCAACGAATTGGACACAGAACAAACTTAAATTTCAACGTCATTTCAAACTCGGATTTATGAACCAAAAAATTTCGACTAAGCTAAAACAACACTAATCAATAATTTGCAGTCAATAAAATTCACCTAAATAGAAACAAAAACAAAAACATAAGCTCAGTTGGTATCAAACACTTGACCAAATAATTTCATATAAAAATATATTATCAAGAATTGGTCAAGCGAAATTAGAACATTAAAGACAAGCGCAGATTAAATTACAAAAATCCATCTTTAGAAAATTATAGAATGAATTATTAAACCGATAATAAAATATTGTTACATAATAAAATATTGTTACACTCTTAAATTAATTACAAACTAAAGTAAAATATTATTACAACAACATACAAGAAATTATTTACAAAACAAAAATAATATTTTACAAACTCAACATTTAGTACGAGATTGAATAAAAGCAGATCAAAATATAAATTACATCATTCAATTAAATTACAATATAAATTATTGCCTTTGCATTCAAAAACCCTCCTTGTACCATTGTTCACCTATCGCGAGCCATCAAACCCCATCCTTTGGCCAATCCAAAAAACCTGACCCACCGTTCTATCGCTCGCCATCGACCAATACACAAGTAAAGAACCAAATGCGTCAGAATATAATTAGAATGAAGAGAGTGGCCGTCAATTTCCCCGAAGCTCAGTAGGTTTCTCATATCAACTCAAGCCGATCGGCCTCCTGATCACCAAGCTACCCAGACCAACTAGAGTTAATCGGCACCTTTCGCTTCTGTAGGGTCTCATCATCTGGCGTTATTAGAACCCAACACCCACATTGTATCGACTTATTTCTACCGTAGGAAAACCCAGAGTATAGTAGCCAAATCACCCCTCGGACCTGTTGGAAAGTAATCAGAAACTTGGTTTAAAGATAGACGTGTTTGGTGGATTACGAAATAGGAGAGTGCTTGAAATAGGAGAGTCTGTTAAGTTTTTAGAGTTAGTTTACGAATTCTAAATCCGTTTAGGTTTAGAGTCGGTTAGGATAGAGGTATTCTCTATTTCTTAGATGTAAAGATGTGTATAAATAGTAGAAGAAAAACTAGAAAAGGTCTTTGAGTTACGCACCGCAAATTTCAATTCATTATGTTATGTTGTTTATGTTTTCTACTTCTGAGACTGTTCATCGTAAGAGCAGAAACATCAGAGCAAAACGAGCAAGCGTTGGTAGGTTTTCTTCTCATCAGCAACGTGGGTGTGTGTTAGATCCTGTAAGGATTATCCATCACGTGGTATCAGAGCATCGGCACGCCCCAAGCACTTGCGGCTCCACCCATGGCCCTCATCATCCAGCAGGCAGCGAAGGAAAGCGGCAACTTGCCACACCAGTTCCCGATGCTGACATCGTCCAATTACACCACATGGGCGATCAAGATGGAGGCGATCATGGATGCCCAGGGCATCTAGGAGGCAGTAGAACCTGCGGCCGGAGTGGCTATAGATGAGAAGAAGAACAAGTCGGCACGGGCGTTCCTTTTTCAGACTGTTCCCGAAGATGTTCTTCTGCAGATTGCAAAGAAGAAAACATCAAAGGAAGTCTGGGATTGCTTGAAGACTCGTTACCTTGGTGTCGATCGAGTAAACAAGGCATGCCTGCAGACTTTGATGAACGAATTCGAATTGATTTGCATGAAGGAAGGAGAGACAATTGATGAGTTCGCCGGAAAATTGAGTGGGATGTCAGCCAAGTTCAGTGCCCTTGGTACCACTCTTGAAGATGCTGTGTTAGTCAAGAAACTCCTTGACTCTGTACCAGAGAAGTTTCTTCAGATAGTGTCTTCAATTGAGCAATATTCTGATCTCGATGTGATGCCATTCGAAGAGGCAATCGGCCGGCTAAAGGCGTATGAAGAACGCCTCCACCGTCGTTCCAACAACATATCAGATGGCCAGCTCCTACTCACACACTCTGAATGGCGGGCATGGCAGAAAACAAGCTTCAGAGAGCCGGCGCTATCTTCCAAGGGGGGAGGAACTAGCAGTAGTGGAAGTGTGATGGCCGTGGGCGTGGCAGGGGCCGTGGGCGAGGCTGCAGTAGAGGTAAGGAAGGCGAAGCTGGTCGTGTGTCAGGGACGGGCCACGACAAAAGTCATATCAAATGCTTCAACTGCGAGCACTACGGCCATTATGCCTCGGAGTGTGAAGATAAACGTCGTGGTGAGGAGGCGCACCTTGCGTGCGCACAGGAAGATGAACCAGAACTGCTGTTAGCCGAAGCCAATGAATCACGAAAGATGATTTTGCTACATGAAGATAGTGTCTAGCCGCAGCTGCGTGCTGATAGGGAGTCTCTGACCAACTCCGATGTGTGGTACTTTGACAACAGAGCTAGTAACCACATGACAGGTGAAAGGAACAAATTCCATGATCTAGACGCATCCATCCAAGGCCATGTCAAATTTGGTGATGGTTCTACCGTTCAAATCAGAGGAAAGGGAACAGTGTTGTTCATGTTTAAAGGTGGTGAGCAGAGGCTTCTAACAGAGGTGTATTATATACCCAATCTTTGTAGCAACATCATTAGCATTGGTTAGCTGACAAAAGCAGGAAGTAAGGTTATCATATACAATGCTTTCCTATAGTTATATGATAGTTCTAACAAATTGCTAATGAAGGTCAAGCGCTCCCCCAATCGCCTCTACAAGGTGTCGATGGAGACTTGTGAACTGCTGTGTTTGTTTGCACGTATAGGAGATCCAGCATGGCTATGGCACGCGAGATTAGGACATGTGAATTTCCAATCTCTTAAATTGATGGGTGAGAAGGCGATGGTTATTGGATTGCCGAAGATCAACCACCCCACCCAGGTATGTGAGGGTTGTCTAATTGCAAAACAAACTCGTTTTCTGTTTCCCGGTGTGGCAACTTACCGAGCCCAGGAGTGGCTCGAACTCGTCCACGCTGATCTTTGCGGTCCTATCTCTCCATCGACGCTGGCCAGCAATAAGTATTTCCTCCTCGTCGATGACTACAGTCGGATGATGTGGGTGTACATGCTCAAGGAGAAGAGCAATGCATTCGAGGAGTTCAAGAAGTACAAGGCGTAGGTGGAGAATGTGATTGGTATAAACCGAAAGTTACGAGAACCGATCGTGGGGGAGTTTCTCTCAAATGCATTCAATACTTTCTGTGCAAGCGAAGGTATCAAGCGACATAAGTCATAACTCACAAAGTTACAAGTCATCACGTATTCACACTTAGTTCATCACATATATATATAAAACTTAGTTCACACTAACATTGATTAAATTTGGATGGTTAATCTATCATAAATATTTGTAACATCCCAAAGTATGTTACCAAAAATAAAATTAATAAAGTTATTATTTTATTGGATTTTCTAAGATTTAAAAGAGTTTTCTTGGTTAAAAGGAAAATAAAATAAAATAAAATAAAGTCAATTATTTAATTTCTCAGTTTTAATGTCAAAAATAAAATTTATTGAGTTTTCTAGGATTTTATTGAATTCAAAGTGAAAAAGGAAATTTTAATTAATTTCTTGGATTTAAAAAGGTTTTTCTATTTTTCAGATATTTAAAATAATTTATGTGCAAAAAAACTAACTTTAAGTTGGAATTAATTTTATTAAATTCAAAATAATTCAAGTAATTTCTGTGATTTTTTCTATAATTGTTTAACTCTATTTGCTATTTTCTAAAAGGCTATTTGATTTGTTGCATTTTCTGAAATTCAGAAATTAATTAAAATATCATTTTCTCTTTTGGGCCAAAATCTGGATATCCGGATAATCCGTATTCGTATCCGTCGGATAGCATGCCTACCATATTCGTTTCCTTTTCCGACAAAAAAAACCGAATTCGTTTCCGATCCGAAAATTATCCGAGAAAAATCTGATCCGAGATAATCAGAATCCGTTTCCATCCAGATCGGTCGCAAACTATCCGATCCCTTTTCACCCCTACACAGGAGTGCATGCAATGGCTGCTCGAGGCAGTGATGTGGGAAGTCCACACGGCGGGTCCCACACACATGCAATAGGTGATGGCTTAGTTGGAGGTCTAGGTAGCAAGTCTTTTCGGCAACAGCAGGAACAACATTGATGCGACAATGGGTGTCCCGATCTTTCGATGAGAAGGATAATTTCGATTTGGTGGAAACGACTCTCACGATTCAGCTACCAATCATACACAACAATATGCCCTGCAATCGCTAAACCAATTCCGTGATTGTTATCAACCTTGCTAGAAGCACAATCGACCGGACCACGAAGGTCTATTCCTGCATGCAATCGAAGAACAAGATAATAAGCAATCCGAAATTGCAAATAGGATTGAGGTACTCAATAATGTGGGATTCCGAAGTGGTCCTTTACGGTTGGTCTAATCGACACAAGCGAAGAACAAGAGTTTTCATAATAGATAAACCAAGCAAACGACATCCACCAAACCCTAAGGGTGGCGGTCACTATGTATAGGAGGAAGAGGCAAAGGGAGGGGCGGTGGTACTATTCACAAGTGAGCAGTAACCATATGAACAGTATGGTCTGCCTAGGGTTACAAGGCCCAAGTGGACTCAGAAACAACGTCTGACTGTTTTGGCAATTGCAGCGTGCTCAGAAGGAATTTGGAGGTGGGACCAGATCCGTTGGAAAGAGGACGAGATAATATTTCCATCAAGTACTCGTGGGCCTCAAACGGAGTCCGTATGCAAAAGTTATGATCATTTGAAGTTGGTATTGTCTCCGGAGACAAAACTGGATTCCAAAACATGTCCAGCTCGAACTCTTGCTTGGCCTGGACAAAAAGTGACGTGGTGCTGCATAAATATACATTTTCATCATTAGGTAGCATCATATAGTTCATATAATATAAAAGCACTCCTAAAAACGAGCTCACCTAATAATTTAAGTGAAGTGCACGTACTCTTGTAATTGGAACAACAAGCATAGCAAATATGATTGTATCTATAAGGGTCATGTCCTCATCAAGCGTGGAGATAAACTGAAGATGAAAATTAATCAGGTAAAAGTTGTTGTGTCTTCCCATGATGGCAAGCAACAAGACAAGTAAGAGTTTATGGCCGACAAAACCAGACTGTACGAAGAAAGAAAACAAAAACGAAAGAAAAATGAAAGGAAGAAGGAATAAAAGAAAGAGAAGAGAAAGCACAAGAAGTATCACCATCAAAAGTCAAAGAGTAAGAGGCGTGATGAAACAAGATTAAGAGAGCGATTGATGATTTAATCTTATTTTTAGTAAATTTTGTTAGTTTCGTTTCGTAAGAGTTGGAGTCCAAAGTCATTTTGCTTGGCTCAGTTTTTAGAGTTAGCGTCGGTCACTCGGTCGTATGCGTGTGTGAGTAGGATTTGCGTGAGTGTATAAAGCAGGCCTAGCGTCATGTAAAATTGTGAGTTGAGAAGAACTAGGAAACACCAAAAAAAAAGAGGAACACTGCTCCTGACAAGAAATCATTGTCTCGGCGTCTCGCGTTTTTGTCCCCATCGGAAAGCCTCTCCTATCAGCAGAGAGCAATGGATGGGAGCTGAGCTGGGCCTGGCATGCGCCTCGTGCCGCTAGATGCATGTGTGAAGAGGCTCAGCCCGCTACCCCAACCACAAGTCACAATGTTCCACACTTTCACAACTCTCTCTTCCACATGGTTAGGGTTAGAAGCTGAAGAGCCAGCTCGTGGCGGCGTCTCAAGGCGAGCTAGAGGCAGCGGCGAGCCGGTGGAGAGGGAGCATCGCGGTGCAGGCGGACAGCGAGTCAGTGGAGTCGTGGAAACAGGAGAGGGCAAGATCCAGAGGCTCGTCGCGCACGCGGTGTGCCAGCTCGCGGTCGTATGCTGCACAACGGCAGGCCGAGGCCCAAGGCGGCAAGTATTCTGGCCGACGTGATACAAGCTAACTTCAATGTCAGGTTTCATTCTATGTCGGCTAGCTCATTTCAGTACATGTGCGTATGCAATTTGCAGTTGGTCTGGTTCTATGACTTCGATCAAGTTCTGCATTGTTAAGCCTAATAACAAAATGGTGCTTGTTTGCGTACATGTGAAGGTAGGTCTAATAAGTGGTAGGAGTGTCAACCGTCCTCGGCATTCTCGGGGTGCTTATGTACCCGGATGTGGTGAAGGAGATCATTAGGGTAGGGTGGTGAAAGGCTGAAAGCTCAGGTCACGCAGGACATCCTGACGGACATGGAGAAGGTGGTCGAGAAGGTCATGGAAAAAAAGGTGGCAGATAACATGGACGGAGCCAGGAAAACATAACGGGGGGTCTAATTAGTAATGTTTTTATATTGAAGTAATATTTTTGCATTGAGTGATGCTAAATAGAACTTTACAGCTATTTTTATCAGACACATCTATGTGTGCACAAGGGATTCACTACCAGAAACCGATAATTTTCCGAGTGGGACAATAGCAAAAACACTCGGGATACTAATTCCCAAAGGTCAGCTGTCGGGGAAAGACACTCGGGAGCGTTTCGTCGGGTAAAAACTAGTTTACCGAGTGTTACACTCGGGAGACATAAATTCGCCATGTGTTCAGATGTACACTCGGAAAACTTCCAACACTCAGGAGAATAGTTGATACAACGGGTTCAGCCACCGTAACGGGATACTTTCCTGAGTGGTCCTAAAAATTGGCTTGAGTGTAAACACTCGGGAAATCTGGCCACGTGGTGGTCCTTTCCCGACGGGTCCCAAAAACTAGCCCACTTGGGGAGATCGTGCATTTTCTTGAGTGCTTGTGGAACACTCGGGCTGATCATACATTTTCCCGAGTGTTTGTGAACATTCGGGGATTTCGTACATTGTCTCGAGTGTGTGTTAACATTCGGGGATAGCGTACATTGTCTCGAGAACGTGTCAACATTCGGGAAATACCCGAACTGCACCTATTTTACCTGTATAATGCATTTCATTTTGAACCAGGCCGCCAAATGATAGACCATACATTCCATAGCCATACAATGCATTTCATTTTCATTTTGAACTCGACAATCAAACATACCATACACTCCATAGCCACAAATCATTACATATATAGATTCGACAAAATTGACATAATGTTCTAGTTCACAATACAACATTCACATATATAGATCGTGTTGGAAGAATAATTTATCCCCTTACCAAAGTTAACACCTACTTAATAGATTCCGAAATGTAATTACCTTGCAAAGGCCGATTGTACCCCTCACTTGTACTCATAGAATAGTCATCCCTAAGGGGTATTTTGGTCATTTGTACTGGCCCAAGAGCCTATAAATACCCTATGTATCCCTCATTTCAATGGGGCTTTCTTGAGCAATAAAGAAACATATTCAAACCGGTGAGCCCTCAGGGGCTCCCTCCCCGGAGGTAACCCCCTGTTGGCTCACCGACAGGAGTAAGGCAGTCCTTACGGACCCCCGAACCTGTATAAATCCTCGTATTATTTTTTACTCTCGTGGACGATGGCTCGTCAGACGACCGACGTCCACCCCCTCTCACTCGTGCTCGGTTTTTACACCTACAACATTGGTGCCATCCATAGGGAACGTAGCTAATTGACGAAAGGATATATATGTCTCCTACCAAAAAATACTCTAAGTTCACGAAGCCTCCTCCGGCTCCAGAGGGCAATAATCTCGTGGGCGGCGTATCCGCTCTTTGAAGGAGCCCCAGCCGAGCACCCTCATCAGAGATCAGGGCCATCCACCCCGGGATGGACAACGTCCTACATGCCCTGAGGCTCCCACACGCGTCCACCTCCTTGTGCGAGTCAATGCGAGGCCCAGCCAAGGGCGAGCAATTCAAGGCACCATCACAGCCAGAAGGCTAAAGATTCTGAGGCCAACCATCACCCTCGGGACACATGACGTCCATGCGGCGCGAGCGATAAAGGCTCGCTACGAGGGCTACCCCCTAACGTGCTACTGTTAGGGGACAGTCCCGACATATAAATCTCGTATGGACTCTCGAGACACTTTCCCTCCAAGGGATTTCACCCTCGTGGTGCATAGGGCGTACGAACTCCGCGGTCTCCCCTAGCAAAAGTCCAAGGTGGCTTAGGCGTCCGTCGCCTCCACCATGCTGGCTCATGTCCTACTAGACCTAGGGCATGAGCGACCACCCTCGTGGTGTAGAGGGTGAACGACCTCCGCGGTCTCCCCTAGCAAAAGTCCAAGGTGGCTTGGGCGTCCGTCACCTCCACCATGGCGGCTCATGTCCTACTGGACCTAGGGCATGAGCGACCACCCTCGTGGTGCATAGGGCGTATGACCTCCGCGATCTCCCTTAGTAAAAGTCCATGGTGGTTTGGGCGTCCGTCGCCTCCACCATGGCGGCTCGTGTCCTACTAGACCTTGGACATGAGTGACAACGTAGGTCCAGTACCAAGTTGATGGATGTAGTGAGGACTCGTCCCCCTTAGACTCTAGGCCATGCGTAGAACAACCTCCAGGTCCCCGCACGACTAGCTCTATTGCTTGGCAAGGGTTAACCATTTTCATGCATTCCCGATCACCACAAAACCCTGCCTACGAAGTAAAAGGGCTCCATCGCCCCACAACTTAGCCTCGTGGGCGCTACTAGTGTACCCGTGACTTACTGTCGGGGGCACACGTCCAAGATACCCATGAGTTAGCCTTATGGGCATCTCCAAGTCCACTAGGGGCTATCACCCCTAGTGGTCATTCGGTGCCCTACGACTTAGCCTCGTGGGCGCCACCGGTGTACCCGTGACTTACTGTCGGGGGCACACGCCCAAGATGCCCATGAGTTAGCCTCATGGGCATCTCCAAATCCACTAGGGGCTACCACCCTAGTGGCCATTGATGCCTCACGACTTAGCCTCGTGGGCACCACCGGTGTACCCGTGACTTACTGTCGGGGGCACACGTCCAAGATGCCCATGAGTTAGCCTCATGGGCATCTCCAAGTCCACTAGGGGCTACCACCCCTAGTGGCCATTCGGTGCCCCACGACTTAGCCTTGTGGGCGCCACCGGTGTGCCCGTGACTTACTATCGAGGACACACGTCCAAGGTGCCTGTGAGTTAGCCTCATGGGCACCTCCAAGTCCACTAGGGGATACCACCGCTAGTGGCCATTCGGTGCCCAACGACTTAGCCTCGTGGGCACCATCGGTGTGCCTGTTACTTACTGTCGGGGGCATACGTCCAAAGTGCTCATAAGTTAGCCTCATGGGCATGACTTGCTGTCGAGGGCACACGTCCAAGGTGCCCATAAGTTAGCCTCATGGGCACCTCTAAGTCCACTAGGGACTACCACCCCTAGTGGCCATTCGGTGCCCGATGACTTAGCCTCGTGGGCACCACCGGTGTGCCCGTGACTTACTATCAAGGGCACACATCCAAGGTGCCCATGAGTTAGCCTCATGAGCGCCTCTAAGTCCACTGGGGGGCTACCAACCTTGTTGGCCATTCGGTGCCCAATGACTTAGCCTCGTGGGCACCCTTCTGATATGTCCATGACTCAATCTCATAGATGCTCCTCAAAGGTGCCCCATGATTTAGTCTCACAGGCACTCTCAAGCCTACCGAGGAATACAACCCCTAATAGCTTTGTGTTGCTCTCCAACAACACATGTACACCTCTTCTAGGCAACTCGAATCATCTACCATCGACCTAGCTCGAATGTTGATCGAGGACTATCATGCCTACATAAGGCTATCACCTCAGAGATCTTAGTATCTAGAGTGATAGGGCTCTACTTGTCCCACAACAACGACTTCGATTATCTGTCATATTGAACGAATGTTATCTTGCTACAAGAAATAAGTGTTGATCATTCTCTCTTTCACGCAGAGACGCTCGTGTTATCCACTTGCCCTGGCAACGTTTCTAGCTCGAACTACGACGATTATGAGGAATTCTACTTCAATGACTCTCATCAAACCGCAGAGCAAGATGAGGATGACTTCGACCACAGCTTCGCGCTGACACGCCTCCCACCTCAAAGGCTATGCCTCGACAGGGCGGTCCCGTGTTCACGACTTCGCCTTCATAGGCTTCTCTCCGACGCGTCGTCCGCCTCGAAGGCTGTGCCTCGACTGGCTGGCCTCGCGTCCGCTACGTCGCCTTCACAAGCTTCGTTTCGACGCACTACCTGCCTCGAAGGCTATGCCTCGGCAGGGTGGCCGTGCGTCCACGACTTCGCCTTTACAGGCTTTGCTCTGACACGTCGCCCGTCTCGAAGGCTATGCCTCGGCTAGCCGACCCCTACATCTGCTACGTCGCCTTCACAGGCTTCGCTCCGACACACCGTCCGCCTCGAAGGCTACGCCTCGGCAAGGTGGCCATGCATCCATGACTTCACCTTCACGGGCTTCGCTCCAACGCACCGTCCGCCTCGAAAGCTATGCCTCAGCTTGGCGGCCCCGCATCAATGACTTCGCCTACATAGGTTCCGCACCGACGCGCCACTTGCCTTGAAGGGCGTGCCTTAGTGGGGCGGTCGCGCATCCATGACTTTACCTACACAGGCTTCGCTCGGGCTCACCCCCTGCCTTGAAGGTTGTGCCTCAGTGGGGTGGCCCTGCATCTAGTGCTTCGCCTCTAGGAATGGAACGACAAAAACCACCTCACACAAAGGGCCAACGAGAAGCGGCAATTTGGTACCCATCCTCACGTGGAGCACTCATGTGATATTAAGCACAAAATAAGTCTAAGTCTTTGGGTGACCGCATGCCCACCAAGCCAAAATTGGCTAAGTCGTAGGTGCCCTTACGCGTATTCCTCTACTCTCGTCCCTCGCGCTACATCAAGTCAGAATTTGGCTAAATCTCGAGCGTCTGCATTCCCGTCAAGCCGGAATTTGACCAAGTCTTTGGCACCCTGGAAAAAGCGCCCTATTAAGTGTGCGTCAAAAATATTGCCAACATACCGCAGCAAGCATATTCGTCAACAGGATACAAGACCTCAACATTCTTCTTTGCCCCTCGGGCACCCTTTCAAGCGCCCAAGGGATAGGGGGCACCCTTTCAAGCGCCCAAATGGGCCCAATCGGCCGCTCCTCAAAAGCAGCGCGGTAGGTAGAAACCCTACCCGGCTAAGCGGCGGCGGCATGCGTATCTTGGCACTTGATAAGTTGGCGGCGCTGGGCGGCGGAGGTGGGCACGAGGTTTACAGAGCTGCGGGGAGGGAGAGTGAGGCGAGGCGCGACGGCGCGTCTGAGGTTTGCATGGCGGCGGCGGTCGGTCGCGTGTGGCGGGCGCTGTTCTGGTGTGGCGGCGGCGCGAGCAGTGGAGCAGCTGGTGGACGGGACAGCGGCGACACCAAGCTGGGCAACAAGCGCGGCGGTTCAACCAAACTCGGCGGCCTCTTCATGCGGTCTGAACAAGACGGCTCTCCTGCGACTCTGGCGCCACAGGCTCAGCGGCGACCGTGGCGGCGCTTCAGCGGCGATCTTGGAGCCGCATCGCGGCAGCGGCGGCGGGGCTTGCGAGGTGGCGGCGGCTCCAAGCCGCGTGGCTCCGGCTGCGGCTACGGGATGGGTTCCAAAACGTGCGATGCCGACGGCGGTGCGCTAGGCGGCTATGGGTCGTGGACGGCGACACGCTACAGGCGCATGCGACAGAGGCCATGCGGCGGCTTCGAGCCGTGATTTTCTTTATGCAATTACTGTTCATACATGCATATTATTCATGTGATACAATGCGATGTAGTGCAATCAACATCGGTTCTTTCGTACAACCACCGATCGGCTTGGCCGGCGACTTCAAGTCGGCTCGCGGTAGATTAGAATGGATTTGCAACTTTCAATCTACGGTACAATCGTCACCCAATCTTTCATGCAATCTACCGATCGACATTGTGTCGGCGACTTCAAGTCGGCTCACGGTAGATTAGAGAGGATTCGCACCGTAGAAAATCAATCTAGAAAGCGAATTTACAGAATTGAAAGCAATATATAAAAACGATTCAATCTACGAGCGTCGTTCATCGACGGTTACCTTTCGATCCGAGTAAAGTAGACCTAGAAGTAGGCCGGAGTCGATCGTGCTGATAACGTGTTGAGAAACCGTCGCTAGCGAGTCCAGTCCGAGCGATTACCTCGTAGATAAGTGTAGAATCGCTTAGAATAATGCAAGAACATAAGAACATAATAATATATTGAATACAGAGATATAGGGGGCTTCTTGTTTCTCTTTATTCCTTCATCAATCGATTAATCGTTTACAATGAATAGCACCCCCTATTTATAGGTTAGAGACCCTACTAGAATTTAGAATGGAGAGCCCATACATGGACCGGCTTCTGGGCTAAGCCCATAGTTTCTTAACAAAATATGTGTGGGATTGGATCCAATGAGCCAAAATCTGACTCAAGCACCAAAGATAAAAGCAAGTGTTGTCTACACAATAACCAACGCGCCGGCGCCTCTGTCTCTGCATGCCGCCTTGTGCCCGTGAGCCAGTTCCATGGGCTCCGGTAAGGTTGCCGCCGGCTACTGTTCTTCCACGGGCCAAGCTCGAGGAAGTGAGCACAGTCCGTCGCCATCTGCAACTGCTGCTTGGACCAGCAAGTCAGCGGCCACCGAAGCCCGTTCTGTGCGCGCTATGATCAGATATTGCGCGCGAACTTTGGATGCGACTGCTGCTTGGGGGTAGGTGGGCCTGGCCTGTACACAAAAGGCTGGGGGATATATAGATGGCAGGGAGACGGAGATGCAGGACTCCGTGTTCGAAGAGACGGAGACGCTATGCTCTGAATAAAAAATGGAGTGCCAGCGAAAGCGAGAAAACAGAAGCGAATAGAAGGGGAAAGAAATAGGGAAATATTTATCTCTGATATCAAGCCTATGATAGAGGGATTTTTCTTAGTTGTTTTTCGTCATGTTAGTCGTGTGATGAATATCATGGCACATAATCTAGCTAGATCTTGTAAACACTCTGTGAGTCCTTTTATTCGCAGTAGTGCACCGGAGTGTATCTGGAAGACTCTTTATAATGATGTTTTGTGATCAATAAACTATCGACATTCTCTCCCCAAAAAAAAGAAACAAGGGAAGGAGGAACAGTACTGGAACTAGAGAGAAGCCGTGTGTGCCAGGTAAGGGCTATCCAGTACCAGCGAGGAGATCAATTCATAGCTAGGGACGGTTTCATCGACACATTTGGAATTGTTTGGGGTTTGGGGATCAACGTGCATTAGCCTATTTGGAGGGATTAGCATTGCCATCTCATCTTCTTTTGTTTGATTAAATTGTAGGGTGAACAACGCTGCAATAACGGTGAAAAGCTAATGAAAGCACTGCATGACTCTAAACAAATCTATTGCTATGTCACGGAAAATGCTGAACGACCTTGAGAAACTTGTTGCCATGTTAGAGAAAGGGCCTGATGACTATAACAAAGCTGTTGCTATGTTCTGTAAAGAACTGGATGAAGCTATTGCTGTTCAGGAGTCTTCGCTGGATTTAATTGAGGAACAGACTCGAATGTTACATAAAGAGGTGGACGACCTCGACAAGGCTTCGAGGTAAAGGGATTACAATATATGCTTATTTGGTTTAACTCGGATCAATGATCCTAACAAATACGCTTTCTGTGTGTTCTCTTTGGAAGGCAGCATTTGGAGTTGAAAAAAACTCTATGGAGACCCATTTGGAGGACTACCGCTCGGCCCTGAAGAAGGTTGCAAAAGTGTGGTGTTTGTTGCTGGTGGTCTCATGGGATGGCTTCTGCTGATGCGGACAAAGAAATGTTTAGCTTAGTATCTTTACGTAGAATTTCGAGAATACTATGTGTCCTTTGTATCCTCACATATTTTATTTATAGTGCTAAATATTATAGTTCGATCTGTATATGACTTGAACTTTTACCTAAACTCTGAACTCTTACATAATCTCTAATATCTCCAACACTCCCTTTCAAAATGGGTATGAGAACAATCATATCTATCTTGTTACATATTGCAATACCATTACTAGAATTTACCAAACCTACCATCGACTCTATAACTAATACCATCACAAAGATCAAAAGTTGCTCACCACCAATACTACCAAGGACGTCGCCAAATCCATCTCTACCATCTACCAACTGCCCTGACCTCAACCTCCTCTTCCTCTACCCTCATGCCCCCAGCCACCTCCAGCCTCCACCATTCTGCCCACACGCCCCCAGTCTCGATCTCCACCACCTCTACCTTTGTCATAGATCATTACATCTTACTCCAGTCCTAATCCTCTCCCGGACATCTCCAGCAACACTATCTCCAACACTCATGCCAACACCACCGCACGACACCAATACCATTACCGCCGACCAACATAGCTTCTACTGAAGCTACCACCAGCTCCTACTTCATCCTCACCATCGTCGAGATCATTGTTGGAGGTGAGTCACTCAACTCTTCTCTTTCTTGATGTGCTCCACACACACCAGTTTCAGATCACCATAGGAGACAATGAAAGCACACATGTATTGCGATGCCAACTGCGTTTTTTTCTGTTAGTTTCTGTTATTTAACAATAATGAAAAGTACAACCAACACAGATACTTGTGGTGAGCACTACTGCTCGATCCGCCACTCACGCCATGTCGCCTACATAAGCGCACAATTAGATTCGCAGAGAGTCTTGAACTACTTAACCCACTTCCTACGCTGACCGAGCTAATTAAGTAACGTGTGCATGCACAACAACATGCACCATTATAATGACCTAACCCACTAACTCTAGCATATGCAATTAACTCCTAATCTCATGTGCAGCCTTTCCACCTTACAATAATGGACTCCCTAATCAACATGCACAACACTAAAAAATCAAGATAATATCTAACAATTCCCCCATAATCTTGACATGCCGACTCATAATTACGGATCGCCCGTAACCTCTTGCCACGCGCAGCAGCCTCCTCCTCTTCATGCCACACGCGGCAGCATCTTCATCTTGTGGACGACGCCTTCCCAACGCCGATATCCACCTTGTAGCGGCCTCACACCACTACTCATGGCCTCCAACGCGAGCGAGACAACATTGTCTGTGGCCTCTCACCGCCAATTGATGCCTCTTCCGTGGGCGCCTTGCACGACTGTCCGCATCATTGTTGGTCTCGCACCAATTTCTCCTCGCAGCGGCGATGGCTTCACACCACCACCTTCGGCTTCACGCCGAATCCTCACAATGGTTTCGCATCGCTGTCATGCTCAGCGTTGTGTGCCACGCCGCGTCGCCAAAGCCTCCACGTGCCGATCGCACGCCATCACCGTCGGCATCACACCGAACTTTCTCAACGATGGCCTCGGCCACTGCCTCCGGCCTCCATCTCAGCTGGAGTCTGCCACTGCGTCACCTCTTGTAACACTCCAGCCAATATTTAGCCTAGAATGCTACTAAACTACCTTAACAAACTATTTTATTTCTACGTTCTATAAAATTTCAGCAAGCTCTTTAACATCACTTAAGCTAACAGTAAACAATTTAACCAACACAAGCTACACTTAGCCAAGCTAATAGTCACCATATAGGAAAATAAAAGAGTCTAGGCAATTATCTAGAACATGCTCATCAAGTAACCGATCAAAATAAATATTTTAATATAGTGAGAAGAGTTCCTTACGAGCTATAAGTGTTTTCTTAAGGATCTCTACAAAGTTTTACTTGGATGAAAGTCTAGACAGAATACTTGAACTATTCTATCATGTAACAGCTTAATATATCATGAACTAAGAGTTAAAGTATAAGCAATAACATCCACAAGAATTACTTGATCACTCCAATTACAAATAACCCAATCATCGCGAAGGATAAGTACAATCTTAGAAAAGAAGTAATAACATATTCATTTTAATTTAAGCAAGTGTGCTATCTTTATTTGTCATAGGTAAACTTGAGTGAAGTGCACCAACGATCTACCCCTTCCCATGCATGCCACTTTCGCTGGGAGTACCTAAAGCAACATCAACAACAAGCGTGAATTCTCGACTCAGCAAAGCACAAATAGTGTAATAGACAAACATCATGAATCAATAATGAACATAACACAATTATCATATAACCATTAAAAATGAATGCATAATTGTTGTAGGTGTAAAAACCAAACACGAGTGAGGGGGTGGACGTCGGCCGTCTGACAGGCCATCGTCCACGAGAGTAAAAAATGCTACAAGGATTTATACAGGTTCGGGGGTCCGAGAGGACCGCCCTACTCCTGTCGGTGAGCCAACGGGGGGTTACCTCCGGAGAGGGAGCCCCGAGAGCTCACTAGTTTGAACATACTTCTTTATTGCTCAAGAGAGCCCTCCTCTTGAAAGGAGGGATACATGGGGTATTTATAGGCTCCCAAACCTGTACAAATGACGGGAATACCCCTTAGGGGAATAGTTACATTATGAGTACAAGCAAGGGGTATCACAGTCTTTTATGAGCACAATTGCATTTCTCGGGTCTGTATGCGTGTCTTCTGAGAGGCGGGCCCCGTCAGTATGATAGATGAATTATTCTTACAACACTAGCCCCCCTGCCCCTTGGCGTTTTAGGGGAAACGTCGAAAGGGGTAGTCTTGAATTGTGCCTTTTATATAGAGGTTGATATTCCAAAAAAAAGTCTTGGTGATTCTGAACGGTAGTTGCATTCCGGCGGGCGAGGCTCCTCTGGTCTTGTGGGCGTGCGGTGTCGCTGGGCTCTTGGGAGCAGGGCGCATGCGAGCGGGGTGTCGCAGGGCGCATGGTGGACGACGAGGGGTCGCGCAAAGCGGCGGATGCTCCGGAGGTGCAAAGGTCCCACAAGGATGCATATGCTGTGAGGGCACGGCGCCACGAGGGCATGAGAGCACCGCGAGGCCCCGAGGGTGCCGCGAGGGCCTAACCGAGGCTGCAAGCGCTTCAGACGGATGGCGTTGTTCTCACGGAGAGCTCGAGCATGTCGGGCTTGATCGGCCGGCGGCGAGGCGGTGTGTGTACAAGTGATGTGGTCCCTGATCAGGAACCATATGGGCTCATTCTGCGTGATGTTGGGGAGGCTGAGCTTGTCCCCTTGGCGTTTTAGGGGAAACGTCGAAGGGCGAGCCTTGAATTGCACCTTTTGTGTTGAGTCTGATTTTCAGAGGAGTTTCGGTGGATTTCAGCGATGGTTGTGTCCTGAAAATGTACTCCGAAGGCGACACACCACGTCCCATTGGAATACCGCCTTGGATTCTATTCACGTGTTCTCACCACTTACTCACCTCTTTAACTTATTGGATGTCTTTTGGCCCGTATACCCAAAGTCGGCTTGCAAAAGAAGTTTTTAGTGGTACCAAGTACCAACTAGTCACGTGGTGAAAAAAGCATTGGATGCCTTGGAAACAAAAGCATTGGGGGTCTTGTCGTTTCCTAGTTTCTTTCTCTTCATCTTTATCAGCCCCTTTCTTCCTTGGCTTTCCCGGTTCTCTCACAAAAAGGAGTAGAGCTTCGCCAAGTTTTTTTTTCATGGCCGCTGAATCTTGAGCTGGGTCGGCACAGAGCGGACGGGGGCTAAAGCTCGGGCCTCCCGTGGCGAACCGCGGCTCTGTCTCCCAGGGCGCCTAGCTCCGGCGGGTGAGACTCCCCTAACCTTGTTTGCTTCTTTCTTCAACCTCATTCTTCCTTCTCATTTCTTCCTTTTTCCTGGTGATTTCTTGTCCATGGTTCTAGCGCCGTGGAGCTCATGGATGCGGACATGGAGCTGCTGGTCGCCGACCAGGGCATCGATCGGCTGGTCCATGGCATGGACAGGCTCAAGCGAGCGGCATCGGCGGGGCGGTTCGGGAGCAAGCGATTCGCCAAGAGCTCGCGGACTGCCTCCGACGCCTGGGCAGAAGGGCAAGTCCGTTCGCGGCCTTCCTCCGTCGGTCTGACAACCTTTACCAGCGCGGGGCGTGAAGAACCCGCCGGCGGCAAGTGGAGGGGCTTTAGGCGCGATGGTGGCTCGGCCGAGGAGGCGCGTCGTCTTGCTCGTCGGCCGTGTCGAGCCACCCGCCAGAGGGGCCGGAGACGTCCCCCTGGCTTGTAATCGCCGCACCACACGGAGCATACAGCGACGAAGGCGAGGCGGTTGAGGAGTCCGATGCCGCCGCAGATGTCGGTGAGGAGGTCCGGCTGGAGGACAGACCAGTTGGCGGCGGTCATTCTTTGCACGAGACATCCTTGATTTCTTGTTTTGTTGGTTTTTCTTGACTGTTGAGAATGACTTCTGCGATGTTTTTGCGGTATGCGAGGGTCGGGGCTCTCATTTACCAGTCGCTAGGTCGCCAGTGCCGTAGCGCATAGCGCTAGGGTCGCCGCCAGTATGCTTACCGTTAAAGCTGGTCGCCGAACACGGGCGCTTACCGCCAGTATGCGATGTCAGGTCTTGTCACGCGCATTTGCCAAGGCGCTTGTTTAAAATCGCCAAAACACTTGTCGAAAAATCGCCAGTATTGTCGAAGATCGCCAGGCGCAAGGTCGCCTTGATTAAGGCAAAGCTATACGATGTGGAGTACTGTACGTTTGGAAGTCTTGTTCTTGTACTTCAATATGGAGTAGTCCCTTGCGGAACAATTCTATTGTAGAATCTTCTTGAAGATTTCTTAACTCAATCGTGACTTGATGACTGCTAAAGTGCTAGGTGGCTCTTCTGGTTGTCTTTTGTCAGTTGCTGATCGATTTGTCTAGTCCTTTTTTGCTCATAAATCACCAAATGTGGCTGCAGTGAACCATCCCTGCTAAGTTTCTTTGATGGCGACGACATATTCGGCGGCACAATGAAGAACGGTGGGAACGAGCATTGAGAAGGCCTATATTTACTGATGTACGAGGCCACCGCGAGGGCGTAATGTCTCGGGAGTGCGAGGGCTTGATGCTGCGAGGGCGCGAGGCCCCGAGGGCGTGAGGGCTCGAGGCCCTGAGGACGCATTGTCACGAGGGCGCGAGGCCCTGATGGCACGAGGATGCGATGCCGCGAGGGCACAAGGGTGCAAGGCCCCGAGGGCGCGAGGGTGCATGCGGGTGCGAGGCTTCGAGGGTTCCAGGGCCCCGAGGGCACATGAGGGTACGAGGCTTCAAGGGTCCCGAGGCTCCGAGGGCGTGAGGCTTTGAGGGTCCCGAGGGCACGAGGCTTCGAGGGTCCCGAGGCACCGAGGCTCCGAGGGCACGAGGCGCACACGGTCTGAGGCCGAGGTCCCAGGCCCCGAGAGCACATGAGGGCATGAGGCTTCAAGGGTCCCAAGGCTCGAGGGCGAGGCCGAGGGTCCCGAGGGCACGAGGCTTCGAGGGTCCCGAGGCACCGAGGCTCCGAGGCTCCGAGGGCACGAGGGCGCACGCGGGTGCGAGGCTTCGAGGGTCCCAGGGCCCCGAGAGCACATGAGGGTACGAGGCTTCAAGGGTCCCGAGGCTCCGAGGGCGCGAGGCTTCGAGGGTCCCGAGGGCACGAGGCTTCGAGGGTCCCGAGGGCACGAGGCTTCGAGGGTCCCGAGGCACCGAGGCTCCGAGGGCACGAGGGCGCACGCGGGTGCGAGGCTTCGAGGGTCCTAAGGCCCCGAGGCCCTAAGGGCGCAGCGAGGGCGCGAGGCCTCGAGGCCCCAAGGGCACCGGCGACTTAGCCAATTTTGGCTTGGTGGGCACGTGCGTGCCCAAAGACTTATGCTTATTTTGTACTCCATATTGGGTGAGTGCTCCACGCGAAGGCAGGTACCAAATTGCCGCTTCTCGTTGGCCCTTCGAGTGGGGTGGTTTACATTGCTCCATCCTCAAGACGAGTATCTTGAATCTTTGAGGCACCCCACCGAGGCACAACCCTCAGGGCAGGGGGTGCGTCCGAATGAAGCCTGTGCAGGCAAAGTCATGGACGCGAGACCGACCCATCGGGCACACCTTACAGGCGGGCGGCGCGACGGCTGGGCTTGTGTAGATGAAGTCATGGACGCAAAGCCGCCCTGTCGAGGGATAGCCTTCGAGGTGGACGGCATGTTGGAGCGAAGCCTATGTAGGCGAAATCTTGGACGCGAGGCCGCCGAGCCGAGGCATAGCCTTCGAGGTGGGTGGCGCGTCGGGGTGAAGCCTATGTAGGTGAAGTTGCAATCGCGAGGCCGCCGAGCCGAGGCATAGCCTTCGAGGCCGGCGGTGCGTCGAAGTGAAGCCCAAGTAGGCGAAGTCTTAGACGCGAGGCCGCCGAGCCGAGGCATAGCCTTCGAGGTGGGTGGCGCGTCGGGGTGAAGCCTATGTAGGTGAAGTTGCAATCGCGAGGCCGCCGAGCCGAGGCATAGCCTTCGAGGCCGGCGGTGCGTCGAAGTGAAGCCCATGGTTGAAGTCGTGCTCTTCTTGCTCCGCGGTTTAATGAAAGTTGTCGAAGTAGAACTCCTCAGAATCGTCGCAGTTCGACCTAGAAACGTTGCAGGGATAGGTAGATAACACGAGCGTCTCTGCGGGAAAGAGAGAATGATCAACACTTATTTCCTATAGCAAGGTAACATTCGCTCGACACGACGGATTATCAAAGTCGTTGCCGTGGGACAAGTAGAGTCCCATCATTTTAGATACTAAGATCTCCGAGGTGATAGCCTTATGCGAGCATGATAGTCCTTGATCAATATTCGAGCCAGGTTGACGGTAGATGATTCGAGCTGGCTATGAGACTGAGTCATGGACATATCGGAGGGGTACCCACGAGGCTAAGTCATTGGGCACTGAATGGCCAACAAGGGTGGTAGCCCCCCAGTGGACTTGGAGACGCCCATGAGGCTAACTCATGTGTATCTTGAAGGTGTGCCCACAACACTAAGTCACAGCACGCCGGAGGGGCATCCACGAGGCTAAGTCGTGAGGCACCGAATGACCACTAGGGATGGTAGCCTCCCAGTGGACTTGGAGACGCCCATGAGGCTAACTCATGTGTATCTCGAAGGTGTGCCCGCAACACTAGGTCACAGGCATGCTGGAGGGGTGTCCACGAGGCTAAGTCGTGAAGCATCGAATAGCCACTAGGGATGGTAGCCCCCCAGTGGACTTGGAGGTGCCCATGAGGCTAACTCATGGGCACCTTAGACGTGTGCCCCTGACAGTAAGTCACGGGCACATTTGTGCCGCCCACGAGGCTAAGTCGTGGGGCACTGAATGGCCACTAGGGGTGGTAGCCCCCTAGTGGACTTGGAGGTGCCCATGAGACTAACTCATGGGCACCTTGGACGTGTGCCCTTGATAGTAAGTCATGGGCACACCGGTGGCGCCCACGAGTTAGTCGTGGGGCACCGAACTATGAGGGCAATGAAGCCCTTTTACCCCGTATGTGGGTTTTTTGTGGTGATCGGGAATGCATGAGAATGGTTAACCCTTTCGAAGCAATGGAGCTATGCATGCAGGGACCCGGAGGTCGTTTGGCGCGTGGCCTGGAGTCTAAGGGGGACGAGTCCTCAGCACATCCATCAACTTGGTACTAGGCCAAAGTTGTCGCTCATGCCCTAGGTCTAGTAGGACACGGGCCGCCATGGTGGAGGCGACGGACGCCCAAGTCACCATGGACTTTTGCTAGGGGAGACCGCGGGGGTCGTACGCCCTATGCACCACGAGGGTGGTCGCTCATGCCCTAGGGCCGGTAGGACACGAACCGCCATGGTGGAGGTGACGGACGCCCAAGCCACCATGGACTTTTGTTAGGGGAGACCGCGGAGGTCGTACGCCCTACGCACCACGAGGGTGGTCGCTCATGCCTTAGGTCGATGGGACCTGAACCGCCATGGTGGAGGTGGCGGGCGCCAAGCCACCATGGACTTTTGTTAGGGAGACCGCGGAGGTCGTACGCCCTACGCACCACGAGGGTGGTCGCTCACGCCCTAGGTCCAGTAGGACACGAGCCGCCATGGTGAAGGCAATGGATGCCCAAGCCACCATGGACTTTTGTTAGGGGAGATCACGAGGGTGGTCGCTCATGCCCTAGGTCCAGTAGGACACGAGCCACCATGGTGGAGGCGACAGATGCCCAAGCCACCATGGACTTTTGTTAGGGGAGACCGCGGAGGTCGTACGCCCTACGCACCACGAGGGTGAAATCCCTTGGAGGGAAAGTGTATTGAGAGCCCATACGAGATATATATGTCGAGACTGTCCCCTAACAGTAGTGCGTTAGGGAGAAGCCCTCATAGCGAGCCTTCATCGCTCGCGCTGCATGGACGTCATGCATCCCGGGGGTGATGGTTGTCCTCAGAATCCTTAGCCTTCTGGCTGCGAGGGTGCCTTGAACTGCTCGCCCTTGGCTGGGCCTCGCATCGACCCGCACAAGGGTGGAGGATGCGCATGGGAGCCCCAGGGCATGTAGGACGTTGCCATCCCGAGGTGGATGGCCCTGATCTCCGACGAGGGTGCTCAGTGGGGCTTCTTCAAAGAGCGGATGGATCGTCCACGAGATCATTGCCCTCCGGAGCCGGAGGAGGTTTCGTGGACTTAGAGTATTTTTTGGTAGGAGACATAGCCTTTCGTCGATTAGCTACGTCCCCACGGACGGTGCCAATGTTGTAGGTGTAAAAACCAAACACGAGTGAGGGGGTGGACGTCGGCCGTCTGACAGGCCATCTCGTCCACGAGAGTAAAAAATGACACAAGGATTTATACAGGTTCGGGGGTCCGAGAGGACCACCCTACTCCTGTCGGTGAGCCAACGGGGGGTTACCTCCGTAGAGGGAGCCCCCGAGAGCTCACCAGTTTGAACATACTTCTTTAGTGCTCAAGAGAGCCCTCCTCTTGAAAGGAGGGATACATGGGGTATTTATAGGCTCCCAAGCCTGTACAAATGACGGGAATACCCCTTGGGGGGATAGTTACATTATGAGTACAAGCAAGGGGTATCACAGTCTTTTATGAGCACAATAGCATTTCTCGGGTCTGTATGCGTGTCTTCTGAGAGGCGGGCCCCGTCAGTATGATAGATGAATTATTCTTACAACAATAATTAAATCTCTTCCACTTTCATGCAAGTCAAATGTCAAAAATGCATCTCTCTTCCTTCTTTGTAATTAAGGGTAATGCGAAGTAGTGTATCCGTCGATGCATACTCAAGCCTGTGCCTTCTAGCACAGGGACCTCAAGCCCACACTCCATGAGTGTGAGGACCTCATGCCCGTCTAATACATGACGGAGACCTCAAAGGAAACATTCTTGGCTACCACGTAGTCCAAGACTCAAGGATGTATGCTTTGATGCAAATAAGCACAATAACCTTGATCGAACATGAACAAATATCTTCCAGCAACAAGACCATGAATAAAATTCATACAAGTAAAACAATGGCAATTTTTATGAATTTTATTTTCTTATATGTTACCCTCTAGTTGTACTTGCCTCAATCGTGCGATGGGTGACGGCGGGTAGAGGACTCTAACCCCGATTTGTCACCACCACCTGGCATTTGTAAAATATACTAAGAATACCATTCAAAAGTACACAACACAGCAATAAATCTAAATAAACATATTCGCCCCTAATCGTAACCCGAAATGATACCATTCTTCCCGAACACCATTCCGTCCAAAACAGGACAGTCACCCTAGAAAAATCATAACTCTTGATTTATAGCTCCAAAAATCATGGACTCATACTTTCTAGAATCTACACACTTATACGCACAATTTATCAGGTGATCGAAAGTTCAAATTATTTTGTTTAAACCCTTGTTTTTAACTCCGAAGATAGATATGTCATCTTCGGTATTTTCGACTTAGAGATTCGATAACTTTTAATTGGCACATCCAAAAATAGTGATCCAAGACATTCTGGAATACCCAGAGAATTATCTACCATAATAAATTTAATATAATCTTTCTACTCTACAACAAACTTTGCTAACTCAATATTTTTCCCCGACTGTCCCCAACAGAAAGACAGAACTAGATCGCATAGTTCAAAATTTCATAACTATTATTATACTTATCCAAAAAATGTGATCTTGGGCTCTCTGGAATCGTTATAAAGTTATATATCAAATTAATGGAGACCAAAAGTCCAAATTCGTCCATTTTCAAATTTTAATTTGCATAACTATGTTCACTGCCCGAAACCCACAGACTAAACAGGCACTTGGATTAAAAAAATCATAACTAATTATCTACTCATCCAAATAATGCGAACAAAGACTTTCCAGAAAGCACTTGAATTAAAAAAAATCATAACTAATTATCTACTCATCCAACTAATGTGAACAAAGACTTTCCAGAAAGCTAATGAAATTATTTACCTATCTCTAGAATACGCAAGTCCCTAATTTCGCACTGAATTAATCCAAAACTACAGGTCAATCAGACTGCAGATTACCAATTCACTAACAGCAGGGAAACAGATCTGATAATTGATAACAAATTGCATAGAAAAAGAATTAATCTAATTATTGGGGAAACTAAAATCACCCTCGAAGACACGCTAGATCCCATTGAAAACCCTGCAATAATTCCCCTTTCTCCCTTTCTTCTCCCTCTTCCTCTTCCTTCTCTCCTTGGTCGGCGGCACCAAAAGGGAGTCCTCCTTCTTCTTCCTCTTGGCCAGCAGCAAGGAGGGCACAGGGAGGAGTAGTGACACCACCAAGGGAGGAGGGGAGACATGGGGGAGGTGCTGGACAAGGAGGGGGTGGCTGCCACAAAGGGGAGGGGAGGGGAAGGCACAACGGAGGGGTGGCTTAGGGTTTGGCTGCCCCTCCCCCCCTCTACTAATGGGCCAAGGTGTTGTGGGCTTTCGGTCCACAACCCAGATTTTCTGAATAACGCAAAAATCCCCCTGAACTTCCACTTAAACCATTCTTTAAAACAATTCTCATCTATAAAGTATTTTTCCTCTTTAAATATTTGGGATATTACACCTCTCACCTCTACTCATGGAGTCTGCCGTTGGTGCCCTCGTCATCGCCACACCACGTTGGCCTCGCCGTTCGTGGCCTCCAGGACGCTGAGTCGTCGCAAGCCCTCCATCGCGCCGCTGCATATGCCATCAGGCCGACCAGCAAGTCATCACTAGGCAGCTTTTCGTCGCACCTCCCTATGATACCAAATGTTGGAGGTGAGTCACTCAACTCCTCTCTTTCTTGATGTGCTCCACACACACCAGTTTTAGATCACCAGAGGAGACAATGAAAGCACACATCTTATTGCTCTGATACCACCTATGACGCCCCGTGTCATTACCCCAAGGGTAATCACACTTAGGCATACGGATTACTATTTGTTTGCTCAGTAGGACACTGCTTCAACGAATAGTAAGTCTTTATCAGGGTTACGCAGCAGAACAATAAGATAGAAACTGTACCTTTTATTCCAGTAATAGCCACGCAAGGCTATGGTTCTTAATACAAATATTATTCAGCTACAAAAAGGAACTTCTCCGTTTCACTCGCCAGCTCTGAAGTACTGGCCGCCTACTCATCCCACGCGTCAAACATGGTGCCCAAATCGCCTTGGTCCTCGTAGTTGTGCCTTCTCCTCCTGCGGTTGCTTCGGTATCTGCATGTCCTTCGTCCCACTCGGGATAGTTCCCGGCGGGACTAGGATCTACAAAGGAGAATACTAACAAGGTTGAGTACACGAGTGTACTCAGCAAGCATTAATAGCAAAGAATGTAGTGGATGACTATCTCTAGTTGTTATCACATTTTCTAAGTCATCTCATTTCTGAAGATAAGTTATTAAAACATTAGGTGGCAAATTTTAATACTGAAAACGCTACTTATTACTCGGAGAGAAGAAAGACCCCCGACGGTTCCCGTAGACTTCAATCCAGGAGACTGGCATGAATTCATGATTTGATATAGCTCTGCGCAGGCTTGTACCACTTTACCCATAGTCATTCTGAGCTCTAAATGAGTCGGGTCCCCTGCATTTCCTTTGATGCGGGTTTGAGTTCAAAATACAGAATATTTTCCAGGTTACGTGAATTAATTTCTCCACCCACTACCTTCCGTCGGTGTTGACTCCGTCACCCACCGAGTTCTGGCAATGTTGGTTGAGGCGACCATCCCGCACTCAACACTCCACCTTAGCGCTATAGCGCCTTGGATCCTCCACTTCCGGACTTTCCCTACCGGTCCTGGGTTCCTCCTTCACACTCACACATATATAACCTACCCATTGTGGAGAGCATAATCACGTAACAAGGTAGCATTTTATGCCCGCCGAAACGAAAAAATGGTTGGTACGGATTTTACGGCATCTGACCGAGCAAGAGTTGGTTGGTCCTTATATTTTAACCATATGTAAAGGGTCCCACCTCCTGTCTCATATCTTACCTGCCAAGGGCCCCCTTTACCAGCCATAATATCCTCATATTACTTTCTTTCCTCATTCTTATCTCGTTCATCATTCTCATTTATTCAAGTTCATCTTAATCATCATTATCTCATCCATTCAATTTAAGTTTTGAGAAACAGTTTTGATGCAATACGTATAATAGTGCAAGATACGGTTTACATTTAAAGTAACTATATTCATGTTCAAGAGGATCGCTTGCCTTCGTATGCGTAGGACAGGTCGGTGCTGATGAAACTCTGATCAACTGCTTCCGTCGGTGCCGGCACGTCTTCTGTAGCAATACGGAAATACGAATAATAATATAAGTAAATACGTAGTTGATTTTGAGTGATATAATAAATATCTAAGTTAGTGACTCCTATTTGTTAGCACAGCTTAATTTAAATAAAACTTTTTCGAGATCTAACACTAAGTTAGCGCTCCCCAAAATAATCGCTCTACTATCTAATTGCGCTACGGTCGAAAACCCGAGATTCACACCCAAATAATTAACTAACAAGATTAAACTGCTCGCCCAAACCGACTATAAGCTAACGACGCGCGAGATTGCTATACAGGCAAGCTAGTATATTAACAACAGTAAAGACGGCTACACAACTATCTAGCACTAAATTCACAAATTGATTTTAAGTTGGTTAGCTCGACAAGATTTAGGTTAAATTTAATTAGTCGCTAGAAATGAACAACTAACAACAATTAATTGACAAAAGCTACAGAAATAAACAATAAACGCAACAAATAATTAAAAACTACCCAATTTCTAATATTACCCCTAAATCCAAAATCTTAAACCTATTCCTAATCTTATTTCTAACCTTACCCCTAATCTAATCACTCTCTCACTTACTCTCGGCCAGCCCCTAGCCTAACACACGCACGCACACACAGCTCACCTTATCTTCTCCCCCAAATGAACTCTCCTCCCACACACACTCACACTCATATTCATACTCATACTCATACTCACACTCACACATATCTCTCTCTCTCTCTTTCTCTCTCTTTCTCAAGCTGCCGCCGCCTAGGGGGTCCTCACGGCCCGGTCGCCACCGGTCCGGCCGGCTCCGCCGTGCCCGTCGCCTCCACCAGTCTCCTCCACGGTCGCCGCTGCCCTCGACCTTCTCGGCGTTCTTTGCTCGGCTTGGCTCGGCGGACCCCCGACGCCTCTAGGTTCTGCTTTGCAAGCAGGCGCCTCCCCAGCCGCCCGCTCCAGATCCGGTCTAAGCCGCCCCGACGACACCGTCCCAACCGCCGGTTCCCTCTCCTCCCGGCACGGCCGAAGGCCAGCGCCACCACTCGCGGCCCGGCTCGCCCTCTCTGGTTCCTCGGTGATCTCGGCTCTACTGGCCCCGTGGGCTTCGGCCCGACCGGCTCGGCCTCTCGGCCGCCGGCGCCATGGCACAGTGCCCTCCTACCTCGCACTACTCCAAAGTCTAGCTAAGATGTTTATCTACACATGCTCAGATGGTTCAATCTGATGGTTGCCAAGATGCATGAATGCAAGTCATTGGTGGCGGATCCGGTGGAAGAAGCTACTAAGGGATGCTGCTACCACGGTAAGAGCTTACCTAGAGTCTACTATGAGGATGCCTTTACCTGATGAGGGGAGTTTGAGAGGATTTTGGTTTCAATGCTTTGCAGAGGTGGTTGACGTTGCTTAGATTGATGACGACGATGGTGGACCCTGAGGGTGCTAGTGCTGCCGATCGTCCTCCTGTCGCCTTGTCGTCGCCGCTGCTCCTGACTCCCTGCTTGGGATCCTTGCTTGAAATCCCCTGGCGTGCTGCTGCTTCTAGACTTGATTGGAGGTGAGGCAATGGAATGGGGGATGGGTGCTGTGAAATGGTTGGGAATGAGATGAGGGGAGGGGAAATGGATGATGGGGCTGGGGGGGTTGAATGTGGCTGCGATGCCTGGGGGAGATGAATGTGTGAGCTTGCCTGGGGGAGATGAATGTGTGAGCTGGGGCTTTTGAGGAGTTGGATGTTGCTGCGGTTGTGTTGGTGAGAGGGAAGGGGAGGTGAACCCGTGCCTTGAGATGCTGAGCTGCTGTGCTGCGCTGAGTAGCCAGAGAAATGGTATGCTGCCTTGGAGGCTGAGAATGGGGAGGGGGGATGAATGGTGACTGCTGCTGCTAGCTGAGGAGGGGGTTTGAGGCTTTTGAGAAGTGAAGGAAGCAAGGAAATGTTAAGGGGGGTGATCCTATGCTTGGGGCATTGCTGCCACTGCTCTGCAAGGAGGGAGAGAAAGGTGCATAGATACTAGGGCTGCTGTCTACTTTGAATGCTACAGAGATTCATTTGACTGATGTACTACTCTATTGCAAATGATGCGATTGTTGGTTTACTTATGTAATGAGAATGGAAATGCAATTTAATTATGACTTGATGCTACTTTTGTGCTGTTGAATGCAAATGCAAATTAATTACTGTCTTGATTCTACTGTTGAATGCAAATGATTACTTGTGTTTGAATGATGAGCTTGAATGAATGATGCAATGTTAGTTGTACTGACTGATGATGGAATGCTCGCAAAACGAACCCATCTAAACCAACGAGCTGACAACGAATTAATTGCTTAAGAACAGTCTTAACTCTATTGTTAGGTTATCGCTAAGTCGAGGTTAATTACCGCTAACTACCGATTACTGCTACGCGATTACGACTAAAAACGCGGGTTCTCACAATATGATAGTCAAAAACATCTTACTTATATGTCCTAACTGCAGGCCACATATACCCAAAACAGTCACCATTGAATTTTTTTTTCATAAAATTTTGCATAAGATACCTAAGACATTCTTTTTACTCAGCATAAGGAGGCCGCAAGAACATTTCGTATGTGAACCAGGGCAGTTAAAATCAAAATATAAATAAAATACTTTGAAAGGGCAAACTAATGAAATACGAAAATATTATGTGGCAAATAGACAGTTACGTAGAACATAATGACATTTCACGTAATCGAGAAGTAAATTTCGGCAGTTTGACAATTATCCCAGAGGCAAAACCCCTCGGCGTCGCGCCTCCGCACGCAGCGAGCGACCATGGAGGCTGCCTCCGCCGCAGCCCTCCGCAATCCGCATCCTCCTACGCCGCCGTGGAGCATCCGCACCGTCTCGGGTGGTGCAGGCTCTGTCCCCTGAGTCACGCTCCAAGGTAAGAGGAGAAGCCTCTCGTACGTCTTTTCGTTGCTTAAACCCTCAACTCGATTGCTCACACTGCCCTTCGTCCCCTCTCCAAGCCGCCACCAGCCTGACCTCGTAGTGTGTCGAGTTGCTTGTTCATTCTGCGTTCTCGGCCTTGCCAAGAGAGGGACAGAGCAAAGAAGAATGTAACGATGGGGAAGTAATGCACGAATGTTAAAGAGATTGGGCGGACGGATGCAAAGATACCCCTTTGAGCAAATTTCGAGATCCACGGTCATGACTTAGCTCAAGAATTATCGCTTCAGTTTCGCCTTTACAATCTGCGAGTAATGGGTTAAACCCGGTTTGGTGAATCTGAACCTTACTTTTACTGCTTTTTACTTATCGCTTGTAAGACTATATAAGCAAGTTTAATCAATGAAAACAGCATCGAATCATTATGCCAAACCTTAGTCTTACTTTAGATTAGCATTATCATATACACTTTCCCCTCCCTGCTCGGTTCTTCAGACCAAGGTTGAAAACAACACAGGTCCCGTGAGGGGATCTGACCAGAAACCATTGAAAACATCCCAGGTCAGTGAGGGGATCTGACAAAGGTATCAGAGCAAGCTCATCCTTGGCAGCGATTCAGTTTAAAGCAACTGGGTTGGTGATTCCGGTCACCGTAAAATCCCTGGTTTACTCAGATCCAATCGGCGACCGAAATCGAGAACAAGGCAAGACTTTGGATCTATTCTTCGTCAAGCTGCAGTAGTCCAGTTTTGGATCTCCCAAAAGAAGATGACGAAGCCAGTGACCAGATCTGAAAGCGAGGCATCCGAACTGATTGCGGTAAGGCAAGAAACCATGGAGGCCAAAAGCAAAGTAGAATCCCTGCAACAACATCTGGGCGAGTTACAAACTCAGGTCACGGGTATGCAGTCACAAATGAATAGGATTGAATCGCTATTGCAAGGTATGTCTGCAGCCCAGCTTCAATCTGCCGAAAGACCACCTGGGTTTGGTGAATCTGCTATTGCAAAAGCCCCAACAGATCCGACCAGGTTTCAGGAATTTGAGGTAGAAGCTATGAGAAGAAGTAAGGTCCGGAATCCTCCATTCCTCAATAGCACCCAAGGGGTAAATTTCAATGGCAACTATGAAGGGAATCATCATCAAACTACAACGGGGCAGTCTGCAGCACCTTATAACTGGGGACAGAACATCTCACCTCCCCCAACTCCAGTTTCACCCACCTTGAATAACAGGAATTTTGCTCCAGATGCTTGCTATGGCAGACCTTGGAATCCAGATCCAGGTACCGAAAGAGCTAATTGTTTTTACAGGTCAATTGCTAGAGGCCCCAATATAGAATTCCCTAGATTTGATGGAAATCAACCTCTGGAGTGGATTAGGCAAATAGAGACTTATTTTGCAATGGCTAGTGTCCCTGAGGAAGCAAAGTTTGAATTAGCTCAGATGTACATGAGTGGGAGGGCTGACAATTGGATTAGGAGCAATGGGCTGTTATGGAATCCACCTTCCTGGCCAATCTTCTGTAGGATGGTCTGCGATCGTTTTGCTCAGTACAGCTGCTATGAAGTGCTAGAAAATTTTCACTCATTGAAACAATACAATCTCAACATTTCAGACTATATTGACCGGTTTGAAGAGTTGATGGCAGCATATAAAACTGAGAACCCTTCACAGCAGGAAGCATTCTTTGTTAAATGTTTTATTAATGGCCTGAGACAAGACATCAAACATTATCTCAAACCACTTTGAAACCCTGTGTTTTGTGTGAGGCATATTGATGGCTAAGGACATGGAGAAGGGGCCGAGCCGTGGCTAGAAGGGAATGTCCAAATCGATGGTTAATACTCAAAAGGGTGGGTATAATGCCAACTTAGCTAAGAACAAGGCCCAATCAGGCAGTAATTTTCAGAAAAAGAAGTGGGTAATAAGCCTAACCCTCCATTTATACCAGAAATTTGTAGGTATTGTGGTGACAAATGGTTCCTTGGCCACAAATGCAAGCAATTTCGAATGTAAATTTGATGGTTTCAATCCTGTGAGAGTATACACCTAATCTCAAGTCAAGATGAACCGCAGGAGGCTAATGAGTATACTGAGGAAGAAAAGGAACCTCAAGAGCAGTTGATGCACATGCATGTTTCATCTCAAGCAATTCAAGGCTATTCTAGAATCTCTACCTATACATTGGAAGTCATAATAGGGGGAAGAAGAGGAATAGCACTTGTAGACAGTGGTAACACTCACACCTTCATGGACTTAAGGTTTGCCTCTAAAACAAGTTGCAAGATCATGTGCAATAACTTGATGAGAGTAACAGTGGCCGGTGGGGGCACTATTTTAACCGGGTCTCATGTATCCAAAGTGGGATATAGCATCAATGGACAGGCCTTTTGCAACTCATTCCAGATCCTCACTCTAAGAAACTATGACATTGTTTTGGGGTGCGATTGGTTATACCAACACAGTCCAATCTGCCTTGACTTGAAGACAAGAAGGTTAACCATCATGAAAGAAGGGAAATGGTCTATAGTTATGGAGGATAAATCCCTATCCAAATCAGTGAAGATACTAAATTCCAGAGATCTGAACAAGATCGCAGAAAAGGGGATAATGGGTTATGTTATTGAGCTACGGGCACCAAAAGAAGAAGAAAAGAACAGCACGGTGAGTCCTAAGTTCCAGAGTTTGATTCATAAGTATGTAGATGTTTTTGAGAAACCACAAGGCTTACCTCCTGAGAGAGGGTGTGGTCACTCTATTCCTATTAAAGATGGATCAGTACCTCCTAATGTCAGACCTTATCGAGTTCCTCATCAGAAAAAGAATGAAATGGAGCAGTAGATTCAAAACTTATTAGAGTCATCAATCATCAGACCGAGTACAAGTCCTTATGCATCTCCTGTCATTCTTGTCAAAAAGAAGGATGGGTCATGGAGACTTTGTATCGATTACAGGAAGTTGAATGCACAAACTATTAAGAACAAGTACCCCATTCCAGTGATTGAGGATTTGCTAGATGAACTCTTTGATGCTAAGGTATTCAGTAAGTTGGATTTGAGATCTGGATATCACCAGATAGGGATGAACAAAGAAGACATTTGTAAAACTGCATTCAATACCTATTTGGGCCATTACGAGTATCTAGTAATGCCCTTTGGACTTACTAATGTGCCTGCTACTTTCCAATGTCTTATGAACAGCATCTTTGCCCAATATTTGAGGAAGTTCATTTTAGTCTTCTTTGATGACATCCTTATTTATAGCAAGAGTGATGAGGAGCACAAAGAACATTTGACTATTATGCTAGGGTTGCTGAGGCAACATCAGCTTTTTGCCAAGTTCAGCAAATGTGTATTTGCAGTCTCCCAAGTGACTTATTTGGGCCATGTGATTTCAGGTGAAGGGGTAGCTACAGATCCTGATAAAATCAATACCATTGTTGATTGGCCAAAACCAAAGGATATATCACAGCTGAGGAGCTTCTTAGGTATGACTGGATATTATAGAAGGTTCATCAAGAATTATGGTGTCATTTGTAGACCCTTATATGATATGTTGAAGAAAGGAGGATTTGATTGGAAGAATTCTCAGGATGAAGCTTTTGTACAGTTGAAGCTTGCTCTTACTACCACACCTGTTTTGGCACTTCCAGATTTCTCTGAAGTTTTCACTCTTGAAACTGATGCAAGTGGATTGGGAATTGGTGCTGTCTTAATGCAGCGAGGGAGACCTTTGGCTTACTTCAGTAAGACCTTAGGGGTTAGAGCTGCTGCTATGTCCACTTATGATCAAGAAGCCCTAGCAATCATAGAATCATTAAAGAGATGGAGACACTATTTCTTGGGAACTCAATTGATAATTAAGACTGACCAGCAAAGTTTGAAATTCATAACAAAACAAAAGGTTGCTGAGGGTATTTGACGAGGATTAAAACCTCTATGTATTATTTTAATACATAATAAAAGACCATACGTCTTCATGGTCAGAATTCCTAAGACTAACGACCTCCACGGTCGTTAGTATTCTAAAGGTTACTTAATGGGTACCTGGTCTGATCAGGCTTTGTGCCTAATCCCCACCGTGATAACCGCCGTAAAATTATCGGATCGGTATTTCTTATCGTATGATAAATGGAACACGTATATACGCTCCAAACCATGCGATGGTACAACCTCGAGACATCGACTATTAACCACCCTACGGTTAAGCTCTTCACAGTAACCGCAAGGAAGTTAGCACGTTGTTAATCGCTTCCACCGCTCGACCACCGTAACGCTTTCACCAGGACGCTCTTCTCCAGAGTAATCGCCACCTCTTCGAAGTTATTTAAAGGTGAAGCGCAGAAGACGGCGGGCAGATACAACAAGACCAAGACCAACAAAGACAAGAACAACGATAGTTCAACGAGAATACCACGAAGCCTAAGCGGTGGAATTAGAAGTTAGATAATCGACTTAGACTCATATTCTAAGTCCGACACCCGATTAGACATTCCCCATTCAAGGTAATTCAGGTAGTACTTAGCCACATCTTGTAAAACCCACTCATATCAATAAAGAGCGACCCCATTCCATTCCGTGATATTCCACGCCATTTTCCTCGCTCATTTTCAGTAAGATCGGCGACTTGATCGCCGACAACGGGCGCCGACCGTGGGGAAGAAGGCGAAGTTTCTGAAGAAAATTCTTCGCTCAAGAAAATCCTCGCCTAAAATCTCGCAATCGCTCATGCGATTATGCCCGAGTTTGGGATGAGGAAAATCGTTCGACGGCGGACTCACGCCGACCTCGACATGGAAGGATGTATCCGCGCCATGGAAGAAAATGGCAGTCATCCTCCTCTTCCTCCTCCGCCGGCCAGACGTCGCCGACGTTAGCGAGGTCGACCGGATGGATGAAGATGCGCCGCCACTCATCGGTGGCGCAACCAGAGAACCGCCGCTCCGACCGGCCGAATGCCGAGGATCTCTTCAAGCCCGACTTCTCGGCCGCTAAACAGTGAAGAAATTTCAGCCCCATCACCCGAAAACTCTATACCATTGATGAAATCATGGTCGAAAGATACTCTCCTTGACTTCGCAATTCCAGAGTCAACCGTCACCGGTAATCTGTCGATGAAACCTCCATCGGTCGAGGCCATGTGGGGATGATCACACTCAAGATACGATCGGCGGTTCGTCGGATCAGCCGAAAGACCTCGAAGTGCTCATCTCCAACCGATCTCCATCGTGGAAGATTCTAGCGAAGCATCGACAAGCTCTCCATTAGTTATGATGGAAGCTCATCGAAGATCAATCCGAAGCACGAAGTCAACGCGATCGGAGATGAAGATCAAGATGCCTGCGGTCCTACACTCTCTACCACACCATCACGTGTTGTTAGAGATGATCCGCCGCCAAGCACCAACTTCCGGAGGCAACGGAACTAATCGACGCCAATCGCTTAACTCGCTTTGGCACCGCTCCACCCAGAGGACCGATGGGACCAACAAATCCGAAGGTCAGGGAAGGTTCAGACAGCATACACCTACGACCAAGATGAACCCCCGAGACCTTCTAGAATCAGACAAAACTTGCGACGATTCAAAACATGTTAAATAATTCCGATCCCGCTCTAGCAGAACGCCTAGTTTTGTACAACTCGTGGTCGGTATCCGAAATTCTCCAATGACCATGCAAATGAGCAGGCGTAGCGATCGGAATGAGGGTTTGTGAAGTCGACTATGACTTCATCCCAACGCCTCCTCGGCGAGGGACAACACGGTCATACCAGAGAGCGATCGATACCGAGACCTCCTCGACGATTCCGACCAAGGAGTCACGAGGAGAAGGTTATTCAAGAAGCTACTCCCCATCGTGTCGAGAGGAACCACCACTAGGACCTAATGATCTCCGACATCGCTTTGAACCAAGTGGGCGGTCGGAGGCATCATATCAAGAATTCCACGAACGGATCGGTACACCGAGTTCCAGCGTCCCAATCCTAGGGATCGGTCTCCCATCGACATAATCCCGCACCTTCCCGAGAAGACGCCATGAATCAATCACAAGTTGTCGAGCCTTCTCTGCAGGGCTCCAAGTCGTGCGCTAGCCTAACCGGTTCGATCGCTAACTTGGACAAATTCAATGGAACTCAAAACCCATTGGAATTTCTCCAATATATACCACCGCCATCAGGGCTGCTGGTGGCGATGAGAATGTAATGGCCAACTATTTACCCACCGTGCTCGAAGGGTCTGCCTGGTCGTGGTTGTTAAACTTACCGGTCGGATCAATATATACTTGGGAACAACTCTGTGATCTTCTGATTGCCAACTTCAGTGCGTCGACGATACAGGAAGGAGGACGATCTCCACGTAATCCGCAGGATCCGATGATACTTTACGCCAATATATCAAGAGGTTCACCAGTTCGTAACTCTATACCCGGTCGCAGAATCCTCTCGTTATTCAAAGCTTTTAAAACAAGATCGAGGAATCGGCGGTTTACGGAGGACATAGCAATGAACCCTCCAAGAACAACCGCTGAGCTTTTTGATATGGCGGACAAGTATGCCACCGCTAGCTAAGCAATCGAGTGGTGTGAAGCCATTGATCGGAAGACAAGATTCCCCGACCCGGCGGACAAACAGGAGAAAAAGAACAAGAAGTCTCTCAAGAAGAAAAAGAACCGCAGACCGACGACAAAGAAGTCCTCGCCGCCCGAAAAAGTTCAGAAGGGCAAGAAGGACTATGCTTGGCCAAGCAAGGCAAAAGCTCCGATCAAGGATTCTGCATTTAACAAGAAGTGGTGTCCACTTCACCAAAGAGCGGGGCATGATCTGCGACTGTCGTGGTCCGCAAAAGAAATCGGAGGATTATTATGCGGTAAAGGACCATTTCCGCAATACAGAACATGGAGAAACGAGCTCCAAAAGGACAAGGATGGCGATTTAAGAGATGGAGTACCGGATCCCCAACACACCGTCAACATGATTTTTGGAGGATCTTCTTCATACGAGTCCAGACGCCATCCAAGGCCATGGAGCGAGAGGTCAACCTAGTCGAATCTCCGATCGTAATCAAGCACTCGAAGTGGTCTGACACCGCAATTTCTTCAAAGAAAGACGATCGCCCCATCCCATCGACTCGACCGGTAGGTTCCCTATCGCTGTTGAACCAACCATTAATAATTGCTCGGGTTAATCGGTCTTAGTAGATGGGGTAGTTCTTTGAATATATTATTTGTGGGAGCTTTAGAAGAAATGCAGTCCCCATGTCAAAAGTGAAACACATGAAATATGCTTTTCATGGCATAGTTCCGGTTCTACCGCTAAACCGATAGGACAAGTTTCCTTACCAAGTTACGCTCGAAAGCCCGACAACTTCCAACAGAGAGGATTCCGCTTTGATGTAGTAAACTTGAATCCGCGATACAACGGAATTCTCGATCGACCAAAGATTAGCAAAATTCTTGATAGCCACGCATTACGGTTATCAAAGTTTGAAAATGCCGGGGCGAGGAGTCATCACTATTCGAGGAGATCGAAAATGGCTTATGTATGCGATCGAAATCCTTTGCCTTCGGTTGATGAACTTCCGACCGAGAGGTTAACCCGACTCCATGCAGTGTCAAGCACTCGAGGCCAAAGATGACACCCAAACCATCCGACTGCATAAAGGAGGTACCACTCGACAAAAGCACTTCTCGGACAACGTCAAGTCGTCACATGGGTCAGACATCCGCACCCAACCGCATAGAAATTCGGGTCGAGGCAAGACTCGACCCTAAATAGGAAGAGTCGCCGTCTCCTTCCTCCGAGCGAATCGGGGCGTGTTTGCACGGCAAGCGTCCGATATGCTCGAGTCCCCGAGGTGATCGAGCACGTGCTTGCTCTCCACCGACAAAAAATCGATCAGCGAAACTACGACGCTTACTTTTGACGGAAGGAAGCAATCCAACGAGATTGACAAGCTTCTCAAAGTTTGGATTTATTCGTGAAGTCGACCACCCACAAGGGCTTGCCAATCTGTAATGGTTAGAAAAACAATGGGAAATGGCGAATGTGTATCGACTTTACAGATCTTAATAAGGCTTGTCCGAAGGATGACTTTCCTTCCTCGCATTGATCAACCGGTAGACTCTACTTACGGGTGCGAAGTTACTAAGTTTTTAGATGCGTATTCGTGGTACCACCAGTTAGTATGTGTAAAGAAGATGAGGAGAAAACTTACTTCATCACCCCATATGGCACTTCTTCGTTATATTAAGATGTCATTTGGTCTCAAAAACGCCGTGCAACTTTTTCAAGGTTGATGCAAAAACCTTTAGTCCACAAATCGGTCGAAATCTAGAAGCTTACGTTGACGATCCGGTCGTAAAGACCACCAACGGCGACCACATTCTGACTTACAAGAAACTTTTAATAACTTGAGAAGACATAACCTCAAGTTAAATCCGAAAAAGTGTGTGTTCGAGTTTCACTGAAAACTACTCGGTTTCCTAGTTTCGACTAGAGGTATTGAAGCAAATCCAAAGAAAATTGCGCCATCGACTGATCGCGCTCCGACCACGAAGGAAGTCCAAAACTAACCTATCAGATGGCGTTAAGTCGTTTCATAGCAAGGTTAGGGAAAAAGGATTACCTTTCTTTAAACTTCTTCGAAACATGGGAGTTTTGAGTGGACTAAAGAGGCAAACGATGCCTTTGAGGAACTTAAAAGTACCTTACAAGTACCGGTTTTAGTTTCTCCGAGATCGGAGAAATATTGCTAATTTACGTGGCAAAGAACACCACGCATAGCTTAGCGGTGTCTTGGTTGTAGAAAGGATAATATCCAACGACCGGTCTATTACGTGGCGAAGTCTTACATGGACCAAAGGAAAGATACCCACAGTACAAAAGTTGCTCTATGGCCTCCTTATGTCTTCAAGAAAGCTAAGGCACTACTTTCGTGCCCACAAAGTGGTCGTACCTCACCGGATATCTCTTGGTCAAGTCCTTGGAAACAGGAATCATCGGATCGAATAGCCAAATGGGCTGTCGAGCTAGGGCGCTCGATCTCCATTTTATTTCACGAACAAAAATAAAGTCGTGCAATAGCGTAATTCATTGCCGAATGGACAAACCTCGAACCCACCCAAGGACCCGAGTACGAACACCACGACGAGTGGACATTGTATTCGGCGGTTCCTTGATGTTACAAGGATCGGGTCGGAGTGGTCTTGATATCCCTCATGGCGAACACATCAAGTCGCCATCGGTTAAATTTTCCGCCACCAATAATGTGGCGTAATATGAAGGTTTATCGGCGGGACTCGAGCAAATTCGTTAAGCTCGGGATTCGCAGATTATTAGTGAAAGGCGATTCTCAACTAGTAGCGAATCAAGTGGGGAAAGAGTATCAATGCTTGAGTACCAAGATGTCATCTTATCTGGCGGAATACGAAAACTTCGAAAAGCACTTCTTGGTTTTCAGATCCAACATATTCCTAGAAAGGGAAACTTTCTGGCGGACCGGCTTAGCACGGATGGCCTCCACGAGGTCGACCGTCCCGCCTGGAGTTTTTCTCGAGCAACTCAATTCACCCTCGGTAGTTGAGCCTTCCGAGAACATACATGATTCTTTGCAAGTTGAACAAACTAATCAAGGAACATGGATGCTCCATGTGTCGTTGACGGTTGGCGCCGCCACGATCAAGGTAGAGATCGGATGACATCGATCTACAATTATCTTGACAGATGACACAATTCCAGAAGATGATGTAGAGGCCGATCGTATATAGCACTAAAAGCCAAATCATACACTCTAATCGAGCGTATCTTGTATAAACGAGGATCTCATGGAGTGTTGATGAGATGCATATCTCAAGCGGATGGCATTAGATTGCTAATCGAAATCCATGAAGGCGTCAGGAGCACACCATTCCTCTGAGAACCCTCGGTTTCAAAGCCTTCCGGCAAGGCTATTCTTGACCAATCGCCTTTCATGATGCAAAAGAGCTTGTGATGAAGTGTGTACAATGTCGGTTTCATAGCCGACAAGTACACCACCAAAGACAAGCCTTACAAACAATTCCTCTTTCTTGGCCTTTTGCAACTGGGATCGGACATTCGGGACCTTTCCCAAGAGCACCGGGGGCTTGAATTCCTTTTCGTCATGATTGACACGTTTACAAAATGGATTGAAGCCGAGCGATCGTTAAAATAACAACCGAGGCCGCTAAGAGATTTCTCTGAAAAATGTGATCACGCGATTTGGTGTACCCAATCGTATCATCACGCATAATGGTTCCCGCCTCTCCGGCGATCAATTCCAGAATTTCGCGATGAACTTGGTGTCAAAGTTCATTTTGCTTCATTGCTCATCCACGAGCAACGGAGCGATTAAGCGAGCTAATGGTATCCTTATGCGGGATCAAACGCCGAGTATTCGACCAGTTAATCAAACGGTCAGGAGCTTGGGTTAAAGAACTTCCCTCTGTGTTATGGGCCATTAGAACCACGACCAGTCGTGCGACCGGTGAAACTCCATTCTTTTTGGTTTATGGTGCTGAAGCCATGCTTCCTCCAGAACTCAAAATTGGCTCTGCTCGAACTGATCGTTTTGACGAAAATGATCGATTGAGCGACGACTTCGACGACGTCGATTTCCTTGAAGAACGCGAAACCAAGCCCTTATACGATCGGCGGTCTACCAACAAGCCATGCGAAGGTACCATAGTCGTAAGGTGCGACCTCGCAATCTTCTCAGAGGTGATCCGTTCTCGAAAAAATCGAGCCAAACAAATCGCAATAAACTTTCTCCTAAATGGGAAGGTCCTTACATCGTGGTCGAAGTCACCCGACCGTGTTCCGTTTACTAGCTATGTCGATGGGCAAATTTTGTCAAATTCTTGGAACATCGATCAATTGCGTAAGTTCTATGTTTAATTTTCATTCTTTCATTTCTTTCAATTTCAATTTCACTAAATTTATTGATTAATTAAGAAGTGCAACCTTGCTTATATATATACACCTACATTACAGTCGTTTATTATTGTTAGTCCGGTGGGAGAAGACATTTTTTCTCTCCGATATCCTTTTAAGGATCTCGATACTCTATGGTCCTCGTCGTGAGCATTTTTCTCAAATGATTCCCACACGCGACTATACTCTTTTTTAAAGAAAATGAGTAATCGAGCGCCACACAATTAACTATCTCATGAATGATATGCTTACGATTCTGAAGATTATGCTTCATTATTTCAAGATTCTGGTCTATTCTTGTCAGCTCTTCGGTCGGGACACGGAAAGCCTCCTAGTCGAAGTCTCTCCTTTTTACGCGACGTGGTCACCTTGCCTAATCGGAAGGAGCTTCCTAGCGACGGTTCTTTTCTTCGATCCTCGCTACTATCGGATATAGAATTTGAACACGTTTCAAAAATGTATGTCGTATGCCTTGGTCTTAGCATTAGTTCGACCGGACTATGGGATAATAGATATAAACAAAGTTCACTTATAATCTGCTGCATGCATATTTGCATTTCTTCTTATGTCAAGTTTGACAAAGTCTTTTTCCGACCATATATAGTGTTTTTGATTGGTATTTCCATTATGACAAACAACGATCTATAACTAGTCGAAATCGTCTGTCCCCGACCACATTTGATTTCCTAATCTTTAGAACGATCGCTTTTGTCTTACATATCCAAACATACCTTCAAAAACTCACATACATGGTTATGACCTCTTTTTTATTCTCTTTCTTGGCTCACTGCTTGTACAGTAACGTTCTTCTACTATAAAGCAGTCGGGGGCTAGGAAATATACGAGAATTTTAAAAAGTCAAACAGGATAAACAAAAGCTTTGTCAATGACATAAAAGGTAAGTTTTCATAGATATTCAAATATTTTTACACTTGCAGGAACCTACTCTAAGAAATATTCCCACTTAACTCTTCGCTTGTCGGAGATTCGACCTCCATCTCCTCTACAACTATATCTCCGAGTGGCCTGAGTTCTTCCATGAACTTGGTCGCCTCCTCAGGTGGGCAGTTGAAGTCTTCTTTAACAGCTTGGAGATCTATGGAGGGGTCGGAAGCTTTCAGTTTTGCCAAAGCAAAACTAACTCCACTTGCAACGCCTGTTTTTAGGGCCTAGGCATAATTCGTCCGAGTAGTTTTGAGCGTAACTTTAAGGTCCTCTAGAAGTTGACCCAAATAGTTCATTTTCTCTATTGGATCTCCTAAGGAAGGCAGGCTTGATCCTGATCCCATATCAAAGATCATCTTGTTCAAAGCACGAATCTTTTCATCAATATTTTGAGCAAGAGCCGCCTCCTTATCCTGCTCAAATTTCGAGTTTTCTTTACTCGTTAAAGATTTGCGTTTGCTCTGCAAAAACAAATCGCTTAATGAACACAAGCATAATTGAAGGAAAAATCAAGTTTGCGACATATTACCTTCATTTGTTTTGCTAAGTGTTTTATATTTGGTCGTTGTTTCACGATCAACCTGGTCTTTAGCTAAACTTGCTTTAGCAAATGATCGATCTTTAGCTTTATTTCTTCTTCAAGAAGAGCCGTCTTGGCTTTCTCGGCCACAACCCCTCTTTTATTTTCTCCAGATCTATCGAATACGATAAGGAGAATAATTGTAGAGGAGCAAAGTATTGAAGAAGAAACAAAAGTTTAAAAGGAAAAGTTCTTTTACTTTCCAACTCGAGTGCTTTTGCTCCAAGTCCTTAACTTCATTGGGTCACCCTCCGATCACAAAGAAAGTTCTCGACCAAATGCTACACAAATAGCATTCTCTTTCTTAAGTTTCTTATAAACTTTTTAAAGAAGAACTGGTCGTAGAATACTTACCCGAATTGCTTGGTCATTATAACCAAAAAAATCGAATCGAGGTGCATCTTGAGTTGAGTATCCGATACTTTCGCCACGCCTCATCAAGCTCCTTATCCTCGATAAATCGGGGACGAAAAGGGAACTTGTTAGGTTGGGAAGGGTTATCAACAGTGATCGGAACCTGTTGAGACCTCTCAGAGGCATCTACCTCCACAGAAGGGGTTTCAATCACCAAAGGATCCAACTCAACCGTTGCCCTTGTCACCGCTCGGGGCTTCTTCGACCACTACTTCCTCGGGAACTTTGTCCCGAGAAGTGCTCTGATCTGAACTTCCACAGTGCGAGTCCTCAGAAGAACACAGTGGAAACGACCGGAACACCGAAGACCTATGCAAACCGAAGATGGGAAGTTCAAAGTATCAAATCATCAAGGAATTATTAAAGGTACATACTTATCGACCACTTTCATTTGTACATACCTTGTTAATCTCCTGGATTTGACTCAAACGCAGCAAGAGAGAAATCATGCGCTAGCCTTCCTTTTCTTCTCCTCCAATTTTGCTGGTTCTAGACCGGGGTTTGTTGAACCTCACATCCTCCAACAAGATGTCGGAAGCTATGTCCTCGACCGGTTCATCAAGGTCCGCATTCCCGACTATCCGGCCTGAGGGAGTGGTTTCATCAACCTCCGGATCGATTGTTTCATAACAACCGTAAGGTCGTGCACGACCACTCTGAGTTCTGACCTCCGCAGATTACATTCTGCGGGTCTTGAACTTATCCACCTAAATCAAAGAACAAATTTGATTGGGTGAAGAAATCCTTTATCTAAAAATTCGTACATATATGATTCCAAATGTTCTATTACCTCGAGGATTCATCTCCTTCAAGTGCCTCGAGGCACGACTCGGTCGGAACCAAGGTGGGATGTTGATCCTCACCAGATTGTATGATTCATAAAACCGACCAACCGCAAATGTAGAGCACGATTGGAAATCTGGTCGGATATATGTATATCGTGGTAAAAGGAATTTTTGATTAAATTACCTTAAGCCTTGCGGTCTCCCTTCAATAGGAGTTGCGGCTAAGATCTTGGGGCATTCAAATTTTCTCCGAGCTCCCAAGCAGATTAGCGACTCGTTCTCTAATTTCCCCATAGGAAAGAACTTTAATGAAGGAAGAATAGACAAATTTTAAGGTAACACATTAATCAAATCAAAATACCGATCGAATGTATCTCAAAGACTTACCACCTTCGGAGCAACTTCATCACGATCAAGGCACGGAGAGCGGGGAATGAGTCCGAGTCGCAATGGACTAATCTGGCGAGAGGTAAAATCCTCACCACATGCCACGAAGTCGGGCCCCGACTGCAAGTCATAGATGGCATCCGCCCATCTTTTGACTATCCTGTCTTCTTCTGGTCTCCTTCCACTTGGGGTTTTCACTTGCTCTAGTTCCGTGAAGTAGAGGCCATCGTCTTCGTAGAATCGTCATGTAAAACCAAGACTTTTTCCATGACGACCACGAAGATTTCACGTACATGAGGATGTACTCATCGGCCTTCCGTCATGAAGACGCAATGTGCATTCCTAGAGTCGCGCTTGATTTTGCATGAGATTTTCCCATCACCATGCGGTAGAAATAACTAAAGAGCTTCAAGTTCGGTTGTATTCCCAGATATGCCTCGCATAAATATGCGAAAATCTTGATATTTGCGATCGAATTTGGGGCCAAATTCACTAATTCCACCCGTAATGTTCAAGAACGCAGAGAAGGAATTTGTGTATCGGTAATCTCAAATTTCACATTCGATGTAGGCAAGAAAAGCAGGATTTCCTCATCTTCACGGCTCGAAAAATGCTCTCCGATCGCGGTCTCCAATTAATCGATTCCTATCTGGGAGCATTCCCATCTTCGCCAAAGCCTCAAGCTTTTTCTTGCCCAATTCGAAGGCAACCACTTTGTAATTTGCTCGGACATGGCGAAAATCCTCAAGGATGAGTAGTGAAAGTTGGAGACTTCGTGGTCGGAAGAACAGGAAAAACTCGGAGGATTTCTCGGCGAGAAGCTAAAGGGAATCGAAGGGATTTTGGAAGCATAAAAATTCTAAGATCCCAAATGAGAGGAGATTTTATAAACTTCCGATACTTTGAAGGATTCCCACAAGAGTCCAAACCGACAAAAAGCCTCTTTTGCTCAAGCGAACAGAGGAACTCTTCGTTTCCCAAGGCAAGTTCTCAACTTTAAAGTGAACACAGACCGCCGTATACCACGACATTAAATGGGGTTCCGCCGATACGATTTCATCGGAAAAAGGTATATACGACCGGTTCATTTAAAGTTCGGGGCTAGCCGACGAGGATTAAAACCTCTATGTATTATTTTAATACATAATAAAAGACCATACGTCTTCATGGTCGTAACCCTAAGACTAAAGACCTCCACGGTCGTTAGTATTCTAAAGGTTACTTAATGGGTACCCTGGTCGGATGAGGCTTTGTGCCTAATCCCCGACCGATAACCACTCGTAAAATTCTCGGTCGGTATTTCTTATCGTATGATAAATGGAACACGTGCTATACGTTCCAAACCATGCGATAGTACAACCCTGAGACACTGACTATTAACCACCCTACGGTTAAGCTCTTCACAGGCAACCGCAAGGAAGTTAGCACGTTGCTAACTACTCCACCGTTCCGACCAGTCGTAACGTTTCACCAGGGACGTCTTCTTCAGGAGTAATTGCCACCTCTTCGGAAGTTATTTAAAGGTGAAGCGCAGAAGACGAAGGGACAGACACAACAAGACCAAGACCAACAAAGACAAGAACAACGACAGTTCAACAGAATACACAGAAGCCTAAGCGGTGGAATTAGAAGCTAGATAATCAGACTTAGACTCATATTCTAAGTCTGATTACCCGATTAGATATTCCCCCATTCAGTGTAATTCAGGGTAGTACTTAGCCACATCTTGTAAAACCCAGTTCATATCAATAAAGAGCGACCCCCATTCCATTCCAGGATATTCCACGTCATTTTCCTCGTTCATTTTTGTAAGATCGGCGACTTGATCGTCGACAGTATTCAACACAAATTAATGTTGAGGTTATTGGAGTTTGATTATATCATTGAATATAAAAAGGGTAAGGAGAATAAGGTGGCAGACGCCTTGTCAAGGAGAGGTACTAGTGCTATGGCCATCTCCATTGTCGTACCTTCTTGGATAGAAGCTGTAACGAACAGTTATCAAAATGATATACACTGTAAGGAGTTAATGGAACAATTGACACTGGCTCCAAATACAGATTCAGGATATACCTTAAAGTCTGGAGTTTTGAGATATAAAGGGAGAATTTATGTGGGTAAGGACTATGAATTGAGGCTAAACATTATTCATTCACTTCACATGTCTGCAGTAGGAGGACATTCAGGAAGAGTGGCTACATATCAAAGAGTGAAACAATTGTTCTATTGGCCGGGAATGAAGAAGGAGGTACATACGGTGGTGAAAGAATGCGCAGTGTGTCAAAGATCCAAGTCTGAACACTGTCATTATCCTGGTTTATTGGAACCATTACCTATTCCCGATATGGCCTGGACACATATCTCCATGGATTTCATAGAAGGCCTACCAAATTCAAAGGGAAAGGAGGTAATTTTTGTTGTGGTTGATAGATTCACAAAGTATGCCCATTTTGTTCCACTATCTCACCCTTACTCAAGACAATCGAGAGTACGCATTTATTGATAACATCTTTAAATTGCATGGATTCCTATAGCTATTGTATCGATAGAGATAGAATATTCACTAGTAAACTTTGGCAAGAGTTGTTCAAATCCTGAAAGTGCAACTCAGTTTAGTCTTGCATACCACCCACAAACAGATGGGCAAACAGAGAGGGTGAATCGATGTGTTGAGTCATATTTGAGATGTATGGTAATGCAAGAACCTAAGAAATGGGCAAGTTGGTTACCTCTAGCGGAATGGTGGTATAATACAACATTCCATACTGACTCTCAAAGTATCTCCTTTCCAAGCATTATATGGTTTTCCTCCTCCGCTTGATTAATGAGGTGGCATTAAGACCCTCAAGATAAGGATGCTAGAGATTTCTTAGAAGAGAAGCAAGTCATGTTGAAGAGATTGAAAGAAAATCTAGCTCAAGCTCAAATGAGAATGAAGAAGTATCTTGATTTGAATCGAAGTGAGAGACAATTGGTAGTGGGGATATGGTATACTTGAAGATGCAACCATACCGGATCTTGCATTTGGTCTTAAACAAGCCTTAAAGCTTACTAGCAGATTTTATGGGCCATTTCGAGTAATGCAGCGAGTAGGTAAGGTGGCCTATCGATTACAACTGCCTGAAGGGGTTGGTATACACCCGGTATTCCATATTAGCCAGCTCAAACAGCATTGTGGCAAGAATGCAATCCCAAGTCCTGATTTGCCTTTAGTTGGAAAGGATGGTAAGATCAAGACTGAGCCAGTTACGGTTCTTGAAACTCGATCTATGCCTAGGAACAATGATTTGGTCACTCAATGGTTGGTACAATGAGAAAATTTACCTCCGGAAGATGCTTCTTGGGAGGATGCCAATTTCATCAAAGGTACATTCCCTGAGTTTTACTCTCGAACCATTCGTTCCTGGTTTCCGGATAGCAACACTTGAGGACAAGTGTGCTGCCAAGGGGGAGCAAATGTCAGAATTGTTTGTTCATTCTGCGTTCTCAGTCTTGCCAAGAGAGAGACAGAGCAGCAGCAATGTAACGATGAGGAAGTAATGCCTGAATGTTAAAGAGATTGGACGGACCAGATGCAAAGATACCCCTTTGAGCAGCTCAAATCCACGGTCATGACTTAGCTCAGTAATTACTGTTTCTGTAATCAGTTTTCCTTTACAATCTGCAGTGTAATGGGTTAAACCCAGTTTGGTGAATCTGAACCTTACTTTTACAGCTTTTTACTTACTGCTTGTAAGACTATATAAGCAAGTTTAATCAATGAAAACGGCATCGAATCATTATGCCAAACCTTAGTCTTACTTTAGATTAGCATTAGCATATACACTTTTCCTCTCCCTGCTCGGTTCTTCAGACCAAGGCTGAAAACAACACAGGTCCCGTGAGGGGATCTGACCAGAAACCATTGAAAACATCCCAGGTCAGTGAGGGGATCTGACACCGTGCGCCGTGTGCACCTCTCTCCGCCTCCGGTGCCGTCCCTGCTCCGGTACTACCCGAGCAAGGTAAAAGTTGCCAACTTTATCATGTAGCCCGGCCGGGTTTCCATTTCTATCTGCGATCGATAACCGTAATTTCCGACTGCATTGCTAGGGGTGTGCGGCGGCGCCGCCGCCGCGACCAATAGACCCCAAGCCGAGGCGACGCCGGAACCGGGTAAGGGGTAGCTACAACTTGATGTTAACCTTTGTGAGTTGCAAGAACCGAAGCTGCTTGTGAGTGATCAAAACCATGGACGGTTTCCTCCACATTTGTAATTTTTCCGAGTTTACTTGGGTTTTGGGGATGTTTGTGTTAACCTCAGGGGAGCTTTTCCCCTGCCAATCTGCCATGCTTATTTGAACCTACTAGCTCTGATCCCACTAGCTCATTCTTTCATTTTATTTGAGGATTATAGGAGTGGAGTCCCCTACCAATTGTGTGTTGAAAAAGGGAACCAAGTTGTGCAATTTAGGAATTTCATTTGGTGGGACTAGATGTATCATGTATATTACTTAATTTCTGATCCAGGTTGTGTTCGGTTGGTCTGATATGTCCTGTACAAAAGCATTAGGATAGACGGGCGAACGGTTAAGCTTCTTTACAAATGGGTGATGATGCGTATTTTGTTTCTGGGAATTGTATAGCTTATGGTTTTAGATTGAAAGGGATCTTGAGCTTTTATGCACTAAATAAGCTGCAAACATTGAAGTCTTCAGGTTTTGTTCGAACTCATGGGCTCATGGCTTACATGAGATAATTAGGAGTAGGAGTTCAATACTTCAATTAGGTCCTGTATCCCCTTATTCTCTGCAGCCTAGATCTTGCTGTTGATATTGGAAGAACAGTTACTGGCATTTGCTAGCCCTTGTTGTTGTTAAGGATATAAGGATATTTGTGGTATTTTCTATTGTTCTATAGTTTAGACTTGTGCCCCTTTGTACACTATATATATTGCCTATTAGGCCTCTTCAATATATACACAATATTCATAACATGGTATCAGAGCAAAGGTTAAAGTTAGGGTTTCTTACCATAGCCACCACCTCCTCCTAGCCTCTACTCGCCTCCGCTGCCGTTGCCCCCGAGAGGATCGATCTCCGCTCCTGGGTGCGGCCTCTCATCGCCGCCTGTGCTCTCTGCCCGACGTCTCCGAGCCGTCACCGATTTCTCTCGATGGCGCCTCTGGGTGAAGGAGTTGATGCGTCTTCGTGCCGGACATCGCCTCAGCTTCATCCTCCCCGGATTCGGGCTCCTACCGCGCTCCTTCGACTAACGCTCGATGGATCCTCCTTCGACGAGATCTTTTGTCTCCGCGACGACGCAACAGATTTGGATCCGGATCGTGCAGCCTCTGCCTCCAAAGTCGTCGTCGCTGGCCTCTTCAATCTCGCTCCTCCTGCGCCGGCTCTCTTCCTCCCCGCCTCTCCATCCTGCCGCCCAGAGCATCATCCGGTCATCGCTGAGCTTCGTCTTAATCGTCAGGCCGTCGCCGGTCCCGGTCCAATCTGGATCGGGTCCTCCCTCCACGCGAGTCGCCTCGTCTTTTTCATCGTCGTCTGTCGGCGGTGGCACAACGCCCTACGCAGCCAACCAGCCGAGCTGTCCCGCCCTCCCATGTCGTGGCTCGTCTTCCCGGGGTACAGCGTCGGCTTCTAGGACGGCGCCATCCACCGCGTCACGCTCCCGGAGGAGGCCGCGCGCGGCACCTTGTATGTTGGATCATTCGGCAACTGGCTCGTGCTCGCGCCGTTGTCGCCTCCTCTGGGGCTCCACCCCGTCCTAATAAATGCCGATCGGCCGGATGCACGTGTGATCCCGCTGCCAGAGTGGACCGGTCCAGATGGCTTCTCGAGAAAAGAGACAAAAGATCGATAAAAGGGAAGTATCTTTGCACAAGGAACAGAGGAAGATTAGTCTGTGTATAGTTCACTTCTTGAGGAGGATACAGATGGTGAGGTGGCCTGGATAAACTCATCCTTGCCTCAGTGGATGTGGGCTTCTCATGTTGCTGCGGTCGTTCGTGCAATGTGCTTGGGATCTTTTGTTGCTAGCCATCACATCTTTTTGGGTTACTGATGGTGTTGATTCAAGCTGGGTGAGCTCAAGATGAATCTTCTGATGCTGCCGGTATCTGCTGCTAGTTATCCTTAGGCTTTTATTTCTTTGTGTCATTGCTTCCGTTGCGCCCATCCAAGTTCGTACCACTCAATCTTTGAGTTCGTCTAAGCCATACGAGTCCACAAATTTATTGTCAGTCATAGAAACATAGGAATTCTTTTTGCATGACAGCAGCCGCCGCTCTTTTCTTCGAGCTGCTGTAGATCGTCGTTATGATGCTGTCGCTTTCTCTTAGCCGCCGTCCTGAGCTTTTAAGGCATGGCGCTTCTTGTATCTTCTTGCCTCTGTTGCGTTTCTTGTGCCTTCTTGCCATTGCAAATCTTGGGTTTCGATCTGCGCCACCATGCTTCTATCTATTCCTATTCGACTTGATTTGACAGTTTTCTCTATTTTTGTCAGTTTCATCATCTTTTTCGTCATGTTGCCGCGGTCGACTTTGCTCCCGCACCTTGTGCTTTATGGGCTATCGCACGACATCGGATGAGAGGAGATCTTTTGTCGACATATTTTCCTAAAGCTGCATACTACGACGATATGATCAAGACTCGGATTTCGGATTTTCCCTATTTTAGTGTCAACCCTTTCAAATGCAATGCTATTGCATACACCTTGCACTTGAGAGGGGGTGTGTTAAGGATATAAGGGTATATGTGGTATTTCCTATTGTTCTAGGGTTTAGACATGTATCCTTTTGTACTTTATATATATTGTCTATTGGGCCTCTTCAATATACACACAATATTCATAACAGTTGTAACCTCACTGGCCCATGCTTTTGAATTGGCTATGAATCAGAAGCTGTAACTAAGTCTGATGATAGTGATGATGAATTCATTACTTTAGGTGAACTCACCAGCGCTAAACAGGCACCTATTTTTATGCATGGTTGTGCAGCATAACATTTTAGTTTAATGGTACTTGCATGTATCTATCTTGTGCCTTGCAGGAAATCTGGAACACGCATTTAGTGTTCTTATGTTCATTGTTCTGTTGGCTTGATCAAAAGAGAAATATGTAGTAAAGAAGCATAGACTCATGTGTTCTCTTGGAGCTCTTCATGCGTGGTTACCATGGGCCATGGGCCATCATCCATGGCCTTGTACTGTTCCTGCTACTGGCCTCAATGACCACAATAGCCTCACACAGATGCTGTGCACAGGCACCAAAATTTTAATGAAACTGCCGTTTGCTTACCTCACGCAGCCGACGTAGATGTTGCTTACATTCCCTGGCTTGACCAGTGTTCACCATGGCTGAGGACCATGGCAAATCTCCCACTAAGCCTGACCATGTGTCTAGTGGATCCAAGCGCATGCACACTGTTGTCTTTAAAGAAGCACAGGGGGTGGATATCCTTTCTTAGTTCAGAGGGTGAAGGAATAGAGGGGGTGGAGATTTAATTTCGTTAGTGTCTTTCAAGCTAATCTTATACTTCTGTTTCACAGACAAGTAGATGTATGCTATGAGAAAGCCGTCTTCAATGTGGGGATTTAATTTAGAACGAATGGCATGGATGATTATTGACTAAATTCAGTATCAAACTAGTGCTGTTATGGTCCAATATCCGCGAAAGCACTGTAGCACATGTACTGTAGCATGCGCGGCTGTAGCAACACGCAGTTGTTAGGCAAGATTTGTTATTTAGAAATCTATCTATTAGGTGTTTGATAGTATCTATTAGTTAGGCAAGTAATTATTAGATTGGATTGTTAAAGATAAGTTTCTTTATAAATTATTTCTTAGGGGTTAAGTTGGGTTGTCTCTATAAAAGGGATAGCATGTATCCATTATCAAGAAGCAAAGAAATAATCAAAGTTGGTCTCTAACTGGTTGGCTAAAGATCAAAGTCTCTTTGTTCGTCGAAAAGAGTCCCGGCCGAGCTTAGAGGGCGATCCATCGCCTCTCTGGTTAATTAGGCTTCAGAGTCTCGCTACCTCGACAGGGAATAGTCCTGCTGGCGGTTAGATGAGGGTGAATGATCTATCCTCGGTCCTTGAATCCGTACCTAATCAACGACCACAACAAGTGCTTTAACTTTTTACGTGTCATAGATGTGCCTCTGTTAACAATATTTTGAATAATTGGTTTACATTTGACATTGCCATATCATCTTGTTCTGTTTTATTAAATCGTAGGGTGAGCAACGCTGCAATACTGTTCCAAATACTGAAACTGATGGTATGGAGTGGTTGCTGGATGGAGTACGACAGGACGTCGAGGAACGGTTTGGGATGATAAATGAAGCCTTGCATACCTGTGAGAAAGCTGTTGCTATGTTAGATGAAGGGCTGGATGACTGAAAAAGCTTTTGCTATGTTGGAGGAAGGGCTTAAGACCATTTCCAATGTTGTGTTTTAACCGATTCAAACTAGAAGAGAGAAGGTATTGAATCGATTCAATACAGAGGATCGATTCTAACAAAAAAGTGCATGGAACCGAACTCTACTTAAGAGTCGATTCAAACTATTAAACAACTCATATGAGCATTAAATAATGTAACATCCTAATTTTCGGAACATTTTTGAAAAATTTACAAAACTCAAAAGTAACCATTTGGTTCTATCTTTTGCTCAAGCTTAACCTGGAATTTTGGAAATTTGAGATTTAACTTGATTAAATTGAACTCCAATTAACCTTTTTGGTCGATCTTGAGTTGTTAGTGCTCTTTGGCTTTCGTTTTCCTTCTCTGCCTCCTCTGTGTTTGGACCTCCCTTAGGTCCCAGACCTCCCCTGTGTTTGGACCTCCCTTAGGTCCGAGACCTCCCCTATGTTTGAATCTTCCTTTAGGTCCAAGCTCGGGTTTGTGTTTCAAATATCCTTGTTAATCGAAAATCCAAACTTGGGGTTGTGTGTTTCTTTTGGACCTTCCTTGTGTTCCTTTGTACCTCCCTGTGTCCCCCCAGGACCTTCCTTGGGTTCCTTGGACCTCCCTTGTGCCCGATCGGACATCCCGCTCGATTTTGACCTTCATCGCTTTTGAACCGTTCGATTTGTGTTGGACGGTTTGATCCTGTCGACACGTTCGGACGGTCCAAACGTTCGAATCCTTTTGAACCCTTCGATTTCTTTTGGACGGCCTTGATCTGATATAGCGTTCGCTTGGTCCGAACAACCCAATTGTTTTGACCTGCTCGATTGTAATCCAACAGTTCTCGCTCCTTTGTGCCTTATCTCGCTATCGCGGACCTCCCTTTGATCTAACGGACCTCCCTTTGATCTACCGTCAGATCTCCCTATTTTGATCCGGGACCTCCTCCTCTTGAGAGATCGACCACCTCCCATTGATCGGACCCTCCCTATTTTGATCCGACCATCAAGACCTCCCTTGAGAGATCTCCCTTCGACCTCCCTTGAGAGATCGACCGTTAGGACCTCCCTATATTTGATCTCCTTGACCATCGTCGGGACCTCCTCGGGACCGCCTTGTCCTCGGGACTTCTTGGGGTTATTTCATTCTCGTGGGTCATGACCACCTCCGTGGGTCATGACCTCCCGTGGGTCACGACCTCCCCGTTGGTCGCAACTGCTCCTTTTGCAAAGACCACCCCTTTTTGGACCTCCCATCTGGGTTGGGTCAGCCTCATGTGTTTGACTGACAGCTTTATCAGTTCCTACTCATTTTCCTTTTCCTCCCGTTGTGTACTGCCAGAGCCAAAGTCTTCAAGCATTTATTGCGGTTGCTTCTGCAGTACCTTGTTCCCCTCTTGGGTCACTTCCTTGACTTGCCCTATTTTCCTCCATCACCTGCTCCTCCTCCTAGAGTCTCTCGTGCCTATAAAAGGATCCGTGAGAGCTCCCTGGCCCCTATTTGTCGCCCTACACCTTGGACCACCTCCTTTGAGCTAGACCTCCCTCGTCTGAGCCCTCCTTGAGCAATTCAAGCTCTGGTTTTCATCTTCTTTGTAACCTTTCTTTGGCTCTTACTTGGTGAGTCCTTTTGATCTTCTTGTTGGAGTTTGCTTTGCTTATTTCGGCTCTCTTGAACATGTAGATCCCGGTTTCACAGAGGAGTTCTTGGACCCGGCCACATCAACAGAAGCTTCTCAGTTCTTCATCGAAGGCAAGTCATAGACCTTGATCATGTTGAACCCATCTTTGCAAAAAGGTATATTGTTTTTAACTTATCATGCATGGCTTTTGTTTACAAATGGTTTTGGGAGTAGTTATATGCCCTCTTGCCAAGAAGACACCCTTGGTTATTTGAGACATACATGTTGACATGTTTCCTTGACATCCTTAGGATGGGCTTTGGTTGTTGGTCTCTGTTGAATTACCAACATGGGTGCGTCTTATGCTTAGCTATGTCAGTAGCTTGCGATGGTATCAACTTCATGATTCTTAATTGTTAAAATATGACTAAAGAACTATGGAACCGGCCAATGCCACTCGATGAAATTGTTGTGCGTAACTAGAGTGGTCCTTGGGAATAGGAACCCTAAAGGTTTTATGCTCGAGCGGGTTGGATGGTGGTTAGTGTGGGTGCAGGAAGCACATTGGGTTGTGGAATGACTTGCTGAAATTGACCAACTAAGGGTTTAACCTTGAACCATTGATCTGGGTCACCTTGTGCAACCACATGTCCAATGTGGTGGACCGGTGCAATAATTAGAGAAGCTTGAGTCGGTTACGTGTTGATGGGAATGGCGCAAGAGGGGCCGACAAATAAACCTTAGCGAGAGAAGAACCAAGTCAAGTGGACATTTGTAAAGACAATGTTGGTCTCCACTTAATTCAAACGTCCAAGGAAGCGTGTGTCGTTCAGCGATCACCTCTTGTGGGTAAAGTGTACAACCTCTGCAGAGTGTAAGATCTATTCGAATAGCCTTGCCTCGGTTATGGTCATGCCCGGAGATTTCAAAGGGTAGACTTTTCAAAAGTTTTGTGGTGGGTTTTGAAATCCTCTTGTGCGGTTTGGTGTAGCTTTAAGTGATCGGGGATCACAAGGAGGTCCGGGTCTTGGTGTCCACAAGTGTTTTCAAAGAATTTGCTTCTTGTGTTTTTCTTTCAAGGCTTGTGCTTTGAAATCTACTTAATGTATCTCTTGCAAATATTGCTTTCGATGAAAACTAACCTTTTCGTTTTTACTCCTTGTCAAGCTTTACATGATTAATATTTGCATGCATCCCTATGACTTGTTGAGTGCATTCAATGTGTTCATGGCTTTAAAACGACCTCTGTTTGATCGGGATGAAGGGTGACCAGTGGAGCACAATGCTCTATGAAGAGGAGCTCTATGAAGACCTTGCAACTTAGGGATGTCCTTCACTCGATGACTGTGAACTAGAAGTGTGGTTGGACCTCATAAAACCCCTTGTGTTTGCATTGTTTCCAACTCTCTTTTGGTTGTAAGCCCATTCAGGCACCTTTTGCAAAGGTAGTTGACCATAAGGTCTTTTATTTATGTTAATATTAATTTATCTAGAGCATCTTTGAGCTTGTGGTTTGGTCTTGATTGCACTCTTGGAGAGTGTCGTGCCTAGCTAGCTTGGAGTTTGGTCCTAAGACTAGCTCACGGTGATTGTGAGAAAGACCTCCGGGTGATTGTGAGGACCTCTGGGTGGACTCAGTCCTCTCCTGGAGGTCCTAGAGCTACCACTAGTGATCGAGGAAGACCTCTAATTGGCCTTGGAGCCTCTCTTGACCTCATCAATGGTCTGTTCCTCAACGTGGACTAGAGATCCCTCCAGAGCTCTCGGCAAGTCCTTACAAATAACTATATAGGAGAAAGTGCCTTGTGTCAGGATATTATTATTTCTGTGTTTTTAATGTAATGTGGTCCCGCATTTATATTTCTATCGGTCAATACATTAAAGTTAAATTTCTTAGCTAAAATGTATATCTTGGCATAACTAAGTTGATAATCAACCAAATTTGTTAAATTGTCATGACCTTGTAAAAGCCTCCTATTCACCCCCTTCGAAAAAGGGCTGGATGACTATGCGAAGGCTTTTGGGAATAGTAATGTTGGATTTAAGGGGTCACCGCTGGATTTAACGCTGGAACAGTATCGAATGTTTTGTGTGAATGATTATTTTATTCTTACAGGGTCCATCTAAAGCATGGGTTCGACGCTCTACACTTACTTTGGATCGGTTGGTTAGTTTTGAATCAACCTTGATTCAATACATTGAGATCTCTAACATAGTGGTAACACATATGCTTTCTCTGCGTTCTTGGAAGGAGGAATCTGTAGGACTTTTCAAGCTCTGTTGAGACCCTGAGGAAGATTAACAAGGGAATTACGGCTGTTGGACTTGGATTATGTCTTCTGCTGATACTGATGATCACAGGGATATCTTTAGCTTAGAATCTTTATCGAGTGTATATATGGAGTTGGCTTATCTTTGGAACTAAATGTAGAGCTTAAGATCTTTTCATGTTCATGTTCCTGTCGACAAAGATAGCTAAGAAATACTTACTACTGTTGTGGCGAATTTTTTTTGAAATAATATTTTTTAAAAAATATTTACAAAACTAGGTCATCGCCCCCAAAAATTACAAAAATAGCTTCACGTCAGCCATATTCTATCAAGCGCGCAGCAGGAACCCTAAACGATGAGGCGGGTTCAACTAGCGGTTCAGGAATCTAAAAATTTTTTTTTTAATATATCAAATAAACTCAAAAAATTATAATTTTTTTTGGAGCATCCAAAAAGAGTTTTCTTGCTTGTATAATTTTTCATAACTTTATCCATTATGAATTTGTCTCCAAAATTCATTTAAGTATACTATTTGTAGAATTTTAAATATACAAAATGAAGTCCAAAAATTATGATTTTTTTAACGCTCCTTACATAGTGCAATTGTTTGAGTAATTTTTCAGAATTTTATATGTTCTAAAATTGTCTCAAAAATTAAGGGTACACAATCAAGTACACTGTATCAGAAACCTAAATTCAGAATTTTCGAGACAATTTTAGAACATATAAAATTCTGAAAAAATTACACAAACAATTACACTATGTAAGGAGTGTTCACAAAAATTTCATAATTGTTGGTCTTCATTTTGTATATTTACAAATTCTACAAATAGTATACTTAAATGAATTTTGGAGACAAATTCATAATAGATAAAAATTATGAAAAAATTACACAAGCAAGAACACTCTATCTAGATGCTCCAAAATTTTTTTGTAATTTTTTAGTTTATTTGCTATATTTAAAAATTCCTAGATTCCTGTCGCCAGTTGAACTAGCGATAGGAACCTACCTCATTGTTCAGGGTTCCTATCGCCAGTTCACCTGTTGATAGGAGCCTGTCGCCAGATGAACTAGCGACAAGAACCTATTTTTGTAATTTTTTTGGGATGATGACCTAGTTTTGTAATTTGTTTTAAAATATATATTATTTCAAAAAAAACTCCTGTTGTGGCTATGTTTATGGCGATGTCTTATGTAAGAGAAGTAGCAGTGTCTTGTCGTGACTGCAAGTTTGAATCGATTAGCACTACTATGTGGTTGCAGCTCCTATTTCTGCTGGTTTTTGTTGAGTTTGTTAGAATCGATCATTAGTATGACTATGAGATCAGTGTTTGGGTTGCTGCATGAATTTATATGAAACTACGGGGAAGTGGTGCCTTGATCAGTATATTTGACGAAGTATCACATGAGTACAACTATCGACAACTCAGTAACAATTTTGATGCAAATTGCAGATTCAAGATATGGACGTTTTGAACAGAATTGGTCAATTGGCTACTGTCCTCTTGGGTACAAACCCTGCCCTGCTACCTTCTTTTTTCTAGGGGGCTCTAGCCTCTAAATCGGCTGATATACCTGCAAAAGGAGATCCCATAAACAATGAAACAACATAACACTTGAGCAATGAGACATGCCATCTGAACGTGCAGGCATCAAGGTGAGGCCATAAACTTGTATTTGCTACCACAACAGTAGAGTTTCAGACAAACACACACGCTAACACACAGGAGAGTATTCATCTAAATCTTGAAAATGAGACTAGCTAGATCGACGAAGTTAAGAGTGTTGTACATTCTCTCTCCCTCTCTAGCCCATGAGGCCTATGTAACAATGTCTATATATACCTCTCAATAAATGAATAAGCTGCACAGTTGTGAATAGCAAAATCCTAACCTCAATTATTCTAACATGGCATCAAAGCAATCTCCAACCCTACCCATGTTTCCATAGCTGCCATCGGGTTGTTGAAGCCCTTCCTCCGCCATAGGCCGGCGGGCCCGAGCCACTGCTCGGCGACATCTTACTATCCTCTTCCCCTGCTCGTTGCCTAGAGCATCTGGATCGCCTTTGCTTCTCGCTTCCGCATGACGCAGAGGAAGCTTATCGTCTTGCCTAACGGCACCCAGAGCTCGCCCGAAAGCGTGCGACTCAGCTTCCGCCGCCTCCTCGTCGATCCATCCTGGATCCGACGTCAAGGATCTTTGCCTACATCGTCCTCATTGCGGATCCGAGCTCCGAGCCTCTGCTTTGACCTCGACCTCACGCGGATCCGAGCTCCGAACCTCTGCTTCGACCTCTTCAGCGCTGGCGCCGCAGACTCGTCTCCACCATGGTCCTCGCCATCTCCTCCTTCTTGACATCGACCTCGATCTCTTCAGCGCCGGTGCCGCCGGCGGGATCTAGCGCTCAATCCCCTGCTTCCACTACCTCCTCGCCGATCCAGCCTAGATCTGGTGCACCATCGATTCAACACATCATCGACCACCAGATCCAGCGGGATCCGGAGCTCGCCTTGATCCTGAGCTCGCCTGGGACCGCATGACTGCCATCGACGAGCGTCTGGAGCTCGTCCATTGACTCACGACTAAAGCCATCTGGATCCATGTAGCAATGCCACCTCGAGGTCGTCTGGTGCCATCTCAACCTCGACCTCTCCTCGCCGGCTCTGTTGTTCGACTCCTCGCTGGAGTTCCTCGTCCTCAAGCTCGGTGTTGCTAGGGCTTCTCGCTCTCGCTGGACCACCTTCTACTGTGGCTCTACTGTTCGGCTCCTCAAGCTCGGTACATCCTCACTGCTGCTGGTATTGGTATTGTTGTGCTTCTACTGTTGATTGCTCTACCTCACTGTTGTTGGTATCATGTTGTTGATTGCTGCTACTGGTATTGGTATTGTTGTGCTACTACTATTGATTGCTCTGCCTGTTGTTCGTGTAATTGATCCTGTCATGGCTCTTGATGGCATTCTTTGTCCTGGACCTATTCGAGGTGATATTGCTATTGCTTCTACTGTCCCTGCTAGTGATGTTGAGTCATGGATAACTCAATTTGGTTAGATTTAGGCTCAGATGAGCAATCTTCAGGCCCAGTTATGTCGGTTGCAGGCATCCACCGGCTTTACTACACCATCATGTCCTATGTCAGGTGCTTCACTCTCATGGGTGTTGGATGCAGAGGCTTCTTTCCATGTGACATTTGATGCAACACATCTCACATCATGTCGTCCTGCTACACAAGGTATTAAGATTCAAACAGCTGATGGAACGCCATACACGATCACTCATCACGGGACTCTTTCCACCTCTTACTTCGCAGTTTCAAATGTCTCACTTGTCCCCACACTCTTCATGAATCTCATCTCTGTCAGGCAGCTCGCAAATATGAATTGTTTTGTTGGGTTCGACGATAGCTCCTGCTTTGTGCAAGATCGTCAAACAAGAGTTGTCATTGGTACATATCATCGTCAGAGAGGTTCTACAGGGCTCTATGTTCTTGATCGTGTGATTCTTCCTTTATCCTCCATTTCTGGTATTGCTCCTGCCCCTATTCCTTCAACCTCTGTTGTTGGTTCATCTACCCCTTGTCCTTTTGCATCTACTTCTATTTGCCAATCTTTTCCTCAATGGCATCATCACTTGGGGCACTTGTGTGGCTCACGCCTCTCTATCTTGGTACATCAAGATGTTCTTTGTCCTGTTTCTGTTAACACAAATGTTTAGTGCAAGGGTTGTAGACTTGGCAAGCAAGTATAACTCCCATATCCTTCTAGCATTTCTCGCTCCGATCGTCCCTTTGATTTGTCCATTCGGATGTTTGGGGTCTCTTCCCTTTTGCTTCGAAGGGTGGTCACAGTTATTATGTCATCTTCATTGATGACCATACTCAATACACTTGGATCTACTTCATGAAACATCGTTCGCAGTCGATTTCTATCTATCAATCTTTTGCTCAGATGGTTCATACTCAATTCTCTTCTACCATCTGTGTTTTTCGTTCTGAACCCCAGAGTATCTGTCATCAGCCTTTCGTCAGTTCCTTTCTTCTGATGGTACTCTTCCTCAGCTTTCGTGTCCTGGTGCTCATGCTCAAAATGGTGTTACTGAGCGCAAGCACCATCACATCCTTGAGATTGCTCGTACTCTTCTCATTTCCTCATTTGCTCCCTCCCACTTCTGGTGGGAAGCAGTCTCTACAACAGTCTATCTGATCAACTGTCAATGTTCTTCCAAGCTTCAGGGCAAGTGCCCTGGTGAGGTCCTATACAAAGCACCTGCTCAATATACTCATCTTCGTGTTTTTGGTTGTGTCTGCCATGTCCTTCTAACACCTCGTGAGCACACAAAGCTGAGCTCTTAGTTAGTTGAGTGTGTTTTTTGAGGTTATAGTCCTAAGCATAAGGGCTGTCGTTATTATGATCCCTCAGCACATCGCATTCACATCTCTCATGATGTGACCTTTGATGAGGGACGACCTTTCTTTTAGCATCATTCTACACATCCCACTTCTTCTTCCACTGATTCCACTTCCTTTTTGTGTCTACCTCTCATTCCTTTACCAGACTTGTCTTCTCCAGATACACTTTCTCCACTAGTTTCACCTTCTAGTGTGCCTCCTCCACCAGCTCCACCAGTTTCTGACACTTCCACTTTTCCCTTTCACTATAGTCGCCGACAGAGAGTTTCTTCTGATCCTTGGACCTCCTGTTTCTTCTTATCCTTGGTCCTCCTCTTCTCCACTTGACTCTCCGTCCAATACCACCGACTTTGACGATCGTTCTACTACATCACGATATGCCCTACATGATCGTTCTTCTATTCAGGCACCAGAGAGATGAGTGAACAATTTATGGTGTCCGATTTATGACTATTGAGCTATTTTCTAAGGATTGATGTTCATTCTTATGGTGATGGCTACTATCTTTCTCAGCGTCGCTACGTTCAGGATCTACTTGCTCGGTCTGGGATGACTGATACTCGTACTACTGCCACACCCATGAAGCTTCACTTGCAGCTTCAACCTACAGTGACGGTGTACCCCTAACAGATCCTTCTGCTATCGTCAGCTCATTGGGAGCCTTATCTATCTCACTGTCACCAAGCCAAATATTACTCATGTTGTTCATGTGCTCAGCCAGTTTGTCAGTGCTCCCACCTCAATTCAATCTGATCATGTTTTTCGTGTGCTGAGATACTTGAGAGGAACTGCGTCCAGACGTCTGTTCTATGCCAGTTCGAGTCAGCTCTAGCTCCATGCTTACCCTGACTCCACTTGGGCGAGTGATCCTGCTGATCACCAATCTATCATTGGCTCTTGTATCTCTCTTGGTACTTCACTCATTGCTTGGAAGTCCAAGAATCAGACTGCGGTGTCACACTCTAGTGCAGAGGCTGAGCTTCGAACCCTTGCCGCTACCACCTCAGAGATCATTTGGCTTCGATAGCTCTTAATTTATCTCGATGTCCATTGTGACAATCCTACATCTCTCTGTTGTGACAATACAAGTGTCATTCAGATTGCCAGTGATCCAGTCAAGCATGAGCTGATAAAGCACATTGGTGTTGATGCATCCTTCACACGATTTCATTGTCAGCAGTCGATCATCGCCTTCAAGTATATTCCTTTAGAGCTTCAAGTTGCAGATTTCTTCACTAAAGCTCAGACTTGAGAACATCATCGACTTTATCTACTCAAACTTAGTGCATCAGATCATCTTGATCCACCTTGAATTTGAAGGGGGTGGTAAGAGTGTTGTACATTTTTTTTCTCTCCTTCTATAACCCATAAGGCTCATGTAGCTCATGAGGCCCATATAACAATGTCTATATATATCTCTCGATAAATAAATAAACTGTAGTGAATAGCAAAACCTTAACTTCAATTATTCTAAAAGATGAAAGATCCTCATACACAGACTTATCCCATGTCTCTCGAGACCGACCGGATGCATCTCAATGCAATGCCCAGTGAGGTTCTCAGAATCTGAAGCCATGGCCAGGTCAAAGCAGTCCGATCCCGGCCTTCCACCACCGTAGCCGTGTAAGATCGAGGAGGCCGACTAAGGGGGGGGGTGAATAGGCATTTTAAAAAACTTCTTTGGCTAAAACCGATTTCTAATACGGAAGCTAATACAAATACGGTTTTGCACAATTAAAACCTAAAACAACTAGGTTCAACTAAGTGCACCAACTATACAAGTCTATTGATGAATATAGCAATTAAGCAAGACTTATAAGCAATTCAATTCAAGCAATGTAAATTGCACAAGGTAAAACAAGCATTCATACACAATGAATGTAAATGCAATAGTAAGGCACAAGAATGCAAGCCATAATTGACACGTCGATGTTTTACCGTGGTGTTCAGAGACTTGCCGGTCTCCCCTAATCCACTTGAGGTAAACCCAAATCAATTGGGCTAGCTCCACAAATTAAGCCTTCCTCCGAAGTAAGTTCAACTACTTGGACCGGTTCCAAACCGAACCAACACCTCGCTCCACTAGGGTTGCTCTTTCCTCCACTCCGGAGATGGCGAGCACCACACCATTCACAAACCGCTCGGGTCTTCTCACAAGCTTCTTTGAGAACATCACCGACGCACGACGCCACCACGCCGTCTAGGTGTCAGCAAACACCAAGAGTAACAAATCTTAGTCCCTCACTTGACCTAATCAAGTGTCTAAGCTCAAGTGGATACACAATCCACTACCTAATGCAACACATGCAATAGGATTTGCCTCTCAAAGCTCACTAAGTGCAACATATACACAAAGGAGAGTAGAGGGCTTGCTCTTTGCTCAAAGGAATGTCTAGGGGCACCAGCAACTTGCCCACACACGGCCAAGGTGGGTATTTATAGCCCACACACAAAAACTAGCCGTTGTGGAAAAGTCTGTGAAAAATCAACACATCTTGATCGATCGCCAACTAGGGTGCGATTGATCGCACTTCCTTCAACGGTTATAAAACTAACCGTTGGGCACCGGTGCGGTACGACCACCAACTAACATGCGGTACTACCGCTTGGTCTGGTCGTACCGCTCAAGGAGCGCGATACTACCGATTCTCAAAGGAGTCGCCGAACCAAAATACACCGGTACTATTTTAATTGAACCGCCAACTGGAAATCGGAACAACCGATGCGCGGTCATACCGCACCAAAATCCGATCGAACCGCCCATAACACGTCGGTCAGACCGCTCCACAGAGAAAAGCACAACTTTGCATTTCTTTTTCAATCTCAACTTTGCAAAACACATTTGCAAATGATATGAAATGCAACCAAGGCATATAGGTAAGATTCTCAACAAGTTGCAAAACACATTTGCACACTTTTAGAATCTCACCACAAATTACACTCTACTTCAACTCAATTTGTAAAACACATTGCCACCAAATTGACGCGTGATGCAAACAAGGATTCACGTGAGATTCTCAACAAGTTGCAAAACACATTTGCCAACTTATAGAATCACACTACAAGGAATAAGGTACATTGACTTACACCGTTTGCAAAACACATTCACAAACCAAAGTCACATGCTACAAGGATTATCCACAAGCCACAACTATTTGCAAAACACATTCGCACATATTGGCAACATGTTAAGGTGAGCTAGAGCAAACACAATGAGCTATCAACACATGACTAACTCAAGCTACTAGTCAAATACCCTCTTAATAGTACGGCAATCTATACTAGCAATCCGATCTCCCAACCAAACACCGAGACAGGTAAAAGACTAGGAACACATCCTTAGCCCTAGCTAGTCATACCTTTGTCTTGCGCAAACACTTGAAGCTTGATGATGCACATCTTCACTTCAAGTTCGGATCCTTGACTTGATATGCATCAACACATGATGCATCCTTCACTTGACCTTCATCAACACATGATGAAGCTTCTCTTGACTCGATGATCAACACATGATCATCTCATCATCTTGAACATCATCAACACATGATGATCTCCTCTTCTTCAAGAATTTTGACTTGATGATCAACTCATGATCATCTCCTTTTCTTGAACATCATCGACACACGATGATTTTCTTCACTTGACTTTTATCAACACATGATGTAAACCCAAGTCTTAATCCTCATGGAACATAACCTATTCATCCAACTCAGGGAAAATGTTAGTTCCACAATATGATTATCATTAATTACCACATCATACCATTAACTCATAATGGTGGGACAAGATACCACAATCTTTCCCTCTTTGGTAATTAATGACAATCACTTCGATTACAAATAAATTGAATGTAGATTGGTATGAGTATATAAGCACTACACAAGTTGTATATACTCATATGAATATATATAACTACACAAGTTATATATACTCAAAGGATATATGAGCACACATGTCTCATATACACACATGAATATATTAACTACACAAGTTATATATATTCAAGGATATGTGAGTACACATGAACTACACAAGTTATGTTATACTCACATATAAGTATATTTAGACTACACAAGTCTTATATACTCACTTGAATATATTAACTACACAAGTCTTATATACTCATATGAATATATTAACTATGTAAGTTAAATATATCCAAATGATATGTTTCAAAGTAAAGATCTCAAATATATGTGAAAACAGAAATATGGATCAATGTTAATGAAACCTCAAAATATAGAATGAACTCCCCCTATATGTGTGCATACATGAATGTGTAATAAGACCATATGCACATATTTAGGTTAATCTTTTGGTGGAGTTCAACTTATATTTTGGATCCGAGGAATGCAACAATATATAAGAACTATGAAGTCGAATGCATACCTCTTTTGTTCTTTATATCCAAACGAGACTAATCATGAGATAAGGCAAATAGAAGAGTTAGTCTCACAAATAGATTTATCATTATAAATGCATACCTATTTGGATTTTCCTTTTGTTTATCCAATGAATTGGATTTGTCATTAATCGCATGCATGCCTTCATGATTATCACCTTTATATCCAAATAAGACTACACAATATGTATATCAATAAAAGTGTTAGTCTCACAATTAGATTTGTTATTAATCATCAAAACTCCATAACACATAATAACAGATCTAGATCCTTCAAACCGGACCCAGTCGGTCAGGTCACCGCCGCCCTTGGACCCCAGCGCACCTAGCGGTAAGGAGCTCCAGCAGCACGACACCGAAGGCGTAGACGTCAGACTTGAATGAAGGAGATGGCTTCTTGGATCTTTGCCACCTCGGTAGCCAGAGCCCAAACACCCAAGTCAAGGATCGCTTTCGACAACGCCACACGGGCCATCGGCGGTGCAAGCGATGATCGGCGACACAAGCGTTGAGGTCAAGGCCGTCCAAAGATGTTGGTGGCCTTGAGGCTTCCCGAGGCATTTGCAGGTCGAAATGGAGGTAAATCAACCGCGATCTTGAGCATTGCGCTCGGATCGATGGAGGACCTCTCCTTCGACCGATCGCTTTCGATAACATAGATAAATCCCAGTTGAATTAATGACTGAACAAGTCTATTAGAATGATGTCATTGGACTTCGTTGTCCTGGATGTTCTGGTTGATAAAAGATTCATCTCACCCAAGAGATAATCTCACCACTCTTTAAGATTTGAGTGATTATAACCATCTGTGGTTGCAAATCAAACAGCCAAACTTTATGATAGCAATCCAAATAGCTGTCGTATAAAATTTGTCACACCTAACCTTAAATGTGGCTATCAACCAAACACCTTGATTTTGCCATACAATTAAATGAGTGACAGGTGTAGCTAACGCCTAAGGTTAGATGTGACAAACTTTTGCCGTCAACCAAACAGGCCCTAAGTATATCATCTGAGTTTGCAGCATGCATGCATGAGTGCATCTGACTTTTTGGCAGTATTAACACTTTTTGGAATCATATGTACAGAAATGATGGTCGTCGAAATTTTTTAACAAAAATAGTGTTGTGTCCGCACGACAGCCATGCAGAGACTCCACGTGCCCGCCACGTCGCCGCTACCACACGACCGCCATGCGGTGGCCCCGCCGCCCACCGCGTGTTAGGTTTATGGTTAGGTTAGGGTTTCGCGTGTTAGGGTTAGGGTTTCGACCGATAATTCGCGGATATCGTAGCATTTTAAAAATATAGCAAATTAGTTCCAAAAATTATGAAATTTTACGTGAATGCTCATAACACGGTGTACTTTCTTGTGTAATTTTTCCATAATTTTTCTCATTCTGATTTTACCTCGCAATTCCATTTAAGTGTACTCATTTTATCATACGTGTTACCCTTCCCTCCCACACGCATCGCCTCCCGCCACCGACCTCCTCTCTCCTCCCACGCCTCCGCCCATATTTTGAACCGTCCATCCTCCCTCCTCCGCACATCTGTCGACTCCTCGTGGTTGTCCTCCCTTGCCCGCAGTGCTGTGTGTAGACAACGCATCCAAAATTTTTGGCGCCAACGTAGCGGCTCCTTCTTCGCTCGGATATAAATACTGAGATGTCGCGGTCGCTCTTCGCTCATCCCAATTGTGTTTCGCTTCTCGTTCTGGCGTTCGTCGTTGAGAACTCAAAGAACTTAACATAATTAATTTTTTTGGAGATCAAGTATTTGCTTGCTGCTCATCGCTTGTCGCTCAGTTTTTTTATAGCTTACCCCGAAGGCCGGGTAATTTGTCGGATGCTTTTGTCGTTATTACCATAATTAGTTAGTGTACCGGTTATTAATTAGTTAGTTTACTGGTAATTAATTAGTTAGTTCACTAGTAATTAATTAATTAGTCATAATTAGTTTAGTGGTTATCAATCCCGCATATTAAATTAGTGCGAATTAACTACTCATAATTTATTTAGTGGTAATTAATCAGTTCAAATTAGTTAGTTTAGTGGTAATTAAATAGTCGTAATTAGTTAGTTTAGTCTTTGTTAATTAGTTTAGTAGTAAATAATTAGTCGTATCTAATTACACATATGTAATCCATCACTTGCATGCAATTTGTCATATCTAATTACACATATGTATCGTGGATAGGGTTGTTGTGGCTTTAGGTAACGTCCAACATGCAAGACTTGTATGTATTTTATGGCGATGGTCTCGTACGGGCCGAATCCGGTAGGTTGGACCTGTCGAGATGCCAGTACAAGGTGGTCTGGGCGGAGGGACTCGACGCGATGAATATTCACGAGCTTCGGAGTTGATCCGGAGGGAGTTCATCACGGAGGCAACGAGGAAGAAAGTTATGATCGAGGGGATCACCTGCATGAATGATGTATGAGAGCTCATCAAGGTGGCTGGAAGCGTGAAAGTATCTAGGCCCTCACTTTGTTTTTGGTAATTAATATCAACATGGTTAAGGGACTAACATGAGTGCTAAGATGTGTTAAAGGTTAAATCCCAATGATTTATTGATGACAAGGCTATTGGCCATGCAAATGAGATAAAAGATTAACATGAATCAAGACAAATGTATTGTATTACCTAAGGACCCTTTTGTAGTTTTTATCAGTATCAGAGTTTTGAGAAAAGACTGAGTTTATAGGATAAACGTCGTACTATAAAGAGGGATTATGGCTAGTAGCTTGAAAGACTATTTTTGTGCCATAATGATCAACTAGGGTTCATGCATAGTTTTGATTTGAGCTTCTGAAAAAATGTTTTGCAAATCGGTATGACCGCAAGTGTGCAAGCGGTACTACGTCGTAGTACCGATACTTATATGACAGTATGTATTTTCCAAAGAGCGTGTTTTTGAATGATTTTCTTGGAACCCCAATATCGATAAGACCGCAAGTGAAAAGCGGTACTACCGCAAGTCGGTAGTGCCGATACTTTTAAAGCGGTATTACCGCTGGTTGGGTGACCGATCAGAAAGTCCGATCGGACGGTCCGAACGTTCAAGCCGATCTGGACGGACCATGTGGACGGCCCGAACGAGTGGTCCGAACGTTTCCAAGTGTTTTTTATTCTCTCTGATAATCGGAACGACCGCATTTGAACTGCGGTACTACCGGTAATACCAATTTATATATGGCGGTACGTATATAACAGAGAGTATATTTTTGGGAGTTTTTGATCTCCCTTGAGAAACGGTATGACCGCATGTTTTAAGCGATACTACCGGAGTACGGTAGTATCGATATTTTAATGGTGGTATGTTTTTTCCCGAAAAGGTGTATTTCTGAGTTTTCTTGAGCTCTTGAGATCGGTAGTTCCATTCTAGCCGAGCGGTATTACCATTCCGCGATAGTACCGATTATCAGTTGGCGGTAGTACCATAACTTTATTCGTAACGGCTAGTTCAGAGCATTAAATGCCACTGTTCCGATCATTGAGCGAAAATCGGTAGTACTGGGCCTTCAACGGCGGTACTACCGCAAATCCTGATTTTTCCAGGAAAGTTGTTGTAACGGCTAGATTTATTGGTGAGGGGTATGAATACCCCCACCCACCTGCCTTCTAGCAGTAACTCTTGAGATCATTAAGCATTGTGCTCTTGCATTGAAGTCTCTTGAGCTCATATACACTATTCAACTACTCATTTGCTTTGAATTCTCATTTTGAGGTAGTTGAGAGCATTCAAGTGCATTGCATCATTAGTTGATCACCTTGGCACTTGATTATCTTCAAGCGAGCGCTACGATTTGTTACTATTGGTGCTTGCCGACACCTAGACGGCTCGAAGAAGAAGTTGTGTGGTGATCACTTCAAAGGAGTTTGTGAAGTGACCCGGCAAGGGATTGTAAAGTGGTTGCATGCTCACCATCTCCGAAGTGGAGGAAGAACAATGATAGTGATCGAGGGTGAAGGTTTAATTTGTGGAGCCGGCTTGATTAGTTCAAGCTTACTCAACGTGGATTAGTGAAGACCGGCGAGTCTTCGATACCACGGAAAAAATTTCATTGTCTCCATTGTGGTTTATTCTTGTCTTTACTACTTTCGCATTTACATTTCTAGCTATTTGTTTGTGTAGAATTGCTTAGCTACAATTGTATCTAGTATTGACATAATTCATAATTATCTTAAATAGCTTAGTAGTTTCTTCTCTACATTTGTGCTAGGAAGCTTTGGTAAGATAATCTTGTTTAAAATTGTTAATTAATTGAAAATTTTAAAAACCTCCTATTCAACCCCCCCTAGTCGGTTATCCTTGATCCTACAAAGCGTATTATGGAGTCAATACATGCAGATTGCCTCCTAGCCCGAGGCGTCCATTTATAGGAGACCGATGATATACGTGAATTTCGTACCCAGGGCGTCGGGCCACCTTGATGATGCTGAGGCCTCTACAAGCGGACAAGCGCATCCCGAGCCTAAAGACGGTAGCACGGAATGTGCTGCCTCGGAGGATTGTTCGCATATAATTTTGTGCAAAATAAGGGGCGAAATCGTGGTGGTGGGCCCGCATTGACTGCCACGAGTATCTACCGGATCAGTCTCTAGGGTTGGAGTCCGACGAGGACGCCGACCCAAGCTCAGATGGTAGCGACGATGACGTACACCAGGTCGGTGGTCCAACCGGGGGAATTGTGTCATCGGGGGTGCCTTATGTGGCATCGAGACTTGATGATGTCGCAATGCGTTCACTCGTACTGCCGCAAGAAGAAGGCTCCCACTAGGGGTTTAATGCTGAGAACCTCTTAGTAGGGCAGTGCTTCCCTAGCAAGGAGGCCGTGTAACAAGCTATAACACGGTACGTCTTGTCCATCAGCCGTGTGTACCTAGTGCACCGGTCTAACCCCAGACATTACGCAGTGAGGTGCGTAGTGGAAGGTCGCCCTAACAAGCTCGGCCTTCGCCAAGCAAAGATCGTCACCTCGATTTAGCGATCAAAGGCGGTGACCGACCACACTTGCGAGCTTAGCGAGCCCCTATGGCAGCATCAAAACGTGACTTCCGCATATATGATGAACCTCATCAAGCACCTAGTTGCGGCGGACGTGACCGTCTCCCCCAAGCTACTGATGTCGGAAGTCACCAATCAGGTTGGCTATCCAGTCAGCTATGGCAAGGTCCGACGAGCCAAGCAGAAGGTCATCGAGTCCATGTACGGGGCATATGAAGAGGCGTACAACCTTGTGTCGAGATTGCTTCACCAGATTGCCGAATCAAACCGCGGCACGTACATAAACAAGCTTGAGCATGAAGATACTGAGAAATGGTCCAACTGCTTCATACTGGACTAGGTGTTCTGGGCTTTCGCTCAAGCCATCAGGGGCTTCCAGTTCTGTCGTCCCGTGATGACAATGGATGGCACTTTCCTCAAGGAGAGGTACAAGGGCACGATCTTCATCGCGGTGGTGGCCGACGCGAATAACCAGCTTCTCCCTGTGGCATTTGCTATTGTGGAGAGCGAGAATACATCCAGTTGGCTGTGGTTCCTGTCGAACATAAAGATGGCGGTGGTGGGAGACCGGCCCAACGTATGCCTTATCACAGACTGCAATGCTGAGTTGTTGGCGGCCATCAACAACATGCAGCACGAGATAGCCCCCCTTACCAATGGAATGACGTGCAATCCAGGTGGTGCATGAGGCATCTTGCGTCTAACTTATTCAAGCGGTTCCATAGTGAGGATGTCATGAAGACGTTCAAGGCATTGTGTCTGCAGAACCAGAGACGGAAGTTTGACTCCATCTGGGGAGACCTTGAACGCTGGACTACAAGGCATACAAGCGAGTCCACTCCGAGGTACTGGAGGGAGAGCAACTCCATAGTGCCATAAGTTTCTCCGAGTGGATTAATGGTCACGCTCTTGAATTGAAGAAATTGTCCCTTCTGTATGACACAGACGGTGCGAGGTATGGGATTATGACGACCAATATGTTCGAGGTGTACAACAACGTCCTCAAAGGTGTGCGGTGCCTCCCTACCACCGCGATCGTCGAGGAGACATGGACTTGCACTGTTGGTTATTTTGTCAATGGAGCCACCGCAGCCAAGCGACAGATGGAGGAAGACACGTAGTGGTCCAAGAACATGCAGAGACACATGGACCAATATATGGAGAAGGCCTAGATGCACGACATCCAGGTGATCGATGGCCTCAGGGGAAGTACGAGATCAGGCTTCGGCAGAAACACGTCAACAGTCATGCCAGGGGGGAATGAAACAGGCATAAACCTTGGGTGATGTGGTGACATGCACCTGCAACAAGCCAAAGCTCCTGCACAAGCCATACTCGCACGTGTACAAGGCGTGTGCGCAAATGAGACAGATGTGCATGTCGTACATCTCCGAGTACTATAACATGCAGCACATTTTTGGTACATGGAGTGTGAGGTTTCACCCGTATGGCCTGGAAATGAAGTACAAGGATCTTTGGCTGGACATGGTGCAATAGGGCCCGAACAAGGACTTGAAGACAACAGCGAAGGGGCGACAATAGATGCGACGCTTCCAGAATGACATAGAAGCTAGCCAACGTACTAGTATTAGCCGCACAAGTAGGTGCAGGATATACAAGACCCCTAGGCACTTAGCGAAGGATTGTCCCAACAGACCGAGCTCGTCTGGTGGTTATTCATAATTTTTGTACCTTATTTTCTACATTTACAAATTGGTGCAAACAGTACACTTATACGAAATTACGAGAAAAATTATGAAAGAATAAAAATATGAAAAATTTACACAAGTAAGTATGACGGGAGGCTTCACGTAAAAATTTTAGAACTCAACTGCTATATTTAAAAACCGAAACCCTAATCAGTGTTAGGAGCATTTACATATAATCAGAACGAGTAAAATTATGGAAAAAAAATTACATAAGGAAATACACCATGTTATGAGCATTCACGTAAAATTTCATAATTTTTTGAACTAATTTGCTATATTTTAAAAATGCTACAAAATCCGCGGATTATCGGCCAAAACTCTAACCTAACCCTAACCCTAACCCTAACACGCAAAACCCTTACCTAACCCTAACCCTAACACGGGTGGCGGTGGGGCCTCTACATGACGATCGTGCGGCAGCGGCGACGTGGCGGGTACGAGGTGTCTCCGCATGGCGGCCGTGCAGACACAACGCTATTTTTGGCCAAAAAAAATTCGAACAACACTATTTCTGTAAATACAATTCAAAAAGTGTTAATATTGCCAAAAAGTTTGAGTGCATCAAGGTGAGGAGGCCATGCACGATGCACATGCAGTCTTGCATTAGCTACAGTAGCAGCACTAGAGTTTCAGACACCGACGCACACAAGACCAACAGGCAGAAGAGATTAGTACTAATTGATCATGATAAATCATGGTCATATAAATGGGAATGGACTCTGAAGAGAAATGCGATGGAAACTAAAACAGGCGGAAAACCAAGTCTGAGGGCGTTTGGTTTGGAGACGGAGGCGGGAATGGGGTCGGGAATCAGGTCAGGGAGTGGGTTTCAGTTCCATCTTCTCTTGTCGTCTCTATGATTTCAAACCAAACCAAACCATTATTTTTAAAAAATACCGAAAGTGTTATACAACAGTCGACTAAATTTTTTTGGATTTCAGTCGAATTTCTTACCGTTTGATCCGCTCAAAGATTCGTGCTCCGGCTGCTTCTTCCCCTCCTCCGCCTCTCTTCTTCAACTCCGGCAAGAGCCGCGCGCGAGCGTTGTGGCCGCGGACCGCGCTGGCCGGTGGAGATCGTCGGGATCTGCAGGAAGAAGCAGAAGAAACAGACGGATCGATGGCGGCGTGGGGACTGGGAAACAGATATGGGCCATATGGCTGTTGCCGTATTAGTGTTTGGAACACGTGTCACAATCTGAGGAAGGTGGGATCTTGATCGGACGGCCCAAAATTCGACTGGTTTTGACCGGAAAATTAATCGACTGTCGTCCTTCGCCTCACACGCAGCGAGCCACCATGGAGGCCGCCCTCCGCCTCCTGCGCCGCCGCGGAGCATCGCCGCCGGCCGAACTGCTGCGATCGCTCTTCCCTCCGCCGTACTCCAAGGTACTTGTAAGAGCTAGTCTCTGCCGCCTCCCGTCCTTTGGTTGCTCAAACCCTCAACTCGATCGTGCGCTCACCAAACTTCCCTCCCCTCTCCAGGCCGCCAGGCGCCAGCCTCCCGACCGTGCGACGCGCGCAGCTCTCGCCGCCGCCCCGGTGCCGTTTTCCCTGCTCCGCCACTACTCGAGCAAGGTTATCCGCCGCGGCAACCGATCGACCCCCAGCCGAGGCGACGTACGTGCTTAAACCTTGCGGGTTGCAAGAACCGATGAGGAGATTCTGGCCTCTAAATTGGCTAATCCAAATTGCAAAAGGAGATTCCATAAACAAGTAAATGAAACAGCATGACACTTGAGCAATGAGACATGCCATTTGAACTTGCAGGCATCAAGGTGAGGCCATGCACTTGCATTTCCTACAGCAACACCAGAGTTTCAGATAAAACACACACGCAACACACAGAAGAGTATTCATCTAAAGCTAGAGAATGAGGCTAGCTAGATTGATGAAAGATCCTCGTACACAGACTTGATCCCAGGTCTCTCAGAGACCGGCCGGATGCATCTCAATGCAATGCCCAACACCTCCTTCATGCCTTTCACAGCCTGTGGGTTCTCAGAATCTGAAGCCATGGCCGGATCAAAGCAATCCGATCCCCGGCCTTCTGCCACCCTCAACCGGACCCAGTCGGTCAGGTCAATGCCACCCTCGGACCCCGAGACGACGTCCCCAGCGCACCTACCGGTCAGGAGCTCCAGCAGCACAACACCGAAGGCGTAGACATCAGACTTGAACGAAGGCGATGGCTTCTTGGATGCTGCCAGCTCCGGGCTCGGTAGCCCAGCACACCCAAGTCAAGGATCTGCTCGACAACACCGGCCTGGGTCATCAGGCGGTGCAAGCAGTAGTCCGCGACACGAGCGTTGAGGTCAAGACCGTCCAGCAAGATGTTGGTGGCCTTGAGGTTTCCATGAGGCATTGCACGGTCGAAATGGAGGTAGTTCAGGCCACGGGCGACATCGACCGTGATCTTGAGCCGCTGCGCCCAGGTCAGTGGAGGACCTCTCCTTCCCGGCCGATCTGCTCAGTTACATAGATAAATCCCAGTTGAATTAATGACTGAACAAGTCTATTAGAATGAGGTTATTTGGATTTGCATTTGGAGTATGCAAGAACTCTTAATCAGATTAATGCATATGCATAAATGGGAAATCAGTGAATGAGAGCATTACCATACAAAAAGCTAGCAAGACTTCCTGGCGAAACATAATCTGACAAGATCAGTTTCTCATGTGGTGTTGGACCCCAGTAATATCCACGCAAGCCAACTACATTAGGATGCCTAATGTTTGCAAATTTTTTGGCCTCCTTTGAAAACTCTTTCTTGGGCCTTGCAACACCTTCCCTCAGCCACTTCACTGTCAAGAACACACCATTCTCCAGTGTTGCCCTGTACGAAGTCCCATGGCTGCTCCTCCCAAGTACTTCAGCTGGCGCCCTTGACAATTCCTCTGGTGTTAGTGTAATTGTTTCATCCAGGAAGTGCAACTCCCCTGCTAGCCTGTCGGGTGATCTGACATCCAACCGAGCCAAGCCTTCCTGAGCGTATGCCTCTCCAGAATCCGGTGACCAAGAGAAGCGGCTACCCTTCGATGGTGAAAATCCCCCCACAGTTGACAACTTTTCTTGGCTTAGTGCTTCAGATGTAGAGCCTTTTCGAGGAGCAACAAGATCTGCTGAGGCCACCAAACCACCTTTGATATCCTTTCCTTTCATACCGGCAATGTCTTTAGTATCCCTGTGGAGGTTCTTGTCGGAGACCTTGTCTGAGCTAGGAAACTGCCGTGAGATCCGCTTGTAGTGGCATACAATAGCAACAAGGATAAGGATGACAAGAACAACAATACTAGCTGCTACAAGTGCTATTTTAGCAGCTGTACCAAGTGATTTGCCACCTGCTGAACCAGATGGGGAATTGCCAGATCCAGATGAGCTAGCAGGATACTCTAATTTTGAGTTCCCAGGATGGAAAGAAGATTCTGGAAACTTCCTCAAGTTCACTGGCACAACACCAGATAGGTCATTGTAGGAGGCATTGAAGGATTGGAGGGTATCTGGAAGTGCCTCGGGCAATGACCCAGTGAACTGGTTCGTAGATATGTCGAGAGCAGTAAGTACTTCAAGCTTAGTGATAGCAGCTGGTAAAGGGCCAGAGAAATTGTTTGTAGATATGTCAAGAACTTGGAGGCCAGACAAGGAGGCTATATCATCAGGGAGGCTGCCATTAAAATGGTTTCCAGAAATATCAAGCACTTGAAGGCTCAAATTTTTGGATGAGGATCCTGGAAATGATATGCCACCAGTAAGCATGTTATCATGGATGTAGAGCTCTTGCAGCATGGAGGAAGTGAGTAATTCAGCAGGAATAGGACCACTGAACTGATTGGAGCTGAGGTCAAGGACAGTAAGTTTGGGGTACTGAACAACAGCTTCAGGGATGCTATCAGCTAGAGAATTATGAGAAAGATTCAGGTAGTTCAGGCGAAGGAATTGAGAGCTCACATCGGGAATTGTCCCAGTTAGATTGTTCCGGCTAAGGTCAACATATTCCAAATCATTGCTCCATTTGGCAATAACAGATAAATTTCCTTTAAATTGGTTATTTGATAGATCTAACACAGTGCAGCTTCCAGCAAGCAATGGAAGATCCCCAAAATGAGCATTTGAGGAGAGATTAAGGATCTGCAAGGTAGTTGATGTGATCATATTGATATGTCCTGCAGAGTAGAGAAAACTACATTTAGTCCAAAAAAAAAAACAAATACTTGAAACTAATGGACTGATACTGACAAACAATCATCGTAAAGAAATGTCATGCTAGGAAAGCAAATATGCATATGCCTATACATGCATTTGCATATGTAATTTTCCTGCTAATTCTAATGCATTGAGTTCTAGGAAAGACGAGTTTACTCAAACATAAGCCACATATATGTAAGGCGTCAGGTACCAATGCCGTAGTTATGACTTATGAAATGCAAATATTCGATACAATCACAGCTTATACAGCCGGTATTCATGTGTATACAATTGGTTGCCTCTTATAAATACTCGCTGATGTTGGAGAAGTCCACAACATTTAAAGCCAACAAAACATGACCTAGTTCTTTACTGTGTAGGCTATTCTATCTGTTCTTAAAGAGAGGAGGGGGACTATCTTTTGCCAAGCTTAGAGTGGTGAAGGGTCTAACAAGAAAGGTGAAGAAACATTGCACTGCAACTCTGGGAAATTATTCCAGCAGGAGGTTAATGTAACATATCAATGGAACAAATACACATCACAGGCTACTTTCATGCATTATGTACTCAAAACAGAAATGTGTATTGCAGTTTAACTAAACATAACAATCTGTATGGTCTGTTTGTGTTATCTCCTTTCATCAGGATATATATGCCTAACCAACCTGCTTCTCTGCATGTCAAAAACTATCTACCTAATTATCAGCAATCTATTTGCTTTTCTGCCATGCATGAAATGGATTGTATTAGTAATTTCACTAAACATAACTCTATGTATTGTCTGTAGTGTTATCTCCTTTCATCCATTCCCAATCATGCCAATTGGATATATATGCATAACAACCTCTCTGCGTGTCCAGAACTATATCAAGCTAGCAATCCCCAATCCATTAGTTGTGTTGAAGGACATCAATGAAGTTTGTAGGCAGCAATATGAGCAATGATTTGCACAAAGAATCTTTAATTCTAAATAGAATAATTCAAATATAGAATTATAGAATTGACATAAGGCAAAATGCCAAATGAGCTATACTAGTGCAAACTCAGCCACAGATCAGTGAGAGCTCATCTTGTTTCAGGTAATCAGCAACTCAGATCATAATTGATATCAGAGAAATCAGTTAACCTAAAGAATGAAACATACCAAGTGCAAGATGACAATTTTGGGGCTTGATATTTTGCGAAGGAACGGATCAAACTTACAATAATTTTCATAATCAGAATGAGCATTGCATATCATGCAGAAAAAGGAACAAGGAGAGGATCAAACACAGCAATTCTTAACTAGAGCTAATACCTGTCAGGTTATTTGCACTTAGGTCCAGCTCGCTCAACACCAGAGAATCTCCCTTCAGAAGTCCACTAGGTACAAACCCAGTGAATGCATTGTTTGCAAGTCGCAAAACCTCGAGATCGTAAACATAATTGAACCCCGGCAGGTCTCCAGATAACTGATTATTGCTCAGATCAAGCACCTTCAATCTCCCAAAAGTCGAGAGCTCAACTCCATCGATCAATGACCCAGTCAACTTATTGTTGCTAAGGTTCAGATATAGAACCGTCTCTGAGATATCTGCCAGAAACTTGAGTTCTTTGGGGGTGGTACTGGTGAGCAAGTTCCCGCTAAAGTCAACATGAGCAACAGTTGACCCAATCAAGAATTTCCAATCAACACCACCATCCAATTGGTTCCAGCTCAGATCCACAGACTGGAGGTTCACAAGGAGGCCAAGCCCAGCAGGAATGCCCTTCGTGAAGGCATTGTATGAGAGGTTCAGAGCAACCAAGCTCCGGAGGCCTTTCAAAGCTGTGGGCAAAGGGCCAGACAAAGAGTTGCCGCTGACATCCAGCGACTGAAGCGACGTAAGCCCATCGATGGACTCAGGCAGTGGCCCTGAGAAGTTGTTCCCAGCAAGCGACAGGTTCTGCAGGCTTCGGAGATTGCTAATATCCTCAGGGATTGGACCCGAGAACCGATTGTTTGAGATATCCATGAACTTCAAGCCCTTCATGCTACCCACATTGCTCGGGAGGCTCCCGGAGAGATTGTTATTGGCCATCGAAAGCTTCACAAGCATCGTCAGGTTGGCGAACACAGAGAGATCGGCGACGCCTGAGATTCCATGGCCATCGAGCACAACCCCCGCCACGCTCGCGCCATTGCACACAATGCCGTTCCAGGAAGCCGGGCAGCCATTGAAATTGATTGACTCGTCGTTCCACGAGTCGGTGATGAAGCCGGCGGGATCATGTGTGATCCTCTTCTTGAACGCGAGGAGCGCGAGGATGTCCTTCGAAGGCAGCTGGCCAAATGCAGGGCCGGCAACCAGGAGCAACACCAAGACACCCCCAAGAATCCCCATCGCTGTCCTCCACAAGAGAGATTGGAAGCTAGAAGGCCTCAAGAACACAGCACCTGAGGCATGTCTTGGAGCAAGATGGAGTGAGCGTGGACGTGGAGTGTACCTATCAGTCTATCACACGGCTACTGGAGCACAACACTGCTACTAATAGCCACACCACTTTTCCCTTTCAGCTGATCTACGCAGCTGCCCACACTGCCACAAAACCCCACTTTTTTTAACTCCTCTAAACCTGCAATGAGCACAGAAATGGCAAGTTAAGCACAGATTCTTCCTTTAACAATCCACTAAAGACCGAATCTTTGAGCATCCAATTAGCTAAAAAAACTAGCTTTGACCCTTAAGCACCAAAAAACCCCTCAGCTTTTAACTTTCTCAATCATGAAGGTAAAACTAAAAGGGGAAGCTTTGCGCACTAAAACAGCCAACCACCACAACTTCAACCATAAACACAACTCAAAAGCAGAAACTTTGCCAATCCAAGCAGCCAAGAAACTTACAGGGCAAGGAAAAGCGTCGCTCTCGCGCATTAGACAAAGCGCCGGTGCCACCACGCAGGACACCTTGGAGAATGATTGCGCCAAGTTGGGTTGCAGGGGAGGAAGGCAACGCAACGCGATGCAATGGGGGTTAGACGGGAGCCGTGGAGCGAGGGGAAGACGGCAAATGCGGAACCCTAACCCTAGATGGGGATGGGCTCTTGGGTGCTGTTGCTTGGGCGAAGGAGAGGAGGCAGCACTGGGGAATGGGACTATGGAGTGTCTTTTCTGTTGGCTGGCTCAAGCCTTTTCGTTTTTCTCATCGCGGTATTTTATTGTCCTTTTTGCCTTGTGTTCCTTACAAGAGACTGTAATTTTGTTTTGACCCTTTGCAGGAGTGAGCTGTAAGCGTAGGTTTGTTCTACTGTGATTTATGATCAAGTCAAATTTTTATGGCGGAAAAAGAATCCGTACATTTGTAGTTGTAGGTTATCAATTTTACTCATATATTTTTCAAATACTAGTGCTTTGGATTGATGACTATATCAAATATCACCATGTCTTGTTGGTATTAGGATGTCTTTAGACCTGATTTGTTTGGAAATACACCAACATGTACTTAGCTCTAATCATGGTCCATGGATGCATTCATTCCCTTGCGAGCATAAGCTCACCTAGTAGAGTGCAATTAAATGTAGTCTAACAAAGTGTAGTACAATTAAAACCATTACATCAATAAACCAATCTCAACTAGACAAACAATAGTTGATTCCTTAAAAAAGACGTATCAGAAACATGTTTTGTCCAGGATATGTAAAGAAAGAAATAAAAATGCGTTCCACGTTTGTGTACAGTGAGAGTGGCGATGCATTCTTTTTTACTTGGGAAAAAAGAGGAAGTCATCATAATGCATCCCAAGTAAATTATCGTGGTGGGAAAGGTTTTGATGCAAAATACACGAGTTGGGAGGGGTGAGGACGCAGGATGTTTTTGGGCCCCTTTCCCGCTATTTTACCCCAATCGCACCCGCCAAAACGGGGCAAGCAGCAGCAGCTCGCGGACCCCAAATCGCAGCCAAAATGCGGCGAAAAGCTCAGCCTCCGGCACGCATAGGGATACCAACGGGGCTATTTCTCACTAGAGAGTGGTAGATCATCTGTATCTCTGTGACAAGAAAAAATCTCCGTTCTTAGGTACTATTTTTCTCCGTTCTCCGTCCCTATCGGGTTTTCGGGATCCCGTGGAGACCCAGACCCGAAATATACATACAACTGAAGTATGAATTCATCATTCATGGATACACTCATACACATAAATTTCTCAAGCCTCCCAAACAAGGATACGTTAAGATATTAAGCATTAATGAAGCTCGTATACACAAATCTGGATATGAATCTAACACAAGTACCACAAGCTCATATACACTAATCTGGATATGAATATAACAGATGTTCATATACACAAGCTCATAGTCATATACACAAATCTAGATATGAATCTAACAAAGCTCATATTAATACACAAGTAACAACAGAACCTCATATACTAGAGATCGGCGTCGGGCTGTTGGGGAGGAAGACCGCGTGTGCGTCGGCGTCGAAGGAGGAGGCGTCGGCGTCGGCGTCGGCGTCAGGCTGTTGGGGAGGAGGAGCGGGAGTACGAGAGGAGGCGTCGGCATCGGTGGAGGAGGCGTCGACGTCGGCATCGGCATAGGAGGAGGAGGCGTCGGCGGAGGAGGAGGAGAAGGCGTCCGGGAGTTGGGGCGGCGGATGGGAACGAAGGGAAATGGGGACTTGGGGTCTTGAGGAGTTGGGCGTACCGCTAGGAGTTCTGTGAGCAGAAAAGACAGATGCATCGATTCGCCTTAAGGGACAGTGGGACGTGCCTGCAGTTGTGTTATCAAGGCCCCATCGAGTAACGGGGATGGGGAGCAGGGGAATAGCCCCGTCCCCGCCTCACCCGATGGGAAATACTTTTTTCATATTAATATCCCCGTGGGGAATGAAATAGTCCCAAACCCGTCCCCTAATAGATGAATTCCCCATCGGGGAATGGGGAATAGGGCCCTATTGCCATCCCTAGACACGCACGCCCGCACGCACCGAAAGCTCAAGATGCCCCACGCCGCAGTGAGTGGAGTTGTTGCGCCCTCGTGAGCTGAACCAAGACAAATCTGTGCTTCTTTTCCTCGCGCCACCGTGGCCGATTCGGCCGCGATCTCGTGTGTTTTTGCTGCTGCTTGCTTGGTTCGTGATGGCAGTGTACTCGATCGTTCTTTCCCGTCTCACTTCGTCAGATTTTTTTAATAATATTAATTTAAAAGATAATTACAAAAAAATAGTTTAAAAATAAAAAATATGTTACTGTCATCATTTGGAATAGCGAAATTTTTTTGTCGTCATTCCAATTAGCGACAATATCTTTGTCACCAATTAGAACAGTGCGAAGAGGTTCCTGTCGCCAACTGAAATGACGACAGTGTCCTATATTTATTTATTTATAAATTTATGTGTAGAGAATTCAACATAAAATATTGTATTTCACGAAGTTTTTTTGGTAATACCTTGGAGTGTTCGCGTAGTTCGGAATCCAGAATTGGAGAAGATAATGAAATGTGAAGTAGAAAATACGAGTTCGGTGACGCAATGACACAAACAGCCCCCTTCGGAGCGAAATGAAAAAAAAATATTTGTGTTTAGGGTTGTCATGTGCGTTGTTGTCCCGATTATATTGTTCATGGAACCAATCCATGCGCGTTGTTGTCCCGATTGCAATACATTAAGAACCAATATTTAATAGTCGAAATAGTTGGGAAAAGATATTTAAGTTTGAAAGACTTCGTAATTTAATTGTGAATTACATAGTGTGCTGGGTTTGGTTGTGTACATTAAAAACGCCAACATACGCAAATCAACAAATCAAAATACACCTACGATACATGTGCGTATTTTTTGAATCCGAAAAAAGGTTGATTGGAACGAAATCAATTAGTCTTGGCGGCCCATCTATCCCTTCCCCTTGTGTCTAGACTACCAACGGCAGCGGACAGTTTCGAAGTCAGCCATGTTCTGCTAGACGGGCTGGACAATTGAATGATGTTATGATAGCACAACGTAGGCCAAATTAATAATCAGGATGCAAACTGAACATAACTTACCTCTTCGACCCGAACTACGTCTGGGCGACGGGGAGCACTAAGATGGCAACTGGTCTCACTAGCAGGAGTCTTCCCCTTGTGCGCCGCGCGTTCGGTCTGATCATACTCAGCTTCTTGTTAGGGAATCCTCCATCACCACCATGCTTTCCTAGGCTCCTCAGGTGTCTTTTCAGTAGGGTCGGGTATGTAAAGTTTTCGGCGTTTGAAGGTATCGGCTCGCATCGCATAGTTCAACATGTACTTATGCTCGATGAATGCCCTATCGTACATGTCCAGTCCGTCGATCCATTGGAAGAAGTTGCATCACATCTCCGCCTACCTGCGTAGATGTAGTTAGGGATTTGTCGAATAGAATGTAAGATGTGGAAAATCTATGCGTGTGCAAGATTCGCTTATGGGTATGTTCCCGCATGTGTAGTGCGCCCGGGCGACCGTCGCCGGGTGTGTGGATTGGATGATCTTAGCCAGTTCTTCTCACACACATTGCGATATGGGAACTCCGGTGATACCGGTGCATCCTTTATAGAACAATCTGGGTAGAGTTTAGCCCTCTCAGCAAGCCACTTGCGCTTCCGCAACGTCTTCGCGTAGAAGTTCGTCGACGAGTCTGACATCTCCTTCCTCTCTGTTGTGTGAACCAAGCTTTGGTGAAATGTTGGGTGTGGTGGTGTAGTGTTCTCCTCCAACTCTCGTGTCCTCCTGTTTTCTTCTCCCTCCTTTTATAAGGGGTCTTTTCGGTCTGAAAAAGTGGTGTGGCGGAGTGTGGTATTTTCAGTCTAAAAAGGTAGCGTTGTAGAGTGTTGTCATCTCGGTCTACAAAAGTGGCAGTGTGTGGCATGTCGTGGTGCATTCTTTTTTGTCTGAAAAGGTGACGTGGCAGAGTTTGATCTTTTCGGTCCAAAAAGGTAGCGTCGTAGTGTGTTGTCATCTCGGTCTGCAAAAGTGGTAGCGTGTGGCGTGACAGGGTGTGGTCTTTTCGGTCTTAAAATATGGTGTGATGGAGTGTGGTCTTTGCGGTCTGAAAAGGTAGCGTCGCAGTGTGTTGTCATCTCAGTCTACAAATGTGGCAGTGTGTGGCGTGACGGAGTGCGGTATGAAAAGGTCTGAAAAGGTGGCTTGTCAGAGTGCGGTTTTTTCGGTCTGAAACGGTAGTGTCGCAGTGTGCGATCATCTCACTCTCCAATAGTGGGGTGTAAAGGCTAGAACTAGGGTGGTGTGGGGTGTCACGATGCTGACTCCCTCACATAGTTACATGTACACACAGCAATAATAAATAGTATCGAAACACGAGACTAGCATAGTATAAGTTGTACACCAATTAATATTTATATGACATGATTGATACATCTACTCGCGGTCCCTCTTAGGGCGTACCCCACGTGTGGCCCCTGGCCTTGTCCGGGGCGACTGCGGGCTCTGGTGTGAGTACATCAAAGGCTTTGGCGGTCGAGGTACCCTACTGACGCGAGTAGCCTGCACAGGTATTGCGAGAGGAAGTTGTGTCGGCTAGCTCACTCCGGGCACACCGTGCAGCTGTAAAGCCCCAATGGAGACCTGACAATTCTCACCGTGTGAAGGCCCACCACCCTGCCACCGTAGCATCCACTCCTCGTCGAAGTCGAAGTTCAAGGTGTGTGCTCCCTCATGCGACACCAGCTCCTCATCCCAATGGGGTGTACAACCTGTGGAATAGTACGATATGCATGTAAACAAGATGAAAATGCTGAAATAGTACGTTATTCATGCAAACAAGATAGACATATGGTAGTTGCATCGCAACGACTCCACGTAGTCCTGCCCTTTGTACGGGTGGTACTAAGGACTTGTTAGAAGAAATTGTCGTCAGTAATTAGTGGAGTTTGAAATAAACAAGCAGACGTGAGTGTTTTAGGTGTACCTATGAACTGTGCTGGGGTACTCCCGTCACGGTGCCACTAGGACTCGCCCGCCATGTTCAGGTGAGGAGCCGTGGAGCTTGACGCATCGTGGCTCACCCTCATCCACGCACAGGTGGGTCCACTACGTCCCTCGGTCTCTGGCACGATGTAAGCTGGATGTCTCGCCTTGTCTTCTCTATGATCCGGTCCATGGCGTCTCTGAGGTCCTGCGTTGTCATGCTGATGCACTCCCCGAGCTTCAGACTACGCACGGAGGTCGTTAACTCGTACACCTCTCATTGTGGATCGTTCTATACACATAATTAACAAGTTAGAAACCAAAAACATGAGAAGTAAATAAGAAGTATGGACCGTTCAATACGTACTGCGTGATGGAATGTGGAGTTCGGCTGGGTGGGGTATGTGTTGGTTGTTGCGGCCTCGTGTCGTGGTGGGCCATCCTCGACCCTAACGCAACGAACCCTCGTCCGATTGGAGTATCATTAGATGTACTCCTCATACGTCCCGAGGTCGTAGGGATCATCATCCTGGACTATGTCCTCCAAGGTGTGCAGCCACCGCTCATCCCAAGGGCCATCCTGTCATCTTGGGAAGTCCTACCAGGTACTCCCTTCCTAGTGTACCTGTGAAAGGCAAAACGATAAATTTGTAAGTACATAAGGGAAATGCTAGGACAAAAATAAAACGTTAACTTAAGCGTGGATGTTTAGCGACAACCACTACCCCTAGGGCACTAGGACTTGATGTCGTAGTACGGACTGGCACATCACTCGATGCACGTGGTACTACTCCACGAAGACGTCATGCACCAAGTTTTTTTAGAGCTATCTTGCTATTTTCCTAGCTCAAAATGTTTTTGAGCATTTAAATTTTATTTATTGTGTAAAAAATGAAAACCAAATTTATGTTGAGAATATTTTAATTAAGCTCTATATACCCTATTTAACTACTCTAAAAATTTATTTAATTTTTCGATCTATCTTGCTATTTTCCTAGTTTAAAATGTATTTCCAGCATTTACAAAATATTTATTGTGTCAAAATGAAAACAAAATTTAAGTTGAGAATATTTTAAATAAGATCTATATACCCTATTTAACTACTTTGAAATTTTCATAGTTTTTTTAGAGCTATCTTGCTATTTTTCTAGTTTAAAACGTATTTTCAAGATTTATAAAATATTTGTTGCGTCAAAATCAAAACCAAATTTAAGTTTAGAACACTTTAATTAAGCTCTATATACCCTATTTAACTACTCTAAATTTTTTATAGATTTTTCTACAACTATCTTGCTATTTTTCTAGTTTAAAAAGTATTTTTCAGCTTTTAAAAATTGTTTACTGTGTAAAAATAAAAACCTAGAATTTTTTAGCTTTGTTTCGGATTTATGTGGTTTTGGCCCCACCTCCCCCCCCCCCGAAGGCTAGGGGCCGGAGCTCCCAAGGGTACCAGGTACCCCTTCGGAGGTGCCCTAGAGCCCAAGCGAAGGCCCGTAGGGCGACCGCGTGGTCCAGCAAGGTGGATGCTTCAAAGGCGGGGCAAAGGCATCCGAACCACCGACGAAGCGCCACAGGCCTAGGGGGAACGAGCCGCCCGAGGGGTGCTTGCCGCCCGCCCAATTGAAGGGTGCTAGAGCCCCAGCCTTGGGTTACATCTGACGACGCCGAAGGAGGATATGCACGGTGGACCAGCGTGCCACCAGATGAACCAGACTGTGGGGTCCACCGTGAACCGGAGGCTATGCATAGGGGTAGGAAAAGCCCTTGCAACCCCTACGGACGTAGTACCTTTTTAGGGGTAGATCTGTAATCTTATGTACCCTATCGGAAGGTTATAAATAGTCATCTCCCCCATCTAATAAGGCAGACCCGGATTTTTGGGCAATTAATACACATTTACTCCTTACATTCGGTCCCCACTCCAACGATCCTTCAGTCCCTCCTTTAGATACTTGGGGGTCCCTTTCTTCTACCGTCTAGCCTTTTCTTGCTACAACAGTTGGCACCGTCCGTGGGGATCAGCAGGAAAGTCACAAAGCACTGCTCCGAAGCATTAGCATGGTGCCTTGGAAGGGCACACCCAAGGTCTCGGAAACCAAAGCGGTCGTGGCGGTCGCAGCCCCGAGCACCTTGAGGCCCAAGCGAAGCACGACCTCCACGGCAATGGTGGCCACCACCCAGGCTGCGGAGGAGGAAGCCAATAACTCCACACATGGAGACATCGTCGAAAAGCGACACCCGACCGACATAAACATCCCTCCCCAGGATTCACCCGGCGAACCCACCCCTCCCGAAATGACAGGGGTGATCCGAGAGGTCTACGAAGCGCTCCAGCGGGAACTGGCCGACCTCCGTCGGGAGATGTTGGGCTTTCGGTGGCCAGTAGAAGTGGCCCTCGCAGCTTCGCCCCAACTCGTGGCCTTTACACAAGGGCAAGTCGTCGAAGCGGAGGCTGCCCCTTCAGCACTGAAAACCATACCCTCGGCTCCACTGCTTCGGGGGACCCCAACTCCCCGTTGAGCGCGTGGCTAAAGGCGGCTTGCTAGCCGCAAGGCTTCAAAATGCCAGACGTCCGGCCTTCGAAGGATGCACGAACCTCTAGGAGTTCCACCGGGTATACGAAACCGCCATCGAGGCGGCCGGGGGAGACGACACCACCAAAGCAAAAGGCATCACCCTCGTCCTCAGGGGGTGGCGCTAACATGATTCTTCACCATCCATCCCTAGCCCGTATATGCGTGGGAGCAGTTGCAGGGTCTCATACGCAACAACTTCCAGAGAAATTACATCGAGCTGAAGGACACGGGGCGCCTGTTCGCAATAAAGCAAGCCCCCGGCGAATCCCTCCGCAGTTTCTTCAAAAAAAAATCACGGAGTTAAAGTGTAAAGTGAAGGGGGTCAACGAAACCACCGTTATAAATGCAGCCGCATGCGGATTTTAGAAAGGCCCCCTGTTGGAAAGATTGGCCAACAAGCCCATCCACATAGTAGCGGAGCTCTTCGACAAAATATAAGATTACGCCTGGGCGGAGCAAGACAACACCCAAAGGACGGAGGCCTAGACCCCTGCTGCCCCGGCACAGACACCAAGCGGGTCACCCAGGAAGGAGGGCGCCACGACTACCACCACAGGGACAGTAGCCAAGCCACAGGCCAATGACTACCATCACAAGGGGCAGAACGTCTTCCACGTAGAAGGCACACATCCCCCTGAAGGGGGGAAGTGAGGAGGCCGAGGTGGTCGCGGATGGGACCGAGGCCGCGGGCGTAATGATGGGAGGCAACCAAACACCTAAGCCGGTGTCGGGGGCCCTCCACTATTTTGTGATCTCCACGGTGAGGGGTTACACGCAACCCAGGAGTGCCGCACCATTGCGGCCACACAATACTATATGAACCGCGGCCAACGGCCGGCCGAACGTGAGGACCGGAGGGGAATGAGTAATCAGTTGCCCGTTCCACCCCCGAGGCCCCACATAGAAGGGGGCCACGGGGAGCAACATCAAAGGATCATAAACATGATCACAGGAGGATCCTTGCTTGACATAACGTAAAAAAGGCAACGACGCGCATACGCTTGGCAAGATCCACCATGTCGCGACGTACCCTGCCTCTAGCCCACCTGGCTACACTGAAATACCAATCACCTTCAGCCCCGAGGACGCGAGGGGCCTGTACTTCCCACATCAAGATCCCCTTGTCATCTCCGTCAACATCGCGGATTTCAAGGTCAAGCGCATCCTCGTGGACAGAGGAAGCTCCATGGACCTACTGTTCGCCGACACTTTCGGCAAGATGATGATCCCCAAGGATCGTGTGTCATCCCTGGGCATACCCCTGGTAGGCTTCGGGGAGGCCCGTGACGGCCTTGTGCCAAATTGACCTGGCCATCACGTTTAGTGATGACTTTACATCACGGATCGAGATTGTCATGTTCGACGCCGTCCAGATGCCCTACCAATACAACGCCATCCTCGATCGGGCCACACTGAATACCTTCGACGCAATAGCACACCACAATTACGTGTGCATGAAGATCTTTGCATCGGAGGGTATCATCATGGTGCAAGGAGACCAGGACCTGACAAGGCAAATGAAACTGGAGACAATTTCACCAACCCGCCACGTCCACACAGTCGAAGCAGAAGCAGACATAGACGCCTAGGCGAGCGCCTCCTCGGTAAAATGGGCGCCAAAGGCCAAACCAGTGTGACAACTCTGAAGGGTCCCTCTAAGAGAAGCCTCCCTAGAAAAGACAGTGGCCCTCGGGGCAGAGCTCCCAGCGAAAGCACACGATGCCATCCTCGAAGTACTCCGTAGCAACGCAGATGTCTTCACATGGGGGCCTGGAGGACATCCCTAGGGTAGCGCGGGAAACCATTGAGCACCGCCTGGCCATCCGAAGCGACACAACCCCCAAGAAGCAGAAACTGTGGTGCATGACAGCGCTATCGGAAGCAGCCAAGAAAGAAATAGCCAAACTGCTAAAGATGGGAGTCATTCGCGAGGTCAAGCACCAACCCCCCGTCCTCATGTAGAAAAACATCGGCAAATGCATGCATGTGTATCAACTTCACCGACCTCAACAAGGCATCCTCGTAGGACAATTTTCCTCTACCCCGCATAGACCAACTGGTGGACGCCATTTCAGGCTGCGAGCTGATGAGCTTCCTGGATGCCTACTCCGGGTATCATCAAATATTTATGGCCAAAGAGGACGAGGCAAAAACCACCTTCATCATCCCCATTGGCACCTACTGCTTCACCCACATGCCTTTTGGCCTGAAAAATGCGGGTGCAGCGTTCACCTGGCTCATCGCGAAGGTGTTAGCAGGACATTTTAGCCACAACGTTGAAGCATATGTCGACGACATAGTGGTCAAAAGCAGGCTCACAACCTCCCACACGGAAGACCTGCAGGAAACCTTAGACAGCCTCCGGACGGAGGGGATCAAGCTCAACCCCGAAAAATACCCCTTCAGCGTAAAGGCGAGCAAGCTCCTAGGATTTCTCGTATCCGAAAGGGGCATCGAGGCCAACCCCGAAAAAATAAAAGCCATCCAACAAATGGGGTCCCCTCATAGCGCCCGGGAGGTACAAAGACTGATGGGGCGCCTCACAACCTCACCGATTCTCTCCCGCTCATGAGCAGCCCTCCCCCTTTAGAACACTCGGGAGTAGAGCTGCCCGGTGACGTAAGGTCGCTAGAGGATGTTTCAAGAACTCAAACAATATCTTGCCCAGCTACCAAGCCTAACCAGCCCGAAGCCCAGCGTAGAACTCCTACTATACCTTACTGCCTCTGCGTTGGCGGTGAGTACAGTCCTCGTCCAAGAAAACGGCGGGCAACACCCCGTGTATTACGTGTCAGAGGCCCTCCAAGGGGACAAAATCAGATAAACAGAGTTGGAACAACTGGCATACGCCTTGCTCATGGCCTCACGCAAACTCCGGCACTACTTCCTAGTGCACGCAATCACGATCCCGACGTCCTACCCGCTAGCACTGATGCTATGAAACAAAAACGCCTCGGGACGAATTGGCAAGTGGGCGACGAAGCTGGCACCCTTTGACATGACCTTCGCGGCACGCACGGCCATCAAGTCGCAAGCCCTCACCGATTTCATCACCGAGTGGACCCCCCGAAGTCGAGGAGCAACCCCCAAACAACGCCAAGGCCCCATGGACAATCTACACCAACGGATCTTGGCGCGCCGCGGGGCCGATGCAGCGGCCATCCTAGTCACCCCAGATGGGTGAAGCGTGTCATACACCGCCCGCCCCCGACTTCCCTACAATGAACAACGCATCAGAATATGAAGCCCTGCTGTTGGGCCTTCGCAAAGCAAAAGTATTGGGGGGTGAAGCGCATCATAATCAAAAGTGACTCCCGTATGACGGCGGGACACTTCGATAAGTCATTCATGGCCAGGGACCCCCGAAATAGCCAGATACCTAGCCACGGTATGGGCAGCAGCAAAGCACTTCCTCGGCATCACCATCCAGAACATCTCCGAGGTAACAATGAGGCAGCAAATAAGCTCGCAAAGATGGCTAGCTCCGATGAACAATTTGCCGATTCTTTGAGGTATTCTACGGCATCTTGTAGGTCGCCGATTGCGCCGAGGTATTCTACGGCATCTTCAGCCGCTTCAATTGCGCCCGAAGCACAAAGGGCTGCACACCTCGTGCTTCTCATCGACGGGGCCGACTGGCGTGACACAATCACCAAATACCTCGCAGGTGAAGAGCCCAAAGATGCAGCCGAAGTAAAGCACCTCCGGCATCGAGCCAGGAATTACCGTATCGTCAAAGACCAACTGTATAAAGGAGGCGTCTACACTCCCTTCTTGCAATGCGTGTCTCAACAAGAGGGCCAATCCCTCCTACAGGAAATCCACGAGGGGTCCTGCGGTGCTCACCAAGCACCCAAGGGCCTCGTGGAAAAGGCCTTCCGCCAAGGCCTCTACTGGCCAACAGCAGTCCGTGACGCACAAGATCTCGTTCAACGCTGCCAGGGGTGCCAATAGGCTAGCCGAAACCCCAAGGCACCAGTAGTCCCACTGTAGCCCCTGACTCTGGTCTAGTCCTTCGCATGATGGGGGCTCGACATCATCTGCTCATTCCTGGCAGCCAAGGGAAATCTCCGCTTCGCATTTATCACCATCGAATATTTCTCCAGGTGGGTAGAGGCCGAGCCTATCACCAAAATCACGAGGGGCTTATCGTATGGGCGGCCCCACTTGCCCCATCGACCCGTGAAGCCCCGGCCAGGCCGGGGGCCCAAGGGTACCAGTACCCTTCTGGAGGGTCCCGAGCCTGCGAAGACTGCGCAGGCGACCGCGTGGTCTAGCAGGGTGGATGCTTCAGAGGCGGGGCGAAGGCATCCGAACCACTGACGAAGCGCCACAGGCCCAGGGGGAGCGAGTTGCCCGAGGGGTGCCCCGGTTACACGCAGCGCACGCCGAAGGGAGGATAGTACCGGTGGACTAGGTGTACCAGCCAGATGAACCAGGACCAGGGGGTCCACCGTGAACCGGAGGCTACGCGTAGGGGTAAAAAAAGCCCCTGCAACCCCTACGGGCGTAGTACCTTTTTAGGGGTAGATCTGTAATCATATGTACCCTATCGGAAGGCTATAAATAGCCATCTCCCCCATGTAATAAGGCAGACCTAGATTTTTGGGCAATTAATATACATTTACTCCTTACATTTGGTCCCCTCTCCAAGGATCCTCCGGTCCCTCCTTTAGATACCGGAGGTCCCTTTCTTCTACCGTCTAGCCTTTTCTTGCTACGACAATACGATAAACTAAACTATACACAGCTAAAATAATGTACTACAACAAACTACAGTACAACTAAAATTATCTAATCCATTCAATTCTATGTCGCTAGTTTTATTTGCTAACCTACCAGGATTTCGAATTTATATACAAAGTTGCAATGGGCAACCAGATCCGCTTCTCCCTTTCTCTCTCCTCCGCTACGAACCAGTAGTGCTTCGCTAGGTCACTTTCCCCCTCTCCTCCTCTCCCTTATCTCCCTCTTCTCTTTTTCTCCAAAATAAACTGACTTTTCGGCCAATTTTTGGCGATTTATATAGGGAGTCTTCTGTCGACAGTTAGAGTGGCAATTGGCACACAATTCAAAGCCAATCGCCAGTTGAAATGGTGATAGAAGATTGAACCGACGACTAGATAGTAAATGGCCTCTTGTCGCTATTTCAACTAGCGACAGAAGCCTATTTTTGTAAATAGCCTCTTGTTGCTATTTCAACTAGCAACAAAAGACCATTTTTGTAAAAAAATCTACTATTTTATATTTTATAATCATTTATTAAAAATATTATTAAAAAAAATCAAAATAGATAGACAAGCAAGCCTAATAGGAGAATAGAATCACCAATATTTGTGTTTATCTATCCCTTAAAAGCAAAGCCGTGGATGAGAGAGAAAAAATGGATACTATGTACTCGTCACACGACATTTGGGCCCAAAGGATCCCCTACTACGTGGGATCCAGATCTTTTGCTATAATGCGGATGATCATTGTGTGAACAGTGATTTGTGAATATGTGAACAACACTCGCCAGTGGCATCTAGAATGGATTTACGATAGAAAAAACCACTGTAGCTATTGATATGAACTTTTATTTTTTTTTTCAAACAGTGAAGATAGTATTCTAATACACGGTAGATTATTCCTGTGGGGCAAACCCTGGCCAACATGCCCTACCTGCAGTTGGCACTGCCACTTCCCAGCTAAAGTGCTTCTACAGTTTCACTCGTATTAAAAGTTGGACCAAGCAGCCACCAACACAAACAAACAGGCAAGATTCCCATGCCCAACCCAGCCAAACCGTGTGGTGCCCATGATATGGTCAAATGGAGGGCAATGCTAACTGCCATGTGCAACAAGGCAGGTAAAAATCAGCAACCAAACCAACCTTCGATCTCATTTAGATCGGGTGATTATTCACAACTGTATCCGTACCCACCAACCTGGCTGCTCTGCTCATCGATAGTACAAGCACGTGTACTATTCACTATTCAGTCTTTGCACCGCGACAAACACCGGATGAAGCAGTATAATCCTATTCTCTGGAACAGTAATTTTCTTCTTGATGACAGATGTACCGTTTCGTGTCATAGTCTGTGCAGTGTGCACTTCGACTCAGAGCTCTTAAATATGTTCTTTGGGATCATAATTCCATCCGAGTGGAACTAAGCACTAGTTTATGTTACTCTTTTAAAAAAAGCTCCAATTAAGCTTAGTTAGTTTATTACAGAAAACATGGTAAGTTGGTGACTAACATGAATGGTCTATATGTTGTGCCCAATAAATGGGAATGCGATTGTTTTACTACAAATTTATTTTACTAGATTGTCCTATTTTTTGTATATTTTTGTTTACTGAGTAAAAAACTTTCACATTCTAACTGTTCTTTGCAGGAAAAGAAGCGCACTCTCACTCTCACTTTTATTACCCACTTCTCTTCCCTCTTTTGTTTCCATTTTTTAAGCAAACAGGTAATCATCTTTCTGTCATTAAGTAAAGAATTTTTTTATTAATTAATCCTTTTTTAAATTTTATTTTAAAGTTAACCCCCGACGCACTTTATTTCCAATTTTGACCCTTTTGATCACGCCACCACCCATGGCGTGACAAAACGATGCTGTCACGTTGGGGCATACTCTTGTCATGCTATGAGTGGTTGCGTGACAATGTTGTTTGGTCACGCCACCACAAATGGCGTGACCAAAAGTGCTATTTGGCAGACTTATCTCACGGCGTGACAGCATTGTTTAGTCACGTCATGGGTGGTGACGTGACCAAAAGGGTCAGAATTGGAAATAAAGTGCGCCGGGGTTAACTTTAAAATAAAAATTATAAAAAGGTTAATTAATAAAAAAAAGTTCTTAAGTAAAGTTGCCCATGTGTATTTTGACCCCAAACACTTGCAATCTGCCATAGTTTATCCACTCCTCTTGCTGAGATTCCTACTATATAAAAAAAGATACTACTACTACATTGGAGATCAGATGAGCTGAGATTTAAAGAAAATTTAATCTATCAAATGGACCACCCTCCTTTCCGCAAATGGAGTAATGGATTCTTTCTACTCCAGATCTTAAGATTGCAATTGCAAGCACCACACTAGCCAGAGAGATGGTGGTTAGGCAATAAAGGGTCAAAGGCTCAACAGCATCCAAAGGTAAGGCCCAAAAAGTTCCAGTCTTCGAGACCCTCTCTCTCTCTCTCTCTCTGTGCCAGCTGAAACATGTACCCTGATTGTTCACTGCTCACTCACTGCTGGCGTGCAGGAGCTGGCCCAAAGTTGCTTAGTTGATGCTTTAGAGGAAATGCCTGCCACTTTTGCAAACTTTCAAGGAGAATTTAACAGTAACAACATAGCTTTAAGCGCTTCATTACAGCTTGATCTGGATCCTGTAAGTGAGTTCTACTTTTACCTGCAGATGTAGTGGTAACAATGTATGTTCAGACAAGACTTGTGTTCAAGCAGTACAAACTCAGCCAATTACAAGAGTACAATCAAGTTCAGGTTATGGTAAGGAAACGTCAAAACTTGTCAAACCATGCAACTACAGATAGTACAAACAGTAAAGGTTAAACAGTTGAAGCTTGAATGGATTAAGTGGGGACAGCACCTAACTTGTACAAAAGCATTCAGTTCTCTCTTGACTCAGCTGATTCCATTGGTTCCCCAGCTCACAAAGATCAAATAAGACAGTGAAGTAAGTTAGGACTAGGAGTAGAGCTGCAAGTGTGGTATTTCCTGCTTGGAAGTTGTAGTTAACTCTGCTTATGACTTATAGAATAAGCCATCTAGCTAATGTTAGTTGGTATTGTCAATTAAATGCCCATTATCAAAAGGCATACTCGGGTCCAATCCTCTTGTCTCCTGACAAAATGGATGATAAAATAAATGAGAATAACTGCACAAGAACATATAATCTGTGGATAAGTGTTTGGTTCAGATTACTTGTAGTCTAGTGAAACAAAGAGCATGTTTTATCCTAATGGACCCACTCAAGTGGTCACAAACAGAACAAAATTGCAATTAGGCATGGCTGATTAGTACACAGCGTGCTGCTCACTTTACATCGGTGGATGCTGCAGTTGTCTTTACAGCGAATAGAGCATGCTAAATGCCCAAGCTTTGGTGCATGGAACAGCCTGCAGTTTGCACTGAGAATTCCTTTTGCCTTTTGAGCTCTGGTTAAGTACATATTTTAACTGTAAGATTAGGGATGGCAATCGGGCGCGACGGGGAGTCTGAAGCTCCCTCATACTCATGCCCGCCAGGAAATCTCTACTCACAAATGTGCCCGCCAACGGCGACAGGTAGACATCCTCGCCCATGCCCGTCGCCCGTCACCCACAGGAATGCCCCTATGCCCGCCAACACTTGTTTCAAAGGAGATCACACCAAGAATATAGAGACAAAATAGACAAACAATTTAAACATAGCCACAACCACTTAAAACTCGAACTAAACAACCACTTAAAACTGGAATTGAGACATAGTTCAACACTTGAATTTGGAATTAAACAATAATACAAATACAACCACATATTTCAATAGCACAAATGGCGTAGTTCAACACTTTAAACTGAAAATAAATAGGACGTAGTTCAACAAGACATAGTTCAAATCCAACAATTCAAACAAATACGATGAAAATAACAAAGGCACTCATGAATTTGCTAATCTGAGTCCACGGCCGAACTTGAGCAACACTCCTTGAGGTGGAGAGGGAGGAGAGGGGAGGACCGAGAGGTGGGGGTGATGGCGGCATGGTGTGTGATGTGAATCGAACCTCGAGATGAAATTAAATTCTATAGATTGCCTGATCTTTCGCGGTGGAACAGCGGTAAAAGTGCAAAAACACTCCTACGGTCGTGTAGTAACACGATGTTTTTGTGCAATAACACTCCTGCGGTATGTAGTAACACGATGTCTTTCGTGCAGTAACACTTCGGCGGTGGTGTAGTAACACTACGTCTTTCGTGCAATAACACGACTTTCGTATCATAGTAACAAGCTTGATAACATGGTTGAATCACACTAGATCAACAAGAACTGAAGCAGAAGCGATTAGTCTTGTCCACATCAGTGTGAGTGGAAGGTATCTAGGGTTTTCAGACGTGGCCCACCTATCAGTCCCCATTGGCGAGTAATCGGGCAGAACGGGCACGAGTGGAGCTTCCTCATGCCCACACCCGTTTGCCCGTCGGGTAGACTATTTCCCCCACGAACATACCTACAGGCCCTAAGGGAAGAATACCCACCTCTATTAGGGTTTTTACCCACAGGTTCGCGGGTAATTGGACAAGATTGCCATCCCTATGTAAGATACCACCATCTTGCAATCTTGAATGCTCCATCCTGATTGCTAGCTGCATGCCAACTAGGAGTTGACTACAAAACACAGGAAGCATAGAGCTATCTAAAGGAAGAAAGGGCAGCATACTGAGGGGGGGGGGTTCAAATTTCACCATTTGTAACCAACCAAAGGATGGCGCATTTTCCATGTCCCCTCCTTTCTATGTGTTGTGTGTAAATTATAACCCATTTTACTAGTACATCTACCTTTTGTGTGTGTTGTTCATGAAAGAAAAAAGTGTCTACTCATGCTTAACCCTTCCAACACAAGATACACTCTGACCCAAGCATGGAACAAGATCAAGTGAATAATGATGAAAACCCCAATAACTCTCAATAATATCACTTTCTTCCACCAACACTTATCTATGTTGCTTGCTAGATATTCTCCTTTTAGTAGACTACACGAATTGTAATCTTTCCACATCAGAAAGGTACCATCATCATAGAGGTCCAGTTAGCGATAGTGATCTCTAGGATTTATGACTAGTTATTCTAATACATCTCACTCCATTGGGAGACAAAATAAGTAACTAGCAATGGAGTGATTAATGATTGCTTTTCCCCATCCACACCAACATAAACACTACACATATATGCACCCGTGCCTGCACAGGGAAGAAAGATGCAACTCCATTGCCTTGGTTGTTGCAGATGCTTCTGGGAGGAATCCTAACTGTCCATCATGGCAAATGAAGACTTGTGTTGGTTGAGCTCATGAAGATCAAAAGACTCATAATGATATCCATTTTTTCCTTCTGAAAAACAAAAACTCGCTAACTATGTGCCCACTTTGTTTTGGTTAGGTAGCAAAAGATCAGCTGATCAATAGTATTGCTTGTACCTGCAACCGACCATGTCATTCCATAAGACAAAAGGGAGAACAGTAACTGCAATCAAGTTGGTTTTAAAAAACTGCAATCAAGAGGATGCCACAGTGTGATAGAATCACAGAACTGACTTGGAAACATGGATCTTTTGTTGGACCTGGTGAGTAGTTCATGCCCAATTTTCAGCCCAAGAAAACTTGGTCAGCCTTTTTTAATAAGATTCTGGAAGCTCAAATGAGAATTACTCTTTTTTTATTAGGATTTGATATCCATACCTGGAACTGTTTGTTAGGTAGAGTGAAATTTGAAATTTCCCTATCTACAGAACAAAATCAGTTTCCTGCTTTGATCTGTATCACACCAAAAAAAGTTTACCCAAGACATCATGGTATGCGCCATTTACCTTTCTTACCACAGAAATGTGTAACTTTTACTTACAAATATCATTGCTCTATTCTGATGATGCTGGCCCTGTTAGAGATAAGATCTTCAGAAATCGTACTCATCAGAATTGACTCGTGAAGGGACACCTGAAATTTCTCAACCAGGGAAACAATTAAACAAGGGAGGAAACTCTCAGTATAATCCATTCACCGCCAACTAGATGCTCGTTCCAGATTTCAGAAGTACGTAATCTCTAATCAGCCAAGTAAAAGACAAGGATTGGTCACGTGACCATGGCCCCATGACACAGCATTATAGCTACTGTCCAACTGACAATTGACTAACAAATCCTAGTCACTCCCTGTCTGCTACTACCAACCTAATCCTAGTCACTCCCTGTCTGCTACTACCAACCTTCCTGTATTTAAACCATGCATTGCTTATGATGAGTTAGCTAAGAGAAAATTTGCAGTAAATTCAAAGAGAGTGAGTGTTGCCACATACAAATGGCTGCCTCTGTCATGGCGTCTCTGGCTCTGAAACCATCTCCATCTCCATTGCTGGAACGGTCGAAGCTCCGAGGCGCACGGCCATCGGCAAGACCATCGTTACTCATTGTGGCCAAGAAAGTGAAGAAGGTCCAGACTTCCCAACCCTACGGTCAGTACATGCAGTAAAATTCAGAATTGGAAACTGTAAATATTAGGCTTGGAAGCAACTGAATTTAACATGAAATGCATGCCCCTGTTTCATGCACACAAATAGATAAGTAAGTCTCTTATAAATCTTCTTTTTCATATGGAAAGGGTAATAAAGAATTGGTAGTGAACAAAACTATGTATTCTACCGTTCTTTTAATCATCTAGTGGCGTAAGTTTCAGCTGTAAATAATAAATAAGTCATGAATGAACAAACAGAAGTCCCGAGTCAACACAAGGCATATTAGGAAAACTATTTACTCTATGAAGTATAAAAGATGACGTACTTATCTTTGCATAAGGTTAGGTATCTTGTGACTTCATTTGAATCCGTAGAGTGCAGACTTTGGTGTGCCATAACTTTATAAGCATCTGTAAGCTCCAGTATGCTATAGAAATAGAAGCATATTGTTATGGCACTTCTGTCCTCCTGGAAGCAAACATGTTCAACGCTTAAATTTATGGTATGACAGTGTTATCGTGTTCACAAGGAGTAGCACTCTCCATGAATTTACCTTCTCACAAATTTATGGCATGCCACCATCTAGGGCCTGCTGGAGGAGTGGTATTCAAGGAAGGTGTTGATGCATCTGGAAGGGCAGCTACGGTCAGTGATAAGCTCAGACAAGCATATTGGACAAAGTTATCATTGTTCATCACTTAATATTATTCCACCTTAATCAGGGAAAGGGTCTTTACCAGTTTTCCAACAAGTATGGAGCAAATGTTGATGGGTACAGGTAAAAACTCGCCAACCCAATAAAGAACAGTACCGACAATTTTTTCAGGAGGATAAAGAAGAAAGCATGTGAGTGAGAGTATAAGGAGAAACGCAGAGATCTAGATGGATGATGAAAAGTGAAATACCTATCAATTGTCAGTAAAAACAAATAACAACAATATTCACAGATCATGCATAATTTTCGTGACATTTAATTGGTTCTTAATGTATTGCAGCCCAATATACACCCCAGAAGAATGGTCTTCAAGTGGTGATGTTTATGTTGGAGGTAAGCATAAACTGACATCCCGAAACAAGAATGTTTCCATTGCACACTGCTTCTTTAGATGTGTCAGAAGATGTTGATTATATCCCAAATCATATATTCACCTTCCTTTCTTGGTTTACACAGGAAAGACAGGGCTGTTTCTCTGGGCAGTCACTCTTGCTGGAATTCTGCTGGGCGGGGCTCTGCTTGTCTACAATACTAGTGCCTTGGCTTCTTGAAGCCTAGCTGCCTAGGTACAGCAAACTATGTACCAAATGATGTATATATAATCTAGATTAGAACTGTAGCCAATTATGTACCTGGACTTAAGTACCAGTGTGATCAATGAATAAGACCGATAAATAAGTAATGTTCTAGCTGCATGGTGCAACTGTTATGAATAGCAACTTGTATTACCAGGAGACCAAAAGGCCAGTATATATATATACAAAGTACAGGAGGTGAATATGCAAATAACCTCTCATAACAATGGGAAATAACACACTATACATATATCTCTAACGCCCCCCTCAAACTTATGCTGGATCAACAACACTGAGTTTGGAGAGGTAGAAGCCGTGCTGTGCTCGAGTCTGGATCTTCGTGAAGAAATCCGCTATCTGAAGCTCTGAAGGCACATACTGAAGAGCAATCACCTGATCATGCACACAATACCTCATGAAGGAAGCATCAACACCAATATGCTTGGTGAGCTCATGCTTCATAGGGTCACGGGCAATACTGATAGCAGCTGTATTGTCTGACAAGAGAGAAGTCGGTGTAGTGACAGAAACACCAAAATCCTCAAGTAACCACCGTAGCCAAGTCATCTCTGCTGTCAAGAGAGCCATAACTCGCAACTCAGCCTCTGCACTCGAACGGGACACTGCAGTTTGTTTCTTTGTCTTCTAGGCAATGAGAACCACCAAGAAAAACACAAGATGGCGAGATTGACCGCAATCGGAGGATCGGTGCCCAAGTAGAATCGAATAAGCTGAAGTCAGAACGCAATGGAGTGTGGAAAGAAGAGACAACGAGAGATAGTCCCACGAAGGTATCGCAGAACTTCGAAGAAGGTGGGCAGTAGTGGACTGAGTGGGAAGCAGATGAACCGACTCGAAATGTGGGCTAGATAAGTGATATCCTGACGAGTATGACAAAGGTAGACAAGACTCCCAACAAGATGGCGATAGCGAGTCGGATCGAGAAAGAGGCTCGCCATCGAGGGTCGGAGGTGAACATTTAGCTCCATGGGAGTCTCAACGATTAATCGATCGATGAGAGAGGCGCGATCAAGAAGATTCGAATATACTTCTCTTGGGACATAAAGAAACCATCTGGAGTAGAAGTAATCTCAATCCCAAGGAAGTAACGAAGAGGACCAAGATCCGACATAAGGAACTGCTCACTAAGATGAGCCTTGATAAAGGCAATGTACTCAGAATCATCTCCGGTAATGATCATATCGTCAACATATAGAAGAAGAAGAGTCCGACCACGAGACGAAGTGTGGACAAAGAGCGTAGGATCATGATCACTAGATGAAAAGCCAGCAGCAGTGACCACAGAGGAGAAGCGCTCAAACCAAGCACGAGGGGCTTGCTTAAGGCCATAGAGAGAGTGACGAAGGCAATAGACCATGCCCTTAGGAACAGAATACCCAGATGGCAGATGCATGTAGACCTCCTCACGCAACTTGCCATTAAGAAAGGCATTCTTGACATCAAGCTGAGAATGCAGACCGATGGCGAATGGCGCCACCGAAAGAAGAGTGCGAGCGGTGGTCATGTGGGCCACAGAGCAAAAGTCTCGTCGTAGTCACGACCACGCCCTTCTTTGGAAGCCACGAGCAACAAGACGCGCCTTATAGCGCTCAAGAGAGCCATCAGAGCGAGTCTTAATCTTATAGACCCACTTACGTGATGGGGCGAGAGTGAGATGGAAAAAGAACAAGATCCCAAGCACGAGTGCGCTCGGGCGACAATCTCTCGGCCATGGCATCTTTGCCACTCAAGGTGAGTAACACATCCGTGAGGAGACAAAGCTCATGAGTAGTTGCACAAAAAAACCAAAATGGACAGGGGGCCGAATCGACTGGCGATCGCAAAGAGCGTAGCGAGAAGAAGATGACCCATCAGGGGAAGATGGAGCATCAGGAGAAGATGGCTCATCTGGAAGATCCTCAATACGAGATCGACGAGTGTAGAAGAGAGGGGAAAAAGGTACTGTAGTGGGAGGAGCACGAGGAGCCGCAGGAGAGGCAAGTGGCGGCATAACTTGATGGAGAGGCCACAAGAGGAATATGTGGAGACTTAGTGGGACGGGTGGACGAGGGCAAGACAGATATAGGTGTATCTGGAAAGGTAAAAAAAAACAGAGACTCCACAGAGGAAGCTGAAGGAGAGGCAGGACATGGGTAGAAGGGACGAGACTCTTCGAAAGTCACATTCCGAGAAATCCGCACCCGTCGACCAACAGGATTCCAACACCGATAGCCCTTGTGCTCGACCAGATATCGAAAGACACACTCAATAGATGAGCGGTCGGTTTAGTGCGTTCTCGAGGGTGAGGAGAACGTAACGCAGACCAAATAGGCGAAGGCGAGTAGTCGGGAAGAAGACCATGGACGCTCAACGGGGATCGCACCACAAGAGCGTAAGAGGTCTGGATGTTGACGAGATAGGTGGCGATGGAAACAAACCTCGCCCCAAAAGTGAGGTGGAATAGAGCGGCAATCATCGATTACGAGCCGTCTCAAGGAGGTGAAGATGCTTGCGCTCAGAGACACCATTTTGAGCATGAGCACCAGGACAAGAGAACTGGCGAGAGTGCCCTGCTCATCAAGAAAGCTGCGTAGGTAACGAGAGAGGTACTCGCCAGTAGAGTCAGCACGAAAGACACGAATAGGAGTGGAGAACTGTGTGCGAACCATAGTGGAAAATTGTTTATAGATAGACAAGGCCTCACTACGAGAAGACATGAAATATATCCAAGTGTGGCGAGAGAAATCATCTATAAATATGATATAATATCGATGACCCCCTTTCGAAACGAAGGGAGCCGGACCCCAAACATCTGAATGAACAAGATCAAATGGACGCTGAGACACTGACTCACTATAAGGATAAGGAAGCTGAATCTGTTTACCTAACTTACAGCCCTGACAATCTAAAGACATGTCTCCTGAGATAGACCCCAGAAGGCCACGACGAACTAAAGATGACAGACGAAATCCACACAGATGGCCAAGATGGTGATGCCATTGCTGGAAAGAGCTGGTAGACATAGTGGCAGAAGCGGAGAGACTGGCGGCGACAGTGGCAGCGGATGGAAGGTGAAGCTAGTCAAGTTTCCAGAGACGCTGTGAGTCAAGGCGCCGAGGGCCAGAACCAACCAGAGCTCCCGTGTGGTGGTTCTGAACACAACAAGAGTCAGAGTCGAGAATGACTCGACAACAAAGGTCAGTAATATGCCCAGCAGAAAGAAGCTGCATGGTAAGGTGAGGAACATAAGCAACAGAAAGAACATGAAAAGATGAGTTGCTAAGAGGTCCTCGACCAGAGACAGAAAGAGAGGTACCATCAGCAGTAAGAACACTAACAGGAGAATCAAGAGGTGTAATGAAAGACAGAGTGGAAGAATCGAAGTCATGTGAAAAGATGCTCGTAATCAAGAATCCACGAGGAGGTACGACTATGTAGGGGTGGTTTCACGATTAGAAAGAGTCGATGAGCGTAACTTGCGAAACTCATCGAGGAGAACTCAGCGGCGGCAAGCGTCGAAGTCTGGCTATCTCCTGCTCATTGAGAGAAATTGCTGAAGGAGTCGATGTAGACGTCGATGTAGAAGCACCAGTGCCAGTTCTAGTAGAAGAATGGCGTGAAAGATGTCGTTGCTTCTTATAGCACTGGGACTCAATGTGGCCGACCTTGTCGCAAAGAGGGAAGCGATGAGGCGGCCACCGCCAGATGGAGGGCGGCCACCACCACCGTGGCGATCATTGGAGGAGGCGGTGTCTTTGAAGCATGAAGCGATCGATGTAGCAGTGGACGAATGCGGCGAGCACGGAGGGTGGCATCGAGACCAAAGGCACCACTCGAGCGAGTCTCCTCTGCGCGTATCTCGATAAGAGCCTCCAGAGAGTGACACGAGGGTGGCGTGCAAGGCTGGGCACGCTTACGCTTTCGAACTTCGGGGCGAAGCGAGTAAGGAAATCGTGAACACAGCTGAAACTCGAGTCAACACGTCTGACCCGGCGGCCGACAGACAGGGGCGACAACGGCGGTCGCGGAGAGAGTCGGTGACGCCAAGCAATGAGCTCTAAGCATAAAAAGCGTCAATAGTAGCATCACCCTGCTGAAGAGTGCTCCTGCTGGACCACGGACAGGTAGAGGGCATCACTAGAGGACTCGTAATGCTGACGAAGGTGAGTCCACATTTGGAAAGCCGAAGGGAGTCCTACAACCTCAGAAGAGAACTGAGGCTGGACACTGGTGATGAAGACTGCAACAGCCTGAGCGTCGTCGCCGTACCACTGAGTGTAGGCGGTCAGTCGATCCTTGTAGGAATCGAGCCTCTTGGTAGCGGAGAGCACCTCATCATCAAGAAAACAAGCGGCCCAAAGCGGAAATTTGTCATTTGTCGGGAGCAATAGCGATAGGTGTAGGCTCCGTCGGAGGAGTAGGGCAAGGCGGGCAAGTGACATCGCCAGAGATGACGCCCCAGAGATGAAGACCACGTATGTTGATGCGCATGTGAGACACGAAGTCGGTGTAATTAACACCATCAAAGATCATCGGGCAACGAGGGAGGGAAACGGTGCCCGACAACATTGTACTTGTCAATAGGCGGACGAGATCGAAGCCGCACCGGTCGACCCGACCTAGGCGAGGCGGCTAAAGGCTGGGCGCGACACGCTAAAGGTAGCGCCGAGCCGCGGAGGACGAGGCCGGCAGCCAGCAAGAAGAACAGCAGCCGTGATGGAAAACGTGGCCGTGGTGGTGTCTCTTCTGCGGCCGTGATCTGGGCGCGAGCGGCGAGCGTCTGGCGGAGGACGAGAGGCGGCGGAGGACACGGCCGGCGGTGGAAGGCGTGGCCGGCGGCTGGTGATCCTCCTGCGGTTGGGGCAGGGGAACGGTTGGTGGTCCTCCTGCGACTGGGGCAAGGGAGCGGCTGGTGATGATGTAGGGCAGAGGGGGAGGGAAGCCAGCGACGGCTAGGGCAGGGGAGGACGAGTTGCACGTCCGGGAGAGGAAAACCTAATTTGTTCTGATACCATGTTATGAATAGCAACTTGTATTACCAGAGGGCCAAAAGGCCAGTATATATATACAAAGTACAGAAGGTGAATATGCAAATAACCCCTCGTAACAATGAGGAATAACACACTATACAAGCAATAGAATGCTAACTGGTTCTAGGGGAAAATGTTAAAAGTTCTACAGACTTGGCACTTGATTGATTATAATTTATAGAGTTGAACAATTTATTCTGTAAGTAAAAAGGAAAAAGAAAGAAGTCCTGGTGGCATATCCTCAAGTATTGCATCTCATTTCCTCGCAAAAAAAGTATTTCATATCGTTCTCGAGTATTACGACAGAATCAACAAAATAATGTATCATAAAGCATTGTGTACATCAGCGGAAGTACGAACCCGAAAAAATTAATAGTCTTAATAAAATATTCATAGTCTTGACAACACCATAAAGATACTCTGTTGTTTTAGTTTCAAAATGCTGTCCAGGATGCTTCTCTTGAGAATCTCAATGGTCCATCATGACATTTGGGTTCAAGATCAAAAGCCTAAGGTCATGTACAATGAGCTTACGTTAGTTTGTCTATAAGCTCTCTGTCGCGTGGGATTTAAGGTGATGTGGATGAAAGAGAATAAAGAGAGAGAAATGTCTTTGTCTAAAATCACATGGCGATTGTAGCACGAACCAAGAAAAACATTAAAGATCGTGTGTTGTCTACAATCACAGTAATTGTATCAGTGATCACTATAACCTATATGAAATTTGTCTTTAGTCTTTGTCTATAGTTAACATGAAGAATTAATATAGACAACAACTATCTGTACAGTTGTACATGCTCTAATGATGCTCTCCATTTTTATTTGACCTTTTAGAAAATTTCCTACCTACATGTATACTACTCTGTGTTAATTATGTTGCAAAATGGCAGCTGGTCAATAAGTGTTGGCTGCACATGCAACCTGCAGGACTATTCACAAAAGAAACTTGAAAAAATAAACAGTGTCATCATGATATCGCATCATAAAGGACTCTTCATTGTGATAGAACTGTCTTACCACTTATCATCTTGAGTTTATTGGCAGATTATAACCCATGAAAACTTAATTGCCCTCTTAAATAAGATGCACCTGGTGAGAAATCAGGTTGCTTTACAAAGATTAAGAACCTGATCCCTACAGGTACAAGCCTACAACCATTAATACATGTCCTTTTAGATATTAAGAAAATATTTGGATTATGATTGTAGAATTGGAGATCAGATATTCAGAACTCGCACTCGGTAAAAATTGACTCACAAAATAGCAGACGAAATTTCTCAATCAGGGGAACAAGGAAGCAGATTCTCAGGATTATCCCGTCACCAGCTAGATGTTTCCTTCAAATTCTGTCATCTTCAGTTGGTCATGTGAAGGACAGCGATTGATCACATAGTAGTGGTCCATGAGCCTATGACACCACATAGCAACTGATACTTGTCAAACACAGCTTAGTCACTTACTGGTACTTCCAACCTACCTTCTTGTATTTAAAGCAAGCATTGCACACAAGTTAGCCAAGCAAAAAAAGACTGACAGCAAAAGGAAGAAGGAGAGTTAGTGTCATACGCATGGCGGCCTCTGTCATGGCTTCTGTGGCTCTGAAACCATCTCCATCTCCATTCTTGGGACGATCGCGGCTCCGAGGCATCCAGCCATCAGCATGACCATAATCGCTCAGAGTAATGGCCAAAAAAGCAAAGCAGATCCAGACTTCTCAGCCTTTCGGTCAGTACACGCGATAAAATATAGCATTGAAAACTATACTATAGAAGTCAAACTTAAGTAATTGACTTAGTAACTGAGTTGCCCCTTGTTTCATGCATGCACATGCATACCTTTCTTTTTAAGTGACTCTCTAAAGAATTTCTTTAAAGAAAAAAGAGAGAACTAGTATGTCTACAGGATGGCAATATCCATATAGCAGCATCCTTGAGTATATCTTTTTTGAATTTTTTGGCCAGGAGTTCTAGCAATCACTTTTAGAACCATCCTTGAGTGTATCATATAGCAAGTTATGAACTTGTGCTATGTTAACATCTAGGGCCTGGGGGAGGATTGAACTTGAAGGATGGTGTTGATGCATCTGGAAGGCCAGTCAAGGTTAGTGTTGAGAATTAAGATGTCACCTAAATTGTTCTCGCTATCAATTTAAACCATAATTAACAATAATTCCAGCAAGGTATGCATGGAACAAAACCCCACAACGGGTCACAGAACCACAATCAAAGAAAATACGTAAAGGATTAACTTTCATACCTTGGTCACATGCGCCAAGAGCGCTCAGGTCACACACGCCTAAGAAACACTCGAGTCACACAAGCTCGAGAAATGTTAGAACCATGCTCCCGGTACATAGGATAGCAACAAGTAATAAAATTAAACTATTATTAAATCAACCAAAGTTCCAAGCATTCAACTAAATATTAACCAAATCTAATAATAAATTCTAAAGGGAAATGATATGTCTCTAGATTTATTGAAAGCAAGCTAAATAATTAATGTTTGTGTAGTGATCGCATGTGATGCTCATGTGCTACTCCATCCTATGCATGTCACCCTCAATGATTATCTAAAAACAACAATAAAGCAATAGTGAATTCAAGATTCAACAAGTACATAATAGAACAATAAACAAATAACTTATCATTTAATTAAATCATTATCAACGTCATAAACATATCCAAATGCCATTCTCATCTTCCATCTAATCATTTCTCATCATTATTTTTTCATGTATGCAAATGCTCAATGCAAACTTTATCATCTGATATCGGTATAACGGAGTGATCACCCACCAATGAACCACTCTATCCTACATTTCGTGGAGTCCCTGCCTCTGTTGAATTTTATCAAGAGCACTCCGAAATAGCCATATAACACAGTAGTTGTCACCGACCCGGCTCTTATGTATGCAAATAATGCAACAATGTTCATTATCCATTATCATCATTACCATGTCATCCCCATGGTCATGTCATCATCATATCATATCATCATTATCATGGCATTTAAATAAACATAAATAAATATTATGGCAAGTTAATTGTAAAGATATGGGCAAACAAACCGATGTCTACCGCTCTACCACGCACTTATCTTTTAGCCATGAAAATCCGAACGATGCAAAGGCAACACCGAACTTGAAGCAACGCTCCCTGGACTATATCAATAATCCAACTAAAAAACATGCCATAACAGTACACGATCAACAAACAACTCAATATCGCTCCTACGTGCAGACCCGACACAAATAACCCACCTTCACCGAACAACCTACCCACTGTCGCAGTGATCAAACACCCATAACTTTTACTGCTGGACTCCAAATATAGCAAACTCTACATTTTCTAGAATCTACAAAAAAATTTGCTACATTTCCTAGTTACGCAAATTCTCTTATTATGCCATCTAGTTCCCCGTTTTCAACCCCGAAGGTTAATCTGGAACTTCCCAGAAGAGCGGACTTCACAATTTTATAACTACTTTTCTACGACATGAAAAATTGCAAACAATACCACTTATGGAATCTACAGAGAATTATCTAGCTAAACCTAGTTATGACCACATTTTAATTCTAGCATCTATTGAACGTAATAAAGCAATCTACACAAGCTAACATTAGCTTGGCGGCGAAATCTGGACAGCGATACTCGGATGCCATAACTGTTCAACCGTTTATCCAAATCTAATGATCTTATACTCTTTTGGAAAGGTTACGAAATTATCTACAACGTTCCTAAAATGGTAAAGTCATGAATCTAGGCGGAGATACCCCAAAACTTCGCCCACAAGGTTCTGCAGTACATCTAATCAAACTAGAGCATCACGAATTATTCGATTCCCGCGATCAATCTACTCTAAACCTTGAATAAACAACAATCTAAGATCAAAGCAAGGTTTTCTAGATCGTTACCCCATAAATTTGGATGAAGAGGTGGATCAAGAAACCCTAATTTTCTTCTTCTCCTTCCTTCTTCTTGGCGTCTGCTTTGCACCATCGGCCAGGGGGTTGGCGGCCTTGGGCCTGACAGGGCATATGGGGCTGGGCGGAGGTTTTGGGCAACCCCCCCCCACCCCCACACACACACACACACACACACACACACACACCAAGTCCACCTTGGACTCGGCTTGGGAGATGGCCCTTGGCCCACCCTTCTCCCCTAGATCTTTCTCTAATTCCCTAATCTGAATTCTAAAGTCTTTTATAATTCTTCTATTTAAAACGGGATATTACCTAAGATTGAAAAAAACATTGACAACTATACAATCGATCATGAGCTCATAACTTAATATTGTTCCATTTCAATCAGGGGAAGGGTGTCTACCAGTTTGCCAGCAAGTATAGAGCACATGTTGATGGGTACAGGTAAAACTTTCACCCCAATCCAGCAACCAACAACATATTCTTCTTTAAGGATAAATTAAGAACTAAATACAAGGCTTGGTACTAGTGTTAGAAAACGAGTTGATAAAAAGAAAGTAGAAATACAAGATTATAAAGATGTGACAAGAAGGTCTACCTACTGCACTGTAAGTAAGAAACAAGGACAAGAATAACACTCAGAATTCATCTATTGCTTCAATTTTCTTGACATATATTTTTTATGTCTTTATTGTAGCCCAATATATAACCCAGACAAATGGTCTCCAAGTGGTGACGTTTATTTATGCAGGAAAAACAGGGTTGTTGCTGCGGGTAGTCACTCTTGCTGGAATTCTGCTGGGTGGTGCTCTTCTTGTCTACAATACTATTGCCTTGGCTACCTAAAGCCTGGGTGTAGCAAACCAAATTATGTACCATGCAAGGATTACACAATCTAGCTTAGATCTTTGCCCGGCTATGTTCCTAGACTAAATTACCAGAAGTGAATAAAAATCCATGAGCAAGGTGTGAGACTGTAGCAGTGCGTGAATAGTACTTGTCGGTACTATAGCACCGTTATTTTCCTACATGCTAATTGATTTCTTAAAATAAAGAATAATTGGTTAGGTAGGTTATTTTGGGATTCATTATCTATTAAGTTACTATTCAGGATAGGATTTTATCTATTAGAAAGATTATTTTTAATAGTTGGAAAGATTAGATTGGATAGATAGGTTTCCTTATAGATTGCTTCTTAGACGTCAAGTCAAGTTGTCCCTATAAAAGGGATGGCATATATTCATTATCAATGAAGCGTGAATAAACAAAGTTCTTAGTCTATCTCCCTTCTCTTCAACTAAGCCTCAGAGCCTTAGCGGTGGCATAGCTAATTGTTCAAGGGCGAGTGTCCTACCCTCGGTCCTCAGACCCGTACCCAACCAACGACCACAACATTTGGTATCAAAGCCACCCACCATGGCTTTCAGTGCCCAACTATCCCCCTTCGCCATGTTGAAGGCTGGCAACGAAAAAATAATGACCTCAATTGACAACATGATGGCCATCCTCCAAGAAACATGAGCATTGATGGTCAAGTTGAAGGAGTAGGAGAAGGCGTCACGTGCCACTGTAATGGCGGCCTTACCATCACCTTCCTCAACGGCACCACCAATGCCACCCCAATGGGTATCACTGCCCTTGGTTGCGGCCCCGGTGCGGCGCCGCTAGAGGAAGGATGCCGCTGTCCAACGGTGATCTTTTCCACACAACCGGCCGATGATGTGTCATAGGCAATGCAAAGCGCAGCGACTGAGGTGTCAACACCGCCGTCGTGTCCTTCACGTCATCGTCACGCTCCATGGCAGTAAGGGTGTAACTGCTCCCCCATGTGGGTTGCTCATGCCGTCGACGTCTTCCTTAACGCCACGACATGCTAAGACGCTTCTTCCTTGGCCGCCATACGTCAGATGTCGTTGATCTGCTCTCAAGTGAACCGACGCCGGTACCGGATGTTGGTGATATGCCCTAGAGACAATCATAGAGATGATTGTATCACGTCTATGTTTATGAGTTATAGAATAAATGTTATTATGTTCCTTGGATGAATTATCATTTATAAAGATTAACAAGTATGCGACTTGTTGGTGAAGCTCTTTAACTTATATGATGTCATTCTAAATGTATCCCTGGTCGGATGTCACTGGTCGGAACATTAAAGACTTATCGACTAGCACATGTATCAATTGATGAACTTGTTTCACCGGTCATGGATGTGGGGATATCGAATCAATAATGTGAACATATATTAAAGAACATGGTGTTGGATTGACCCACCTTGAGACACTATTGAGATTGTTATGATTTTATGTGCCATCAGTTGGCCTCAAACAATGATGATGTATAATCCTTAGACCTAATATCAGTATGGTTTTCTACGTGTGTCATAGTACACTTAGGGGTTGCCAAATGCTACTCTGTAACTGGGTAGTTATAAAGGTAGCCTTTGGGTATGCTATAAAACATACGGAGTGATGTGACTGGTCGGATATGGGATTTGTCCCTCCTAACATAACAGGAAAGATATCTCTAGGCCCCTCGATGTGGTCGGATAAAGAAAGTGCATGGCTGTGTCACTAGTGGTCGAAGAGTCGACCACATGAATTTATCCATCACTTGATCAAGAAAGTATTGAACAGTCTATGGATGATAAAATATCTCACTTGGAGTTCAACCAGATATCGTGAGACAAAGGGAGAATATGCAAGCGGTCGTTCGGTCGACCGGAATCTGGTAGTCGTATAGAATCTGGTGCCGGTAAGTAGCTAGTCGAACATGACCACTAACTGGTCGTAAGGAGTTACGAACTGGTTGTGGCTAAATATGAACTGATCATATAGAGATACGAGCTAGTCGTAAGTGATAAGGACCTGATCGTAGATCATATTTCATAAGGCTCGTCCCATGGGCGGGCCCTCAAGGGGTCATGGGTGTTCAGCCGAACACCCATTTTTTTCCTTCAAAATATCTGGTATATAATATGTATATTAGATGTATACATTATTAGTTAGGCTAAAACTATATATTTGTGTCCGCAAATGAATTCAGCTCACACTCCCCACACCTCGCGTGTGGCCCATGTAACACATCAGCCTCATTTTCCTTCCTACTTCAACCCACCAAACCCTAACCTCCATTCTCTCTCTCATCTTGTGGATGTTTGTGTGTGTGAGGGGGGGGTGGGGAGCTCGACCTCAAGTGGCGAATGAGCGAGGCGCAGCTCTGAAGGTGGCGGCGATCGGTGGACCTGCAGTGCTATGTGCCTGACGACAAGCAGGCGTGGCGGCGTGGGGTGAGTGTCTTGATAGTGCACTGCGTGGTGACAGAGATGCGACGCGAGCAAGTGGGTGGTAAGCGCGACAAGCGAGGAAGAAGAGAGCGGCGGCACCAAGGAGTAACAAGGTGGCGGGAGGGAGTGTAGCAATGGGAAGGGCAGCATATCCAGCTCTCGTCCTCTCTTCAGATCTAAGTGTGTTCTGCGCACTCCACTTCTTTTCCCTAACTCTGCTCCGCTCTAGCTCTGGTTCTTTCTGGAGTTTAGCCTCTTCTTCTGCTTTCTTGGTTCTTTCTAATGGATGTTGTACAAAAATACAATCTTTGTCTTGGGCAATGAACAAATAATTGAGCCCTTGTTACATATGTTTACATGTTAATTTTTCCTCTATGGAAGGAACATTCTTAGATTGGGTTTTTGCTGATGGGAAAAGAGCAAAAGAGAGTAGGATCAGCAAGGTATAAATCTGTCAAAAAAATGAAAAAGAAGGCAAGAGCTCTACCGATCACTATTAGAGGAAGAAAAATAAGTTTTTAGCAGTCTAGCTACTATAACCTGGAACAGAAAAAAGTGAGAAAGCAATAACATCCAAGACCAAGCACAAGTTTTTTTTTTTTGAAAAAGAAGACATGACATCTACCAATCACTATTAGGGGAAGAAAATAAGATTTAGCGGTATGGCTGCTATAACCCAGACCAGAAAAATAGAGAAAACAACAACGGCCAAGCACTAAGCACAAGTCTTGGCCACACCCTGTAACAACAACATAACTCAGCAAAATAAGAAGCCTAGAGCAAAAATAGCTCCATTCATAGTTTTCACCTCCTCAACTGTCATTGATATGTATGATTTGCTGTTTAATTCATGTCATTATGCTTGCCTTATATCGCCTATTTCCTCATATGAAATCATTAATTTCTATATTTTTTGTATTTTATTATATATACGTGTATCAGTGTTTTTTTTTGGGTTGGCATCTCACAGTATCAACATATTGGTATCAGCATATCTGAACAAGTGAGCTTCGAAGTTCGAACACCCATCCTAAGAATCCTAGGTCCACCACTGGTTCGTCCGATATAATATTTATGTGTGTTCGGGAATCGTTATGTCCCGCTAGGAACCGTTAACGACTCATGGTCGGAAAGGAGTTTTCGAGTCACAACCGATTACGCATGAACCTACAGGGTCGCACATTTAACGGGTTGAAACAAATGAGTTCGGATAGGATCCGTTGTGGGTTCTTTATAGGGGGATGCATAGGACTGTTGAGAGAGAGGGAGTTGCTCCACCGAAACCCTAGCCGCCATCTTCTCGATGGCCCTACTGTGTGTGTTGATGCTAGCACACCAGCGTACAACGTTCCATCCCTGGACATGTGGATACCATAGAGGCATTGCTGCGGTTACTGCTACGCTGATCTAGGACGATCCACGATCTACGCAAGAAACGTGATAGGTTGTTGGAGGAGACGATCGGTGCTGAGGATGTTGGATGATCGACTACGACCACTACATTTCCAACTCTTCTTTCGCTGCATTGCACATCTAGTGGTAATGATTTATGATCTCTTGTTTGCATGGCTCTCTGGTCTACGTGGTAGAATTTTTTTTGAATTGTCAGCTATTGTAGCCTACCCGTAGCCCTACATCGGATACTCTTATCAATATGGGGCACCAAGGACTTCAACCGTGGCCACCACCGTAGCTCGAGGACGAGCTGCCTCACCGCAAGGGGTGTAATGTTATGGAGCAAGACACGATGCCTTTGCGAGCGCGCTAAATAGCAAGTAGTCTTGTAGCAACATGCTGACGATCTTGCTTTGAATACTTGTCCAAAGTGTTATTGAAAATCCTTATGTCATGCGCTGAACCCAGCCATCCGGCAACAACAAAGGTAGACCTCATGTGGAAGTCACACACCGCCATCATGTTTTGAGACGTATATCCATGGCGACCAGTGTGGGCAACCTGCTCATCCGCTGGAACAACAACAGGTACATGTGTGCCATCAATTGCACCTATGCAATTGTTAAAATGAGGCATGAAGTGGTTATCTTGAAGTCTTGGATGCACTGTTGTGAACTCCAGATCGATTGGTCTAATATTATCTTTAGATAAAAGATAGACACATTGCAAGACTTCACCAAACTTTCTATCGATTGTTTATGTTGACCTCTTGAAGCGGTTCTGAACTTAACTGACTGATTGAGGGCCACCAACTGTCCACAAGAATATAGCCAAAGATTCTACAGAAGTCATAGTCCTAGTTGATTTCAAGCCATAATTTGCGACTAATGTTTCATGCAAACTATAAAAAACAACCCTACTCATTGAACATCGAGTAACAATCTCTCATCGCCAAGTTGCTCAACAACCCATTCATAACCAGTCAGGAGTGGTTGTCTCCTCTTCTTTTTGTTTAGGTAAGTATCGTAGTAGTGCATACCTACATAGCCATTCTTTGCTGACCAAATCCTAAAATAGTAACTTTCTCTTTTTTGTTTTTTCGATACCATCTTCGCTAAAATCACTCTCGTTGGTTGAACCATCAATGTCACTTGATGAGCTCATCTACAAATAATAACAATGATCGGTAACATAGAATATGGCATCCTGAAATAATTTAATTGAGAATACATTAAAAGGTAATAATAATATGAGCATGACATAACTGAATAGTTTCAACCCCATTATGATTTAATTGATAACACATTAGAAGGTAACAATAATACGAGTACGACATAACTGAATAGTTTCAACCCCATTACATAATCATGACCAAATAGTATTCAAATTAAAAAAGGACAACAAAAAAGATTTGATCTTTCTTCATCTTGAGATCAAACATCCTCCTGAGCCAATTCGTCTTTACTTCATTGGTCGTCATAGTGAAACACTTCCCGATTTTCTAGTTTAGTAAAGAGCCTTATCGCCATGAAGTGTTCATCACTTCCTTTTACTACCCCAGCCTGGATAGCTATATCCATAACATCCACTACAGATGGACCACTCTGAATAGGATCTTTTGCCATAATGTCCACCATGCGCTTGAAATCCCTAGCTATGAGATTTTTCTTGTTCTTCTTTGGGCTAGGATTAATATTATTAGCCCTACGCTTCGCAACAACCTTCGGTTTCGTGCAGGTGGCCTCATTGTTCTCTGTATCGGCGGCGGCGTCATCCTTGCCATCCTCTGAACCATCAATGTCCACAACGGTTTGGTCTTCTTGTGACCCAGGATGGCTGAAGTGTTACCCGTGATGTGAGTCTTGTCAAACATACGGTCCATATCAGCTAGGTTCTCAGGTGGTCCATCACGAAATTGTTTAGGATATTCCTAAAAAAAATGATTGAAGTTAGCATAAATTAAAATATGAAATTATACACATTAATAAATAGATGTTTCTTCAATGACTACCTTGTGCTCCTTCCACCAAGCATCGGATGCCTCTATAGTTCCTTTTTTTATAATCCCATCCCTGCCCAGTTGCTTTTTGTTTCAAATCGTCCCACAGGTTGTATTCTTTCTTCAATGCTTCCTAGTGGTTTTTGAGTTGTTTTTATCGTGCTTTTTTCCTATCCTTTCAAAGAACTTCTTATGTAGGTTCTTGTAACCAGTGGTATTCAAACACCCCAATAATCTATTACTAACACCAACTTCCTCAACACAAATCTGACAAAATACCCTATTACCAAATATATCATAATTTGCCTTGCTGATAGTAACTAGTTCCATCTATACAATTTAATGGATGATTTATAATTTTTTAGGGAAAGAGCATGAGACAAAAGGACTTCACAAGATTATAACAAATGTGAACCGCTGGTCTAGTGCTCAATTAAAACTTAGTTCCTTAAACCAACAACTAGAGTACTACCCCTCCACAAATAGCTAGATACTTTACTAAACAAGCAGCAGAATACAAGAGTCACACGCCTGGTTTCCTCATGCCAAAAGATGCTCACAAGGCAATCAAAGGACTAGTAGATGCCTACTGCTAAAGACTCAAAGAAAAGCATATGCCAACAACAAGCAACACAACTGCTACTATAAGAGATTAACAGAAGAGCAACCCAGTTAACAAAAGGCTACACTTTGAACATCTACAGCATGTCTTGAATATAATTGGGGATGCAGGACACCTCAGTAACTAAGATGAACAGTGTGGTAAAAGTAAATCATACAAAGGCCAGGCCACAATTTTTTATGAATGCAACAGTTAAGTAATAGCGATTTTTATCAACTTGTAATAGCCACATGAACAGATTGTATACAATTTATTAAGATGAAATCAAAGTATCTTGATAGCTGTGATTTGTTCAGGTGTTGGAGCGACTACTTTTGGATCCTGCTCCTTTGTGGTATCTTGAGCAATCTGACAGATCAAATGATGAACTGAAAAAAAGAAAGCACTGGCTTGTCAATCTGACAGATCAATTGAAAAAAGATAGCATTGACTTGTCAATCTGATAGATCAATTGTTGAACTGAAAAAAGACTACTATATAATGTTGTTCATGGATAACTTGACTATCTGCTTCCCAAATTAATAATTAATAAATAATTCTTCAAGTAAAAAAAGAAATGCTATATTGTTTTGATGTTGAAAATACGCCGAAGTATTAACCAGAAAAAAAGTTGTGGCAATTTGATTAAACCTAAATAATTATTCGATCACAGACCTACTGTCATGCAGACATCCCTTCCTAGCTAAATTTTCTCTAGTTAATGCCTAAATTATCTTTCTTTTTATTCTGATATGTCATTTTTTTTATTACCTTCAAGATATAAACTTCAACTTCATACCATTATCCTTCGACACTAGCATCCTGCTTTTAGTTACATATGCATTATGAGAAGCTCTCTTTCTGGTGATCCACTTGTTGGGTGATATCCTGATCCACATGTAAAGTGACACGGTGCACTAATTTTTCAGCCCTTGTGTATTGGTTCACACTAGCCAGATAGCACAACCTTGTACTACTACTCATACTTCTGTAAGTGCAAAACCAAAATGGACACCAAACTCTTATCATTAGGAGAGATCAGCAAGTTGCATACATACTCTATCATGAGGAGGAGATCATAAGAACTACGATAACCTGCAGATCAAATCAATTAAGTAATTGTCATGACTTGAAGCACTTGCATGGATTGGAAACCACTAATTGGGGTTGCAGGAATTCTATATTGTTGTTATCATCTTGTTTGAATACCACTGTCTAATTGCTAGAAATTCTGCAGAGGCATGTCTAATTAGTAGAAATTCTATACTATTGTTATCATCTTGTTTGAATACCACTGTCTAATTGCTAGAAATTATGCAGAGGCATGTCTAATTGCTAGAAATTAGTGGTACGGATCATTACATATGGCTCGATCAGTTTGTTTCTTCTTTTACTGATTTCTGAGAGTGACAGAGACTCACATTGGGGGAGGTGGTGTCGGGGTCGTCGGGAGCCGACGTCGGGCAAGGGGAGGCGGTGTCGTCGTCCGAGGGGAGGCGGCAGCATCGGGAGGCAGCGTCGGGTGAGGGGAGGCGCCGTCTTCGTCCGAGGGGAGGCGGCGGTAGCGGGCAGAGGGAGGCGGCGGCAGCGTTGGGGGAGGGGACAGGAGGCGGCGGCAGTGGGAACCGAAGGGAATCTAAAAAAACAGGTGGCGAGGAGGAAGAGAAAAAAAAAGATTTGTACTTACATTTTGTAGATAATTTCAGCGAAATTTAGTGAAAATGGGTTATTCTATTCCGTAAGAGAAAAAAAAATACATCTCCCATGACTTATGGATTTTAGGCTTAAAATGGTTTGAACTTTTTATAAGCTGAATGAAAAAGTCACAGAGCCTTGATGGCGACATAGTCAACCGTTTAAGTACGAGTGCACTATCATCGGTCCTTAAACCCGTACCTAACCAACGACCACAACAGTAATATTCTTATGTGCGGTAATGTTCTTATGTGTTGTGCAATGCGGTAATGTAACAGAAACTCAATAAGCAGCAGAATACTATGGATTCAGCTAACGAGGCAGTGACTAGGGGTGCACGGAAACTGACTGAACCAAAATAACTGAACTTGACACAGAAGAAAATAGGTGAGAATGCATATGAAATTGAACATGGGCACAGTTGATAAAAGAATTGAACAATTCATTCTCTTAGCACATCTCCAACTGATGCTCCGTATGCAACTGCATACGGTTGCAGAGTATTACAAAAGAATCGATCAAATTGACATCATAAAGCAGTTTGTACATCAGCAGAAGTACAAAACCAAAAAAAGATTTTGCCCTACTGTGCCAAAAGAATTTCAGTATATTGTAGGAACATCCATATGTGGTGTTGCAGTACTACAGATGGCTATGCATCCAAGCATGTTGTTAATTGGACACACCCTATTCAGTTGGTTGAAACCCCTAATTCAAACAGCCCTTCCTTATCATGGCACCTCAATTTTGACATCAACAGCTTTCCCATTTGCATCCTGAGAGTCTGTAGCGGATTCCTCAACTTCTTCGATGCATCCTATATTAATAGATGTATCAACGAGCTTCAGTTCAGGCCCTGAAAAATCATCAGCATTTGCACTTTGCAGATGACCTTGGTCCAACTGCAAAGCACTCTCTAGGTGCCACAGGACTTCCCCCATCGAAGGCCGGTTCCTACCCTCGTCTGCAAGGCATTTTTCTGCTATCTCACTGAATTTCTTCATGGACTCCTGTGTGTAACTCCCATCTAATCGAGGGTCAATTATGGTCTCAAGTAACTTCTGCCTTTGCCACTTGAGAGCCCACTCAGCAAGGTTTATCTGATCTCTTGGCAAGGTAGGGTTTATGACTGGTCGAGCACATAGCACTTCAAACAGCACAACACCAAAAGAGTACACATCTGAACTTTGAGTTAACTGCTGTCTCCTATAGTATTCTGGATCAAGGTAACCGAAGCTCCCTTTCACAGCAGTACTAACATGAGTATGATCTAATGGTGGACCATCTTTTGAGATGCCAAAATCTGCCATCTTTGCAACGAAGTTGTCATCTAACAAAATATTTGTAGTCTTGACATCCCTGTGAATTATACCCCTGTCAAGTCCAGTGTGAAGGTAGTGAAGCCCCCGTGCTGCGCAAATACATATTTCAAGCCTTTGCTTCCATGCAAGAGCAGGATGGTCACCTCCATAAAGATGGCTCCTCAAGGTGCCATTTGCCATATGCTCATAAACTAAGATCATCTCATTTTGCTCATCACAATAACCAATTAAGGACACAAGGTGCCGATGTCGCAGCCTTGAGAGCATCTCAATCTCAGTTTCGAATTCCTTCACACCCTGCTGAGACTCTGTATGCCCCCTCTTTATTGCGACAAGAGTGTGATGTTCCATTTCACCCTTGTAGACCTTGCCAAAACCTCCAACTCCAATCACCAAGGACTCATCAAAGTTCATGGTGGCTGTTCTGATTTCTGCAATGGTGAACCGCCTGCCCACCCGGCTGCTCCCAAATGCTCCAGCTGTGAGAAGGGTTGGGGACTGAGAATTTGTAGCAGTTGTTGTAGCACCATGGAGCACAAGTGGCCACCGACCCGGCGGGTTATCCTTGTTTTTGTTAGCTGAAGTCTTTTTCTTCCATTGCAGATAGAAACAGATAGAAACAACACCAACAATTGAGATAAAAATTACCAGACCTGCAGCAGCACCAATAAGTACCCACATGGGGCTCCGTTTTGGTTTCCTCATGCCACCATTGATACCCCCAATTCTCACAGTTGGATGAGCAAGATTTCCATTCCTACTGACCTTAAAGATCTCCATGCCATTCAAAAGAGCATCAGTAGCTGCAGCACCTGCTGAGGACTCGGAACCCAACTGAACCCAAAGAGTGTCTGTCTGCTCCGAGGTAGCATCAAGGAAGTCCTCATGAAAAGCCTTGTTCTTCCCCCCAGCTCTCGCAAACACATCAAAGTTCTCTGCAGCAGTCTTGTTGTTGATGTAAATCTTGAATTTCCGTTGCTCCGCCTTGTCATACTCCAGCTCGCAGAAATGCAACCGGATCAGGTAATCAAAGTCAGGGTCTATATCAAAGCACCACGATACATTGAATTTCTTCTCCATGACGAAACTCTCCGTCGTTACCCTAGCAGTTTCATAGAGCCTCAAAGGCGCAGATGCAGAATCATCACTCAACACATAACTTATGTTGGAAGAATTAGAGATGGCATTTGCAGCATTCAGAGAGAATATGAAATACTCATCTGAATCCCACTTCCTCCACAAGACTGGATCCTCTTTCCTTTCTATCTTGCCACATCCCACACACAGCCTGTACATCGTCTCAATGCCACTGCCCCCAAGGTTGAAAGGGCCCTTCAATCCATAACCACCCACTTTGTTAACCGAATCAAAAATTGAGTTGCCAGATACAGGTACAACCTCTATGGCATTGATGAAGGCAAATGATCCCGCGTCAGGGGAGAACTCAATCTCCAGCTTACTTGAGGTAACATTGAGAAGGTACTCCTTCACAATGACGCTGCTAGTGGAGTTGATCTTGGAGTTCCTCCAGTAGATTTCTCCAGGGACATTGAACTTGGAAACCAGCTTCAGGCCATTAGCCGTGACATCGAAGAGCGATTCCTTGGCACTGAGATTGGTGAACAGCTGACAGAAATGGAGCCGGAGGAAGTAGCTCCCGGCGGCAATGCCGAACTTGTAGCTTGAGGGTGAATCGAAGGTACGAGCAGTCTTGTACAAATCTCCGTACAACTCTTCTCCATCAACTCCTGGAGCCGAGGCGATGGCTCCGGGGGAGCTGAGTGTGAAGTTATTGGGAGGGGACTCCCCCACCCATCTCCTACCATCAACATCAGTGCTGGAATCCGAGCCGCAGTTGATCAGGATTGGTTCGGGTTGCGCTCGCACATTCTCCAGGATCAAGAATACCACCAGGATCAACTGCGATTTGGGGAAAGATTTCATCTTTCTCTTCGACGATCTTTGGTGACCTCCGGAGCCGCAATTTTCGAAGCGCTTAAACCCTACATGGATCACCAGAATTCCTCCTTGGTCAAGAAATCGCAAACCTGCGAGCGCCAAGCAAAATAGCATTACCCTCCAGAAAAAGCTTCAAGAAAAGACGGAAGAACCAAGAATAAGCGTGGAAAAACGAGATCAAGAACATGAACGAGCGAAGAGGAGGAAAAGCAAAATGCGCATTTTTTTCTGAATCAAAGACAGAGAACTCGAGACTTTGGATTCTTGGTTCCACTCACCTGAGGAATTCTTGATTCTTGCTCGACGATTGGAGACCTCTCTCCAGGAACCAGGATCAATGGCGCCGCCAGAAGAAGCAAGAAACCTCCAAACCCATAAACAGCACTGCGGAGAAACTTAAGAATTACGAATTGCAGTATGACACAACAAATGGCAACTCCTACTTAGCTTCAGAGACCTGAAGAAGAAGAAAGAATGCTCCAACCACTAATAATAATAATGCAATTCAGCGATGTGCTGCAGGCATGAAGCTGATTGATTAATGGGATTGCGAGAGATCTGCAGGGGTCGAAATGTGATTGCGATTCTCCTCTGAATGTACCTCCCACATGAGGCCAGGGCCTGTGGGCTGTCACTGTGAAATGAAATCACTAATCAGGAATGACCACACTTGTCCACACTTGTTAGCTGGACGATGCAATGCAGTGCACTGGTCGGCTGGGATCGATACTAGGGTTCTGCTTTGCGACACCAAATTGATTTGTTTGAATGATTGGTACTCGATGGGAGGCAGCTCGATCAGATAGGTACTCCGTGGGGGCTCCCCAAAAAACAATTCTTGGGAGCACATGCCGCTGTCTCAGGCTTGCGCTGCACTGCAGCAGCGCCGAATGGACGCTAGCAGCGACACATCGCGATCACATCGGCTCCTCTCAGGGGAGACGCACCTGTACACGTACTACTTGAAACGTGTAATGGCGAATTCAGACGTGTCCGAACGGGTGGCATGGTACGGCTCAGCATGGATTTAAACGGGTTGTGTGGTGTTCGCTTGGACACGATTAACCCGTTAGGTCGGTGCTAGTTCGCCATATTTCGGTCTAAGAAATTGAAAAATTACAAAATATCTTGAAAAATACATAGGATTCATAAATACAAATAAAAAAAGAAAAATAAGTTATATTCCCAGAAAAAGAGAAAATATATTAAAATAATAATAATGAGTTTTATTAATGTTTAGATAGCTAACTCGTTAAAACTTTGCTAAATAAAAACTTAACATAAGAGAATCTTGACAAAGAAAAAAAAGGTATAACCTAAAGCTCTGCATACATGGATGTTCTAAGTGTAGTTGTCTAAATAAAGAATTCGAACATGTCTGCCAACTTTGGATTTTCTATAGAGCGTTGATCTCATGTATCAGCTTGTTCCTAGTCTTTCACAGTTAGAAGTATCTGCACCATCTCACTCGTGAGACTTGTTCTTCTCTCCTCCAATATTCTTCCAGAAAGACTGAAAGTAGACCCAGAAGAAACCGTGAAGATATGAACAGTTAACACATCCCGTGCTAATAAGGACAGCAATAGATATGTTACCTTATGGTAATACCACCATTGCCAAATTTCGAAGCACTCTTCCTGGTAATCCACAATATCACTGTCCAGATAGGTGGATAGTTCCACATTTTTGGTGAGCGTTGTGTCTTGCTTCAGAACTTGACGTTGTAGAACCTGATTTCCTGGAAGAAGAACATGCACCTCGTATTTTTCCTCACGTAGTTGTCTTCTTACCTGTGGTGGGTTGTACTGGAGGTTGTTGCAAGCGAGCTCCCTAACAATTTAGTTCGTACTTTTGATAACCATCAGAAAATTTAGTTCGAACATCTAAAAAATAGTTAGAATAATTTATGTCTATAACATCACTTAGAAGTTGGAGAACATTAGCAAATCATCGAAGTTTACATCTGAGATTTAAAATAAATGCAAATGCATATAGAAAATAGGATTTCTTTCTAATATTTCCAATATTTAGTTTTCATAGTAGCGATAGCCTCTCGTAATACTGTTTTATTTTCATGAGCCTTCAAGTGACTAGCAATTTAAAGAATATTACGCACAATTAAAGGATAATACACAACGGGTAAAGCAACACTAGAATCATAAAAAGTTCTACAAACGATAGTAACTTCTCAGCAACAAACTAATGTTGTTCGGTCAATAGTGTATTATCATCATGGCTGTGATAGTGCGTGTGAATAAAAACATAAAATGTGCACTTATATGGTAAAAGGTTCTTAAGCATCATGTAAGTAGAGTTACATCTTACTAGCATATCCAAACCAAATTTTCATGGACGTACATTCATTGCAACGCAAAAGTTCTTATATGCTGCTATTTGTTGGTTAGAATGATTTAGGAAATATACCGCATCGCGAAAAGTTTAATATACTGTTCCAACCTCTTTAAACCATATTTAATTGTAACATTAATAATATGACATGCACATCCTTGATGTAGCAAGAAGGGTTCAGCTTATGTACTAAATAACATAGTAATAATATCCATTGCCCTAGAGTTTGCAGTGACATTGTCTAAAGTTATTGCAAAAAATTTATTTGTAAGATCAAAATCTTCCACAACTTTGATAATACAGTCCACAATATTCTCACTCGTATGTGCTACATTAATTAGTTTAAACCCTATAATTCTTTTTTTGTCATTTTATAGTTGTTATTAACATAATGAGCAACTATACTAAGATAATCCTCTCTAGCCCGACCACTCCATATGTCCGAAGTCAAAGTCACCGAAAACGTATAGGTACTAAAGATTACTTTTTTATTTAGCATGAATTTCATTATAGTATTTAACTAGATCTCCGGTTGTTGTCTATCTATAAACAATAGAAAATCTAGAATTATACGCAGTCCTAAGGTAATTTTCAAACGCTTTAGACTCACTAAAGTTTAAAGTTAGATTATGCGAAGTAATTAAACGACAAAGAGATTGACAAGCTACATCATGACTATAATCCTAGCTACGTACCATACCGTTGGGGTTGTATATATCATAGTTGTGTCTCCCTTATGATCAATCATTGTCTTACTTTATATATTGTAGCATGTCTAATCAAGTGTCTTTTTTTCACCTGAAGACTTTGCAGACAATTCATGATGATAAATTTCACAAACATTATATCTTACTTGAACTCCATTTTCGTCTGGCTTGGATGTTTTATCATAATTTGCCCAAACTCCCGGTGTACTCAACCTAGATCTCTTTGCTCCGGTGCTTGCGGATGCAGAGACACTCGTAGAGCCTGATGATGGTATTGATTGCTCTTCCGTTTTAGTTGGGGGTGCAACATTCTCGAAGGATGCAAGATCCTCTAGTGAAATTCCAGAATCAGCAATGGGGAAATTATCGTAATTTTCCATCACGAAAACAACAAATAAAAAATTACACTATTATTTATTTCACCTTAGTATAACAAATAAGAACAATAAAAATCTACAAAAATTAGTATTTTATCTTTTTTTCCTTATTGCAGCCGATGGAAGCGGTGACGAGCGACGGGGTAGAGGAGCACGGAGCAGAGCAGAAGAGCGGGGATGGAGGTGAGGGCAGAGAGGAGGAGGAAGCGCAGACGGCGTCACAAGCGATGTCAGGAGAGGAGGAGCAGGGAGCGCACGATGCGAGGAGATGGTTTGCTGATAATGTGAAACATATGTTAGTAAACAGGGACGGGGGTGGAAGGGTGAGGAGACGAACGACCACCAACTCTAATTTTTAAGTAGTAGAGATACTCTGTAATCAAGGATGCATGAGAAACGAGTGTTGACTATTGACGTGCCCCCTCGCTGCCTGCGCCCGCTTCCTCTCCTTCGATCGCGCCAGCGACAGCGGCTCCCCCTCCCCCGAATCCTCCCTACCGCCGCCTACCAGCGTAGCCCACACGCTGGGTTCCTCCCCCCTTGCCCTTCGCTCGCACCACCACCGCTGCCCCTCCTCTGCTCTGCCCCCGCCTTCTCCCCTTGAGCCTTGCCTCCTCATCGCCTAACTCTGCCGCACCCTCTCCTCTCCTTGGTCGCGCCTGCGCGACACCTCCCCTCCTCTCGACTCCTCCCTGCTGCCATCTTGTCTCCTTTCCTCGAAGCGCGTCCTCTTGTGTACGATGACTGAAAATGGTGAGCATGCACGCTCAAAATCGATTGGTTTGGGGGATTTCGTTTGGTTTGCCCGTGGGGATTGTGGGGGTAGTCATTTGATTGATCTGTAGCTTTGTGTGGTCGTTTCGGGCATTGCCGAACCAGCAGTCCGTGGAGTATCCTAGCTTTAACCTGGTCATCATTGGCGACGGTGGAACTGGTGATTCCTCCAACCCCCTTCTTTTTATGTGATATATGCTCTTCATTTATGCGTGCTAAGAGATGACGATATTTTGCCACTTTCATTGTGTTAATCAGCGTGGTTTCTATGAGATTTGATGACACACATCTGTGTTTCGTCGTGAACCCCATCGTCGGCATATGAAAGTAATTCTTCTCACAGGCTGCCGGATTTTACAGCATTAGTGGAGTATCCAGCTTCAGCCTGGTCATCGTTGGCGACAGTGGAACTGGTGATTCCTCCAACCCCCTTCTTTTTATGTGATATGTTCTTAATTTTTGTGTGCTGAGAGATGAAGAGATTGTGCTGCTTTCGCTATGTTAATCGGCGTGGTTTCTGTGAGATCTGATGACACACATATGTGTTTCGTCATGAACCCCATCCGTTGGCATATGAAAATAATTCTTCTCACATGCTGCCGAATTTTACAGCAACTTGCATTCCATCTTTACAAGTCATGATTCAGGTATTATTTTTTTGCAAATCTTTTCCCTTCTCCTCTTCATTTCAATGACAGAAACAGGGATCTGCTAACTTGCCTTTGGATCCTGTACCCGTGGAGAAGACAAAGTGTGTATTTCTTTTAAGAATTGGTCAAAGGTGAGAGAATTTAAGATAATTTTGATTGCTCAAAATATGTTTCCGCTCCATTGACTCAATTTGATGTTATTTTAGCCTCGAGGATCTAGGAATGTTTGTTACAACCAGTGAAGATGAGGTCAATGCTCTTACATCTGGATAATCATTATTGCTAAAAACATTTCATTGAAGAGGTTTGTTGTCGACTTCTCATTAGATATGCAAGTGATTTTTAATATTTGCTACCTGTCTTTTTTAATTGAATTGCATGCCTTTTAGTGTAGAGGTTTACGTGTGGCATAAGCATTGTTGTTTCTTATCCTTTGGCTTTTGCAAGTTTTTTTTTCATACTTCAACTATAATTGTTCAGTTGTTTATTGAAATTGATGGATGTTCTGCTATGTACACAACTCACTTTAGTGCCTTTCGAAAGTAATAATAATAGGTATTGATGTCAGGTATCTCCATAGGAACATTTAAAATGTAGCCATGATCTCTATCGAAACAACCAGTCTATCCTAAAGTAGTATATAGAGATGCTCTGGTTACTGGTAACAGAGAAGTGTATAGATTCAAGATTTTGTACTAAGCTCATCAACCTACGACATGTTCAAGGCTTTACTTTTATTTCATTACATTCTTATGTGAGATAGATGTAATAATGGAATTGTAGTCAGTTGAGTTTTGTTACCATAAATGTGGTAGACTTCAATTAGTCTTTGAACAGTATGGTGTTCTATTTGATGCACATATAGGATATACTAACAGAGAGGATCGAACCGTCTAAGATTTTGAAAGGAAAAACTTTTGTTCCGCTTACGAATTTGAGTTTCGTTCTTCGTAGGCCCTTATTCTATTGTCTATACCTTATATTTAGCATCTTTTTGTGCTGTAATTTGATTTTATTCTCCGGATTAATACATATTTGCTATTTCCATTTGTCTGTTATTTAAAACACTCTTCTTAATGTTTTAAACTGTTTTACAGAGTCTATTAGACATATGTCAACATAGATGATTTGTGTAACATGTCGGTATCAAACTTGCCAACTACGACGGCTGAACAAAAGTCAAATAGAGTGATTTCTAATACATCTAGTATTTTATTAGTCCTACTTATGTTCCATACAATGCATACATAGTTACATTATGCCATATTAAGCACCCTACAAACCGTGGCCAAACATCGTATATACCACGACTGAGCGCGATGTACCGCACCTAGCCACCTAGTTGTGCTTAGCGTAGCTAAGGATACGAGGTCACCGCCTATTTGGAATGCGGAAACCGGACTGTTTCACGTGAAACTCCTGTAAAACTCATGCAAAACCTGCGCGCGTTCCAAATTGGGATTGAACATAGATTAGGATACTCATGCACTTAGACATTACTTTTTGTCGATGACTTATTTTCCAATAAAATTTATTTGTTGATGACAGTGTGCAAGCGTAGGGGTGGATGGAGCCACCACGCAAATAGCAAGTAGTGGTAAAACGGGTTTAGCATCACCCACACAAGACGACACGGAGTACCGCGTGAATGCATCTGATATTTCACTATATTTATCTATAGGGAAATGTTGTGGCCCGTACGTCTGGACAGGCAAAAAAAAAAAAAATCAGACACTATGCTGCGTCCACTGTTTGCCGACTACGGCCGGTGTCGCGCGCCGAGAGGTCCAGACGGCAGACTCTTGAGAACTGAAAAAATTGCTACAAATTCCTTACGTACTGACGAGACCGGTAAGCGTACGTATTGGCTGAGAATATGGTAACCTTGTTTTCTACTCTAATAGTGACTAGCAAAGCAGGACTTTAAAGGTTGCTTAGTGTGGTAATACTACTAGTACTAGTTGAAGTGACAGTTATTTGGTGAATATACTATACTCATTCAGTGCCAATTTTCATTGGCACGGAATACACTTCTAGGTAGACATTCAAGTACAGAGTACGAGAACACACATTCTATTAGCCAGGGAGTATGTGTTTTCCTTGTATTTAATTTGTGATATTGCAACTGTATCTGAAGATATTGCAATCGTTGTTTGAAGATATTACAATCGTTGTCTTAGGATATTGCAACCGTGTCCAGAGGATGTTACATGCAGGGGTGTACTTACTGCATGTGTTGTAATAAGGACAAATGATGCTGCATAATTTGCATTTTTATGCTGCGCTGAGTGCTAATTTTCTTGATACCCAATAGAAAGGGTGACACGACGTATAGCTAGAGTCTTGGTAAATTATTAACTGCACTTATCACAATGCGTATGTAACAATAGAAAAGTGCCTAGTCTAGAAGCATCAGGAGCGTCCGATTCTTAACCTCAAATCAGACGTACAGCTCCTAGTATCACCTTTACTATAACCTACCATATGCACATATCAAGAAACCACTAAATCCAACGATACTTAATGAAAAATGATCATATAGACCTCTATTAAATAACATACCACAACCACTTAATATCTTTTAAAGTATTTAAATAGGGATGGAGAGAATTGCAATAATCATACTCTAAATTTTCATAATTGATAAATATATTGATATGGATACTCTCGATGCTATAAACAAATATAGCGCAAGGAGCAAAAGGAGTAAGCAGCAAACAAGAGCATCTTAATTAGCGCGAGGCTAGCAAAAAAGAAACCGCCGTGTACAGGTGCGAAGGATGATGCGAAGAAGAAAAAGCAAGCAGCTTTCCACCGCCGCGGCGGTGCCAGGCGAAACCGCATGCATGCAGGTACGTGTGGACAGACGCCGACGCAGCACGCCATGATTAAGTGGGGACTCCGAGCAGAGGAATCTTTTTTTTCCCCCAGTGACGAGCCTTTTGCGCCGGTGCGTGCACGCACACGGCACACATGACACGGATGCGATGCGCCCGCCGATCGAACTCACAAGCCATAGCTGCGATGCGATGCAGCTCGGAGTGTACTGCCAAAAAAAAAGTCAGTTCTGCTGTCTCCCTTCTTCTGTAGTTCTGTGAGTTGGACCGGGAAAGGCACAGAGAGGTTTAAAATAAAATGGAGGGAATGGCTATTAAAGCTTGAAGATATTCGTACTTCAATTATCATTGAGAAAATATTGCTTTAGCATATTTGTTTGTCGCGATGGTTTCGATTTCTAGCTCTGGGCGGCATTTCCCATCAAATCCTTGTAGTATGTGATAGTAGAAAGGCGATCAGGTGAATATACCATTAATATGGGTAAAATGTGTTTTAAAAAACATTTTTTTCCTCATGCTATGTGCACGAGACTAAATCGACGTGGAAAAATCTAGCAACAACAGGGTGCAGGGTGGTTCGAGGAAGTCACGGGGCAAGAGCCGAAAGGAAAGGAGTCCAGAATGCGTCTTTTGAGACTGTCACGGTGCCTTTATGGGCCGTACTGGGCGCAATTCAAAGCCTGTCAGCAGGCCTGTGGGGTCCAACCCTTCTCAGGCTCCAACCACACGGACGAAACTAATTTTTTGGGGGTACTGAAATTCACATTGAGATCTTTTCTTCAGAGTACGAAGACAAACGCCCCGAGCATACCCACTCACACCACGTCTAGAGCTGGGCACCGGCACGGCTCAGGCTCATTGCACTTCAGGCCATATCGTGTCGTGCCAGTTCGATCTGATCACCTCCGTCGTACCGTATCGTGCTGGCCCACCTCATCTTTGGTCAAGCCCAGACACGGTCCAAAGCTTGTCGTGCTGGGTCGTGCCGTGTCAGTCTAAGTCCAGCCCTAAGTAACTATAGACGGCGAAGGAGGAGGCGGTGATGGCGGCGGCGACCGCCATCTTCATTCCTTTCGTGCGGTCGTACCTATCTCATTAAAAACCTAGTTAAAATTAAATTAATTGTGTAAAAACATGGGCACGTAAATATTTCGGGAGAAAAAGTGAAATTTTCTTGATATTTTACAAATACAATGTTACTGTCTCGTTAAAAACCTTATGCCCCAAAGTGGGGTTCCCCTAGTAAGGAAAAGAGTACAGTAACAACATGTGTACACACTAACTACTTATCAATGTCGAGATCGTTCATGCGTTTGAGGTCAGCGTACGCCTACACAATCTCAAGATCCTCCAGTTGATGCTGTTGCCGCTCTTTAGCCAATTCCTAGTCCTTGGCGCATGTGATTGCCTCTACCATCCTAAGCGTGAGGGGTGATCTTTTTTCTTCAATTATTCTCCCTACCATGATGAACGTTGCTTCTGAAGAGACAGTGGACACCGGCACCAGCAGAATATCCCGTGCGAAATGTGATAGCGCAGGAAATATCCGCTTGTTATTCTTCCACCACTCGAGCAAGTTTATCTTTCCACCGGAAAGATCAGAATCGATGTTTGCAAAATCAAGCTCCGGGTAGTGGTTTAGCTCTGAGACATAATTCCACAAGAGGGCAGCCTGAGACTGAGAGGACGAAGAACTGGACTTGCCCTTTAGCTTCTTCTACAAATGGGATATCAAGCTTTTCTTTCCTTGTTGCGTTTGCTGTGAGGCCTCTAATCTCGCACTACTGCCGAACTTGTCATGATACATGCGAAAAACACGAAAAAGCTCCTCTTTGACATGTGCAAAAGCTTCTGAGTAATCAAGACCAAGGCATTCACCTATTCTCTCCACACCGATCTGCAAATCTGACAACTTTTTCGTAAGATCGGAAATAATAGCAAAGCAATACACATGTGAAATAGAACTAAAATATTTAATAAATTTTTCCTCCATTAGTGCAACAGCATGACCTAAAATGGGATCTTCCCTAGATTTGGCAATCTTGTCTGCAATTAACCAAATAAATTCTATAACTAAGGAAGAGGTAGGGTAATAAACACCAGATAACATCTTTGTTGCTTTATAAAAAGGTTGTAAAAACTCTTGAAAATGACTAGCAATCTGCCAATCTGAATTAGTAACTACCAATTCATTGTTTTGAGAGTTAGCATTGACAAAAACAGATATGACATGTTCGTACCCTTGTAACTTCTTTAACATGATGTAGGTCGAGTTCCACCTCATCTTCATATCAAGACCGAATTTTCTTGGCTCCTTCCCATTGGCTGCGCAGTACTTCGCGAACCTGGCTGCCACTTGTGGAGAATTTGTAAGGTAGCGAACGGCGTCGCGGACACTGTTCAAATATCCACCAATCGCTTGCATACCGTCTTAAACAATAAGGTTCAAGATATAGAATACACATCTCTGGTGGAGAACATAACCACCGATATACGTCTGCAATCTTGGAGTGAGGATGTTCATAGCAGTCGTATTCGCTGATGCGTTATCAAGAGTTATAGAAGCAATCTTATTATCTATCTTAAAATCATCAAGTATGTGTAGTATACGCTCAGCAATGGCCTCTCCCGTGTGTGATTCGTTAATTACCTTAAATCCTATGACTCTCTTGTTTAGTTTGCAATTGTCGTCTAAATAATGGGCTACAACACTAAGGTAGGCACTTCTCTGGTGTGATGATGTCCAAATGCTTGAAGTTATAGCAAAAGAGAACTGAACTTGTAGGAATTATTCTTTTAGCTCTGCTAGTTCCTTACGATAAATCCGTAAAATATCAGATGTAATGGTTCTCCTACTAACATATTGGTAATGTGGGCAAAAGCCGCGTTCGACCATTCTTTCGAACGCGTGGCTTTCACCTATCCTAATCGGTTGATCTTCCGCAACAATATATCTAGTGATTTCCTCACGGGCAGAAAGCGGGTTGTATACCCAAGTACTTGCAGAGCCATCGTCCTCGAAGTTTAGCTGCGTTTGTACTCGTCCCCCTCGGCTCTGCGCCCCGATCTTGCGCAGGCATGCTTTGTAGTGCCGGTTCAAGTGCCCTGTCTGATGAACCATAAGGTTTGATTGTTGGCCCGATCTTTCGATGAGAACGATAAGTCCGGTAGGCGTCGCTCAACTCTCACGATCCTGGCTACGAACACGCAAGGCTCGAAGCCACGCAATCGCTGAATTGATTGACAAGTCGTTACCAACCGTGCATGAATACCCGGCTAACCTGACCACGAAGGTCGATTTCTGCATACACCGAAGAAGCACGTAAGAACAAGATAAATAAGCAATCTGAAATTGCAAATATAGATTGAAATATTTAATTGAATTGGGATTTTGAAAGCGGTATTATGGTTGGTCTAGTCGATACAAGCCAATACACGAAGTTGCAACAATTCTAACTTTTAATTAAACAAAATCCAAAGAAAACTAAAGGGGTGCGGCCTCCTTATATAGGGGAGGGGGAGCCGCAAATGTCTAAGAGCTAGCAATGTGGTACTATTCACGAGTTTACTGTTCACATGAACAGTACCACAAATAGTGCGTCCGGCCCGGGTGGAGGTGGCCGACCCAAATAGGCCAAGGAGGTGGCCGGTCCAGATAACATAAAGTGGTGGCTGCCCTTTGGGCCAAATAATTGATACAAATACAAGGCCCTCGGCCCAATGTGAGGTGTCGTAGCACCAGGTATAAGTGAAGTAAATTTGTCGGCACGTTGGAGTAGTGTTTGACGCAGCCGAATCGATGGCAGTCGAGTAGTCTGGTTGGAGGTGGGGTAACGGTTGTATCCGGCGGGTTGATGTCCTCATCATCCTCCCTTTCTTGCATTTGAGTCATCCTTGACTCATGCTCATCCTCCTCCAGTGGCAAGAAAAGCTTTAAAACTTGTAGCAACACATTCTCATCTTTCTGCAAAATGTTAGCAATAGCGGGTGGCAAAGAACTAGAGAAAACTTTGAAAATTAAAGGTGATTGTGCATGCATCAAATCGGCAAAGGTATATTTTCTCATAGCATTCAGTTTGCAATGCAATTTGCAAGTATAAGCGAAGTATATAGTAGAGTTAGTCATTGCTCTGTGAATGGGCAGCACAGTAATTGAATTCAAAGCACACAAGTCATACATATAATCAGCTTTCAATTGAGCAATAGCAAATTCATCTAGCAAGGGTGAAAAAGTTTGTAAGTTCTTCCATAATTCAACATTTTTATGCAGAATGTCCATACTAGATGGTGCAATAAAAGGTGAACACATAGGCATTGGATGAGCACTAAATTTTATTTTTCTCTCATATTGAACAAGATTCAGCACACAAGAATTGTTATCCAAAACAGCAAGCTTCAATTCATCCACATGATCACAAGTTATGCATATTCGATATACAAGAAATTGATTGTCTACACCATAATCTCCAATCAAATTAAACTTATACCCAGGGGTGTAGGCACTAGTCAAGGATTTCGAACATGCGATTTCAGAAACTTTCTCCATAGCATGTGACAATTTCATAGGTGAATCCAACATAATGTAACATAAAGGATCAGCAGGAGAAATTCTAGTCAAAACTTCTTTATGTCTAACCAATTCCACATGATCATTAGATGTGATTAACTCATCACATGAAACACTCAAAACAGCAGGCAATTCAATTATTTTATCACATGGTGCACTCAAGTTAATGCAGTCTGAATTCTCTACTTGCAACATTTGCATATCAAAATTATTTTCCACTAATTTTTGCTCTAAAATAGCATGAACAGTGGACAATTGTAGTTCGTCACAAACATACTCACCTTGAGTGATGATAGCATCATGATCTTTACCTTTTTGGCTCTCCTCAGATGATGTAGCTGCATCCATCTCCCCATCTTCCTTCTCAACCAATGGAGTCGGTGTCTCAATCAGCTCATTCTCCTCTTTGGTATGGTTCTCAACTTCCTGCAAGTTGTTAGTCACAGAAAAAGACACAAACACAGGTTTGTTCTCATGTTTCTTATCATCAAGCATTCTCAAATTCTCCTCAATCTGACTTTCAACCTTACAGGCAAGTATAAACAAATGAGGAAGAGAACCATATTCTTTGTGAACAAGAAGGTCTTGAATTGGTTGATTAAGCCCACTTAAGAATCTATTCTCTGTAACTTCAGCATGTTCCTCTAAGCCACAACGCAACAATTGATTTTTCAATTCATGATAGTATTCCCTTACAGTTCTACTACCTTGTTTGAAACGTTGCAATTTATTAAGCAAATCATGAGCATAATATGAAGGTACAAATCTACGTCTCATTGCTCTCTTCAAAGCATTCCAAGTTCTAGGTATGTGCTGATTAGTACGACAATATTCACTCCACCAAATAGATGCAAAATCATAAAACGCATGTGATAATGACCCTAACTTTTAGATGATAAGGAAATTCATGGTAAGCAAATAATTGTTGTCTGACTAATTCCCATGTGAGATAAGCATCGGGATCATAATTCCCAAAGAAAAGAAGGTGCAATGAATTTAATTTTATGAGGCGTACTATCACGATCATATACCTCCGTGGTGAAAAAGCTTGTCTCAAGCGTGCATCTTCCTCATTCACTATCTTGCACTCTGTTCAGCGGTTAAGAAGGTGGATATATCTTGCAATCATTAGTGAACTCGCCATAGTTAGTAGAAAACAAGGAAACAAATCACAAGTATATGTCCCTATCAACTACTAGGTTCTGGAGGCTCAACCAAGTCACTCACACTCAAGCTTATACCTAGTTCTTACAAGTTCTTACCAATGCAGCAAGGAAGTGGTACAACCGGTGGCTGGTTCGTGATACTCTCACTTGCGATCATTAACGATTATGAAAACAAACCTTTCCTGCGTGTTAGTAGGAAGTGGGGCTCGGAAGGCTAGTATGTAGCAAAGGAATATCAATTATTCAATTCAGTATGCAAAGTTGAAAAACAGTTCAAAGTACTAGTCACAAGTGTTGGTCCTAGTCTAAACCAAGCCTAGCTAGAGCAACTCGCAAGAAAGACTAGTAGTAACAACTGAAGGCTAGCACCAGAATTATCAAGGCCAATGAGCAATAGATGACTATGCCAAACTGAACAAAGAGGCAGCTCTGTTTTTTCCTTTTTTTCTCTCTCTGTCTCTTCTTTTCTTTTCTTTTTTCCGGCTCTTTCCTTTTTTTTTCTTTTACCCACTTTTTCTCTTCTCGATACCGTCGAAGCCGGACTCAAAGAACTCGCTTTGAACAGGACTCAAACCGATGGCCCGATCCCAACTTGATCCTCTTGAGGCGGCGACGCGATTACCGGCGCGAGGCGGCGGCGTGAGCCAAGCGGACGCGGTGTATCAAGCCAGCGACGCAGGAGTTGCGCGGCGGCGCGGCGGCCGTCTTGGCGGCGGCGCAGGCGATGCAGGCAGCGATGGTCGCGGTGGTCTGGCCGGACCGAGAGATCGACGCGGTCGGCGGCGGCAGCAGCGCCTTCAAAAGCGGCGGCGGCGAAGGAACCGAAGCGGCGGCAGCGGCGTGGTCGGCGGCGCTGCGGATCTGGCGCGGATGGAAGCATTGCGCGGCGCAGAGACCGGCGGAGATGGCGGCGGCTTTCCCCGGCGGCGGCCGCCAGTATCTGTCAAAACAGCGGCGGCGAAGCCTGCGACGGGCTTCTTGATGCGACGACGGCAAGGCGTCGGCCGGCGAACTGCGGTGTCATCTGCGCGGATCGGCGATGCGCGCTAAGCAACCGGTGATGGCGGTGCCGGACCAACTTGCGGATGGAGGACATGCTTGGCGAGTGGGCGGAAGCAAGGCGAAGCAACGCAGCGGCTTGAGCTCCCCGAGCAGCGGCTGGATTGGCCCTCCCGCGCGATGGACGAAGACGGCAGCTGAAACCGATCTGCTATTTCTTTTTTTTTTCTTTTTTTTTGTAGTCTGCTGTTTTTCAATGGATCACGCGGCCGCGCGCGATGATCTTGGTGCTTGGCGATTGACAAGAATAGACTTAGACTACTTACAAGAAACTCTAAACTAGACCAATCTCAACAGAAAACCAGCATAAAGACTCAACGATGCAATGATAATTCAGCAACGCAAGCTAAAATGAAGAAATTGCAAAGGCACAAATTGGCTTGGACGATGAACTAAACCTAAATTTTTTTGTGGCTATTTGGACTGTACGAAATAAATTCTCACCGATGAACTATAGCTCTGATACCACCTGATGAACCCTAAGGTTTGATTGTTGGCCTGATCTTTCGATGAGAACGATAAGTCCGGTAAGCGTCGCTCAACTCTCACGATCCTGGCTACGAACATGCAAAGCTTGAAACCACGTAATCGCTGAACTGACTGACAAGTCGTTATCAACCGTGCACGAATAGCCCGCTAACCTGACCACGAAGGTCGATTCCTGTATACACCGAAGAAGCACGAAAGAACAAGATAATTAAGCAATCTGAAATTGCAAATATAGATTGAAATACTTAATTGAATTGGGATTTTGAAAGCGGTATTATGGTTGGTCTAGTCAGCACAAGCCAATACATGAAGTTGCAACAATGCTAACTTTTAACTAAACAAAATCCCAGAAAAACTAAAGGGGTGCAGCCTTCTTATATAGGGGAGGGGAGCCGCAAATGTCTAAGAGCTAGCAATGCGGTACTATTCATGAGTTTACTGTTCACATGAACCGTACCATGAATAGTGCACATGAATAGTGCGTTCGACCCGAGTGGAGGCGGCCCAGGAGGTGGCCGGTCCAGATAACCTAAAGTGGTGGCTGCCCTTTGGGCCAAATAATTGATACAAATACAAGGCCCTCAGCCCAATGTGAGGTGTCGTGGCACCAGGTATAAGTGAAGTAAATTCGTCGGCACGTTGGAGTAGCGTTTGAAGCAGCCGAATCGATGGCAGTTGAGTAGTATGGTTGGAGGTGGGGTAGCGGTTGTATCCGGCGGGTTGATGTCCTCATCACTGTCCCTACAGCTATACGAGTAGTTAATTTAGCTTGGCAATAATTACATGTTGTGATATCTACCATTTGGCCGTCTTGGATTTTCTGGCTCCAGGTCATGTGCTTCCAGCAGTTCGCCCTTCATCCAGACCCGCCAATGTTGCCACCTGTGGATGCGGGAGAGAACTCTGGAGTCCCCATTGGCTCCGGACCGCCCTGGTACTCCTCGTAGCGCTCCGTACCGTCCATATGATGGTCATCCATACCGTAGTCTCCCATGCTTGGCGAGAACTAGTGAGCATCAACGGGAGTTGGAGCCGGAGGAGGACTAGGGGAGTGGCGACGAGAGCTTACACTAAGTCGTCCTGCTGCCCTTTTCGTGCTCCGACTCCTCGGTAGCATACCGCTCGGGAGCTCCTTCGTGCTCCGACTCCTTGGCAACATAATGGATGGATGGTGAATAAATGGAGAGAGTATATGGCTGTTGAATAAATGAGGAGAGTAAATGAATGGTAAAGAAATGAGGTGAGCTGAGAGTGGATGAATAAATGAGCACAGAGCTTCGTTTTATAGACACGGTCGCGTGGAGTGTCGGAGAGAAGAAACACCGGTAGAGCAGTTGTCTCTCGCGATTCTGCATTTGTGAACGTTGCTAATGACCCGTTATCACATCAAATTTATGTCGTGTCATGTCTCTCTGTCTCTCGGGGCTTGCCCGTTGCTTCTTTGTGCTTGCCCGTTGTCTCTCGCGATTCTGCATTTGTGAACGTTGCTAATGACCCGTACACCGGTCACTCCATGTATCCTTCTTTCTTTTTCCCCGAATTCCCTCTGTCTGTCTCTCTTGATTCCAAAGAAAGCAAAGCATCGGTCCTCTCCTCACCAGTCAGGCTAGCAGTCACCACTCACCACCACTCAGTCCACTCCACTGCATGGTCAATCCCCCACCCACCCCACTTCCTTCCCCCAATCTCCTATCTTTCCGACCGACTCAGTTCCCCTTCCCCCAATCCCCCAGGACCCCCACCCCACTTCTTCATGGTGCCACCATCTCATCTGGACGCCAGCCCAGTCTAGCGCCCCTACCCTCTGGTGCTGCCTCCCTGGCTTGGCTCCCCGGATCCCCCTATCGCCGCCTCCCCTTGGTGCCCATGCACCGCCCAGCGCCTCGGCTCGCCTCACTTTGCCCAGGCTTGGCCCATCAGTGCCGCCTCCCGAGGCCCCACAGCACCGGTTCGACTGACCTTCCTTTCGGCCCTCTCGCTTGAGCTCGGCTCGATCCATTGCCGCCGCCGCCGTTCCCTTGGTTCGCCGCCGCCCGTGTTGTGCTCACCTGCGCCTAAGCGCCTCCCTCCCTCTGGACCGGCTCATCGCCCTTGCCCTCTGCTTGGCGCCGGCCTGCTCGGCTGATGCTGCCACCGCAGAGGCGACGAGGCCGAGGTGGAGCGGTGCGATGGGAGGAGGCAGCGGGAGGCGAGGCGGTGCGGCGCTTCCCATTGGCCCGGTCGGCTCGTCCCCCACTATGATGCTTTTTGCTCATGTGTGTTGGTCTGTTGGTTGTGCTGGAGGCGGGGCGGAGGAGGCAAAGCGGCGGAGGCGACACGGAGTGGCGGGAGGCAAGGCAGCCGCCCGCCCGCAAGGTCTTGGGCGTGCTAAGCCGTCTTGGCCGGCTGAGCACTGACATGCCGCCGAGGCCATGCCGTGCGTCGCCCACCATCTTTGTCTTTCGAGCCTAGCCCGTCCGCCCGTCCGTCTGCGTGCTAGCCCGGCCACAGCGTGGCGTGCTGGCGGTGCTTGGGCCGTCTTGAGGCAGGCCAGACCTCGGCGAACATGGAATAACCCGGCTCGACTCCTACCTCTAACCACACGTGAGCATGGTACATGTTTTCTCATTCAACGCACGCCTGTATACTTTTATAGATAAAGCATAATATAGCCATCATGATAGAGTTAATCTCGTTTTTGGTATTTTATGTTAATTTCCTATTTTAGAATTTCTAGTTTTGATTATGTGTCCGAGTAGTATTCTAGCCGGACATTGAGTCCAAGTCGATGTCAAAGTTGGTAACCTTTATAAGGCTGAGCAAGTCATGTAATTATGAGGTGAGTTGAAGAAATAGAAAAGAAAAAAGAGGAGCAATGCACTCCTGAAAGAAATCAAGTGTCTGCGTTGTTCTCCGTTTATCGATTCGTCTCGCGTTTTGTTTCTTCATGGGAAGAAGAGGACCAGGAGATGAGGCGCAGGGGTGATGCTGCACCAAGCTCCATCACACGAAGCAAGAATCAGAGAAACTGCATCAAGTTAGAGGGAGAACAGGGAGAAGCGAAATCCACGGAGGAAGCAAGATGCAACAGGACAAGTCACGTCAAAGGCAATTCACGAATCAAGTTTCACGTGGAGCACTTTCTATAACAACTTGATCCCGGTGGATCAAACTTGACCTGAAGAGCAAGATCAATTTATAAGAAGACAATCGAAGACAAAAAAATAAGCACATCTCATCTCCGGACGGCTTAGAAAAATTCCAACATTTAGTATCAAAGCTTAGGCTTCATCGGCTATGGCAGCGTTGATCCAACAAGATCAGGAAAAACTCTGACAAGCAGAGTTGGAGTGCCGATTCAGTATCCAATTCTCAATGAAACCAACTACAGTTTGTGGGTCGTAAAGATGAGGATCATCTTACGTTCTCTTGGAGTATGGATAGCGATCGAGGGCGACGTACTGATCGACGAGGAGAAAGATCAGGGCGCCCTGGTCGCAATCTCCCAAGCCATACCAGATGACGTGATGATGATCATTGCAGAGAAGAAAACAGCAAGAGAAGCATGGGAAGCTATTCGTGATATGCGAGTTGGCAAAGATCGTGTTAAGAAGGCAAGGGTACATGTGTTGAAACAACAATTTGATCGTTTGATCATAGAGGATTCCGAAAGTATTGTTGAATTCTCCCAGAAGCTCACTAGCATGGTGGGTGAAATATGTTCCCTTGGGATAGAACTAAAGGACACAGTCGTTGTGGAGAAATTGTTTAGTGCCACTCCCAACAAATTTCTCCTAATAATTGGCACAACTCAACAATTGGGAGATGTGTCATCTATGTTCCTGACTAAGGCACTAGGACATCTGCGGGCATTCAAAGAAAGTTTGAAGGGGAGACGACATCGCAAAGAAGAAGACGAACAACTCATGCTTACCCGTGAGCAATAGGAATATCTAGCCGAAAAAGAGAAGAATACTGATGAGAGCTCCAGTCGCGGGCGTTGGCGAGGCAGCAGAGCTGGACATGGAGAAGGTGGTGGTGACAGATCATGTGATAAGTCACATGTTAAGTGTTTTGAATGTGAAGAATTCGGTCACTACGCATCAGAGTGCCGCAGCCATATAAAGTGCTTCAACTGCGACAAGTACGGGCACTACGCTTCGGATTGCCGAAACAAGAAAAAGAACAAGGAGGAAAACTTTACCCGAGATAGTGAAGACGACGAGCTGACCCTATTTCTCTCCTTATGTGTCAAAGAGGCGCCGATCATGGTGATGTTAAACAAGGAGAACATAGTTTCTAAACTATGCACAAAGGGAGGCAACCACGATTACATTAATCTATGGTATTTGGACAATAGAACAAGCAATCACATGACAGGAGATCACTCCATGTTCCATGAGCTCGATGAGAAGATTTCGGGGAAATTCAAGTTTGGCGATGGATCCACGGTGTAGATAAGAGGCAAAGGAACAAAGCTGCTGCAATGCAAGAATGGCGATCAGAAGTTGTTATCTGAAATTTGCTTTATACCGAGTTTGTGTAACAACATACTCAGTCTCTGGCAGTTGGCGAACAGGGGTGTAGGGTGGAGCTGTAGGAAGAGTTCTTGCGTGTCTATGACAAGAATAAAAATCTGTTGATGAAGGTGAAAAAAATCCTCGAACCGATTATACAAAATTTTCCTAAAAACTTGTAAGTCGGTTTGTCTAGAGGACAGTCTAGAGGAGCCAAAGCGGAACTAGAGTATTAAACTAGGACATAGTGAGCACTGTGGGGACGGTGAGTCCCACACACACGAAGTTGGCACGGGAGGCACAGGTGGCAGCGGCATAGAAGGCCAAGGCAAAAGCGTAGGTGGCCAAAGAGCTAGCGGGTGCGGGTCCTACACACGTGCAGCCGACGCACAAGGAGCTGAAGATAGTATCGTGGGAGACATAGGCGGCGGGCCCGAGCGCTATAGGAAGTCAAAGCGGGCCGCATGGTGTCCACGGACATGCAGGAGCATCAGAGGTCATTGTGTGTAACAATTGTCTCCAGAAGGGTCATGTCAAATCAATAGAAGAGAAGAAGAAAAATCCTAATGCCCCTAAAAGAGCTATAGCACCAGATGCTAGCTTGAGTGGTGGAGAAAAAGAGAAATCTTCCAAAAAGAAAGCTAGTGCCTCAAAGCCACCTGCAAAGAGGAAGCCGGAGCTAGTACAGAGAAGATTGGCATGATCAAGGTGAAGAAACAAGATTAATGGGGTGATTGTTAGAGTTAATATCGTTTTTGGTATTTTGTGTTATTTTCCTGTTTTATAATTTCTAGTTTTGATTATATGCGAGTAGTATTCTAGCCGGACATTAAGTCCGAGTAGGCGTCAAACTTGGCAGCCTTTATAAGGCTGAGCAAGTCATGTAATCGTGAGGTGAGTTGAAGAAATAGAAAAAAAAAAGAGGAGCAGCGCGCTCCCGAAAGAAATCAAGTGTCTGCGTTGTTCTCGGTTTATTTATTCGTCCTGCATTTTATTTCTTCAGCAGGAAGAAGAGGACTAGGAGACGAGGCACAGGGGCACTGCTACACCAGGCTCCATCACGTGAAGAAAGAAGCAGAGACGCTGCATCAAGTCAGATGGAGAACAGGGAGAAGTGGAATCCACGGAGGAAGCAAGACGCAACAGGACGGGTCACGTCAAAGGCAATTCATCAATCAAATTTCACGTGGAGCACTTTCTATAATAACTTGATCTCAGTGGATCAAACTTGGCCTGAAGAGCAAGATCAATTTATAAGAAGATAACTGAAGACTGAAAACTAAGCGCATCTCATCTCCGGATGACTTAGAAAAATTCCAACACATCATAGCACTGAATCCGGTAGGTGAAAAGGAACACACAATCGCTCACACCACGCGTACTTCATGGAGCACGGACACATATTGTAACATCCCAAAGTTGGGAATTGTTGAAAATAAAAATAATTGAAATCTTTTATGGTTTTTCGTTGCTATTCGAATTTTCGGCATTTATCGGAGAATCTTGTTTTGGTTTTTGCCAAACAATTCTTGTAATAAAAAAATAAAATCGGGAATCAAGAGCCAAATAATTGGAAGCTAAATTAAGCATAAGTTGAAA